>CM038215.1:86540164-87190119 GCA_021442155.1 Cymbidium sinense
GTAACTTCCGGACATATCTTTTTTATTGGGTGGCCAATAAGAGGTTTTCCACCCAGGGTGCCTCTTCCTCTTTCACGTGGAGGTAGTCATCCTACCCATATGTTCGAATGGAGGTAGTAAGCTGCATCCTCGTATATGTTGACCTCCTAAACTATAAATGGCTTGAGATCTCTTTTCTCATAATAGATGATCCCACCTCTCACAAACATCATACACTGATGTAGAGAGAATGGAACTATATTGTTCTCATGTATCCATAGTCTCCCAAGAAAAGTGTTGAAAGATGTATCTGAGTCTATAATATGAAACTTTGCTTATCTTCCAATCATCTATCTCCAAAACACTATGGAGCCAAAGGCACTTGACCTCACTTTTAGAGTGAAGATTCAATCTTCCCATCTTAGACTTAGAGTCTTCTAGACATTAAGGCTTTCCTAGTGATAAGACTTCTAAAATTAGGGAAACACTAAGCCACAACTTAGAAGGGTTAACCATAGGATTAGGTTATGTCTTAGGGATTTAGATTCAACCTATGCTACAACCAAATCAAATCCATGTGCTCCTTCTCAAACTAAACCTCAAGTTAAATTCAAACACCAAATTCAAATCCAAATTCAAACCCAAATTCCAAAACCAAATGATTGAAGACCATGATCAAATCCAAACTTGAAACCCTTCCTAAGCCATATGATCTATCCCATGGACTTACCAAAATTTTAATCCAAATCAATCCAAAATCAATTGATTTTCTCATAATCAATTTATATCTTCAATCATCTTTCTAAATATAAATCAAATGTACATTCAAATGATCAAAACTAAATCAAACTAAATCAAATTAAATCAAAACCCTTCCTAAGCCATATGACCTATCCCATGGACTTAGCTAAATATTAATCCAAATCAAGTCAAAATCAATTTATTTTCTCACAAATCAATCATATTTTCAATCATCTTTACAAATTTAAATGAAATATACATTTAAATCATCAAAATCAAACCAAATCAAAATCAAACCTAAGCCACATGACCCAACTCTATAGACTTAGCCAAATTCTTCATTCCAAAACCCAAATTCAATTGATTTTCTCATGAATCAATCATACCCTTCAATTATATTCACAAATATAAATGAAATCTACAATCATCATACCAAAATCAACCCAAGTCAAACCCAACTTAACCCTTTTTACTTGAAATGTTCAAATGAACTAAAACCCATTTGAAACCAAATAATTGCAATTGAATTTATATATCAATCCCAAATCCATATATAAACTCAACTAAATCAAACTCAACCCAAAATTAAGCCAACTAAACCCAATTGGTCCACTTGACCCAAAGTCGCCAATTTGACCTATTTGAGCTAAGTTCTAATCCTACCCAAATTTGGATTGAACCAAGCCCATCAAAATCGACATCATTATTATTGATCACCCTAGGTTGATCAATTTTCCAATTGGGTCAAACCAAGTCAACTTGGTCATTTGACCAGGTCAAACCCCCATATGAACCCAAACTAGCCAAATTTACAGCCAAATCCCTTGAAACCAATGATTCATACCAAATCAAAATCAATATTTGAATATGACTGGACCTTCAATTAAGTCAAACCAAACCCAATTGGCTCTCTTGACTCAAGTTGACCCAAATTGACTTAAAAGACCAAATTGGGTGAAATCAAAATATAAACCAAATTATTTGCAATCAATGGCTCAAGTTCATTCCAAATCGATTGTTGAACTTTACCAAAGCCATGATTGGACCCAATTGAACCCAACTGAGCTACTTAGCCCAAATTGACCAATGTTTCAAGTTGGCCAAAATCAAAACCAAATCCAAATTAATTGAAACCAAAGCCTACAATCATCTTCAATTGGTTAACTAAACCAAAACCAACACCAAAGCCATTTTGGCCAATTTGGTCAAATTGGTTAACTTTACCCAAATGAATTCAAATGAGCCAAAATTAAATCTAAGCCAAACTAAACCAAACTAATTGAACCAAAACATCCCAAATGATCATATGAACTTGAATCAACCCTTGGTTTGACCCAATTTAACCAATTGGTCAACTTGATCTGACCTAACCCAATTTGACCTAAATGAGTCCAATTGAGCCAAACCTAACAAAATCGACTCCAATTGACTTAACATTTGGGCTAAGCCACTTTTGGCTCATTTTAAATCTGTCCAAATCAAATCCAATGTCAAATGATCATTTTACCCTTAGGTTAAAGGCATCACATAAGATAAATCACCCATGTAAGTGGTCATTTCCATTCTTTGGCCACTTAGTACTCTCCCAATGGTCACCTAGGCACTTTGGGACCTGCCCACCGTCGGTGGTTGGGTGCCATGAACCTTGGGAGGTGAAAGCACCTCACCCTCCCCATTGGAGCATTTGAAACCCATAGACACTCAAGATTCAACCTTGGCAACCACCTCCACACCTTCAACCAACCAAGCCGAGCCAACTCACCTCCTCCACCACTGACTCGTTGAGTTGGCGGGACCAGAAGCCAAACAGATCCACCATCCGATCAAGATGAAGGGGTATACACCCTTGTTTCCACTCAACACACACAAAATCACTCCTCAGACCCATAACTACCCAAGATGAGCCATTATAGTCATTCCCTAAACTCCGAAGCTCATTCCTCAATTAGAAAATACCATTATCGTCCGTACAGAAATAGGACACTCCCATTTCCTACCTAACTTCACAATTTCACCATCAAACTCAAATTAAGTGTGCACCTTCCCTAGGCCTCATCAAGCAAGAACGAGCCATCTCCCAAGCTTCCCAAGCACCAGAGGTGGGACTTCGATTAAAGTAGAAGTCCAAATCATTATATCATGGCCTTCTGAGTGAACATTGAGGAATTAATCTAATTACTTCTCAACAGGGCTTTGTATTCCCTAGATGAAGCTTCCACAATAATTCGAGCCATCAATCTTGAGCACTAACGAAGCATGCTTCCAAAATTAATCCTTAGGCAAAAATGGGTTGGAGCTTTTCGAAAAAAACTTGCATCTCATGTGAAGTTGACTGTTGGATCCCCTCTGATTGATGTTGTGAAGGTGTGGGATCCTTTTTAGTTGATCTCGAGTAAGCTTGGGAGCAATGCGACAGACTCCATTCTCCTTCACTCATGGATGTTAGATCATGCATTGTCCATTCCACATGATCAAAATGGATGTGATTAGATCATTGATCAATCGATTTAATATTATTAAGTGGGATTAATCATAGTCATTCGATCTTAGATTGATGGTGGACGGCGTGATGCGCCACCACGCGTGAACCGTGGATAAGTTTTAAGTAGCAAATCATGCGTGCCATGTGGAAAGCGTGTCGATTGTGCCACATGGTATGATTAGGCTTTAATTATGCTTAATTAATCATTTTTAATGGCTTAAACTTCTAAAATCATAAAAGTCATAGAGAAATAAAAATAAATACTCATTTTAAAGGTATTTTAGAGAGAATTAATTAAAAATGATCTTAACTAATTTTGAATAGTAATTAAGGTTTAATTAAGGTTTAATTACAAATTAATTAACTTAATTACTCCTTAATTACTTGAGCAATTAATCCCAAATTTTGTTGGTTAATTTAATGGGATGACCTTTGCCTCCCATGATTTTCTTGGGATTTATTGCTCAATTAATTAGGAAAATTGACTAATTAAACCTTAACTACTCTTTTAAGTTAATTAATGATTAATTAATCCCATGAATAGTAATAAATTGGTTAATTAAGTTTATTAATCATTATTCAACAGTAAGTCAACTAAGGAATAGGGTTGGGACCCCTTTCCCTAAGATCATTTCTCCCTTTTTTAAAATAAAATTAATTAAGATTTAACTAATTAATTAAATCACTTAATCAAATTGAAATCATAATCACATCAGACCTCAATTAATTAAAGCATGGGGTAGATCTTTAGGTGTTTAATAACCTAAAGGAGTTTAATGAAATTATGGTTAGTCCACATGGGTGTGAAAACCATAAGAGTAATTAATTAAGTTCATTAATCTAATTAACTATTAATCATAAGCCAATTGCATTAGGCCCCTTTTATTTTCTAGGATCATTACAAGTTTATTTTTCATGCATATCATGTTGGCTCATAATTATTTTGTTAATTACTTTAAGGTGACATAGATAAGAATAATTAATTCATCTAATTAAGGGTGCAACTTAATTAACCCATAAAATTAACTTAATTACATTTCTTTAAATTAAATAATATCATTAATGTGGGAATGGGTTTAAAATAGTAAGTTATGATTTATATTCTCCTCTTTAAATCAAATCAAATCCAAAACTTAATTAACGAAGAAGCTTTGGTTTGCTTTAAATAATCTTATTTGATTTGATTATCCTTAAGAACTAGTTTGGTTGAATGAATCATATGCTTATATTTGAATGAATCACATGCTTAACAACTAGTTTGGCTAAATGAATCACATGATTTCTATGAATGTTGAGTTCTCTTTCCTCTATTCATGTGTTGATTTATATAATATTGAATGGTAATGGGTATATAGTGCGGACATCCAGAGAACCGAGGCTTTAGCTAGCCAAGGAGATCATTTGATTACCTCACTTCCTAGTTTAATAGCGTACCCATTTGATTTCATTCTTATGTATTTCAACATTAGAATTTGGATAGAAATTTAATTAATATATATAAATGATTCAATCAAATAAAAATATACAATCTTTGAATGGTTTTCTTTCCCTCATTTATGTATACATCCATGTGTCCAAGAAAAGAAAGTATATAGTCTAGACATCCAGGAATATGAGGCTTTAGTTAGCCCTAAGGAGGTCATTTGATTTCCTCACTTCTCTGGTTTAACAATGACACATACTTTCCTATATCTTTTTTCATGTATATGTATATGTGATTAGTGAATGAAAATACCATTTTACATTAAAATTGCATGCATTCATAATTGACTAAGTGGTTGAATTAATTAGCCCTATGAATTAGAGCTTACTTCCTATGTTCATGTATTTACATATGTTTGAATGCAAATGAGTATATAGTAGACATCCAAGAATACTGAGGCTTTAGCTCAAGGAGGTCATTTGATTACCTCACCAGTAACAATGGCACATGCCTATCTAATTTCATTCTTATGTCATTTTTTGTATAAGAATTTGGATAAAGTTTTAAATTAATATTTTTAAATAATTCAATCAAATAAAATATAAATTCTAAACATACACATACATTCATCTTTTAAGTGTGCTAAAATATGTTGCATGTATAGATACACTTAGGATTAAATCATATGCATGTTACATTTGATGGAAAGGAATTATTTAATATATGTCATGTGGTAAAAATTCAATTAAATTAATCTTAAGATGCCTTTCATTTTGAATATGATTATTTAAAGTGAACCTTAACTTTGGATTAATTAAATCATTTAATAGGCCATTCACTAAAGAGAACTAAATCAAATTAATATACTTTAGAGTGACTTAAGGTAGGGATGAAATAGGGCAATCCTATTTTCCTCTCTTTATAACACTTAGTTGCTAAGTGTAATAAAATGAAATAAAAGAAAACACAAATTAAAATTCTCAAATCAATTAAACTGCTCACGTGAAATCAACCTTTCATGTTAAATTGAATCCTTCTTAAGTTAGAAAATACAACACTATTGCCTTACAAGACTTACCACACAAGCCTTAATACACACATTAGAATTAAGTCACAACTTCTAACTCTAAGTTATGATGGTGTACGATGTGATGTATGATTTGTTTTATGATGCATTATTTTAGATTGGATGTTAGGGTGTATGCTTCGTAGATAGGATGATAGGCCAATATTAGCCTAATCATGTTTTCTGCAAGGGATTATGCTTAAGGGATGCTTAAAAATAAAACTGAATGCTCTTTTGGCTGGTTGCTTAAATCTTTAAGCATAATCGAAGTTAGGACAGGTGAGCTTAGTTACCCATGTGTAAAGTGCTAAGTCCAAATTATAAATACAATTGCTTGGGATTATATGTATATTTAGCTAACCTCCACTTTTCAGGTGCAATTAGATTTACTTTTCCTACATAAATGTAGGGAGTGTATTTAGGACTTTAATCTCTTTCTAATTAAATAACTACCCTAGCTATCTTGCAATTCATAAGACCGGACTATATGGTTTTAAAATCATAGGAGTTAACTGGCAGCCACTCAAGGCAGTTATAAGTCCAAGTCGGACAATTTATTCTCTCATATGGAGGTAAACCTATATGTCCACCTGTCACTTAGATTTAGGTTGTGCTTTAGCTTGTACTAAAGCTCTCTAGATTTAGGATCTGAGGTAGCTATTTTCCTTTGAGCTACCAGCATAAATGCTCACCTCTTAGGCATTCCCACAACCTTGTATTGGTGAACTATAAACCTTAGAAATTTAATTAAATTTCAACTCAAAACATATAAATCTCTTCAACTTCAAAATTATAAAGTAAAACCATAGGATATATTGGAATGCTCACAAGGCTTCCTAGTATCATGAGCATTTCTTACTTATTTCATTTAGACTCCAAAAATAAGTCTTCTCCTTGAACTTTCCCAATTGATTTTCCAAATACAACCAATCCTTTAATAGTCTGAAATCTTTGGAGATGATAATTGTCAACTTTAATCGAGTATTCTAGGAAATTTCATTTCCTAAGATGCAATTAACTATGGAGTCTTTCCATAGTGAACTTAAGAACTGGTTTAATATAAACCCTACTTTATTCATCCATGTAAAGTAGGGAAAAATCTTTAGTACATTCAAAGATCCATCATGCCTTAGGAGTCCTTATTTCGATTAGTCCATTGTAGGGTGATACCTCTATCTTTGAGATAGTACATCATACCTCAATGTTGTACTGATTACCTCAAAAGTACCCCCCTATATATTGGTGTCCCCTCCTCCCCTCCCCCCCCCCACACAACATCAAAAAATGCCACAAGGCCCCCTCTCCTTGTCCATTGAATCCTCTCAACATCATCCTTTCATTTTAGAGTTTGGAGATGTCGATTCTTAAGTACGCAAGGGTTTTTAGACTCATAATATTGATACACACGGGTCAGCGACCATGGATAACTATATCACCAACATCCAAATGTAAAAGGTGGTTGTGTACGGTTGTCCTTAGGAGTAAGTCTTCATCGTTCAATGTAACTTTTAAGATGTCCTTCGAGTGGCAAGCCTCATCTTTAGTATCGGTCAGCTGAGTTAAGCATATCTCTAGATCAAGTAAGGCCTTGATTAAAGATTCTCTCATTTCTTTGGATAAGACAAGGGCATCATATATGCTTAACTTAGCTGGAAACTTTCTAAGGTGAGCTAGGACGTTGTAATCGACTTTGGCTTGGTCCTCCACAAGCATATCCATCTATGGAGCATCCTATGGAGCGGCTATCTACTCACTTGAACCAATGACCTGCTTACTCTTATCACGAGTGTTTAGGAGGTAGAACTTTGCCATTGCGTAGGTTGACCTCAACGACTTCTTGGAATGATGAGCTTGTGGAAAGTTCTACCTTCTCATCGGGCATACCTATAGCTTCTCCTATGGAATCCTCATAGTCAATTGACTCCAAGTCAATCTCAAGAGGTGAACCTGATTGATTCAGATAAGGATAAATGAACAGAAGAAAGAAAGGATTGGAACTACTAGAGCTATTATTTTTTATTTATACGCGGGTACCTTTCAATAAGAATAAAATCAAGAGCATCAGAAGTAGACAATATATAAGTAGAATCAGCTTTCATCATTAATTTCCTTTGGGGTGGAGGAACATGATAGATCAAGTAAAATAAGCAAAGGAATTTAATGCCTTTATTTGCATATACAATGCTCTTGATGGTAGAAGAGGAGCTAGTAGAAGAGGTGGTAGCTGCAATGGTGGAGGAAGTACTGGACTTGGATGGGGCTGTGCTACTAGACTATCCCGGGCAAGTATGGTGAGCTACGTCTGCTGCTAGGCTATTACCCTCCCAAGTTATCCTTTGCAACTAGCAAACCTTCCTTGGTGTTGCAGGTTTGAGCTATTTCAGGCACCCTAAACCCAAAATCCTAAATCCTAAATCCTAAACCCTAAACCATAAATCCTAAAAAATCATAAACCCTAAACCATAAACCCCATACCTTAAACTTTAAACTAATCTTAAACCCTAAACCCTAAACCTTAAAAAGCTAAAAACCTAAACCTAAACTAAATAAAACTTAAAAATAAAATAAAATAATAACCTAAATAAAAAAAAATAAAATAAAACATAAACTAAAATAAATAAATTAAACTAAATAAAATTAAAAAAATAAACCTAAATAAAAATAATAAACTAAAATAAACTAAAATAAATTGAAATTAAAATAAATAAATAAATAAACCTATCTGGTTTGTTTTTAAAAAAAATTAATTTCTAAACCCTACCCTGCACTAAATCCTAAACCCTGAGCTACAAACAAACCCTGACCACACCCTCTACTAAACTAAATGAACCTTACACTGACTAAGCCTAAACCCTAAACTAAACCCTCCTATCTCTAACCTAGGAAACCCTACTGACCTCCACCTAAACCCTAAACCATAGCCATCACAACCTTTTTCTACAAAATAACTTATAAAATATAAAACCACCTAAATAAAATAAAAATAAAAATAAAATAAACCTACACTAAACCTATAAAAAAATATATAATAAAATAAACTAAAATAAAATAAATAAAACTAAACTAAACTAAAAAATAAAATAAACCTAAGAATAAAACCTAACTAAAATAAAAGTAAACATAAAATAAAAATAAAATAAAATAAAAACTAAATAAAAATAAAATAAACAAAAACCTAAACTAAAATAAAATAAAATAAACAAAAAAAAAATAAAATAAACTTCCTAATAAAATTAAACTAAAATAAATAAACTAAACCTAAACCTAAAATAAACTAAAAAAATAAAATAAACTAAAAATAAATAAACTAAAACTAAATAATGGATAAAATAAAAAATAATAACCTAAACTAAACTTAAAATAAAATAAAACCTAAAATAAAATAAAATAAACTTAAAAAAAATAAAATAAATAAAAATACTAAAAAAATAAACAAAATAAAAAACTAAAAATAACTAAACCTAAATAAATAAACTAAACTAAATAAATATAAAAATAAACTAAATAAATAAAAAAATAAAATAAATATAAATAAATAAAAATAAACTAAATAAACCTAAACTAGGTTTACTTAATTTTTTTTAAAAAAACATAAACCCTAATCAACCCTAAACCCTAAACCCTACCCCACCCTATCCTAAAACCCTAAACCCTAAACCCTAAACCCTAAACCTCCCCTAAACCCCCTAAACCCTAAACCCTAAAACCACAAACCCTCTAAACTACCACCCACCCAACCTAAACCCTACCACCCCAAACTCTCCCTTAAACCTAAACCTAAAGTAACTAAATAAATTGAAAAAAACCTAAACCATAAACCTAATAAACTAAACCTAGCACCCACAGAATGGGTGAACCTTGAAGCAAGAACATCAGTTAAGCAGCTGGTCTAGATCTAGGAGTGGAGGTGAAGGGGAATGTAGTTATTATCATAGTGGTGGTGTGGGATGTGGAGATTCTAGTGAATATGTAGGTGGTGGTTAGAGCAGTCGTGGTTATGGAGGTGGGAGGAGCAATAGAGGCTATAATCGTGGTGGTGGCGAAGGGAGAGATCGAGGATATGATGATAGATCCCGCTACTTGAGAGGCCGGGGTGGTTCTGATGGGAACTGGAGAAATTGAAGAATGGCGGATTTGATATGTTGTTTATGGAAATGTGTCTTTACTGTAGAGATGGTTCTAGTTATCCAAGGTTTTTGATTTGCTCTAGGCTTGCTCATTTTTTTATGTCATCTGTGTCTCGAAAACTTGTTACTTGTTGGGTTGATGAAACTGAAAATAAGATATGTTGAATCTAAATTTGTTTCTATTAAAAAAAATAGCAAAAAGCCAAAACCCTAAACTAAAACCTGAACCATAAACCTAAAATTGAAACCCTAAACCCTAAAAACATTAAATCTTAAACCCTAAACATTAAACTCTAAAACCCAATACCCCAAAACCCTAAATCCCAAACCCAAAAGCAAAACCCTAAACCCTAAAAAGCTAAAAACCTAAACCTAAACTTATAGAACCTAAAAATAAAATAAATAAAAAACCTAAACCAAAATAAAATAATAAAATAAAATAAAATAAAATAAAAACATAAACTAAACCTAAACCTAAACCTAAAAAGAAAATCAAATAAAATAAAAACTAAAATAATATAAATAAAAATATAAACTAAACTAAAAAATGAAATAAATAAAATAAAACTAAACCTAAAATAAAATAAAATAAACTTAAAATAAAATAAAACTATATAAAAACCTAAAATAATCTAAAATAAAACCTAAAATAATATAAAAAAATAAAACCTAAACAAAAAAAAAACTAAACCTAAAATAAAAATAAAATATACTTAATCTTAAATAAATTAAACTAAATAAATAAAACCTAAACCTAAAATAAACTAAACCTAAACTAAATAAAATAAATATAAACTAAAATTAACCTAAATCTAAACTAAAAAATAAAAAGATAAATAAACCTAAAATAAAACCTAAAACTAAATAATAAAATAAACCTAAAAAAAAAAATAAAAAAATAAAACCAAATAAAATAAAAAAATAAAACTACTATAAAATAAATTAAAATAAAAAACCTAACCTAAAATAAAATAAACCTAAATAAATAAAAACTAAATAAAAAAATAAATATAAATAAATAAAATAAATTAAAAATAAAATAAATAAACATAAACATAAACCTATCATTTAATTTAAAAAAAATAAAACCATAAATCCTAAATCCTAAACCTAAACCTAAACCCTCAACCTAAAGCCTAAAATCTAAACCCTAAACCCTAAACCTAAAACTAAACTCTAAAACCCTAAATTATAAACCCTAAACCTCTAAACTAAACCTAAACCCCAAATCCCAAACCCTAAACCAAAACCTAAAGTAACTACATAAATTAAAAAATAAACCTAAACCCTAAAACCTAATAAACCTAAATCCTAAAAATGGGTAGAACCTTGACATCAAGAACATCACCATCAACTAGGCTCAGTCAAGATCTGGCGGGTCGAGGCATAGGTGAAGGCTGCGTTTATCACTATGGTTATGGGGGATCTGAAGGTGCTGGTGGATTTGGAGGTGATGGTCGGAGCAGTGGTGGTTATGGAGGCGGGAGGAGTGACGGAGGTTAAAACCAAGGTGGTAGTTGATGGAGAGATCGGGGATATGATGGTGGATCTCACTACCTAGAAGCCAGGTTAATTCTGATGGGAACTAGAAAGCGAAGAGCTAGATCCGATCCACTGCTTATGGAATGTATCTTAAAGTTCTAGTTATTTAGGGTTTTGATTCTATATGTGCTCAATTTTTTATCTATGTTGTCACTTTGTCTTAGAAAACTTGGTGTGTTACTTGGTTGATGAAATCAAAAGAAGAAATGTGGAATCGAATTTGTTCTTTGTTAAAAAAAAACTAAAACCTAAACCCTAAACTAAAACTTAAACCTAAACCCTAAACCCTAAACCACAAAAATCCTAAACCTAAACCCTAAACCTTAAACCCTACCCACAAACCCTAAAAATCCTAAACCAAACCCAAATCCTAAACCCCAAACTTCCCAAAACAAACCTAAAACCTAAACCCCAGACCCTAAAGTAAACTAAAAATAAAAAACTAAAACTAAAATAACATAAATAAAAATAAACTAAACTAATAAAATAAAAATAAAATAAACTTAAAATAAATAAATTCAAACTATATAAAACTAAACCTAAAAATAATCTATAAAACCTAAAAATAAAAAGAAATAAAACCTAAACTAAACTAAAATAAATCCTAAAAAAATAAAATAAACCTAAACCTAAACTAAATAAATAAACCTAAACCTAAATAAAATAAATAAACTAAATAAAATAAAATAAACTAAAAAATAAACTAAACCAAACTAAAAATAAACCTAAAAAGACCACGATAAAAACCTACCTAAAAAATAATAAACCTAAACCTAAACCTAAAAAATATAATTAAACATAAAATAAATAAAATAAATAAAAAGTAAAAAATTAACATAAACTAAACCTAAACCTAAAAAAATAAACTAAGATAAAATAAAATAAATAAACTAAACTAAAATAAAATGACCTAAATAAAAAAGATAAATAAATAAATAAATGATAAATAATAGTAAATAAACCTAAACTCATTAAAAAAGACTGGCCTAGGCTTACTGACCTGCAGAGCTAGCTAAACTCAAACTCTGGCCTAAACCCTAATTTAGGCCCTGACTAATCCTAAACTTCCTACCCAGGCCTACCCTACTTACCAAAACCACCAACCCTGAGCCTTGGCCCTAAAACTGACAACCATAAACTGCTAAACCCCACAAACTCCAAACCACAATACCTAAACCCTCAAAACACTAAATCTAAAGCACTAAATCCTAAACCCTACTAAAAGCTTAAACCCTAAAACTAAAACCCTAAACCACTAACCCTAAACCTGCACTAACCCTACCTATAAAGTAACTAAATAAATTAAAAATTACTTAAACCTAAATGAAAACCTAAGAATGGGAGGTGACTAAGAATCACTATCAACTAGGCTCTCATATCTAGGCTGGTGATGGGATGTGGGTTATCATAGTGGTGGTGGGGGATATGAAGGTGCTGCTAGATATGGAGGAGGTGGTAGGAGCAGTGGTGATTATGGAGGCGGGAAGAGTGATGAAGGTTACAACCGTGGGGGTGCTGGAGGGAGAGATCAAAAATATGATGGTGGATCCCGCTACTAGAGAGGCGGGGGTGGTTTTGATGGGAACTAGAGAAACTGAAGAACGATGTATCTGATCTGCTACTTATCAAATTGTGTCTTTTCTATAGAGATGGTTCTAGTTATCTAGGGTTTTTGATTTGCTCTATACATGCTCATTTTTTATTTATCTCATCGCTTGTGTCTTAAAAAACTTGGTGTGTTACTTGGTTGATGAAATCAAAGAGAAGAAATATTGAATCTAAATTTATTCTCTATTAAAAAAATAAAAACTCTAAACCCTAAACTAAAACCTGAACCCTAGACCTAAAACCTAAAACCTAAACCCTAAAAAGCATAAACCCTAAACCCTAAAACCCTAAATCCTAAACCATAAACCCTAAAATTTAAACCTTAACCCAAAACCCTAAACCCTAAACCCCAAACCCTAAACCCTCAACTAACCTTAAACAATAAACTCTAAACCCTAAACCCTAAAAAGTAGAAAAACCTAAATCAAAATAAAAAAGAAAATAAAATAAAATTAATATTCCCTAAAAAAAAATAAAATAAAAAATAAGAACTAAACTAAAATAAAATAAATAAAAACCTAAACTAAACT
Source organism: Cymbidium sinense (assembly GCA_021442155.1). Taxonomy (NCBI): domain Eukaryota; kingdom Viridiplantae; phylum Streptophyta; class Magnoliopsida; order Asparagales; family Orchidaceae; genus Cymbidium; species Cymbidium sinense. The sequence goes on from CM038215.1 coordinate 86,553,663, forward strand.
AAAAAAATAAGAAACCTACAACAACAACAAGCCTTTATCCCTCGTGGGGTATTTTATGAATCCTTCATCTCAATTGTGTCTATTATGCATAAAATTTTCATTTAATTCAAGTATACTAATATTATTTATACATCTTAACCATGTCCTTTTAGGTCTACCTCTACCTTTCTTAACATAAGGAAAATCTAATGCATTTACTCTCTAAGGGTCATTGGACATGACACTTTATCAAACCATCTAAGGACTCTCTCTAATCTTATCTACCATTTAGCTACTCCAACTTTTTTTCTTGATCATACTCATTTAACATTTTATCTCTAAGAGTAAACCCACTCATCCACACGAGCATCCTCATCTACAACACTTAACTTAGTGCTTCTCTTTTACTGGATAACATTTTGCACCATAAATCATTGCAGGTCTTACCACCATCTTATAAAATTTTCACTTAAGTTTAAGTGGTACTTTTCTATCACATAATAGAACAGATGCATTCCTCCACTTCAACCAACCAACTGAATTCTACTAATAAATATCTATTTCACCATCATTTTAAATAATAGAGCCTAAATATCTAAATTGCTCACTCTTTTTAATGACTTGTTCACCTAATGTCACACTCTCCCACTATAACTTCTACAACTAAAATTACACTCCATATATTCAGTTTTAGGTCTACTTAAACAAAAATCATTAGACTCTAAGGTTGACCTCCATAATTCAAGTTTCTCTTGGACTCCCTCTCTAATCTTATCAACAAGAAGAATGTCATCAGCAAAAAGCATACACTAAGATACATCTTCCTATAAATGCCTAGTAAGAAAGTCCATAACTAAAGCAAAAAAGATAAGGGCTTAAAGCTAATCCTTGATGTAATCCAACTGAAATAGGAAAATATTTTGTCAATCTTCCCTATGTTTGGACAAAAGTAATAGCTCTAGTATACATATTCTTAATGACTTAAAAATAACCAATATTAACTCTTTTATTTTCTAGAACTCTCTAAAGAACAACTCTTTAAACTTTATCATAAGCTTTCTCTAAATCAATAAATATTATATGTGGATCCTCCTTCCTTTCTCTATACTTCTCCAATAAACCTCTTAACAAATGTATAACATCCATAGTAGATCTACCTGGCATGAAACCAAACTGGTTTCGAGAAACTTTTGTATCACATCGTAACCTATGCTCAATTACTCTCTCCTATAATTTTAATGTGTGACACATTAACTTAATTTCTCTATAATTTTCACACTCTTATGCATCACCTTTATTCTTAAATATAGGAATAAACAAACTCTTTCTCCACTATTCTGGAACCTTTTTAGTCTTTAAAATAAGATTAAAAAGATTTGAAAGCCAAGAAATTTATTGATCTCCTAAACATTTCCACACTTCTATTGGAATATCATCAGGTCCTACTATTTTTCCACATTTCATTTTCTTTAAAGCTTCTCTAACTTCAGATTTACTAATATGATGATTCAGACAAAATTCTCAATTTTTATTTAAGGTATTAAGGTTGCTAAAATCAATCATTTTTTCAGATCCTTCATTGAAAAGTTTATCAAAATACCTGATCCACCTACTTTCAATATCCTTTCTAAGAAAAGCACTTTATGATTTTCATCCTTAATACACTTCAGTTGAGCTAGATCTGTACTTCTCCTATCTCTTCGGTTAGCTAACTTATACATACATCTTTCACCTTCTTTGGTATCTACTCTATTGTATAATTTACTAAAGCTAATTTTTTTAATCATATATTGCTTTCTTTGAATATCTACATGCCACTTTATATTTTCCAATTCTTTGAGTTTTACATCTAAACCAAGTTTTATAATAATACTTCTTATTTTTTATCTTTTCTTGCACATTCTGACTCCACCAACTATTTTTATTAAAAGAAGCTTTTCCTTTTGATTCTCCAAGCACATTTTTTACAACTTGCTTAATTTCACTTGCTACATTTTCCAACATAACATTAGCTTCCTTATGAACATCATAAAATTCTAAGCTCTTGTGGCTTGCTTTTAAAAATATTCTTATTAGTATTTTTCAATTGCCCCAATCTAATCCTAGAATAATAATTTGATTTATTTTTCATCTTCCAATCTTTCATCTTAAATTCTAACACTAATAATTTATATTGGGTATTTAAACTTTCACTTGGAATGACCTTACAATCTTTACAATATAAACGATCTATTTTTCTTATCATAAAATAATCAATCTGTGTTTTACTAGATCCATTTTTATAAGTAATAATATGCTCATCTCTTTTCTTAAATAAAGTATTACCAACTACAAAATCATAGGCTAAAGTAAAATCCAATATATTACAACCTTCTTCATTAGGCACTCCAAATCCATAACCACCATGAATACTTTTAAAATCTTCTGCCACTCTACCAACATGTCCTTTTAAATCTCCTCCAATAAATATGTTTTCTTTAAGAGGTATCTTTTGTATTAATCCCTCTAATTCATTCCAAAAATTTTCTTTTGAGCCTACATCCAAACCTACTTTAGGAGCATAAATTCTTATAATATTGATAATCTTAGTATCAACAATAATCTTTAAAGCTAAAATTCTATCTCTGCATCTATTAATATTTATAACATTATCCTTCAAATTATTATCTATAATCACACCTATGCCATTTCTAATTCGACTTCTACCTAAATACCAAAGTTTAAAACCTAAACTATCAATCTCCTTGGCTTTCTCCCCAACCCATTTAGTTTCTTGAACACATAAAATATTTATCTTCTTATGAACCATAATACTATTAATTCTATTAGTTTACTAAGAGTACCTATATTCAAGATCTAACCTAATTTTAGTTTCATGGGAGGAGGGTGGGGAACCTGGGGTCATGCCCCAGTGTGAAATCAAGATCTTGGATCGGATACACATGATTTAGGTATTAGTTTCAAAACCCTCAGCTTTTTTCCCACCCTCATTGTGTTTTTGATTCTCTAAATCCCGTGAATTCGTGTGTTTTTGATTCTCTAAATCCCATAAATCCGTCACCAGATCGACTCAAACTTATGAACCCTCAAGCCGGTGAAGGTAACCCTCGTCGCACTTATGCTTTTCTAAATCCCGTAAATCTTTCTACAGGTCGTCAGATTTAGGCCATGTTTGAAACCATCATCTTTCTACAATTCTACTCCATTGCTGCAGTAGGTTTTGCAACTTAAGGGGTTATTTGGCTACAAGATTTGAGCAAGATTTAAGCGTGATTTAACTTAAATCTAGCCAAACAGTATTTTTGGATAAGTTAATTGGCTGCGTTTGTAACTTCATTAAAGCGGCTTTCACAAGTTGAATCCAAATTTGTTAAATTCTATTGGTAGGCGGTTTACTTGATTTAGAAAAGCATAAGCGTGAGAAAGAGGGTTGGAAGGGAGACAAGGACTACCTTCAGGACACCTCCCTTCTCTTTTTCGGGTAGTAGTAAAGACAAAGGGTTTCGAATTACAAAATCTATCAATCTCTTCCATTTTTCATTTTATTATTTTTATTTTGATTTATTTTTTAATTTAATTTTAATTTATTTAAATAATGATTAATTAACATATCATCTTAGATTAATTATAATTTAACTAAATTAGATGTTAATGATATTGGTTGATTATTTTATGATTAATTAATAGATTTATAATCAATTGGTGTATTATATTATGATAACTGTATTTAATTAATATACTTATAATGTTCGAACCCTTGCTTATTTAACACTGCACCCGGGAGTCAATGCAGCAACCATTGCACTTTTTTCACTATATTCAGGCCATACAACCTGTCATTCTAAGGGATGCCCTAGCATTAACAAAATATTTTAAAAGATTCATGTCATGATTAATTCGACAAGTTTTACATATATAAAATTAAAACTAAACCTAAAAAAAAAATAAAATAAACCTAAAATAAAATAAAATAAATGAAATATAAACCTAAACCTAAAAATAAACTAAAATAAATAAAAATAAAACCTAAACTAAATTTAAAAAACCTAAACCTAAAAAAAATAAAATAAACCTAAACCTAAACTAAAATAAACTAAACTAAAATAAATAAAACCTAAAACTAAACCTAAACATAAATCTAAACCCTAAATAAAATAAAATAAAGTAAAAATAAACCTAAACATAAACTAAAAAATAAAACCTAAAAATAAACCAAAAGTAAAAAACCTACAACATAAACCTAAAAATATTAAATTAAAAACTCAACCTAAACCTAAAAATAAGAAATAAAACCTAAACCTAAAAAATAAAATAAAAAGAAAACTAAACTAAAAAATAAACCTAAACCTAAACCAAAAGAAAAAAAGAAAACCTAAATAAACTAAAAAAATAAATAATCCTAAAATAAATAAACTAAACTAAATGAAATAAAAAAAATAAACCTAAATAAAATAAAAAAATAAAATAAATAAATAAATAAAATAAATAAAATAAACTAAATAAACATAAACCTGGGTTTACTTAATTTGAAAAAATAAATAAAATAAAATAAATAAAAAAAAATAAAATCTTTAACCAAAACCACAACCCCAAACTTACACTAAACCCAAAATCTAAACCAAACTATAAACCCTAAACCTAACCTAAGCCCTACCCCAAATAAACCCCCAAAACCACAAACCTTGACCCTACCTGACCAAACCCACCCTAAACCCTACCATACCCTAAACCCTAAAACCTAAAACCTAAACTAAATAAAACCTAAAAATAAAATAAATATAAAACCTAAAAATAAAATAAATAAAATAAAATAAAATAAAATAAAATTAAACCTAATCTAAGCCTAAATCAAATGTAAAATAAAATAATAAAAATATAAACTAAAATAAAATTAAAAATAAAATTTAAACTAAATTAAAAATAAAATAAACCTAAAAATAATAAAACCTAAATAAAAAATGTAAAATAAAATAAAATAAAACCAATAATAAAATAAAATAAAACTAAATAAAAAACTAAACCTAAAAATAAAATAAATAAAATACTAAAAATAATCCTAAACCTAAATTAAACAAAATAAAATAAACCTAAACTAAACTAAAATAAATAAAACTAAACTAAACTTAAAATAAAAACTCAACTAAACTAAATAAAATAAAATAAACTAAAATAAATCTAAACTAAACTAAAATAAAACCTAAAAAAACCTAAAACTAAACATAAAAATTAAAATGAAACTTAGACCTACCAAAATAAAAAAATAAAACCTAAAAAATAAAATAAACCTAAACCTAAAAAAAAACTAAAATAAAACCTAATCTAAATATAAATAATAAATAAATACTAAAAAATAAACTAAACTGGGTTTGTAATTTTGAAAGAAACACTAAACCACTAAACAGACCCTACCACACCACAAAGTGACATAGATCCTGAGCCCACTTACCCTAGATCCTGATCCCTAATCTCACTACCCTAAACCCTAAACTCCCTAAACTATGCTGAGCCCTAAAAACCAACCCTAGTCAAAAAACCCCACTAGGCAATCCCCTCCACTCCTTCACCCCACCACCCTGGGCCCTACCCTAAACCTCCCTCTCCCTAAATCCAAACCCTAACCCTATAAACCTTCCTAAACTCTCCCTAAACCCTAAAACTAAACAACACTAAACCCCAAACCTAAAACTAAACCTAAAAATAAATAAATTAAAATAAACTTAAGCCCTAAAACCTAATAAACATAAACCCTAAGAATGAGAACTTGATAGCAGGGACATCATGCCAACCCAGGCTTAGATCACAGTGGGCGAGAGGCGGCGATTATCACAGTGGTGGTTGGGGATCTGTAGGTGCTGGTGGATATGGAGGTGGTGGTCGAAGCTGTGGTGGTTATGGAGGTGGGAGGAGCAATGGAGGTTACAACCATGGTAGTAGCGTAGGGTGAGATCGGGGATATGATGGTGGATCCTGCTACTCGGGAGGCCAAGGTGGTTCTGATGGAAACTGGAGAAATTGAAGAACAGCCGATCTGATCTTCTGCTTATGAAACTGTGTCTTTATAGTGGAGACAATTCAAGTTATCTAAGGTTTTTGATTTGCTCTATGGGTGGTCATTTTTTAACTATGTTGTTACTTGTCTCTTAAAAAACTATGTGTGTTATTTGGTTCATGAAATCAAAAAGAAGAAATATTGAATCTGAATTTATTTTCTGTTAAAAAAAAACAAAAACCCTTAACCCTAAACTAAAACATGAACCCTAGACTTACAAGCTAAACCCTAAACCCTAAACCTAAACCTAATAAAAACATCACCTAAACCCTAAAACCTAAAACTAAACCCTAAACCCACAAAAACTGAACAAAAAAAAAACCTAAACTTAAAAATAAATAAAATAAAATATGCCTAAACCTAAACTAAAATAAACTAAAATAAAATAAATAAAACCTAAACCTAAACCTAAAATAAACTAATCCTGAACCCTAAGCTAAATAAAATAAAATAAATTAAAAATAAACTTAAACCTAAATTAAAAAATAAAACCTGAAAATAAACCTAAAATCTAAACTTAAAAAATAAAATAAAATCCAAACCTAAACTTAATAATAAACCTAAACCTAAATAAAATAAAATTAACCACTAAAATAAGCATATCTAAACCTAAAAAATACTAATAAATAAATTAAAATAATAAAATGACTAGATAAATAAATAAACCTACTGCTTATTTGTTTTAAAACCCTAAACCTAAACAGACCTGGGCCTAGATCTATACCCTGACTCTAAACCCTGACCCTACTAACTACCTGGGCTCTGACCACCCACTCCTGGCCATGGGTTTAACTCTAAATAAACTGAGCTCCTCACACCCTGGGCCTGGGCCCTAACTAAACCTGGGCCTCTACCCTGAGCCTCACCACACTACCTAAACTATCACACCCTACATACAACCTATCACTAAAACTGGACCACTCCTGTCCCAACCCCACAAGCAGAAAACCACACTCTAAACCTTAAACCCCAAACCCTCAAACCCCTAATAAACTAAACCCCAAACCTTAAATCTAAACTAAAGTAAAGTAACTAAATATATGAAAAATTAACTTAAACCCTAAAACCTAATAAACTAAACCCATGAATGGGCGAGAACCTTGAGTAGGAACATCAATATCAGTCAAAATCTAGCGGTGGAAGGCGGCGGTTATCCTGGGTGGTTGGGGATCTGTGTCTTTGGTGGATATGGAGGTGGTGGTCGGCGATGGTGGTTATGGAGGCGGGATGAGCGATGGAGGTTACAGTCATGGTGGTGGCGAAGGGATAGATCAAGAATATGATGGTGGATTCCGCTACTCGAGAGGCCGGGTGGTTCTAAAAGGAATTGGAGAAATTGAAGAATGGTCTATCCGATCTGCTGCTTATGGAATTGTGACTTTACAGTAGAGACAATTCAAGTTATCTAGGGTTTTTAATTTGCTCTATGAGTGCTCATTTTTTATCTATGTTGTCGCTCGTGTCTTAGAAAACTTGGAATGTTACTTGGTTGATGAAATCGAAAAAAAAAGAAATGTTGAATCTGAATTTATTCTCAATTTAAAAAAAAGGAAAAACCCTTAACCCTAAACAAAAATAAGAACATTAGACTTACAACCCAAACCCTAAACCCTAAACCCTAAACCCTAAAACCCTAAACCCTAAACTGAAAAAAACAATCTAAACCTAAAATAAACAAAATAAAATAAGCTTAAATCTAAACTAAAATAAGTAAAACCTAAACCTAAACCTAAAATAAACTAAACGTAAACCCTAAACTACAAAACTAAAATAAACTAAAAATAAACCAAAATCTAAATTAAAAAATAAAACTTAAAAACAAACCAAAAATAAAAACTAACACTGACCTAAAAATAATAAAACCTACCTAATAAAATAAAATAACATAAAAAAATTAAACTAAACTAAAATAAACTAAATATACTAAGATAAATCTAAATTAAACAAGATAAAATAAATAATAAAATAATAATAAAATAAAAATAAAATAAAAAACTAAATCTTAAAACCTCTGGGTTTGCCCTTAAAAACCTCCTAACCACTGGGCTCTTAAACCTGCCTGACCCTGGGCAAACCTAAAAGGCCCTGGGCCCTGGGCCACAACCCTGGCCCTGGGCCCTGGGCCCTAGCTGATAAACCCCAGGCCCCTGGGCCAACTCACTAACCCTGGGCTGACCTACTAAATCCTGAGCCCTAGGCACAGGCCCAGGCCCTAGGCCTTACCCAGGCACTGAGCCCAGGCAAACCACTGGGCCCTGGGCCCTGACCCTCCCTAGGCCATACCCTAGGCCACAAACACTGGGCCCTGGGCCCTAAAACCCTAGGCCTGACCACTAACCTCTAAACTGGGTAGACCTATAAGATATCAAACCTAAGAATAAAATAAAATATAAGATAAGATAAAGCTAAAAACTAAACCTAAACTTAAATAAATAAAACTTAAATAAATAAAACCAAAATACTAAAAATGGATAAAAGATAAATAAATAAAATAAAATAAATAAAAATAAAACCTAACATAAAAAAAATAATGAAATAAAACATAATCCTAAAAGTAAACCTAAAATAAATAAAATAAATTAACTAAAAAACCTAAACTTAAAAATAAATAAAATAAAATAAAAACCTAAACTAATAACTAAACTAAAATAAATAAATAAACCTAAACTAAATAAAATAAATAAAATAAACCTATATCTAAACTAAAATAAAAAAATAAACTAATAAACCTACCTTAAACTTACATAAACTAAACTATAAAATATAAAACCTAAACATAAAAAATAAATAATAAAACTCACTAAAAATAAACCTACTAAACTACCAAAAATACTAAAATAAACCTATTAAAGATAAAACTAAATAAAATGAAGCTAAACTAAATAAAAGAATAAAAACCTATAAATAAATAAAATAATAAACTAAGATAAATAAAAATAAACTTAAATACAAAATGACCTAAAACCTTTCATGATTTTTTGAAAGATCTTAACCCTAGGCCCTGAGCCCTAGATCCTTGACCCTAAACTAAACCATGAACCCTGACCCTAGGCCCTAAACTAATAACTCTGACTGGGCCCGCAGGCCCCTAAGCCTATCTAACCCTGATCCCAACCTGGGCCTAGCCACAAGATCCAGGCCACAGGCCACTGAGCTGACCTGATGAGGCTGGGCCACTCCAAACTGGGCCTGGGCTCAGTGAACTGGGCCTGAGACCTACCACACCTACCCTGGGCCCTACTGGGCCACTGGGCCACTGACCCTGACCTATACCACTGTGCTAAACCCTAAATCACTACCTGAGCAAACCTCTGATCAAATATAAATCCTACTAAAATAAATAAACAAACTAAACTTACCTAATAAATAAAAGAAAATAAAATAAAATAAAATAAATAAAATAAATAAAGAAACCTAGGTTACTAAAGTAAAATAAACATAAGAATAAAAAAAAACTAAATAAAATAAAAACTAAATGTAAATAAAATAAAATAAACCTAGATAAAAATAAATTAAATAAAACCTACACAAAAAAAAATAGACCTAAAATAAAAAATAAAAATAAATAAAAAAAACCTAAACTAAAACTAAAAAAAAATAACTAAAATAAAATAAATAAATAAAATAATAAACCTAAACCTAGACTAAAATAAACTAAAATAAATAAACTTAAACCAACTTAAAATAAAACTAAACATAAGCCTAAAATAAATAAAATAAAATAAACTAAAACTAAACTAAACTAAAATAAAACAAAAATAAACCTAAAAAAATAAAATAAACCTAAAGATAAAACCTATACCTAAACTAAAATAAAATAAACTTAAAAAATAAATATAAACTCAACTAAAATAAACTAAACCTAAAATATAAATAAAATATAAATAATAAATAAACTAAATAAAATAAAATGAACCTAAATAAAATAAAATAAAATGAACTAAAATAAATAAAATGAACTAAATAAACTAAATTAACTAAACCTGCCGGTTTCTTTTTTTTTAAAACCCTAAACCCTAAACCTACCCACCTGACCCTACCCTAACCCCTAAACTTAAACCCTAAATCCTAACCCTAAACCTCTAAACCCTAACCACTAAATCCTACTCACCTAAACCTAAAAACTTACACTACCCTAAACCCTAAAACCTAAACTCTAAACCCTAGGATGGGGGAACCTCATGATGAACATCCAATCAAGGCTTAGTCAAGATTTGTTGGTGGAGGCCAAGCTAGAGGCGATGGTTATCGTAGTGGTTGTGGAGGATTTGGAGGTGTTGGTGGATATGTAGGTGGTGGTCAGAGCAGTGGTGGTTATGGAGGTGGGAGAAGTGACAAAGGTTACAACCATGGTGGTGGTAGAGGGAGAGATTTAGGGTATGATGGCAGATCCTGCTACTCGAGAGGCAGGGTTGGTTCTAATGGGAACTATAGAATTTGAAGAATGGTCAATCTGATCTACTGCTTATGGAACTTTATCTTTACAGTAGAGATAGTTCAACTTATCTAGGGTTTTTGATTTATTCTATATGTGCTCATTTTTTATCTATGTCATCACTTATGTCTTAGAAAACTTGAGGTGCTACTTGGTTGATGAAATTGAAAAGAAGAAATGTTGAATCTTAATTTGGTCTCTATTAAAAACAAAAACTATAAACCCTGAATTCTAAACCCTAAATTAAAACTTAAACCTAAACCATAAACCCCAAACCCTAAACCCTAAACCCTAAACACTAAAGTAACCCTAAACACTAAGCCCTAAATAATAAAAAGTTAAAAACTAAACCTAAACTAAATAAACCTAAAAATAAAATAAATAAAACTAAACCAACATAATAAAATAAATAAAATAAAATAAAAAACTAAAATACCTAAAATAAAATAAAATAAAATTACACTAAAATAAATAAATAAAATTAAACTAAAATATAAATAAACTAAAACTAATCCTAATAAAATTAAAATTAACTAAAATAAAATAAATAATAATAAACTAAAATAAAACTTAAAATAAATAAAAATAAAACCTTAAAGAATAAACCTAAATTAAATAAATACAAAAATAATAATAAAATAAACCTAAACCTAAACTAATAAATAAAACTTAAATAACCTAAAATATTAAACCTAAATAAATTAAAAAAATAAAACCTAAAAAATACCTAAAATAAAACCTAAAAAAACCTAAATTAATAAAATAAACATAAACCTAAACCTAAAATTAAACTAAAATCTATAACAAAAGTAAAATAAAAATAAAACTCTGCTAAAATATGCTTAAACTTAAAACTAAACTAAAAAAAAAAAACCTAAACTAAAATAAATAAAACCTAAAATAAATAAACTAAACTAAAATAAAAATAAACCTAAATAAATAAAAAAAATAAAAACTCAAATAAAAAAAATAAACTAAAGGTTTAAAAACCTAAACCTTAAAACTAACCCTAAATCCTAAACCTAAACTTACAACCCTAAATACAACCTAAACCCTAATATCCAAAGCATACCCTAAACTGGAAAATTTCTTCTCAGTCCCTCTGGGCAATTTTGTGTTTTGCAATTTTCTCTGGTTTGGCGCATTTAGACTACCGTCATTGATCGCTATTTCATTTCTTGGTTGCGCTTCCTCTCTCGACTTGGTTGCTTATGTGACTCTCACTGGATCGTTCAATGGCGGAGGCATCGCTCTCCGCACAATCGAGCTCGTTGCTCCTGGATACGCCAACTTTGCCCTCCAATCCTGAAGGTATTTTGGATCCGATTGCATCCATTAATGCGCCTGCTGTCAAGTCCTTTAAGGATGCTCTTTCTGGTAAGAGCCCTTGCTCTAATGCCTCGGTTAACTTAATTTCAACCTCATTCCGTGGATTGCCGGCTGTCATGTGTTCTGACCAGGATGTGGAGAAATTAGGTAAGCATTTTGAGGTCTCTTTATTTGGTAAATTCTCTCTACGATGCCCTACTCTAGATAATATTTGATCTTTCTTCCATAGCTTAAAGCTTTCAGGAGTCTTCACTATTGGGCTGATTGATCCTTGACATATCCTTATTCAGTTATCAAATGATTTAGATTATTCTCGAGTCTTTGCTTGTCGCTCCTATTTTGTGTATAATTGTCAAATGTGGCTCTTGAAATGGTCACCCCTTTTTGATGTCAAAGAGGAATCCCTTATTGTTCCTTTATGGCTTGCTTTTCCCAACATGAGAATTCACTATGTTACTCACCAAGTTCTATTTGCGGTTGGGGCTCTATTTGGTAGACCCCATCAAATTGATCAAGCCACTAACGCTAGATCTCGGCCATCTATTGCACGTATCTTGGTTGAGATTGACATTACCAAAAAATACCCCAAAAAATTTTGGATCGGTTCGGAAAAATTCGGATATAACCAGAAAGTAAAATTTGAAAATTTCCCCATCTTTTGCACTCACTGTAAGATCCATGGTCATGATCACTCTGAATGTTTTATGTTACACCCTAACCTCAAAAAGAATATATCACAGGATACTAATACCTCTCTTGGGCTGGGAAAACCAATAAGTTAGCATATGTGCCCTACTCATAATGGAACTCATCCTCCTACACACACCCTTTATTGATTTGTCGAATGAAAAACATTCTGAGCTTTGTATAAATACTACTATTGAGGTGTGTGAAGAAACTAATGATAACTTACCTATCACTACTCCTACTTGTAATAATTTGGCTTCTCATGACAATCATTTGCTCCATTTGAATCTTAATGACAATTTGAATGGGAATCTTATATTGGATCAAAATAATGTTGATCCTTTGGTGTCAGACCAAAATCTGAATATGCATCATGGAAATGAGAATGATATTTGTACTATTAATGGTGCAAGAACCTTCCCTTCTATTTCTCTACAGAGTGATACTCAGGCAATCCCAATTTCTCATTCTTACTCTGATACTGAAGAAGGAAAAATCACCACTACTAAAACATTGACTAATATTGCTCCTACTCTGGATACCAAAAACTAATCCCTTTTTGATGGAGATACTTTGGATACTGATAGACCCTTCCAAATTGTTATTAAAAAAATCTTATAAAGCCAAAATGACTAATAATAACTTCTAGAACCACCGTTCTTCTCAACTTACAAATAATTATGTCCTCTCTCTTCCTTTTCCATCTTCTTTTTTTAACCTTTTCTGGATTTTTTATTATGATTAATTTTCTTATTTGAAATATCTTGGGTTGTGGGACTCACTTATAATGTTAATATTCTCATAACATCAAATTACTTGTTATTATTGAGCCTTTCATTAACTCTTCCAAGATTGCCCATGTTGCTAGATGCTTTGGATTTCAAAATTTCCTCTTCAATATTAATAAAATTTGGTGTTTTGGAATAATTCTATCACCATTTCCATCATTGATGATCATGATAAATTGGTTAATGTCAAAATCTCATTAGGTGAGTTTTGGCTTTTGGTTCCTTTGTCTATGCTTTTTAGGTAAGAACATCCTTTGGAATCACAGAACCTTTGCCTCCTCGTTAACCTTTGGTTGGTTAGGGTGATTTCACTATCATTGCTTCTTGAGAAAGGAGGAGGATGTTCTCCTAACCTCCATTCCATGGAAGACTTCTCTAATATGATCCTAGATTGCAATGATTGACATTGGTTTTAAATTGATTACGTGGCATAACTCTAGACTTTGGCACATCTTGATAGGACCCTAATTCTCTTTGGATCAATGTGGCCTCTTACCTCTGTTGAGCATTTGAGCAAAACTTTGTCGATCATGCTCCTCTTTTGATCTCTATCAAAACTCTTTAATTCTACTCCCTCACTTTTAGATTCCAAATATATGGACCCAAATGGAAATTTCACTAATGTTGTTTTCACTAATTGGATGGCTCTGTTCACATAATTTCGTTAAAGGCATGATTATTTAAGCTCAAAGACTTAAACAAAACCTCAATTGATGGAACCATATATTTAAAATCTTTTTGCCAATCTTAAAGCTTTGGAACAAGTGATTTGTTCTCTTGAAGATCTTAGCGATCCCAATAAACTATTGAGCATTGCCAAAGATAACTTGATTAATTACCAAATATGGAGGAAACCTATTGGTGTCAAAATTAAGAACAAACATATTATGGCTAAAAACACAAATATTTCCATGCTATTTGCAATAAATGAAAAGCATTAAACTCGATTAAGAAAATTAAGAACTAAATGGTGGATAGCATTAATGAAATTAAGAATAAATGTTTCATTTTCAAAATTTATTAAATTCTAATCTCGTTAGAAACCCCTCAACACCCATCTAATCCCTTCATGATTAACAATGAGGATAACCATTTTCTTATCGTTAAGATTAGTAGTACTCTCTGAACATGATTTTATTTATAGATGGCTATTTCTTACACATTTCTTTTAGCATTATTGGTTTTTTATATCTTGTTGATGTTATTGATTTCTTTGATGGCACTCTATTAGTATTTTCAATCTTGTCCTTATTCCCAAAAACAATGATCTTGGGGCTATTTTAGACTATTAGTCTTTACCTTTTCCAAAACTCATTGCTAAATTAATTAATAATGGGATTATCCCTTTCCTAAAATCATCTTAACGCTTTCGTTAAAATAGAGCATATCGATAATATTATTCTATAAAAGCTAGTTCATTGATGTTCCTTCAGGAGGTAATATCCTCTTCAAAGCTGACATCTCTAAAGCCTTTGACAACTTCGTGATTTCCTCTTTCAAATCTTACATTTGTTTGGTTTCTCGATAATTTTAAACTTATAAAAGTTGTATCACTAATGTCTAATTTTTTGTTATCATGAATGGTGAGTCCCTTGGTTTCTTTACTTTGAGCCATGGTTTTATATATATATTTATTGTACATTTTAGTGTGTTATATTTCTGTTATAATACATTAGGTCAAAACTCATAAAAATGTTAATTTGATGGTTGAGATGGAAGAATTTGGCCATTATAATACATCAAGCAACACCAAAATTATGCTATTTTGTACCATTTCTGATAAAAAATAATAATTTTACATCCAAAATGAACATTATTCATATTTCAAAAAAATCTTGTTATTTTTTCCCACTAAGTGACTCTAATGAGATGTAATGTTAGATAATATATTATATTATAACTAATTATAATATAACATCATATATTATAATATAATATAATGTGTTAATTCACACTATAATATGTTAAGCATGATATTGTATAGTTAGTTTGAGCTTGCACTATCACAAATCATAAAATGTTGATTATAATGTTAAGATGATGTAATTTGAATGAATACATTGTTAGGCTTTTTTGAAGTATTAAAGGTGTGCATAAGAGAAGAAATAAGATTTGATGAGAATTCCATGTCAAGAACATGGAGGGAGATCCTTTAGTGGATTACAAATGCATTGGACATGACATGTGAGGGGTCTATGTCGAGGTAGAAAATCATTTGGGGATAAGGTTTGAATTTGATTTGATTATATGATTTGTGGAAAGAAGATGTGCTGAGATAAGATCCTATTATCCACCGAAGATTAAGATCGAAATGGCTTTAATTTTTTTATTTTAATTGATGTGGAGGCATATCTGCTAGAGATATGGGCTCGAGTTCACTAGGGATCGAGTATATGAACCTTCCGCTGGGGAAGTAGGTTCGGGCTATCCACTGGGGATTAGGATTTGAGTTTGATTTTATAGATTTGTTTGAGGATGTATCCACTAGGAATTTCAAGTTTGGTTGTATTTCTTTGATTTAGACCCAGCTAGGTGAGTTGGTTTAATTTTACTCCACTGAGGAGGTTGGTTTTGAATTTGATTTATTTCTTGACCTGTGTATATATGATTTGGGGCTCCATTGGGGGAGTAGGGTGTGATTTAACTCCACTTGGAAAAATTAGATTGGGTTTTATTTAATCTGAGTTATTGCATGGACCCTGTTGGTGTATGGTGGGCCCACTAACAAGGGCCTATATTAGCCTTGACCTACCTCAAGTTTACAAATCCAAAGGGATAGTCTATTGGATATAGGGTAGAGCTAGCCAACCTAAGGGGTTTCCTTTCAGTGTGCAACGATTGTGCTAAGAAGAAGGAATAGCAGAGCTACATCTTCCAAAGTGAGGAACAATAGTTAGGGTGACCTGTTGGATGCACAACAAATCGAACGAACTGACTACTGAAGTGAATGCTAGGGGACTTATGTCAACTCAAAAGTAGTCAGGATTAATTTTATCTTAATTTCATGTGATTTGATATGGTTTGTTTGGTTTAGTTTGATTTAAATTGAGGGCATATCCACTAAGGATGTGAGCTCGATCAAATTTGATCGATTTAATTTATGGACCATGTGGTGTGCGATGGACCAACTGAGAAGGGGCTATATCGGACTAATCCTATCTCAAATTTACAAATCTAAATGGATAGTCTACTGGCTATGGGGTAGAGCTAGCCAACTTAAGGAGTTTCCTTTTGGTGTGCAATGGATGTGCTAGGAAGAAAGCGTAGCAAACTTACATCTTCTAAGTAGAGGAACAACAGGGTGACACGTTGTAGCACAATAAATTGATGGACTTAGGCTTGAGTGAATGCCGCTGGGAACTTATATCAACTCAAGAGTAATCTAGAGATTCCTTTAGGGAGTTTTCTTGACACTGCCCTAAAGATAGGATGCCTACTTGGGAAAAGGTACCACTAGGGGTGTCCTCCTAATCCACAAGTGAATTTATATATTTTGTTTGTGTGGACCTTGTTGGTGCGAGGAACACACATGAAGGGCTATGTAAGCCTTGACCTATGTCAAATTTATTAGACCAAGGGAGAATCTACACATCCACAAGATAGATTCTCCAACCACAGGTGTGGTTACTATGAAAGGGAAACTATCCAATCTGATAGTAACCCAGGTAGTGTCTAAACTGGGTCACAAAGGATGTGATCCAAATATAGTGCCCACAAGGGAGTGCGATAAGAGTGTTATCTGAGCCACGGAAAGAAAGTCTATAGGTGTACGGTGGCCAACTCAAGGAGAAAGCATAGTAGACTTACATCTGCCATGAGTAATGTATCCTAAGGTGCAAGAACTAACCAACCTAAGGTGTATCCATCAACATGAGTGGTTTATCCACCAGCATAGTGAGAACCAACCAACTTAAGGTAACCCATTAGTGTGCAATAACCAATTTGGAAAGAAAGCATGTAGCCCTACAACTTTCCAAGTGAAACTGATCATCAGGATAATCTGTCAGCAGCGGGACAAATGTTATCAGACTTAGAGCGACTACTAAGAGGAGAGCCCTGAGGAACGACTAGACCTAGACTTGAAGCAATCAGGAGAGAAGGATCCATTAGAAGATTTATCCTAAACCTCAAATATACTTGACCCAGTTTATGCATGAAGGCTAATAAAAGAAGAAAACATAGCAGACTCACATCCTCTTAAATGAAGCCAACATGAGGTAGCTTACCGGCCATGCATTAATGCCTACCAAACTAACAAGGTGGTCATCGGTGTGCAATGGCCAAGTAAGAAAGGAAAGCATAGCAGACTTACATCCTCCAAAGCAAGAACACCACTGGGGTGGCACACTAGCAGGGTAGCATGCCAGCATGACCTAGAATCAGTGAGTGATCTTTGGGGCATTATCTCAACTTTTAGAAGACCGAGACAAAGAATATATGTTTGTTTTATATATTTTTGTGTTGTTTGTATTTATGTTGTGTTGATGAAGGATAGGATGCCACTTGCATGGTCCTTACACCTACTCTAAACACATCATGGCAAATTTGCAAACAAGTATACTTTTAACATGGAAGAGATTGAACTATAAATGGAATTTTCATTGAAGACAATTACTTTCAAACATGATTTATAATTTTTATTTAACTAGAGCTCGTTGCTTGGAAGCATTGGGTGCTCTCCCTTATGATTAATAAGCTAATCTGATCCTCCTTGGTAGGCCTTCTCTATGGAAAAAGGGCCTTCCCATGTGGGTTCAAACATGCCTCTCATCTTACGACGGGCAATAATTGATCTTCTTAGAACTAAAATAAGCTCTCTTACTTGAAAAGCTCTAGGACAGAGCAACATGTTGTGAGCTTAAATCATTATAGCTTTGTACAACTCGAGGATTTTGCATGCTCGCAGACGTCTCTCCTCCAAACCTTTGAACTCTTCTAATCGCCACTTAGAATTTTGCTCTGTTATGATATTGCTACCCATAGCTATCCTTTGTGATGGAATTTGGACTTCTAATGGTAGAACGGCTTTGGACCCGTACACTAAGGAGAAAGGAGTAGACTGAGTTGGAGTTCTATATGTGGTGCGGTAGGGCCATAAGGCTTCAACTAATTGCTCATGCCATTATCACTTTTTATTGTCAAGTGTCTTCTTTAGTATTTAGATGAGAGTTTTGTTGAAGGTTTTTACTAAGCCATTTGCCCTCGAGTAGTTGATGGTAGAATATCTCCAATCTATGCTATCTTGTGGAAAAGTTGTTGATCTCGGTGCTCTTGAATGTAGTACCATTATCAGATATAATTCATCGAGGCACTCTAAATCTATATATGATATGGTTCCTTAAAAATTGGAGCACATGTTGAGCTATGACCTCTCTGAGGGGAATCGCCTTCGCCCATTTGGAAAAGTAGTCAGTAGAAATTAAGATGAACTAATGACCCTTGGAAGAAGGAGGATCAATAGTACCCCCTATGTCAGTACCCCAACACTCAAATGGCCATGAGGCCAATGTAAGATGTAGAATGTTGGTTGGTTGGTGTAGGACCACTCCATTTATTTAACAATGGTGGAATCTCCTAGTCATATCCATGTAATTTTTGATCATTGATGGATAGTAGTATCCTAATCTCTTAATCTTGGCTTTCATCTTCGGATCGGATTGGTTGGCTCCACATAAAACTGAGTGTACCTTGATCACGATCTTATGGGCTTCGTTCTTATCTAAATAATGTAACCACATATGATCGAAAGATTATTGGTATAAGACACCATCCACAAGAGCATAGGAAAGTGCGTTCTACTTCATCTGATGAATGGTTGCCTCAAATCTAACTCCTTATCCTTCTTGGCAATGGAAACCTCCCATTCAAGAGAGTACTTTTTTATGAGTTCAATATCAATAAGGGATAAGACTTATCTATTTTGGACTTTTATTGATATGGAATCATCCACCAAACATGCCAACTCCTTGGCAAGCTTGGCTAAAGAATATGTTACAATATTCTCTCTTTGAGGAATCTTATAAATGGTAACCTCTATGATTTGGGCCAACAACTCCATGGTGTACTTATGGTAGTGATGGAGCTTGGGCTTTATAACCTTATAGGGCACAACAATTTGGTTGATAACTAGTAGAGAATCCTTGAAGATGTTGATGTTCTCGATTCTTAGAGTAACGGCTAAATGCAGATTGACAATCAGAGCCTCATATTCAGCTTCATTGTTAGTGCAAGGATTGGACAGATGGTATGAGAATCTCATCACATTGCGGTCTGAAGTTAAGAGAATTATTCCTACTCCTACCTTTCCTGGAATAGTAGATTATGGTTCTTCTCCTCTTTAAGAGGAAGCTGCACCATCAAAGTACATCTCCTAATGGTGAATTCTAGTATCCCCTATGTTCATGATTTGTTCATCAGGGAGATCATCATTAATAGGGGAGTTAGTAGGAAGTGGGTGTGTTGATAAGAAATCTGCTAGAACTTATCCTTTCACTGCACAGAGGTGTACAAAGTTAATGTCAAACTACAAGAGGATCATGGACCGTCATGCCAACAGTCCGAATAGCATTGGCCATGTCATGAGATACTATAGTGGATTGATTCTAGAGATTAAGTTTAACTTATGATAAAGCATGTAGTACTCTAGCTTATGGGATGCAAAGATTAAAGATAGGCAATGCTTCTCAATGGGTGGATAAATAGCCTCAACAGGGATTAGATGATAGCTGAGGTAGTAGAGTGCATTTTCCTTCCCTTCTTCACTTGGGCACCAAGGGAGTCATCTAACGTAGTGTAAAGTATGAGCGACTTGCAGAGAAAGGGGCTAGGCGTGGCGTCATCAAGTAATGCTTGATGTCTTTGAAGGCATGCTCACACTTGTCATCCCAATTAAACTTGGCATCCTTTTTGATAAGTGTTGAGAATGCTGACATCTTCCTGAAAGGTCAGATATAAAGCATCTTAGATACGCCAACCACCCTTGGAATGATCTTAGTTGAGTTAAAATTTTAGGGGGTGGAATTTCTAATATTTCCTTGATCTTCTTTAGATCAATTTAGATTCCTTGGTGTAGGACAACAAACCCAATAAATTTTCTTGAAGCTACTCCGAATGCACACTTTAGGGGGTTCCTTTTGAGGTTAAATTATCTTAATTGTTCAAAAACTATTATCAAGTCAAAGAGATGGTCTTTCTTTTCTCTATTTTTGACCACGAGATCATTGACATAGCACTCGACTTGATGATGAATGTGTTCATCAAAGATTCAAGTCATCATTTCTTTGGTATGTAGCAAACATTTTAAGGCTGAAAGGCACGACCTTATAGCAATAAATTCTGATCAAGGTTCTAAAAGTAGTGTTCCTTTCATCTTCAGGGGCCATATTTATTCAGTTATATCTAGATAATCCATCCATGAAAGAGAAGACTGCATGAGATGAGGCAATGTTCACCATCAGCTCCAAGATTAGTAGTGGAAATTCATCTTTTTGACATGCCTTATTTAAATCCTAAAATGCGATATATGAATTTGGCCATTCTTTTCTTAACATGATCTTTGGCTAACCAGGTAGGATATTTTTCTTCCTGGATAAAGCCAGCATCAATTAGTTTCTTAACTTCATAAATAACCTATTATTCTTTGTCTAATTGCATGCATCTAGGAGCTTACTTGATAGGGTTAGGAGTAGGCTCTATTGTTTGTTTATGGACCGCTATGTTAGGAGGAAATTCAAGCATCTCTTCATAACTCCCTACAAAGTAGTCCTTAAACTCAGTCAATAGCCTAACTAAGTCATTGGTTTCAATTTTGTTCAACAAAGTACTGATGTATGTTAGGCATGGATCTTCTTCAGTTCCTTAGTTGATTTCCTTGAACTCATCGATGGTTGACTTGATCTCTTCTTCAAACTCTGGCAGTGCATCTTTGACTTCAGCTCTTCATATAGTTAATGTGATTTGAAAAAACCTATGATTCTAAATGATTGGTGATGATTAGCATTCATCATCATCATTGGACCCTTGTGATCCTAGTCTCAATCTTGATTGAGAGCTTTTGCATTTATTCTTCTGTATTCTTTCGAGGTAGTTTGACCTATGTTTTGACCAAGTATGTGGGATTAACCCTTTCTTTGATAAATTATCAATACAAGGCAAGTACCAATCAAAAGGTAATTCTATAAAATCTTTATATGAATCATCCTCAAGTTCTACATAAACTTCTTGACTTGAGGATGATGCTCCCCAACCTCACAGTCTTCACACTCATGGATGACTTAGGGGTTTCCTTAACTACAAACCGCTTTTGAGAGGAAAGTGGGGTTAGAGCTAAGGTTCCGAACAGATGCCTAACTATTTCACATATAGACTTGGATACCCTTATGCTTTGCTTTGGAGCCGATCTTCATCTATCTCGGCTCAGTGTCAAGGAATCCATTGCTAAGAATAGCTGGCTGGTGTACTAACCATATATGGCTCATCCTATGAACTAGATTTTAAGTCTATATGGATAGCAGGTGTACTCTTGATAGATGGGACATATCTTTTATTAGGTGGTCAATAAGGAGGTTTTCCACCCTGACTACCTCGAATGCCTCTTCCTTTTCTAGTAGAGGTCAGTCATCTTATGTTTGAATGGAGTAAGCGTGGGTGGAATCTAATTTCTCCCTTTTTTTCTTTTTCTTTTTCTCTTTCTTTTCTTTTCTTTTCTCTTTCTTTTTTCTTTTTTTTTTCTTTTTCTTTTATTTTTAAACTTTGGCCAAGTTGAGAATAAAATTTTTATTTTGAGAGGAGGTAGTAAACATCCTCATATATCTTGACCTCTATAAATGGGTTGAGATCTCCTTTGACACATTAGACGATCCCACCTATCATGAAATTCATATGCTGATGTAGAGAGGATGAAACTATATTGTTATCATGTATCCATGGTCTCCTAAGCAAAGCGTTCAAAGATGTATCCAAGTATAATGTGAAACTTGGCTTCGATCTTCCAATCATTTATCTCTAAGGGAAACACTATGGAGCAAAAGGTCTATTGACCTCACTTTTGGAGTGCAGATTCAATCTTCCCATCTTAGACTTAGGAGTCTTCTAGACACTAAGACTTCCCTAGTCATAAGACACTTCTAATAATTAGGTTAAGCCTAAATACTTAGAAGGGTTAACCATAGGATTAGGTTATGCCTTAGGGATTAGGATAATCCACCTACCCTACAACCCAAATCCAATCCATTTTCTCCTTCTCAAACCAAACCTCAAGTTCAGTTCAAACATCAAATTGAAATCCAAATCCAAAACCAAATTCCAAAACCAAATGATTGAAGCCCAAGATCAAATACAAACTTGAAACCCTTCTTAAGTCATATGACCTATCCGATGGACATAGCCAAACCTTAATCCAAATCAATCCAAAATTAATTGATTTTCTCATTAATTTATATCTTCAATATCTTCCTAAATATAAATCAAATCTACATTCAAATGATCAAAACTAAATCAAACTAAATCAAATTAAATCAAAACCCTTCTAAGCCATATGGCTATCCCATGGACTTAGCCAAATGTTAATCCAAATCAAGTCAAACTCAATTGATTTTCTCATAAATCAAACATATTTTCAATCATATTGATAAATTTAAATGAAATATACATTTAAGTCAACAAACTAAATCAAACCAAATTAAAATCCAAACCACATGACTCAACTCCATGGACATAGCCAAATTCATTCATTCCAAAACCCAAATTCAAATGATTTTCTCATGAATCAATCATACCTTCAATCATATTCACAAATATAAATGAATTCTACAATCATCAAGCCAAACCAAAATCAACCCAAGTCATACCCAACTTAATCCTTTCGACTTGAAAAGTTAAAATAAACTAAAACTCATTTGAACCTAAGCCAATTACAATTAAATTTATATATCAATCCTAAATCCATATATAAACTCAACTAAATCAAACTCAACCCAAAATCAAGCCAACTAAACCCAATTGGTCCACTTGACCCAAAGTGGCCAATTTGACCTATTTGAGCCAAGCTCTAATCCTACCCAAATTGGATTGAACCAATCCCATCAAAACCTCCCATCATGATTGTTGATCACCCTAGGTTGATCAATTGTCACAAATTAGGTCAAACTAAATCAACTTGGTACCCTTTACCTATATGAACCCAAACTAGCTAAATTGCAACCTAAGCCAAATCCCTTGAAACCTTCAATTGAGTCAAACCAAACCCAATTGGTCCTCTTGACCCAAGTTGACCCAAATTGACCTAAAAGACAAATTAGGTAAAATCAAAATATAAAGCAAATTGATTGTAACTAATGGCTCAAGTTCATTCTAAATTGATTGTTAAACTTGACCAAAGCCATGATTGGACCCAATTGAACCCAATTGACCTACTTAGCCCAAATTAACCTAAAGGTTCAAGTTGGCATTAATTAAGACCAAACCCAAATTAATTGAAACCAAAGCCTATAATCATCTTCAATTGGTCAACTAAACATAAACCAACAGCTAACCCAAACCACTTTGGCTAAGTTGGTCAAATTGGTCAACTTAACCCATTTGACCCAAATTAATTAAAATGAGGCAAACTAAACCAAACCAAAACATCCCAAATGATCATATACTTGACCCAACTAACTAGTTTGACCTAAATGAGTCAAATTGAGCCAAACCTAACCAAATCAACTTAAATTAACTTAAAATTTAGGCCAACCCACTTTTGTCTCATTTCAAATCTACCTAAATCAAATCCAATGCCGAATGATAATTCTACTCTTAGTTCAAGGGCATCACACGAGATAAATCAACCATGTAAGTGGTCATTTCCATTCCATGACCACTTGATACTCTCTCAATGGTTCACCTAGGAACCTAGGACACTACCCTACCTGACCCAAGGGGTGGTTGGGTCGGTCATGACCCATGGGAGGTGAAATCACCTCACCCTCCCCATTGGAGCATTTGAAACCCATAGGACACCCATGATTCCTCCTTGGCAGCCACCTCCACACCTTCAACTCACCTCCTCCCTGCCACCCACAACTCCTTGAGATGGTCGGACTGCCACTATAAGCCAAACTCGATCCCGTCATCAAGATGAAAGGTATACCCTCATTTTACTCAAACATAGAAAAATCATTCCTCAAAGGCCAAGCTACCCAAGAGAACCCTCTAGAGCCAATCCCTATAGTTCCAAGCTCATTCCTCAATCAAAAAATGCCATTCCTGTCCATCTCAAAATAGGACACTCCCATTTTTGACCTAATTTCCCCATTTCTCCATGGAACTCAAATTAACTTTGCACACACCTTCCCTAGGCCTCTTTGAGAAAGAATGAAGCATCTCCCAAGCTTCTTGAGCACCAGAGATGAAACTTTGATCAAAGCTGAGCTCCAAGTGGTCGGTTCATGGCCTTCCAAGTGAACATCGAGGAATTGATCTAATTGCTAATCAACAGGGCTTTGTCTCCACTAGATTAAGCTTCCTCAATCATTTGAGATGCCAATCTTGAGCTCCAGTGAGGTATGCTTCCAAAACTGATACTTAAGCAAAAATGGGTTGGAGATTTTTGAAGAAAACTTGCATCTCATGTGATCTTGAATGTTAAGTCCCCTCAGATCGATGTCGTGAAGGTGTGGGATCCTTTTATAGTTGATCCGAGCTCAGGAAAGCTTGAATCAAGTGAGCAATGGCAGATGGACTCCATTCTCCTTCACTCATGTGACATTAGACCACGCATTTTCCATTTTGCGTGATCAAAATTGACGATTATGATTAGATTCGCTAGATCAATCTAATTTAATCCTATTAAGTTGAGGGATTAATCATAGCCATCCGATCTTAAATTAGATGGCGGACGAGAAAGTGCATCCACCACTATCACATAGGTGCTGAGTCAGATAAGTTTTAAGTAGCCAATCTCATAGCACCACGTGGAAAGTGTGCCATGTAGCGCCAATAGGATTTAGCTTTAATTAAGCTTAATTAATCATTTTTAATGGCTAAAACTTTTAAAAATCATAAAAAATCATAGAGAAATAAAAAAAATGCAAATATATACTCATTTTAAAGGTATTTTGGAGGAGAATTAATTAAAAATGATCTTAACTAATTTTGAATAGTAATTAAAGTTTAATTAAGGTTTAATTATAAAATTAATTAGCTTAATTACCCCTTAATTACTTGAGCAATTAAACCTAAATTTTGGGGGTTAATTTAATGAGATGACCTCTACCTCTCATGATGTTCTTGGGATTTATTGCTCACTTAATTAGGAAAATTGACAAATTAAACCTTAACTACTCTTTTAAGTTATTTAATGATTAATTAATCCCATGAGCAGTAATAAATTAATTAATTAAGTTTATTAATCTTTGTTCAACATTAAGTGAACTAAGGAATAGGGATGGTACCCTTTTCCCTAAGTTCATTTCACCCTATTTTAAAATGAAATTAATTAAGATTGAACTAATTAATTGAATCACTTAATCAAATCAAAATCAAAATCACGTCATACCTTAATTAATTAAATCATGGGGTAGATCTTTAGGTGTTTAATAACCTAAAGGAGTTTAATGAAATTATGGTTAGTCCACATGTGTGGGAAAACCATAGGAGTAATTAATTAAGTCCCTTAATCTAATTAACTATTAATAATGAGCCAATTGCATTAGGCCCCTATTTCTAGGATCATTGCAAGTTTATTTTCCATGCATATCATGTTGGCTCATAATTATTTAGTTAATTACTTTAAGGTGACATAGGTAAGAGTAATTAATTCATCTAATTAAGGGGTCAACTTAATTAACCCATAAACTCAACTTAATTACATTTCCTTAAATTAAATCAAATCACTAATGTGGGTGTGGGTTTAAAACAACAAGTGATGACTTATCTTCTCCTCTTTAAATCAAATCAAATCCAAAACTTAATTAATAAAGAAGCTTTGGTTTGCTTTAAATAATCTTATTTGATTTCATTGTTCTTAAGAACTAGTTTGGTTAAAATGCTTATATTTGATTGTCCTCCTTCCAATCATGTTAAATTTGGTATGTCATTTGAATTCATGCATCCTTCTTTTCAAAATCAAAGAAAATAAAATGGATTTACTTTATGTAAGCTTGCATGTGTTGATTTAATTTAATATATGCATGGTTATTATCACTATTAAATTCAAATGTATTTTTCAAAAGCTTATAAATGAATAATAATGTGTTATGATGCTAGTTATAAATACATAAGAAATGCATGTGCTTATAGATTAAGTGAATGAATGTTGAGTTCTCTTTCCTCTATTCATGTGTTGATTTATATAAGATTGAATGGTAATGGGTATATATTCTAGACATCCCGGGAACACGAGGCTTTAACTAGCCCCAAGGAGGTCATTTGATTACCTCACTTCCCTTATTTAATAATGGCACATACCCATTTGATTTCATTCTTATGTATTTCAACATTAGAATTTGGATAGGGCTTTAATTCATATATATAAATGATTCAATAAAAAAATATACAATCTTTGCATGGTTTTCTTTCTCTCATTTATGTATACATCCATGTGTGTCCAAGAAAAGAAAGTATATAGTCTTCCAGAATATGAGGCTTTAGTTAGCCCCAAGGAGGTCATTTGATTACCTCACTTCCCTGGTTTAACAATGACACGTACTTGCCTATATCTTTGTACATGTATATGTATATGTGAATGAAAATCCTACTTAACATTAAAATTGCATGCATTTATAATAGACTAAGTGGTTGAATTAATTATCCATATGATTTGGAGCTTACTTCCTATGTTCATGTATACAAATTTACATATGTTTGAATGTAAATGAGTATATAGTTTGGACATCCCTAGAATACGAGGCTTTAACTACCCCCAAGAGGTCATTTGAATACCTCACTTCCTTGGTTTAACAACGGCACATGCTTAATTTCATTCTTATGTCCATTTTGTATAATAATTTGGATAAAGTTTAAAATTAATATGATTAAATAATTCAATCAATTAAAATATAAATTCTAAACATACACATACATTCATTTCTTAAGTGTGCTAAAATATGTTGCATGTATAGATATACTTAGGATTAAATCATATGCATGTTACATGTGATGGAAAAGAATGATTTAATATACGTCATGTGGTAGTAATTCAATTAAATTAATCTTAAGATGCCTTTCATTTTGAATAGGGTTTTTTAAAATGAACCTAAACTTAAGATTAATTAAATCATTTAATAAGCCATTCACTAAAGAGAACTAAATCAAATTAATATAGTTTAGAAAGTGACTTAAGTTACGGATGAAAGAGGGCAATCCTCCTTTCCTCTCTTTATAACACTTAGTTGCTAAGTGTAATAAAATGAAACAAAAGAAAACACAAATTAAAATTTCAAATCAATTAAACTACTTCAAGTGAAATCAACCATTCATGTTAAATTGAATCCTTCTACACTTAGAAAATACAACACTAATGTTTAATAAGACTTACCACACAAGCCTTAATACACATATTATAATTAAGTCACCACTTCTAGCTATAAGTTAGGATGGTGTATGATGTGATATATATATTTTTTATGATGTATTATTTTAGATTCAATGTTAGGGTGTATGCTTCGTAGACTGGATGATAGCCCAATATTAGGCTAATCATGTTTTCTGCCGGGGGTTATGCTTAAGGGATGCTTAAAAATAAATGTGAATGCTCTTTTTGCGGGTTGCTTAAACCCTTAAGCGTAATCTAAGTTAGGATAGGTGGGCTTAATTACTTATGTGTAAGGTGATAAGTCCAAATTATAATTACAACTACTTGGGATTATATGTATATTTAGCTAACCTCTATTTTGTAGGTGTAGTTAGATTTACTTTTCCCACATAAATGTAATTTCTGCAATATCTTGGGGTGCCATGTGATGCCTATGAAGCAAGCACCATCCAAATCAAAGAGGAACTAAATCAGAAATGGAGATATGAAGAAAGAAGACCTCCATAGAATTTAATACAATTATAATTATTCTATCATATTCTAGGTTATATAACGGTAGAGCTCGGCTACCCATCTTTTCTCTCTTCAGGTTATACAGAGGTACCCAACCTCACCGACCTTTTATTCTTTTAAGATAGTTTATATAATTGTTTGATGTTATGTTTAAATTGTGCATTAGGATGATATGCTTTTAAAAATTTCTTAAATGATTGATGTCTTAATGTGTGGCTTGGATATGATTAGGCTCTTAGAATAAAAATAACTTTTCTACCCAACTAATCACTCATAACAAAATTTTAAACAACTCATAACCTAATCATAAAGCCTAAGACATAAATAAAATAATTAAAAGATTTAGCAACCCCTTAGCTGTATGGTTGTATATTTCACATCATGCATGCATACTCTTTCTTTCTTGAACATGAAGGATATCCATCCTTGTACGATAAAGGAATGCTTGACTTGTGAGGGCATCCCTTGTGGTAGAGAACACCTTATTCAAGCTGATTTCACATATAACCTATTCCATCATGCATTTAGGCATAAGAAATCCTAAAGCCTCTGTCAAAATGACGTGTCTAAAATGAATTAAAATTTGAAAATATTTTGCATCTATAGATTAAGCCATATGCTTATACCACTCATGCTTTAGTCTCTTAGGGAGTGTGTTTAGGACTTTAGTCTCTTTCTAATTAAAAAAACTACCCTAGATATCTTACAATTCATAAGACCAGACTATATGGTTCTAAAATCATTGGAGGAGATAGCAGGTGGCCACTCCAGGCAATTATAAGTCCAGAAGTTGGACAATTTATTCTCTCTTGTGGAGGTAAAACCTTTATGTCCACTTATAGCATAGATTTAGGTCTTGCTTTAGCTCGTACTAAAGCTCCCTAAATTTAGGATTTGAGGTAGCTATTTTCTTCAAGCTACAATCATAAATCCTCACCTTTTAGGCATTCCCATAACTTTGTGTTGATGGATTATAAGCCATAGTAATCTAATTAAATTTCAACTCAAAATGTATAAATCTCCTCAACTTTAAAATTATAAAGCTCAACTATAGGATAGATTGGAATGCTCATGATGCTTCTTAGTATCATGAGAATTTCCTATTTATTTCATTTGGATTCCTAAAATAAGTCTTCACCATAAACTTTCCCAATTGAATTTCCAAATATAACCAATCTTTTGATAGTCTAACCTTGAAATCTTTGGAGATGATAATTGTTTACTTTAATTGAGAGTATTCTTAGGAAATTTTATTTCCTAAGTTGTAATTAACTATAAAGGCTTGCCTCCATAAGGAACTTAAAAACCTGGTTTAATATAAACCTTGCTTTATTCATTCATGTAAAGTAAGAGAAAAATCTCTGGTACATTCAACCATCATGCCTAAAGAGTTTTTATTACGTGATTAGGTCATTTGTAGGGTGATGTCTCTATCTTTCGAGATAGTACATCATACCTCAATGTCATACCAGATCACCTCAAAAAGTATCCCCTCTAGAATCTGCTTGGTGTCCCCCCTCCCCTACATCCAAAAATAAATACCACAAGGCCATCTCGCCTTGTTCATTGAATTTTCTCAACATCATCCTTTCTTTTTGGATTTTGGAGATGTCGATCCCCAAGTAGGCAAGGGATCTTAGACTCATAATGTTGGACTACACAGGTCAGCAAAACTCTGGATACTGTATAGCCAACATCCACTATAATGTAAAGTGATGATGCTCATTCTAAGAGTAAGTCTTCATCGCTGAATGTAACTCCTAAAATGTCCTTCAAATGGCATGCATCAACTTTAATAGTGGTCAGCTGAGCTAAGCATATCTTTAGATCAAGTAAGGCCTTGATTAGAGATTCCCTCATCTTTTTGGATAAGATAAGGGTGTCGCATATGCTTAACTTAGCTAAAAACTTTCTAAGGTGAGCTAGGACATTGAAATCAACTCTAGCTTGGTTCTCCATAAGCATATCTATGGGTGGAGCATCCTATGGAGGGGCTATCTACGCACTCGAACCAACAATTTAGTTACCCTTATCCTAAGGTGCTACCCAATGAGGTAGAACTATGTCACTGTGTAAGTTAACTATAGTGACTTATTGGAATGATGAGCTTGTGGAAAGTTCTACCTTCTCATGAGCATACCTGACTTCTCTTATGGGATCTTCAGAGTCAGTTAACTCCAAGTCAATCTCAGGAGGTAAACTTGATTGATTCATAGAAGGATAATCTGACTCAGAATCAAAAAGGAAAGGATCATAACTACTAGAGCTATTATTTTTATTTAATCGGAGAGCTTTTAATAGAAATAAAATCAAGAGAATCAGAAGTAGATAATATATAAGTAGAAATAGCTTTCTTCATTAATTTCTATTTGGGTGGAGGTACATGATAGAAATCAAGTAAGAGGAGTAAGGGATTTGGTGCCCTTATCCATAGATACAATGCTCCTGTTGGTAGAAGAGGAGCTAGTAGAAGAGGTGGTAGCTGCAAAGGTGGAGGGAGTATTGGACTTGGATGGTGGCTATGCTACTGGACTATCCCAGGCTAGTATGGTGGGCTGCTGCTACTGGTGGGCTGTCACCCTCCCCAAGTTATCCTTTACAACTAGCAAACATTCCTTGGTGTTGGAGGTTTGAGCTACTTCAGGCACCTGCAAGAAAAGCTTCTTGATCTTAGAAATGATCTTTTTCAGAGGTTCGGGATAGGGAGATATCCTAACCTTCTTTGGTCTAAAGAGGGTCACAAGTATCCTGAAGGATTACTCTAACAGGACTGGATGGTTGTTCAGATAAGTATTCCTTAGGGATAACTTTGGCTCTCAACTTGTAGCTGTGCTCAAGCTAGTCTTTAAAAGTGATACAATCCTCTAAGGCATGGCCTAACATACGGTGGTAGGGCAATAGCTAAGATCATCGCTCTTGCCCACTTCCTCCAGCCTCTTAGGCTATGGTAACTGAAAGTCAGGTTTGTTTAAGAGATTCTTAAGGAATTTCCTAACTACCTCCCTTTTGAATGAATATGGCTTATTCAATCTATCGGCAAAGTAAGTGAAAAGTAGTTACCTGGCGATGGATATGAATACCGCTGCTAGGTAGGCTACTGAGGAGGTGGAAATGGTCATTATGATGGCTGTGGTGGTCGGTATGGTGGTCGAGGTGGTGGAAGAGGAGGTGGCAAAGGAGGCTGCTGAGCTCGTAGTCTCTCATACTGAACTCTGGCTGGTTGCTTTTCTCTATCCATTAACACAATTGTCCCTAGCTTCTTCTCAAACACCTTCTGTGGCTTGGGCCTATATGATTGGTTGGGAAAGGGCAACTATTTGGCTTCCTCTTGTAGGCTTACTGCCTTGATGATTAATTTCTTGAATGTTTTGATGGTAAAACCCTTAAGCATGAAGGTGACCGGGCTTGGATATTCTTGAGAAGATTCTCAATGTCATGTTATTCGGATAGGTGTGGTTAGCATTTCATGTACAGGTTGTGCCACTTGAGAATGTAATCAACAAGTGACTCATTGAGTTTCTGTTTCTTTATAATGAGGTGTACAATCACCCTCTCGAGCTCCAGCAAAGCACTTGATGAAGGGGTGCTCCAACTCGATAAAGTGTTCATCGACAGTTAGGCGATTCTACCAATCAAATGCAACGCTAACAAAAGGCCAAAGAGGTGCGTTCTTTGCCACCGGTGTTGTACAAAATAAAGTGTGCAATGTGTTACCGTGGGTTCCCACTACCATCAAAGAACTTAAAGGATGACAGTACAATACCCTAAATAAAAATCTATACCTAAATAATAAACCTAAAAATAAAACTTAAAAATAAATAAAAATAAAACCTAAACCCTAAACTAAAAAAAAACATAAACCTAAAATAAACAACATAAAATAAGCATAAACCTAAAATAAAATAAAGTAAACTAAAATAAATAAAACCTAATAAAACCTAAATAAAATAAAAAATAAAATAAAATAAACTTAAACACTAAAAAAACCTAAAATAAATAAAATAAAAGAAATCTAAACCTAAATAAAATAAAACCTAAACCTAAACCTAAAAAAAAATAAAAAAATAAACCTAAACCTTAAAAATAAAATAAAAATAAAATAAACTAAAATAAACATAAACTAAACCTAAACCTAAAAATAAATAAAATAAAAAATAAGAAACCTAAGATAAATAAACTAAATAAACTAAACTAAATAAAATAAAAAAAATAAACTTAAATAAAAAATAAAAATAAACTAAAATAAATAAATAAAAATAAAATAAATAAATAAATATAAATTAAAATAATAACATAAATAAAATATATAAACTAAACTATGGTTTGCTTAATTTTAAAACAAAAAAAAGATAACACTATCACAACCAAGCTACAAAACTTGATCCACAAACTCTAGGCTAAACCCAACCCTGAGCCTGAAATAAACAAACCTGAGCCCAGATACCCTACACTGACTAACCTGAGGCCCCGATCCTGACCCTGAGCCAACTAAGGCTAAACCCTAGAGCCATAGGCCTAGCCACTGAGCCCTGAGCCACACTAAACCTGAGCTAACTGAGCCACAGTTAAACCATGAGCCTGGCCTAAACACAGGCCATGAGCCTGACCACCTGAGCCCTACCCTAGGCCTGAGCTAAATACTAAAATCTGAACTAGGCCTGACCCTAAACCTAAACCACTGAGCTAAAAGGCTAAAAAAAAACTAAAACTAAGAACCTAAAATAAAATAAATTAAAACTAAACCTAAAAAATAAAATAATAAAATAAAATAAAACTAAAACCTAAACAAAAAAATAAAATAAATAAAAAATAGTTAAAATAAATTAATAAAACCTAAACTAAATAAAAATATAAATCTAAGAATAAAACATAAATAAAATGAAAAAATAATGTAAAATAAAAAAATAAAATAAACCTAAAAGAAAAATAAAAAAACCTAAACTTAAAATAAAATAAAATAAAAACCCATAAATAAAATAACTAAACCTAAAATAAATAAATAAACAAAATAAAATAAACTAAGACTAAACTAAACTAAAATAAAATAAACCTAAACCTAAATAAATAAACTAAACCTAAACTAAATAAATAATAAAATAAAATAAAAAATAAACCTAAACTAAACTAAAATAAAACATAAAAATATATAAAACTAAAATAAAATAAACTACCTAAAAAAATAAAATAAATAAAAACTAAAAATAAAAAATAAATTTAAAAAAAAATAAACATCTAAACTAATAAAAAATAATAAACCTAAAACTAAATAAAATAAAATAAATCTAAATCAAATAAAATAAATGAACTAATAAAAAAACTAATAAACCTAAATATTTTTGCTTAATTTAAAAATAATAAATAAACTAACCCAATTAACCCTAACCTACCAAATCAAAATCAAAAAAAAACTTTAAAACCTTTAAACCCTGAGCCCAAAGCTAAACAAACATAAAACCACTACCCACAAACCCATCCCAAACCCTAAAGACCCTAAACCTAAATCATAAACCCTAACCACACCTCCTGAGCTAAAACTAAATAAAAGCTAAAAAATAAAATAAATAAAAAACTAAACCTCGATAAATTAAAAAAAAAATAATACAAATATAAAAAAGTAAAACTTAACTGAACCTAAAAGATAAAATAAATAAAAAATAAATAAAATAAAATAATAACCTAAACTAAAAAGAAAAAATAAAATAATAAAAAAAAACCTAAATAAAATAAAAAAACTAAAATAAAATTAAGTAAAATAAACCTAAAATAAAAATAAAATAAAAAACTAAATAAAACCTACTTAAGAAATGAACCTAAAAAAATATAACCTAAAAATAAATAAAAATAAAACTAAAAACCATAAAATAAAAAAAACTAAACTAAAATAAAATAAAATAAATAAAACCTAAACTAAACCTAAATAAAACCTAAACTAAATAACATAAAATAAACTAAAATAAACCTAAACTAAAAATAAAACCTAAAATAAACTAAATAAAACCAAAACCTAAACCTAAACATAAAAGAAAAACTAAACAAAACTTAAAATAAAAGTAAAACCTAAAATAAAAAAAAAAATAAAAATAAAACTTAACTAAAATAAAGAGAAACTAAACCTAAACCTATAAAATAAACTAAAATAAATAAAATATAAAACAAATAAATAAAATAAATAAATAAATAAAATAAATAAAATAATCGGATAAATAAATAAACTACTGGTTTACCTCATTTTGTTTTAAAAGAACCTAAAAACTAGTATCCTAAACTAGAAAAAATAAACTAAAAAAAATGTAAACCTGGGTTTATAATTTGAAAATATAAAACTAAAACCTCAATCTAAATCAAAAACTAAACCCTAAACCTAAAAAATAAAAAAAAAAATTAAAATTAAAAAAACCCTAAGCTAAAAACCTAAAACTAAGCCTAAACCCTAAACCCTAAACCCAAAATGTACAAATAAACCCAAACCATAAACCCAAACCTGGCTGACAAAAAAACCAAATCCAAACCAACCATAACCTAAACCCCAAATAAAATAAACCTAAAAGACCTGGGCCTAAATCACTAAATCTCCCTGGGCTCTACCTGACCTGACCACAAACTCTAAACCCTACCCTAAAACCCTGAAGCCTCTAAACCTAATATAAAAAATACTCCTAAAAAATAAATGAGCTAAATAAGATAAACTAAGATAATAATAAATAAATAAATAACTAAAATAAATAACTAATAAAAAATAAATAAATAACTAGGTAAAATAATAGCTGACCTCTTGGTTTGCTTGTTTAAAAAAACCCACCCAGATCATACCATCCTACCAGGCCCTAAACCCTGGGCCAAAATGGCCCTAGCCATGAGCTACTAAAAACTTGATCCTAAGCTGCACACAGCTGACCACTGACCCACTAACCTGGCCCTACTGACCTAAACCTACCACAAGCAAACCTAACCTAAAGATCATTCCCAGACCCTGATCATTGAGCCTGAGCCTAAAAAACTACTAAGAGCCCTAAACCTAAAACTAAACTAAACATAAATAAAATAAACCTAAACTAAACTAAACTAAATAACAAAATAAAATAAAACCTAACAATAAATTAAACTAAAATAAATCAACTAAACCACTGACTAAATATAATAAATAAAATAAACTCTAAAAAATATAAAATACCTAAAAAAAATATAATAAATTTAAACTTAAATAAATATAATAAACCTACCCAAATTAAAAAATAAAAAATAAAAACTAAATACTAAAATAAAATAAACTAAACTAAACTAAATTAAAATAAAACTAAACTAAAATAAATAAACTAAATAAAAATAAAACTTAAATAAAATAAAAAAATAATAATAAATAAAATAAAATAAACTAAATAAACCAAAATAAAAATATAATTGAATAAACTAAAATAAACCTAAACATGTTTGGTTTGTAATCTTAAAATAAAAACCATAAACCCATCCACAGAAATAAATCCTACCCTAAACTACCAAACTCCTAAACCAAAACTGAGCCCTGAGCCCTAAACCTAGGCCCTACCTGACCTAAACTCTACCCCAAACCCAACTAGCTAAAACCACTACTGAAACTAAACTGAGCCCTAAACCTAAACCTAACCCTAAGCTTAAAGGCCACCACTGAGCTGAAACAAACCAGGACCCAACCTAAAATAAAATGAGCCACAACTAAACTGAAGAAACTAAAATACTATACCTGAGCCTAGCTAGGATCTAAACTTAGATATAAATATAAAATAAAATTAAAACAAAAACTAAAAGAAAATAATGTAATAAAAGAATAAAAAAAGAAAAAACCAAAAATAAAATAAAATAATAAAATTAAAAAAAATAAAATGAAATAAAGATTCTAAACTAAATAAAAAAAAAATATAAAAAATAAAATCAACTTAAAATAAGATAAATAAAAATTAAATAAAACCTAAACCTAAAATTTCTAAATAAAAATAAAATCTAAAAAAGAAAGAATAAACTAAATAAAAATAAAAATAAAATAAACTAAAATAAAATAAAACTATAAACCCTAATTAAAGCTAAACCTAAAACATAAATAAAATAAACTAAAATCTAAACATAAACTAAAATAAAAAATAAACTAAAAAACCTAAACTAAAAAAAATGTAAACATAAAATAAAAATAAACACTAAACCTAAAATAAAATAAAAATAAAACTCAACTCAAAAATAAATTTAAACTTAAAACAAAAAATAAACTAAAGAAAAACTAAACTAATAAATAAACCTAAAATAAATAAACTAAACTTAAATAAAAATAAAAAATAAACATAACTAAAATAAAATTAAAATAAACTATAAAAAATAGCTAAAATAAACTAAATAAACCTAAACTTTCAGTTACTAAATTAAAAAACTAAACCTAAATTAGTAACCCCAAACCTAAACCTAAACCCTAAACTCACCATAAAGCCTAAAACCAAACACTGACCAAAATCCTAAACCAAACTACCCAAACTCAAAACCCTAAACCTAAACTCTTAAGCATCCCTAAATGCAAACCCAAACCACAAACACTTATCCTAAACCATATAAACCACTCTCTAACCTAAACTAGCCCAAACCCAAGCTAAACTAAAAGTAACTAAATAAATTAAAAATAAACTAAACCCTAAAACCTAATAAACCTAAAACTAAACCTAAACCACAGAATGGGCAAAACCTTGATGGTAGAACATCATCAAGCAGGTCAATCTAGATCTAGTGAAGGAGGCAAGGTGGAGGCGCGATTATATGGAAGTGGGGAAGGCTGGGTGGATATGGAGGTGGTGTGGTGGTAGTGATGGTTATGGAGGCGGAGGAGCGATGGAGGTTACAACCATAGTGGTGGCGAGAAAGAAGATAGGATATGATGGTGGATCATGTTACTGAGAGGCCTGGGTGGTTACGATGGGAACTAGACAAGCGAAAGAAACGTAGATCCAATATCTTTTGGACTGTGTCTTTATAGTAAAGATGGTTCTAGTTATCTAGGGTCTTTGATTTGCTCTATTTTTTTATATGTAAACGTGTCTTAGAAAACTTGGTATGTTACTTAGTTGATGAAATATAAAAACAAAAGAAATGTTGAATCTAAATTTATTGTAAAAAAAAACAAATCCTAAACTAAAACATGAACCTATACCAACCTAAACTCTAAACCTAAAACCTAAACCACAACCCTAAATCATAAACCAAATGTAAAACCAAACCCAAAAATAAACTAAACTCAAAACTCTAAGCCACACCCAAAAATCTAACTCTAAACCCTCAATTAACCTAAAATAAACTAAAGTTAAACTAAACTAAATAAAACCTAAAAATACAATAAATAGAACATAAACCAAAATAAGATAAAATAATGAAATAAAATAAAACCTAAACTAAAAAAATAAAAAGAAAATTAAAATAAAATAAAAATAAACTAAAATAAAATAAGAAAAATAATACTAAAAAATAAAAAACTAAATAAATAAAACTAAACCTAATATAAAAATAAAATAAAATAAAAAACTAAATAAACAAACTAAAAATAAAACCTAAAAAAAAATAAAACTAAAAAAAAATATATTTAAACTAAAATAAACCCTAAAATAAACCTAAACTAAAATAAACCTAAAATAAACCTAAAATAAAAACTAAAATCTAATCTAATAATAATAAACCAATACCTAAATAAAAATAAAATGTAAACCCAAAATAAAATAAAATGAAACTAAATAAAAAAAAACATAAAATAAACCTAAACTTAAAATAAATAAAATAAAACTAAAATAAAAAAAACTAAAATAAAACTTAAACTAAAATAAATAAAAACTAAATAAAAAATAAACTAAAAAATAAAAAAATAAAATAAACTAAAATAAAAAATAAACTAAATAAACCTAAATAAAAATATAAATTAAATAAACAAAACTAAATAAACCAACATGTTGGTTTGCTTAATTTTAAAACAAAAAAAAACCCTAAACTAATCTAAAATCCTAAACCTAAAACTAAGCCAAAAAACTAACCTAAACTTTCAACCTTAAACCTGCCCCACTAAACCATAAAAGAAACCACAAACCACAAACTCTGAAATAAACCCCCACCCAACTCACTGACCACAAACCCAAAATACTAAAACCACAAACACTAAATTAAACTAAAACCTTAAACCACAAAACCTAAACACTGAGCCCAAAACTTAGCTGACTGAGCCCTATGAACCTGAGCCCTGGTGACCACAACCACAAGTGAAACCCCAAAACAAACACTAACTAGGCACAAACCACTGAGCCCTGAGCACCTAAAACCTAAGATCTGACCCTAAACTATATGAATACAAAAACACTTTAAACTCCTGGACCCAAACTAATTAAATAAAAAGATAAAATTAAGGTAAATAAATGATGTAATAGATAAAATGCTGGTTTAAAAATAAAATAAAATAAAATAAATTAATTAAATAAAGTGATTCCAAAACTAAAAATAAAGAATAAAAACTTTTATAAAATGTAAAATAAATAAAATCAACTTAAAACAAAATAAAGTAAAAATAAATAAAACCTAAACTAAAATAAATAAAATAAAACCTAATCTAAACTAAAATACTAAACTTAAAATAAATAAACTAAACTAATAAACTAAAATAAATAAATAAAAAAAGTAAACTAAACTAAAGCTAAACCTAAAACTAAACTACATAAAATAAAATAAACTAAAAATAAATCTACATATAAACTAAAAAATAAAACCAAAAAATAAACCTAAAATATGGACTAACTAAACACGAAAAAAATGTAAACCTGACTTAAAATAAAATATAAACCTAAACCTAAAAATAAAATAAAAATAAACTCAACTCAAAAATAAATCTAAACTTAAACCTAAACCAAAAAAATAATAATAAACTATAATACTAAACAATAAACCTAAAAATAAACTAAACTAATAAAATTAAAATAAAATAAACTAAAATAAATAAAATAAATAAATAAAATAAAATTAATTTACTAAATTAAAGAATCTTACTTTTAAACTAACTACCCACCACTACTAATAACATCTAAACCACATGCCCTCCACACTAAAACCCTAAACTAAACTACTACCAACTAATCCTACCCTAAACCATAGCATAAACTAAACCTAAACTCTAAACCATAAACTACCCTAAACCACTCTAAACCCCAACCTAAATCTAAACCAACACAGGAAACCTAAAGTAACTTTAAAAAATAAACTTAAACCCAACCTAAATAAACTCTAAACCTAAACCCTAGGAAAAAAAATTAAAAAATAAAAAATAAAAATAAAAATAAAAAAAACCTAAACCCTAAGAATGGGCAAAACCTTGATGGCAGGAACATCACTATCAAACAGGCTCAATCTTAGATCTAGCGAAGGTAGGCGAAGGTGGAAGCAGCGGTTATCACAGTGGCGGTGGAGGCTGGAGGCTGGCGGTGGATATATGGATGTCTGGTGAAGTAGTATGGTTATGGGCGGGGAGGAGTGATGGAGGTTACAGCTATAATGGTGGCGGAGGGAGAGATCAGGGATATGATGGTGGATCATGTTACTCGAGAGGCCAAGGTGGTTCTAATGGGAACTTGACAAATTAAAGAACGACCGATCCGATATGCTGCTTATGGAACTATGTCTTTACAGTAAAGATGGTTCTAGTTATCTAGGGTCTTTGATTTGCTCTATGCGTGCTCATTTTTTATCTTTGTCGTCGCTTGTATCTTAGAAAACTTGGTATGTTACTTAGTTGATGAAATTAAAAATAAATGTTGAATCTGAATTTATTCTCTATAAAAAAGGCCAAAACCGTAAATCCTAAACTAAAACTGAACACTGACCAAAACTCTAAACCCTAAAACCCATACCACAAAACCCCAAATCATAAATCCTAAATTGTAAAACCCTAAACCTAAAATCTAAACTAAACCTAAAACTCTCACCCCAAATCATAAACTAAACCCTCATTAACCTAAACAGAATAAACTAAAAGTTAAGCTAAACTAAATAAAACTTAAAAAAAACAATAAATAAAAGAACATAAACCAAAATAAAATAAAATAATGAAATAAAATAAAAACCTAAACTAAAAACTAAACCTAAAAAGAAACTAAAATAAAAAAATAAAACTAAACTAAAATAAAATAAATAAAAACCTAAACTAAAATAAAAAAAATAAAAAAACTAAATAAAATAAAAATTAAACCTAATATAAAAATAAACTAAAATAAAAACTAAATAAAAACTTAAACTTAAAAAATAAAACCTAAACACTAAACCTAAAATATTTTAAACCTAAACCTAAACTTAAACCCTAAACAAAATAAAATAAACTAAAAATAAACCTAAACCTAAACAAGAAAATAAAACATAAAATAAAACCTCCTAAACCTAAAAAAAATAAAATAAAAATAAAAAACTTAAAATAAAATAAAAATAAAACCTAAACTTAAAACAAAATAAAACCTAAAAAAAAAAATAAACTAAAACTCAACTAAAAATAAACTTAAACCTAAAACTAAAAAAAAATAAACTAAAATAAAACCTAAAAACTAAAATAAATAAACTAAAATAAATAAAAAGAAAACATAAAGATAAATAAAAAAAAAAAATAAAATATACTAAAGTAAAAATAAATAAATAAAATAAACTTAAACCTACTGGTTTTCTTAATTTAAATAAAAAACCCTAAGCCTTAAATCCTAAACCCTAAACCCTAATCCCCAAACCTAAAACCCTAAACCCTAAAACCAAAAACACAAATCATAAACCCTAAACCCCATCCTACCCTAAACTTAAAAGCATAATCCATAAAACCCTAAACCCTAAACCATAATCCCTACACCTAAACATTAAACCCTAAACCCTAAACCCTAACACTAAACCCTAAACCTAGATGTAAATCCTAACTTAAAACTAAATAAATTAAAAAATAAAATAAACGTAAAACCTAATAAACTTAAACCTAAACCCTAAGAATGGGCAGAACCTTAATGGGCGAACATCAGTCAGATTCAAATGATATGATGATGATGGAGGCGGTGAGCTGGTGTGGTGGTGGGGCGGTGGTGTTAATGGATATGAAGGTGGTGGTGGTAGTGGTGGTTATGAGGCGGGAGGAGCGGCGAGGTTCTGTGGTGGTGGAGGGAGAGATCGGGGATATGATGGTGGGTCCCACTAGTCGACAGGCCGGGGTGGTTCTAATGGGTATTGGAGAAATTGAAGAACGTCCAATCCAATTTGCTGCTTATGGAACTGTGTCTTTATAGTAAAGATGTTTCTCATTATCTAGGGTCTTTGATTTGCAGTATACGTGCTCATTTTTTATCTATGTTCTTGATTGTCTCTTAGAAAACTTGGTGTGTTACTTGGTTAATGAAATAATAAAAAAAAAGAAATGTTGAATCTGAATTTGTTCTCTATTAAAAAAACCCAAAACTAAACCAAAACTAAAACTATAACCTAAACCTAAACCCTAAAACCTATACCCTAAACCCTAAACCTAAACCCACACTCCAAACCTAAAAATACAAACCCTCGACTAAAAACACTAAACTACTAAAAGCAAAACTATTCAAACTAAATAAAACCTAAAAATAAAATAAATAAAAGAACCTAAACCAAAATAAAATAAAAACCTAAACTAAAACCTAAACCTAAACCTAAGCCTAAACCTAAACCTAAACCTAAACCTAAACCTAAGAAGAAACTAAAATAAAAAATAAAAACTAAACAGAAATAAAATAAGTAAAAACCTAAACTAAACTAAAAAAATAAAACCTAAATAAAATAAAAATTAAAAATAAAAAAAAAATAATAAATAAATAAAACCTAAACCTAAAAAAATAAACCTAAAAAATAAAACCTCAAAATAAATAAAACCAAACCCTAAACCTAAACCTAAACTAAATAAATAAAATAAATAAACTAAAATATACCTAAACCTAAACTAAAAAAATAAAACCAAAAAATAAACATAAACTTAAAGAAATAAAATAAAAAACTAAACCTAAACCTGAAAATAAAGAATAAAAACTAAAGTAAATTAAATAAACCTAAACCTACTGGCTTACTTAATTTAAAAAAATTAAAAATTTAAAAATTTAAAAATATTAAAAAAAACCCTAACCCTAAACCCTAAACCTTAAACCTTAAACCTAACCTTACAATCCTAAACCCTAAACCCTAAACCTTTAAAGCCTAAACCCTAAAACCTAAACCCTAAACTCTAAACACTAAAATCCTAAACCCTAAACCCTAAACCCTAAAACCTACAACCATAAACCCTAAATAATAAACCTTAAACCCCAAACCCTAAACCGTAAACTAACCCTAAACCCTAAAAACCTAAAATCGTAAACCTAAACTAAATAAAACCTAGAAAATAAAATAAATAAAAAAACATAAACCAAAATTAAATAAAATAATAAAAACATAAACTAAAATCTAAACCTAAACCAAAACATAAACCCAAACCTAAACGTAAAAAAAATAATAATTTAAAAAAAACTAAAATAAAATAAAATAAATAAAAACCTAAACTAAACTAAAAATATAAAATACCTGAATAAAATATAAACTAAACGTAAAATAAAAACAAAATAAAATAAAAACTAAATTAAAACCTAAACCTAAATCCTAAACTAAAAAAAAAACCTAAACCTAAAAGAAATAAAATAAAATAAACATAAACCTAAACTAAAATAAATGTAACCTAAATCTAAAATAAACTAAACCTAAACTCTAAACTAAATAAAATATAATAAAATAAACTAACAAGAAATCTAAACATAAACTAAAAAATTAAAACCTAAAAATAAACCTAAAATTAGAAGCTAAAACCTAAACCTAAAAAAATAAAATAAAAACCTAAACCTAAACCTAAAAGTAAAAAATAAAACTTAAGCCAAAAAAATAAAATAAAAATAAAACTAAACTAAAAATAGACATAAACCTAAACTTAAACCTAAAATTTAAATTAAAGTAAAAAAAGCTAAACTAAAACAAATAATATAAACTAAATAAAAATAAAAAATAAACTTAAATAAAAATAAAAAAAATAAAATAAACTAAATAAACCAACATCTACCACTTTACTTAATTTAAAAAAAAAATCTAAACCCTAAACCCAACTAACCCTAAAAAAAAAACCCTAAACCCTAAACCCTAAAACCCTAAACCCTAAACCCTAACCTAAACCAACCTAAACCCTAAACCTAACCCAAACCTAAACCCTAAAACCCTAAACCTTAATCCCAAACTAAACCCTAAACCCTAAACAAAAAAAAACTAAAACCTAAACTAAACCTAAAAAATAAAATAAAATAAAATAAACTAAAATAAAATAAAGAAAACCTAAATTAAATTAAATAAACTAAAATAAAACTAATAAAAAATAAACATAAAATAAAATAAAATAAACCTAAAATAAAATAAAATAAAATAAAACCTAAACCTAAAAATAAATAAAAATAAAATAAAAAAAAACAAAACCTAAACTCTAAACTCAAAAAAAAAAAAACCTAAAATAAAAAAAATAAACTAAAAAATAAACTAAATAAATAAAACCTAAACCTAAAATAAAGTAAACCTAAACATAAACTAAACTAAATAAAATAAAAAAACTAAAAATAAACCTAAACCTAAACTAAAAAATAAAACCAAAAATAAACCTAAACCTAAACCTAAAAAATAAAATAAAATAAACCTAAACCTAAAAATAAAAAAATAAAACCTACACATAGAAAAATATAAAAATAAAACTAAACCAAAAAATAAACCTAAACCTAAACCTAAACCTAAAAAATAAACAAAAATAAAAAAAATAAACTAAATAATAAATAAAAAATAAACATAAATAAAAAATAAAAAATAAAATAAACTAAAATAAATAAAAAATCAACTAAATAAACTAAATAAACCTAAACCTATCAGTTTACTTAATTTTTTTTTAAATAACCTTATACCCTAAACCCTAAACCCTAAACAAAAAACTAACCTTAAACCCTAAAACTACAACCCTAAACCCTAAACCCTAAACCCTAATCCTAAACAAACCTTAAAAGCATAAACCCAAAAACCCTTAACCTTAAAACACAGCCCTAAACACTAAACCCTAAACCCCAAACCCTAGACCTAAACCGAAAGCAACTAAATAAATTAAAAAAT
This sequence comes from Cymbidium sinense, assembly GCA_021442155.1. NCBI lineage: Eukaryota > Viridiplantae > Streptophyta > Magnoliopsida > Asparagales > Orchidaceae > Cymbidium > Cymbidium sinense. The sequence continues at coordinate 86,598,140 of CM038215.1, forward strand.
ATACCTAAACCTTAAAATATAATAAACCTAAACCCTAAGAATAACCTAAAGAACATCAAATCAAAATAGCCTAGATAAAATAAAATAAGGCAGAAAAAAATAATGGTGGGGAACTATGCTGGATATGGAGGTGGTGGTGAAATGGTGGTTAAAAGGAGGAGTGATGAGGTTATATGGTGGTAAATAATATGATGGATCTAAATCGAGGTATGATGGAAAAAATTGAAACGATAAACTGCTATATGGAATTGTGTTAAAAAAATGTTCTAAAACTTTGATTTGCTAACTATGCTCATTTTAAAACTATGCACTAAACTAATTGAAATTCAAAAAAAATTATTGAATAATTTGTTCTAAAAAACAAAAAACCTAAACCCTAAACTAAAACTAACCTAAAATAAACCTAAAACCTAAACACTAAACCCTAAAACCCCAAATCTTAAACTAAACTCTAAACTAAACCCAAAACCTAAACCCTAAACCTAAAAAACCTACATAAACCTAAACCCTAAACTAAACCTAAAACTAAAAAAGCTAAACCTAAACTAAATAAAACCTAAAAATAAAATAAATAAAAGAACCTAAACCAAAATAAAATTAAATAATAAAATAAAATAAATACCTAAACTAAAACCTAAACCAAAACCTAAAAAGAAACTAAAATAAAAAATAAAAACTAAACTTAAATAAAATAAATAAAAACCTAAACTAAAATAAAAAAATAAAACCTAAATAAAATAAAAACAAACCTAAAATAAAAATAAAATAAATCAAAATAAAAAATAAAATAAAATAAAAAATATAAACCTAAAATAAAAAAATAAAACCAAAAAAATAAAACCTAAAATTAAATAAAAAAGAGAACCAAACCCTAAACCTAAAATATACTAAACCTAAACTTAAACCTAAACCTTAAATAAAATAAAATAAACTAAAAATAAACCTAAACCTAAACTAAAAAATGAAACCTAAAAATAAACCTAAACCTAAAAAAATAAAATAAAACACTAAGCCTAAAAAAAAACTAAACTAAATAATAAACCTAAACCTAAACCTAAACTAAAATAAATAAACCTAAATAAATAAAAAAACTAAATAAATAAACCTAAATAAAATAAAAATTAAATAAAATAAAATAAATAAAAAAGTAAACTAAAAAAACTAAATAAAATTAAACCTACTAGATTATTTAATTAAAAAAATTAAAAATTTAAAAGATAAAAAAAAACCCTAACCCTAAACCATAAACCATAAAACTTAAACCTAACTAATAAACGCTAACCTAAACCTAAAACCTAAACCTAAAATACCCTAAATAAAACACTAAAACCTAAACCCTAAACCCTAAACACTAAAACCTAAACCATAAACCCTAAACCCTAAACCCCAAACTAAATAAACTAAACCTAAAACCTAAACCTAAACTAAATAAACCTAAAATAAATAATAAGAAAACCTCAACCAAAATAAAATAAAAATAAAATAAATAAAAACCAAAAAAAACCTAAACTTAAGCCAAAACATAAACCTAAACCTAAACATAAAAATAAATTAAAATAAAAAGCAAAAACTAAAAACTAAAATAAAATAAAATAAATAAAAACCTAAACAAAACTAAAAAAATAAAATAAACCTAAAAATATAAACCTAAATAAAATAAAAACTAAACATAAAATAAAAATAAAATAAACTTAAAATAAAATAAAATAAAAACTAAATTAAAACCTAAACCTAAAAAAAACCAAAACCCTAAACTAAAAAAGAAACCTAAACCTAAAATAAATAAAATAAAATAAACACCTAAACTAAAAACTAAACTAAAATAAATTAAACCTAAACCTAAACTAAAATAAACTAAACCAAAACCCTAAACTAAATAAATTAAAATAAATGTAAACCAAAAAAAAAATAAAACCTAAAAAATAAACCTAAATACTAAAACCTAAACATAAAATAAAATAAAACCTAAACCTAAACCTAAAAATAAAAAAAATAAACCTAAACTAAAATAAAATAAAATAAAAGCTAAACTAAAATATAAACATAAACCTAAACCTAAACTTAAAAATTAAACTAAAATAAAAAAGCTAAACTAAACTAAATAATCTACACTAAATAAAAAATAATAAACTTAGATAAAAACAAAAAAATAAACTAAATAAACCTAAACCTACCGATTTACCTAATTAAAAAAATATATAATACCCTAAACCCTAACTTAAACCCTAAACCCTAAACCTTAAACCATAAACCCTAAAACTTAAACCTAAACCAAACCCTAAACCCTAAACCCTAAACCTAAACCCTAAACCCTAAACCTAAACCCAAACCCTAAACTAACTAAACCCTAAGTTAAAACTAAACACTAAACCTAATCCCTAACCCTATAAACCTAAAAAATCCTAAATAAAACCTTAAAAAATCCTAAACCCTAAAACCCTAAACCCTAAACCTATAATTAAAATAAAATATAATATAAAAATAAACTAAAATAAACTAAAGAAAAACCTGAAGTAAACTAAAAAATAAAACAAATCTAAGAATAAAAAAAATTTAACAAAATAAAAAAATAAATAAAAAAAAATAAACTAAACCTAAAAAAATAAAAACTAAATAATAACTAAACCACAAAATAAATAAACCTAAATAAATAAAAAATAAATCTAAACCTAAATTCAAAAAAAAACCTAAAATAAATAAAAATAAACTAAACCTAAATAAAAAAAAAAACTTAAACCTAAAATAAAAATAAAATAAACTAAATAAAATAAAATAAATAAAACCTAAACCTAAACATAAACCTAAATTAAATAATATAAAATTAACTTAAAATTAACCTAAACCTAAACCTAAAAAAGTTAAATAAAAACATAAACCTAAACCTAAAAATAAAAAAGAAAACCTAAACCTAAAAACTAAAATAAAATAAAACTCAACTAAAAAATAAACCTAAACCTTAACCTAAACTTAAACTAATAAAATAAACTAAAATAAATAACCTAAACTAAAATAAATAAATTTAAAATAAATAAACTAAACTAAATATAAATAAAATATAAACTTAAATAAAAATTAAAAATAAAAAATAAAATAACTAAAACTAAATAAATTTTAATTTCTAATTTTAAAAAAAACCTAAATCCTAAACCCTAAACCTAAAATTATCCTAAACTAAACCCTAAACCTAAACACTAAACCCTAAACCTAAACCCTAAACCTAAACCCTAATGCTAAACCCTAAACCTAAAAAAAGTATAAACCCAAAACCTAAACCAAAAAAACTAATAATACACTCTAAACCCTACCTAAATAAACTAAACCCTAAACCTAAACTAATCCTAAAAACCTAAACCCTAAACCCTAAATAAAATAAAACCTAAACCCTAAATTTAAAAAACCTAAACCCTAAACACTAAAACCTAAACTACACCTAAACCTTAAACCCTAAATAACCCTAAACCCTAAGCCCTAAAAAAAGCATATATAAAATATAAACCCTAAACTAAACCCTAAACTATAACCTAAACCTAAAACCTAAACCCTAAACTAAACCTAAACCTAAACCTAAAGTATTTAAAAAATTAAAAAAATACTAAACCTAAAACCCAAATAAACCTAAACCCTAAGATAAAACCTTGATGAAACATCAAACCTGCTCATATCTAACTAAACGAGGCTAATTATAAAATGGTGGGGAATCTAGAGGTAATATGGAGGTAAAAGAGGTGGTAATGGAAAGGAGCAACATATGTTATAAAGGGAGAGATCATATGATGGTGGATCCTAAAATAGAGAGGCTATGGTTAAACCGGAGAAATAAGAATGACCGATCTAATCTACTTATGGAATTAAAAAGATGGTTCGTTATAGGGTTTTGATTTGCTATGCATGCTCATTTTTTATCTATGTGTTACTTGTGTCTTAGAAAACTTGGTGTGTTACTTGGTTGATAAACCAAAAGAAGAAATGTTGAATTTGAATTTGTTCTAAAAATAACCAAAACCCTAAACACTAAACTAAAACAACCCTAAACCTAACTAAACCTAAACCTAAACCCAAAAAAAACCTAAACCCTAAAATCCTAAACCCTAAACCCCAAAACCCTAAACCCTAAACCCTAAACCCTAAACCCTAAACCCAAAACCCAAAACCCCAAAACCTAAACTCTAAACTAACCATAAACCCTAAACCCTACACCCTAAACCCTAAAAAGCTAAAAACCTAAACCTAAACTTAATAAAACCATTAAATAAAAAAACCTAAACCAAAATAAAATAAAAACATAAACTAAAACCTCAACCTAAACCCAAACCCAAAAAAAATTAAAACTAAACTAAAATAAAATAAATAAAAACCTAAACTAAACTAAAAAATAAAAAAACCTAAAATAAAATAAAATAAAAACTAAATAAAAACCTAAACCTAAATGATAAACTAGAAAGTAAAACCTAAATCCTAAACTAAAAAAAAAACCTAAACCTAAAATAAAAATAAAATAAACGTGAACATAAACTAAAAAAAACCTAAAATAAATAAAACCAAAACCTAAACCTAAAATAAACTAAACCAAAACCTAAACCTAAACTAAATAAAATAAAATAAACTAAAATTGAACCTAAACTAAAAAAATAAAACTTAAAAATAAACTTAAAATAAAAACGTAAAACCCAAACCAAAAGAAAAATAAAATAAAAACCTAAACCTATAAATAAAAAAGAAAACTTATACCTAAAATATAAAATAAAAATAAAACTAAACTAAAAAATAAACCTAAACCTAAACCTAAAAAGTAAACTAAAATAAATAAACTAAACAAAATATAAATAAAAATAAACCTTAATAAAAATAAATAATAAAATAAATTAAAATAATTAAAAAATAAACTAAATAAATCTAAACATAGTAGTTTACTTAATTTTAAAAAAATTTAAAAATTTAAAAAAAGCCCCTTACCCTAAACCCTAAATCCTAATACTAACCCTAAACCCTAAACCCTAAACCCTAAACCTATAACCCTAAATCATAAACCCTAAACACTAAAATGCTAAACCCTAAACCCTAAACATAAACCCTAAACCCTAAACCCTAAAACCTACAACCTTAAACCCTAAACCTTAAACCCAAAATCATAAAAACTAAAAAACCAAAAACATAAACCTAAACTAAACAAAACCTAAAAATAAAATAAATGAAAAACCTAAACCTAAACCTAAACCTAAAAATAAAATAAAATAAAAAATAAAAACTAAACTCAAATAAAATAATTAAAAACCTAAAATAAACTAAAAATAAAATAAACCTAAAAATAAAAAACCTAAATAAAATAAAAACTAAACATAAATAAAATAAAATAAACCTAAAATAAAATAAAAAATAAAAATAAATAAATAAATAAACCTAAAAACTAAAAAACCTAAAATAAATAAAAATAAAACCAAACCCTAAACTAAAAAAAACCTAAACCTAAAATAAACCTAAACCTAAACTAAAATAAAATAAACTAAAATAAATAAAACCTGAACCTAAACCTAAGATATATTAAACCTAAACCCTAAACTAAATAAAATAAAATAAACTAAAAATAAACCTAAACCTAAACTAAAAACTAAAACTTAAAAATAAACCTAAAAGAAAAACCTAAAATCAAAACCTAAAAAAATAAAATAAAACCTAAACCTAAACCTAAAATTAAAAAGTAAAACCTAAACTTAAAGAATAAAATTAAAATAAAATGAAACAAAAAATAAACATAAACCTAAACATAAACTTAAACCTAAAAAATAAATAAAATAATAAACCTAAACTAAAATAAATAAACTTAAAATAAAGAAACTAAACTAAATAAAATCCTAAATACTAAACCTTAAAACCTAAACCCTAAATCCTAAATCCTATATCCTAAACCCTAAAAACCCTAAAAACCCTAAAGAATACTAAACCCTAAACTAAACTAACCTTAAACCCTAAACTAAACCCTAAACCCTAAAAACCCTAAACCCTAAACTAAACTAAAACCTAAAACCTAAACTAACCCTAAACCTAAACTAAAACCTAAACATACTAAACCCTAACTAAACCTAAACCTAAACCTAAAACTCTAAATCCTAAAGAAACATTAAACCCTAAATGTTAAACCCTAAACTAACCTAAACTTAAACTTAAACCCTACACCTAAAAAAACTTAAAAATAAAAAACCTAAACCTAAATAAAACCTAGAAATAAAATAATTAAAAAATAAACCTAAATAAATAATAAAATAAAAAAATAAAATAAAACCTAAACTATAACCTAAACCTACATAAAAATAATAAAAGTAAAAATAAAATAAAATAAATAAAACCTAAACTAAACTAAAAATTAAAATAAACCTAAGAATAAAAAAGCTAAACCAAAATAAATAAACCTAAAATAAAAAAAAACTAAACTATAAAAAAAATAAACTAAAAAATAAAATTAAAAAAATAAAGTAAACTAACATAAAAAAAAAATAAACTTAATATACCAAATAAACCTAAGCCTATTGGTTTACTTAATTTAAAAAAAAAAACCTTAAACCCTAAATCCTAAACCCTAAACCCTAAACCCTAAACCCTAAACCCTAAACCCAAACCTAAACCTAAACCCTAAACTTAAACCTAAACCTAAACTTAAACCCTAAAACCTCGGTGGGGCTAAGGCTAAAAGAAGATTATCGCATGGTGGTGGGGATCGGAGGTCTAATGGAGGTGGTGGTCGAGAGGGTGGTTATTGATGAGGAGCGAAGGAGTTTGGTTATGAAGGGAGATAGAGATGATGGATCCTACTGAGAGGTCGGGTGGTTCTAATGGGAACTAGAAACGAATGGTCATACCTACTTCTTATGGAATTATGCATTTATAGTAGAGCTTAGTTATTTAGGGTTATTAATTGTTTTATGTGTTTTTATCCATGTCATGTCTTAGAAACTTGGTGTTACTTGGTTGATGAAATCAATAAGAAATGAATAAAATTATTCTCTATTAAAAAAGAAACCTAAACCCTAAAACCTAACCCTAAACCTAATCCTAATCTAAACCCTAAAACCTAAACCCTAAACCCTAAACCCTAAACCCTAAACCCTAAACCCCAAACCCTAAACCCAAACTCTAAACCCTAAACCCTAAACCCTAAACCTTAACCGTAACCCTAAACCCTAAACCCTAAAAACATAAACCCTAAACCCTAAAATCATAAACCCTAAAACCATAAACCATAAATTGTAAACCCTAACCCTAAACCTACCATTTTACTTAATTATAAAAAAATAAAAATATAAAAATATAAAAATATAAAGAAAAACCTAACCCTAAACCCTAAACCCTAAACCCTTAACCCTAAACCCTAAACCATAAATCCTAAACCCTAAAATCCTAAAAACCTAAACCTAAAATAAAAAAAAAATTAAAAATAAAAAAAATAAAAAACCTAAATCTAAATAAATAAATAAATAAATACAAATGTAAACTTAAACTTAAACCTAAACCGAAAAATAAAAAAAAATAAAAACTAAAAACTAAAATAAAATAAAATAAATAAAACCTAAACTAAACTAAAAATAAAATAAACCTAATGATAAAACCTAAATAAGAAACTAAATGTAAAATAAAAAATAAAATAAACCTAAAATAAAATAAAATAAAACTAAATAAAACCTAAACCTAAAAAGATAAACCTAAATATAATAAAAACTAAAATAAAAACCTAAACTAAACTAAAAATAAAAAACTTAAATAAAATAAAAACTAAACCTTAAATAAAAATAAAATAAACCTAAAATAAAATAAAATAAAAACTAAATAAAAACCTAAATCTAAAAGATAAACCTAAATATAAAATGAAAAAAAAACCTAAACCCTAAACTAAAAAAACCTAAACCTAAAATAAAAATAAAATAAACAAACTAAAATAAACCTAAACCTAAACTAAAATAAACTAATCCTAAACCTAAACCTAAAATAAACTAAACCTAAACCCAAACCTAAACTAAATAAAATAAAATAAACTAAAAATAAACCTAAACCTAAACTAAAAAATAAAACCTAAAATGAACCTAAAATAAAAACCTAAAACCTAAACCTTAAAAAAATAAAATAAAACCTAAACCTAAACCTAAATATAAAAAATAAAACCTAAACTTAAAAAATAAAATAAAAATAAAACTTAACTCAAAACTAAACCTAAACCTAAAAAATAAACTAAAATAAAAATCCTAAACAAAAATAAATAAACCTAAAATAAATAAACTAAACTAAATAAAAATAAAAAATAAAATAAACTTAAATAAATAAAAAATAAACTAAATAAACTTAATAAACCTAAACCTACCTATTTACTTAGTTTAAAAAAAAAACTCTAACCCTTAAATCCTAAGCCCTAAACCCTAAAACCTAAACCTACACCCCTAAACCTTCAACCCTAAACCTATAACCCTAAACGCTAAAACTCTAAACCCTAAACCATATGCCCTAAACCCTAAACCCTAAACCTTAAACCCAAAAATTGTGAACCCTATTCCCTAAACCCTATACCCTAAACTCTAAACCCTAAAACTTACAACCCTAAATCTTAAATCCTAAACTAACCATAAACCCTAAACCTTAAACCCTACACTAACCCTAAACCCTATGAATGGGCAGAACCTTGATGTCAGGAACATCACCGTCAACTAGGCTCGCTTTAGATCTGAGTGGAAGTGAAGGTGGTATATCGCAGTGGTGGTGGGGATCCGGAGGTGCTGTGGTGGAGGTGGTGAGCACCTGGTTATGGAGGTGAGAGGAGCATGAGGTTACATCCATGGTGGTGGGAGGGAGAGATGGATATGATACAGATCCGCTACTGAGAGGTTGTTTGATGGGAACTGAGAAATTGAAGAACCAACATCCAATCTACCAGGAACTGTCTTTATAAGAAAGATGGTTCTACTTGTCTAGGGTTTTTGATTTGCTCTATGGGTGTTCATTTTTATATCTATGTCATTGCTTGTGTGTTTGAATACTTGGGGTGCTACTTGGTTCATGAAATCGATAAGAAGAAATGTTGAATCTGAATTTGTTATCTGTTAAAAAAATAAAACTTTAAACCCTAAACCTAAAACTTAAACATTAAACCCTAAACCTTAAACCCTAATCTCCAAACCCTAAACCCTAAACCTAAACTAAATAAAACCTAAAAATAATAATATAAAAAAATATAAACCAAGTAAAATAAAAAAAATAAAATAAAGTAAAAACATAAACTAAAACTTAAACCTAAACCTAAACCTAAAAAAAATAAAATAAAAACTAAACTAAAATAAAATAAATAAAAACCAAACTAAACTAAGTAAATAAAAAACCTGAATAAAATAAAAACTAAACCTAAAATAAAATCAAATAAACCTAAAATAAAAAATAAAACTAAATAAAATCTAAACCTAAAAAAATAAACCTAAAAATAAACTAAAATAAATAAAAATAAACCAAAATAAAATAAAAAAAAAAAATCTAAAACTAAAATAAAAATAAAATAAACAAACTAAAATAAACCTAAACCTAAACATAAATAAATAAATCCTAAACCTAAACTTAAAATAAACTAAACTAAATGAAATAAAATAAAATAAATTAAAAATAAGCCTAAACCTAAACTAAAAAATAAAATTAAAACCTAAACATAAAACCTAAACCTAAAAAAATAAAATAAAAACCTAAGCCTAAACATAAAAATAAAGAATAAAACCTAAACCTAAAAAATAAAAAAATAAAACTCAACTAAAAAATAACCTAAACCTAAAAAATAAACTAAAATAAACAAACCTAAAATAAATAAACTAAAATAAATAAAAATAAAAAATAAACCTAAATAAAAATAAAAAAATAAAATAAACTCAAATAAAAAAAATAACTAAATAAACTAAATAAACCTAAACCTACTAGTTTACTTAATTTAAGAAAAAATCATAAAAACTAAATCCTAAACCCTAAACCCTAAACCCTAAACCTACAACCCTAAACCTTAAACCATAAACCCTAAAACCCTAAATGATAAACCCTAAACCCTAAACCCTAAACCCTAAAACCCTAAACCCTAAATGCTAAACCCTAAACCCTAAATCCTAAATCCTAAAACCTACAACCCTAAACTCTAAACCCCAAACCCTAAACCCTGAACTAACCCTAAACCCTAAGAATGGGTAGAACCTTAACGGCAGGAACATCACCATGAATTAGCAGCAGATATAACTGGAGGAGAAGGCAGAGGTGATTATCACAATGTGGGGGGATCAGTGGTGCCGGTGGATATGGAGGTGGTGGTCGGAGCAGTGGTGGTTATGAAGGAAGGAGGAGCGATGGAGGTTATAGTCATGGTGGTGGCAAAGGGAGAGATCAGGGATATGATGGCGGATCCCGCTACTGAGGCAGGGTGGTTCTATGGGAACGGAGAGATAAGAACATCATCATCTACCGCTTATGGAATTGTGTCTTTACAGAGATGGTTCTATTTATCTAGGGTTTTTTATTTTCTCTATGGCTGCTCATTTCTAATCCATGTCATCGCTTATGTCTGAGAAAACTTAGGGTGCTACTTGGTTGATGAAATTAAAAAGAAGAAATATTGAATCTAAAATTATCTTCTATTAAAAATAAACATTAAACCCTAAACCCTAAACCTTAAACTAACCCTAAACCCTAAGAATGGGCAGAACCTTGAAGATAGGAACATCACTATCAACTAGGCTCAGTCTAGATCTAGTGGTGGAGGCGAAGGCGGAGGCAGCGATTATCGCAGTAGTTATGGGGGATCTAGAGGTGCTAGTGGATATGGAGAGTAGTGATGGCTATGGAGGTGGGAGGAGTGACAGTGGTTACAGTCATGGTGGTGGAAGAGGGAGAGATCAGGGATATGATGGTGGATCTTGCTAGTTGAGAGGTAGGGCTAGTTCTGATGGGAATTGGGAAAAGTGAGGAATGATTGATTCGATCTGTTGCTTATGGAATTATGTCTTTATAGTTGAGACAGTTTTACTTATCTAGGGTTTTTTATTTGCTCTATGGGTGCTCATATTTTATCAATGTCATCGCTTGTGACTTAGAAAATTTGGGGTGTTACTTGGTTGATGAAGTCAAATAGAAGAAATGTTGAATCTAAATTTCTCCTCTATTAAAAAAAATCTTAAACCCTAAACTAACCCTAAACCTTAAGAATGGGAAGAACCTTGATTACAGAAACATCACCGTCAACTAAGCTCAGTCTAGATATGGTGGTGGAGGTGAAGGTGGAGGACATCACAATGGTGGTGGGGATCAAGGTGGTGGATATGGAGGTGGTGATTAGAGCAAGTGGTTATGGGAGGCCGAGGAGATGAAGGTTACAACTGTGGTGGTGGAGGAGAGAGAGATTGGGGATATTATGGCAAATTTTGCTTCTCGAGAGGCAATGGTGGTTCTGAAGGAAACTGGAGAAATTGAAGAATGGCCGATCTGATCTACTTCTTATGGAACTGTGTATTTATAGTAAATACCGTTCTACTTATGTAGGGTTTTTTATTTGCTCTATGGGTGCTCATTTTTGGTCTATGTCACTGCTTATGTCTTATAATACTTGGGATGCTACTTGGTTCGTGAAATTAAAAAGAAGAAATGTTGAATCTAAATTTATTCTCTGTTAAAAATAAAACCTTAAACCCTAAACCCTAAACTAAAACTTAAACCCTAAACCTTACACCCTAAACCCTAAACCCAAACCATAAACCCTAAACTCTAAACCCTAAACCCTAAAGCCTAAACCCTAAAAACCTAAAAACCTAAACCTAAACTAAATAAAACCAAAAAATAAAATAATTAAAAAAACCTAAAACAAAATAAATAATAAAATAAAATAGAAACATAAACTAAAACCTAAACCTAAACCTAAACCTAAACCTAAAAAGAAAATAAAATAAAAAATAAAAACTCAACTAAAATAAAATAAATAAAATGTAAACTAAACTAAAAAATAAAAAACCTAAATAAAATAAGAATTAAACCTAAAATAAAAATAAAATAAAATAAAAACTAAATAAAAACTTAAACCTAAAAAAAAAATAAAAATAAAACCAAAAAATAAATAAAAAATAAAACCTAAACCCTAAACTAAAAAAAACCAAAATCTAAAATAAAAATAAAATAAACCTAAACTATAGCTCTTTCAATTTAGCAAATATGTCAAGGAGCTAAATTTGTGCTTTAAAAATCTCTCTTTAGTAGGATTTCAATGCTTTAAGGCAATGCTCGAGATCTTTGCAAATTAGGGAGACTTGATGCAAAGTATTATTGAATGAGATTTTTATAATAGTGATTGTATCTCACAAAATCTCTTGATAAGTAGTGTGTAACAGGAATAATCCAAACTCAATATCTATGCACAGAGATTTCCAAAACTATAGCTCTCCTACTTTGAGACTCAACGCTACAACATAATGTAACAAATAATTCACTTCAACACAAAGCAAGAAAGCTCAAGTAAAACTCTGAAGTCAATGCTTAGAAATAGCTGGCGTAGTGTTGTAAGAGATTTAGGACACTCATAGATTTTTTCCTGACATCTAAAATATGATTTAAGAGAGAATTTAGATCCCAACATAGTATCTATCATTTTTTTTTATTTTTTTATTAGTAGTGTTACTTCATTTAGATGTATTCATTTGAATATGATTTAATGGTGGAAAGAATAATTCTTACATTTGATGACATTCTAGGTGCAAGAATTTTTGATGTTATTTGAAATCTAAAGTTTCTTCAAAAGCCACATGCAAATTAATTTTATGTAGTGTCTCTTTAAGTTTAGGCTCAAGTCGATCTAAACCTAAACAACATTAGTTTAATCTTTCCCTAATTTTAGAAGATAATACTTCAAATTTGTTCATGTACTCATTTATAATTTTGGTTTTTTGGTTTAGCCAGTTAAACTATAAACAATTGATCTTAGTAAGATAAAGACAAGTATTTTTTAACAACAATTTCATTTCAACCATGTAATAACTTGTTCTAATCCCAATCTTCCCGGCTCTCTATTTCTATCTAATAGATTTTTGCTTAGTGGTATGTTTTAGTTTTATAAATCCCAATCTTTCAAGCTCATCTAAAGCCTAAATCCTAAACTAACCCTAAACCCTAAAACTAACCCTAAACCCTAAACTCTAAACTCAAAACTCAAAACCTACAACCCTAAACCCTAAAACCTAAACCCTAAACCTACAACCTTAAAACCTACAACCCTAAAGCCTAAAGCCTAAACCCCAAACCCTAAACCCTAAACCCTAAACTCTAAACCCTAAAAATATAGAAACCTAAACTTAAACTAAATAAAACCTAAAAATAAAATAAATAAAAAAACCTAAACCTAAATAGAATAAAATAAATAAAAGAAAATAAAACCTAAACTAAAACCTAAACCTAAAAATAAAATAAAATAAAATAAAGAAAAACCTAATCTAAACTAATAAATAAAATAAACCTAAAAATAAGAAACCTAAATAAAATAAAAACTAAACGTAAATTAAAAATAAAATAAACCTAAAATAAAAACTAAATAAAACATAAAAAATAAAACCTAAACATAAAAAATAAAATAAAAATAAAACTAAACTAAAAAATAAAACAAACCTAAACCTAAACCTAAAGAATAAACTAAAATAAAAAACCTAAAATAAATAAACTAAACTAAATAAAAAACAAAAAAACCTAAATAAAAATAAAAAATAAAATAAACTAAAATAAATAAAAAATAAACTAAATAAAGCTAAATATATCAGTTTACTTAATTAAGAAATATCCTAAACCCTAAACCATAAATCTTAAATCCTAAATCCTAAACCCTAAAACTAACCTTAAACCCTAAACCCTAAAAAAACCTAAACCCTAAAAAAAAAAATAAACTAAATAAAGCTAAACCTACCAATTTACTTAATTAGAAAAAATACGCTAACCCCTAAACACTAAACCCTAAACTAACTAAACCTAAATCCTAAACATAAACTAAACTAACTAAACTAAACTAAAACCTAAACCTAAACCTAAAACCTAAACCCTAAAAACCCTAAATAAAACTAAAACTAAACCCTAAAAAAACTAAACCCTAAACCTAAACTAAACCAACTTAAACTCTAAACCTAAAATAAAACCTTAAACTATAAACTAACCTTAAACTATAAAACCTAAAGTTTAAAGTAAACTATAAACCAACCCTAAACCTTAAAACCCTAAACCTAAAGTTTAAAAACTAAAATAAAAAACCTAAAACATTAAACCCTAAACCTAAACCTAAACTCTAAACTTAAACCTAAACCTAAACCTATACCCTAAACCTAAACCTAAAACTAAACCTAAACCCTAAACCCTAAACCCTAAACCCTAAACCCTAAGAATGATTAGAACCTTGATGACATAAACATCACTAAAGCTAAATCCAAAGAAAGGTAAGGACAGCTATCATAGTGGTGGTGGGGATCCTGGAGGTTAAATGGAGGTCATGGTTAGTAGTAATGGAGGTGGGAGGAGCATGAGGTTAGTGGTGGTGAGGGAGAGATTGGGGATATGATGATGGATCTCGCTACTTGAGAGGGTGGTTTGATGGGAGGGAGAAATTGAAAAACCCAAACTTATGGAATCTTTATAAGAGATCTCTTCTTATCTAGGGTTTTGATTTGCTCTATGGGTACTCATTTTTTTTTTATGTTTTCACTTGTGTCTTAGGGAACTTGGGGTGCTACTTGGTTGATGAAATCAAAAAATAAGAAATGTTGAATCTGAATTTGTTACCTGTAAAAAAAAAATAAACCCTAAACCCTAAACTAAAACATAAACCCTAAACCTAAAACCTAAATTATAAATCATAAATAATTAACCCTAAACCCTAAAAACCATAAACCCTAAACATTAAACTCTAAAGACTAAACCCTAAACCCTAAACCCTAAAACCTAAAACCTTAAATCCTAAATCCTAAACCCTAAACCCTAAACCCTAAAGCTTACAACCCTAAACCTTAAAACCTACAACCCTAAACCCCAAACCCTAACCCCTAAATAAACCCTAAACTCTAAACTAACCCTAAGCCCTAAACTTTGGATAAAGATGTCATTTAGAGTAGATCAGAAGGATGACCTAATCCTAACATAGTTATAATAGCTAAAGAAAATGTCTTCAAAAGACATTCCCTTGACTATTAGAGATTTTAATACCCTAAACCCTAACCCTAAATGATATTATAATACCATATATTCTAGTATAATGTAGCATCATATATTTAAGCATGTAGTGATGTGTTTGGATGTTATAAGATTTTTGAAATTTTTTAGCATATTATGGTATTGTACCCTATAGTCTATATTAATATAAATCATAAAAATATTGATTTAATAAACCAGATGATGAAATTTGTTAAATTTGAAGCGGGAATTAGGTTGTAGTACCAAAGTTGTGCTATGCCACTTATAGTCTAGAAAGTAAGATTTTATGTTCAAAATAAATATTAAATGTTGTAGAATAGTATAACATCATATATCATAATATATTATTCTGCGCATTTTAAATTATTTTAGTATTTTACAATCATGCAAGCAACTAGGATTATTTATAAAAATGTTGATTTATACTTTAAAATGGTGGAATTTGGCCAAATTCATAATAGGTAGAGCATGGCATCATAATATATTGTTCCAATTTAAAATATGTAAGTGATATAACTAAAATATATATAGTTTTTTTATTTGAACTAATTTTATGATTTTATCTTAAGCAATCCCTTATGATGTGATATGCAATATAGTATAATATAATATGTTATAGTGTATCATAATATAGGATGCCATAACATAGTGTAGCATCATGGATTATAACATAGATTGTGTATTACTACTTGTTTAGCATATTTTAGTTTGTTATAGTATGATGTAGTAGAGTTTGTACTAGTATAATTCATAAAAATATTGACTTATAGGCTGAGATGATGGGATTTGGCCAAATTTAAGGAAAGCTTTAGGGAACATCATTGGGGTGTGCTATGGTGTGTCATTTAATCAAAAGAATGGAATTTTGCATCCCAAATAATGTTCATTTTTCAACCAAATTTTATGAATTTTTTTGCTTCAAGTGATTCATTTTAAGGTGTAATGTAAGATAATATATTATATTAATGCATATTAAAATATAATTTACATATATAATATATATATATATATATATATATATATATATATGAATGTGGTGTGTTACTAAATGTTATTATACATTTTAGTATGTTTTACTTTTGTTATAATACATTGGGTCAAAACTCACAAAAATATTAATTTGAAGGTTGAGATGGAAGAATTTGGCCAAATTCATGGCACACCAAAGAAGCAACACAAAAAATTATGCTATTTTGTACCATTTATAATAGAAAAATAACAATTTTACATCCAAAATGAACATTATTCATATTTTGATAAAATTTTGTTATTTATTCCTTTTAAGTGATTCTAATGAGGTGTAATGTTAGACAATATATTATATTATTTGCAAATTATAATATAATATCATATATCATAATATAATATATTGTGTTAATTAACCCTATAATATGTTTAGCATGATAATGTATAGTTAGTTTGAGCTTGCACCATCACAAATCATAAAATGTTGATTATAATGTTAAGATGATGTAATTTGAACGAATACATTACTAAGCTTTTGGTTGAAGTATTAAAGGTGTCCATAAGAGAAGAAATAAGATTTGATGAGAATTCCATGTCAAGGACATGGAGGGAGATCCACTAGGGGATCACACATGCATTATACATGACATGTGAGGGGTCTATGTCGAGGGCATGGAAGAAGAAAATCTATTCGGGATAAGGTTTGAATTTGATTTGATTATATGATTTGTGGAAAGAAGATCCACTGGGATAAGAATCTATAATCCATCGGGATTAAGATCAATCAACTTAATTTATTTTATTTTAATTGATGTGGACATATCTGAGATAGGGCTGAGTCCATTAGGGATCGGGTATATGAACCTTCCACTGGGAAGTGTGTTTGAGCTATCCAGGGACGGATTTGAGTTTGATTTCATAGATTTATTTAGGGATGTATCCATTGGGAATAAGAGTTTGGTTGGATTTCTTTGATTTAAACTCTATTGGGGGAGTTGGTTTAATTTGGCTCCACTAGAGAGGTTGGTTCTGAATTTGATTTGCTTGCTTGACTTATTTATATGATTTGAGGCTTGGGAGAAGGGTGTGATTTAACCCACCGGAAAAATTAGATTGGGTTTAATTTAACTGAAGTTAATGTATGGACCCTGTTAGTGTGTGATGGACCAACTAAAATGGGGCTATATCAGCCTTGACCTACTTTACTTTTACAAATCTAAAGGGATAGTCTATCGACTGTGTGGTAGAGCTAGCCAACCTAAGGGGGTTACCTTTCGGTGTGCAACAGCTGCGCTAAAAAGAAGGCATAGAAGACTTACATCTTCTAAAGTGAGGAACAACAATTAGGGTGACTTGTTGGATGCACAACAAATCAAGCTTGACCTAGGATGACTAATGAGTGAATGCCAGTGAGGACTTATGTCAACTCAAAAGTAGCTAGGATTAATTTTATTTTAATTTCATGTGATTTGATATGTTTGTTTAGTTTGATTTTGACTTAAGGGCATATCCACTAAGGATGTAAGCTTGATCAAATTTGATAGATTTAATTTATGAACCATGTCGGTGTGCGATGGACCCACTGAGAAGGGGCTATATCAAACTCATCCTATCTGTGATTTACAAATCCAAATAGATAGTCTACTAACATGGAGTAAAGCTAGCCAACTTAAGGAGTTTTCTTTTAGTGTGCAATGCATTTAGGAAGAAGGCGTAGCAAGCTTACATCTTCTAAAGAATGGAACAACCGCTGGGGTGACTTGTTGGTAGCATAACAAATTGAACTCGACTTAGGGGCAACTACTGAGTGAATATTGTTGGGGACTTATATCAACTCAAGAGTAGTTAGGCGATTCTTATTGGGAGTTTTGACATTGTCCTAAAGATAGATGCCTACTTGGAAAAGGTACCACTAGCATGTCCGCCAAATCCACAAGTGAATATATATTTTATTTATATGTTTATGTGGACCCTGTTGGTGTGCGAGGGACCACACTGAGAAGGGGCTTTATTGGCCTTGACATATCTCAAATTTACTGGATCAAGGGATAATCTGCACATCCATAGGATAGATTCTCCAACCACAGGGGTGGTTACTAGGAAAGGGGAACTGTCCAATCTGATAGTAACTTGGGTAGTATCTAAATGGGGTCACAAAGGATGTGATCTAAATATAGTGCCCACAAGGGAGGTGCTATGAGGGGCATTATCTTGAGCCTTAAAAAAAAGCCTATAAGTGTACGGTGGCCAACTCAAGGAGAAAGTGTAATAGACTTACATCTTCCATGAGTGGTGTATCCTAAGATGCGAGAACAACCAACTTAAGGTGTATCAGTCAACATGAGTGATGTATCCATCAGCATAGTGAGAACCAACCAACCTAAGATTCTTGTCGGTGTCCAATGATCAATCTAGAAAGAAAGCATGTAGTCTTAAAACTTTCCAAGAGGAACTGATCATCTGATAGTCATCATCAGACAGATGTTATCCGACCTAGAGACTACTAAGTGGAAGCCCCAGGAAGGACAAGAAAGCGCAGTGAGGGAAGCCACTAGGGGACTTATCCTAAACCTCAAACATTCATGACCTAGTTAGCGTACGAAGGCTAATTTGAGAAGAAAGCGTAGTCGACTCACATCCTCTTAAATGAAGCCAACATGAGGTAACTTACCGACCATGTAGTAAATGCCTACCAAACTAACAAGGCTCATCGTGCAAAGTGGCAAGTAAGGAAAGCATAGCAGACTTACATTCTCCAAAGCAAGAAGACCACTAGAGTGACACAGTAGCAGGGTAGCATGTCATCCTGACCTAGAGTAGCTACTGAGTGAGTGTCATTGGGGGCATTATCTCAACTCATAGTAGCCTAAGGAAAAATATATGTGTTTATTTTATATGTTTGTGTATAGTTTGTGTTTGTGTTGTGTCGATGAAGGATAGGATGCCGCTCGGGTTCCTAATACCTACCCCAAACATATCATGGTAGATTCATAAATAATAATACTTTTAACATGGAAGAGATTGAATTCAAAATGGAAATTTCATTTATGATAATTATTTTTAAACATGATTTATAATATTTATTTAAGTAGAGCCCATTGATTGGAAGCATTGGGTGCTTGCCCTTATGATTAATAAGCTGATAAGATCCTCTTTGGTAAGCCTTCTCTATGACAAAAGGGCCTTCCTAAGTGGGTTCAAACTTGCCTCCCATCATAAGACAGGCAACAATCTATCTTCATAGAACTAAAATAAGCTCTCCTACATGAAAAGCTCTAGGATGGACCAACTTGTTGTGAGCTTGAATCATTTTAGCTTTGTACAACTCGAGGTTTTGGCATGCTGCATCTCTCCTCCAAACCTTTGAGCTCTTCTAACCACAACTTGGTATTCTTTATTATGATCTTGCTACCACAACTATCCTTCGGGTTAGGGATTTCTCTAATGGTAGAATAGCTTCAGACCCATACACTAAGGAGAAAGGAGTAGACTGAATTGGAGTTCTATATGTGGTGTGGTAGGCCACAAGGCTTCAACTAATTGCTCATGCCATTGTTGCTTGTTGTTGTCGAGTGTCTTCTTCAGTATTTGGATGAGATTTTTGTTGAAGGCTTCTATTAAGCCATTTTCCCTCACGTAGTTGATGGTAGAATATCTCCAATCTATTCTGTGTCTCGGGCAAAGTTTTTGATCTCAATGCTTTTAAATGCAGTACCATTATCAGATATAATTCATTAAGGTACTCCGGCCCTATATAAGATATAGTTCTTAAAAACTAGAGCGCATGCTAAGCTATGACCTCTCTGAGTAGAATCACCTTCACCCATTTGGAAAAGTAGTCACTAGCAGCTAAGATGAACCAATGACCCTTGAAGAAGGAGGATCAATCGACCCACTATGTCCCACAACACTGAATGGCCATGAGGCAATGTGGATGTATAATGTTGGGTGTTTGGTGTAGGACCACACCATGTAGTTGACATTGGTCGCATCGCCTAACCCTATCTATGTAATCTTTGATCATCGATGACCAATAGTATCCTAGTCTCTTGATCTTGGCTTTCATCTTTGGACCGGATTGGTTGGCTCCACATAATCCTAAGTGTACCTTAGTTATGATCTTACGGGCTTCATGCTTATCTAAACAATGTAACCACATATGATCAAAAGAACTCCGGTACAAGACACCATCCACAAGAGCATAGGAAAGTGCTCTTTGCTTCATCTGATGGGCTTGGGACTTCTCTTGAGGTAGTTTGCCTTTATTTAGGTTATCCGTGAATGGTTTTCTCCAATCTAACTCCTTATTTCTCTTAGTAATGGCAACCTCCTCTTCAAGAGAGTACTATTTGATGGGTTCAATATCAATAAGGGATAAGATTTATCTATTTTGGCTAAAGCATATTCTACAGCGCTCTCTCCTCGAAGAATCTTATAAATCGTAACCTCAATGATTTGGGCCAACAATTCCATGGTGTACCTATGGTAGTGATGGAGCTTGGGCTTTATAACTTTATATGATCCAGTGATTTGGTTGATAACTAGCTGATAATCCTATGAAGATATTGATGTTCTGGATGCTTAGTGTAACAATGAACTGCAGACTGGCACTTAGAGCCTCATATTCTTTCATAGGATTGGGATGATATGAGAATCTCATCACATCGTGGTCCGGACTTAAGAGAACAATTCTTACTCATGCCTTTCCTAGAATTGTAGATTGTGGTTCTTCTCCTCTTTGAGAAGAAGCTGTACCATCAAAGTACATCTACATCTCCCACAGTGAATATGAGTATCCCTTAAGTTTATGATTTGTTCATTGGGGAAACCATCACTAAGCAGAGAGTCAGCAGGAAGTGAGTGTGTTGCTAAGAAATTCACTAGCGCTTATCCTTTCACTGCATAGAGGGGTACGAAGGTAATGTCGAACTGCGAGAGGATCATGGACCATCGTGCCAATCATCTGGATACCATCGGCCGTGTCATGAGATACTGTAGTGGATTGATCCTAGAGATTAAGTTCACATTATAAAGAAGCATGTAGTGCTATAACTTTTAGGATATAAAGATTAAAGCTAGGAAATGCTTCTTAATGGGTGGATAATTAGCCTCAACAAGGATTAGATGATGGTCGAGGTAGAGTGTGCTTTCCTTCCCTTTAGCTTGGGCCAACAATGCACCAAGTCATCTAATGCAACAAATGTAAAGTTTTTGCTCGATAAGGGTATAATAGCACATCATCGTAATGCTTGATGTCTTCAAGGCATGCTCACTTATCATACCACTTGAACTTGGCATCCTCTTTGAAAAGTGCTAAGAATGGTTGACATTTTCTCGATAAGTTGGATATAAAGTATCTTAGATATGCCAACTGCCCTTTGAATGATCTAAGTTGAGTTAAACTTTTAGGGGTAGCATTTCTAATATCACCTTAATCTTCTCTAGAGCGATTTTGATTCCCTAGTGTCATACAACAAAACCAAGGAATTTCCTTGAAGCTACTCTGAATGCACACTTCAGGGGGGTTTATTTTGAGGTTAAATTATCTTAACTATTCAAAAACCACTCTGAAGTCAAAGAGATGGTATTCCTTTTCTCTACCTTTGACCACGAGAATATCAACATAGCACTCAACTTGATGATGAATGAGTTCATCGTTGATTCGAGTCATAGCCTGCTGGTACGTAGAACTAGCATTTTTAAGGCTAAAATCCATGACCTTATAGCAATAGATTCTGATCAGGATTCTAATAGTAGTGTTTCTTTCATCCTCAGGGGCCATCTTTATTTGGTTATATCCAAATGAGCCATCCATAAAAGAGAAGACTACATGAGATGAGGAAATGTCCACCATCAACTCCAAGATTGGTAATGTAAATTCATCTTTTGGAGATGCCTTATTTAAAATTGATGCATATGTGAATTTGGCCATTCTTTTTCTTAACTACGATGATGCAAGTTAACCAGGTAGGGTATTTTTCTTTCCGAATGAAGCCATCATCGATAAGTTTCTTGACTTCATAAATGACCTACTGTTCTATGTCCAATCGCATGCGTCTAGGAGCTTGTTTGATAGGGTTAGCAGTAGGCTTTATTACTATTTTATGGGCCGCTACATTAGGAGCCAATCCAATCATCTCTTCATAACTCCATGCAAAGCAGTTCTTAAACTCAATCAATAGCCTAACTAAGTCATTGGTTTTAATTTCATTCAATAAAGAACTAATGTATGTCAGGCATGGATCTACTTCAGTTCCTAAGTTGATTTCCTTCAGCTCATCGTTGGTTGACTTGATCTCTTCTTCGAACTCTTGCGATGCATCTTTGACTTCAAAATCATCCAGATCATCTGAAGTTTCTAAGAATAGCTCCTCATATGAGATAATGTGATTTGAAAAGAACTTATCAGATTCCAAATGACTGGTGATGACTAGGCAGTGATCGTCATCATCGATTGGACCCACTATACTGAATCCTTATCTCGGTCTTGATTGAGAGCTTTTACATTTATTTTTCCATATTTTTTGATGTAGTCCGACCTAGGCTTTGACCAAGTATGTGGGATTAACCCTTATTTACTAAATTATGAACAAAAAAGTAAGTACCAATAAAAAAGGTAATTCTATTAAATATTTATATGAATCATCCTCAAGTTCTACATCAACTTCTTGACGAGGATGATGCTCCTAAAGAACCTCTCGAGCAACACTATGGAGCCAAGGCCCATTAGCCTCACTTTGAATTATGAATCAATCTTCCCATCTTAGACTTAGGAGTCTTCTAAACACTAAGACATCCGTAGTCATAAGACACTTCTAACAATTATGTAAACACTCAACCTAAGCCTAAAGACTTAGAAGGGTTAACCATAGGATTAGGTTATGCCTTAGGGATTAGGATAATCCACCTACCCTACAACCCAAATCCAATCCATGTTCACCTTCTCAAACCAAACCTCAAGTTCAATTCAAACATCTAATTCAAATCCAAATCCAAACCCAAATTCCAAAATCAAATGATTGAAGCCCATGATCAAATCCGAACATGAAACCCTTCCTAAGCCATATGACCTATCCCCTGGACTTAGCCAAATCTTAGTCCAAATCAATCCAAAATCAATGATTTTCTCATAATCATTTTATATCTTCAATCATCTTCCTAAATATAAATCAAATCTACATTCAAATGATCAAACTAAATCAAATTAAATCGAAACCCTTCCTAAGACATATGACTTATCCTGTGGACTTAGCCAAATCGTAATCCAAATCAAGTCAAACTCAATTGATTTTCTCATAAATCAATCATATTTTCATTCATCTTCACAAATTTAAAGAAAATATACATTTAAATCATCAAAACTAAATCAATCCAAATCAAAATCCAAACTTAAGCCACATGACCCAACTCAATCATACCTTCAATCATATTCACAAATATAAATAAAATCTACAATCATCAAGCCAAACCAAAATCAACCCAAGTCAAACCCAACTTAACTCTTTTGACTTGAAATATTCAAATGAACCAAAACCTATTTGAACCCAAGTTATGTAATTGAATTTATATATCAATCCCAAATCTATATATAAATTCAACTAAGTAAAACTCAACCCAAAGTCAAGCCAACTAAACCAAATTGGTCCACTTGACCCAAAGTGGCCAATTTGACCTATTTGAGCCCAGTTCTAATCCTACCCAAATTAGATTGAACCAAGCCCATCAAAACCTCCCATCATGATTGTTGATCACCTAGTTGATCAATTGTCACAATTCAAACCAAGTCAACTTGGTAATTTTCCAGAGTCAACACCTTAACCCATATGAACCCAAACTAGCCAAAGTGCAACCTAATCCAAATCCTTTAAAACCAACAATTCATACCAAATCAAAATCAATATTTGAATATGACTTGACCTTCAATTGAGTCAAACTAAAACCAATTGGCCCTCTTGACTCAAGTTGACCCAAATTGACTTAAAAGACCAAATTGGGTCAAATCAAAATATAAACTAAATTAATTCCTAATGGCTCAAGTTCTAAATTGATTGTTGAACTTGACCAAAGCCATGATTTGACCCAATCAACCCAAATTGACTTTAGCCCAAATTGATCTAAAGGTTCAACTTGGCCTAAGTCAAAACCAAATTCAAATTAATTGAAACCAAAGCCTATAATCATCTTCAATTGGTCAACTAAACCCAAACAACCCAACCCAAGCCAATTTGGCCAAATTGTTCAAATTGGTCAACTTAACTAATTTGACCCAAATGAATTGAAATGAGCCAAAATCAAATCTAAGCCAAACTAAACCAAACCAATTGGATCAAAACATCTCAAATGATCATATGAACTTGACCTAACCCTTAGTTTGACCAAATTTGACCGATTGATCAACTTGACCCAACCTAACCCAATTTGACCTAAAAGAGTCAAATTGTGCCAAACCCAACCAAATCCACTCCAATTGACTTGAAATTTGGGCTAACCCACTTTTGGCTCATTTCAAATTTGCCAAAATCAAACCCAATGCTAAATGATCATTCTATGCTTGTCAAGGGGCATCACATGAGACAAATTGCCCATGTAAGTGGTCATTTCCATTTCTTGGCCATATACTCTCCCAATGGTCCACCTACTAGGACACTACCCAACCTCACCCAAGGGGTGGTTGGTCAACCATGACCATGGGAGGTGAAATCACTTCACCCTCCCAT
This sequence comes from Cymbidium sinense, assembly GCA_021442155.1. Lineage (NCBI taxonomy): Eukaryota > Viridiplantae > Streptophyta > Magnoliopsida > Asparagales > Orchidaceae > Cymbidium > Cymbidium sinense. The sequence goes on from CM038215.1 coordinate 86,623,027, forward strand.
TGGATCCATGATTCCTTTGGCTTCCACACCTTCAACCAACCAAGCCAAGCCAACTCACCTCCTCCCTGCCACCCACGACTCTCAGATGGACAGACAGCCACTAGAAGCCAAACTCAATCCCACCATCCGATCAAGATGAAAAGCGGTATACACCCCCTCATTTCCACTCAAACACATGCAAAAATCATTCCTCAGAGCCCTAACTACCCAAGATGAGCCTCTAGAGCCATTCCCTAAGCTCCCAAGCTCATTCCTTGATCAAAAAATGCCATTTCCTTCTATCATGAAATAGGACACACCCATTTCTAACCTAACTTCCTCATTTCTACATAAAACTCAAATTAGCTTTGCATGCACCTTCTCTAGGCCTCATCGAGTAAAAATAAATCATCTCCCAAGCTTCAGCAAGGTGGGACTTGAGCTCCAAATCCATGGCCTTCGAGTGAACAATAAGAAATTTATCCAATTGCTACTCCACAGGGCTTCATCTCCACTATATGAAGCTTCCTCAATTATTCGAGCCATAGATCTTAAGCTCTGGCAAGGTATGCCTCCAAAACTGATCCTTAGGTAAAAAAGGGTTGGAGGTTTTTGAAGAAAACTTGTATCTTATGTGATCTTGACGCTGGATCCTCCATCGATGTCGAAAGGTGTGGGATCCTTGAGTTGATCCGAAGCTCGTAAGCTCATCAAGTGAGTAATGATGACTCCATTCTTCCTCACTCATGTGACATTAGATCACACATCCATTCCACATGATTAGAATGACGGTCATGATTAGATCAACTAGATCGATCTAATTTAATCTTATTAAGCCGCGGGGATTAATCATAGAGATTGATGACATATGAGAAAGCGTCACGCCACCATGTAGGCGAGTGATAAGTTTTAAGTAGCCAATCTCCTGCATTGTGGAAAGCTCGCCATGCCCATGTGGCCAATAGATTAGGCTTTAATTAGCTTAATTAATCATTTTAATGGCTAAAACTTTAAAATCATAAAAATCATAGAGAAATAAAAATTGCAAATAAATACTCATTTTAAAATTATTTTGAGGAGAATTAATTAAAATGATCTAAACTAATTTTGAATAGTAATTAAAGTTTAATTACAAAATTAATTTTCTTAATTACCATAATTACTTGAGCAATTAATCCCAAATTTTGTGGGCTAATTTAATGGGATGACCTCTTCCTCCTATGATTTTCTTAGATTTATTGCTCACTTAATTAAGAAAATTGAATAATTAAACCTTAACTACTTTTAAGTTAATTAATGATTAATTAATCTCATGAATAGTGATAAATTAATTAAGTTTATTAATCATTGTTCAATAGTAAGGAACTAAGGAATAGGTTGGGACCCCTTTCCCTAAGTTCATTTCACCCTTTTTAAAATGAAATTAATTATGATTTAACTAATTAATTAAATCACTTAATCAAATTGAAATCATAATCACATCAAACCTTAATTAATTAAATCATCGGGTAGATCTTTAGGTGTTTAATAACCTAAAAGAGTTTAATGAAATTATGGTTAGTCCACATGTGTGGGAAAACCATAAGAGTAATTAATTAAGTCCCTTAATCTAATTAACTATTAATCATGAGCCAATTGCATTTGGCCCCTTTTATTTCAAAGGATTATTGCAAGTTTATTTTCCATGCATATTATGTTGGCTCATAATTATTTAGTTAATTACTTTAAGGTGACATAGGTAATGGTAATTAATTCATCTAATTAAGGGTTAAACTTAATTAACCCATAAAATCAACTTAATTACATTTCCTTAACTTAAATAAAACCAATAATGTGGGAATGGGTTTTGAACAAGTGATTATTTCTCTTCTCCTTTAAATCAAATCAAATACAAAACTTAATTAATAAAGAAGCTTTGGTTTGCTTTAAATAATCTTATTTGATTTGATTGTCCTTAAGAACTAGTTTGGTTGAATGAATCACATGCTTATATTTGATTGTCCTCTTCCAATCATGTTAAATTTGGTATGTCATTTGAATTCATGCATCCATCTTTTCAAAATCAAGTAAAATAAAATGGATTTCCTTTATGTAAGCTTGCATGTGTGGATTTAATTTAATATATGTTACTATTATCACTATTAAATTCAAATGTATTTTTCAAAAGATTATAAATGAATAATAATATGTGATATGATGCTAGTTATAAATACATAAGAAACATGTGTGCTTATAGCTTAAGTGTATGAATGTTGAGTTCTCTTTCCTCTATTCATGTGTTGATTTATATAAGATTGAATGGTAATGGGTATAGACATCCAGAACACGAGGCTTTAGCTAGCCCCAAGGAGGTCATTTGATCACCTCACTTCCCTAGTTTAATAATGGCACGTACCCATTTGATTTCATTCTTATGTATTTCAACATTAGAATTTGGATAGATCTTTAATTCACATATATAAATGATTCAATCAAAAAAATAGACAATCTTTGCATGGTTTTCTTTCCCTTATTTATGTATACATCCATGTGTGTCCAAGGAAAGCAATTTCTTATGTCCTTTTTGTATAAGAAATTGGATAAATTTTTAAATTAATATGTTTAAAAAATTTAGTAAGATAAAATATGAATTCTAAACATACACATACATTTATCATTTAAAGTGCTAAAATATGTTATATGTATAGATACACTTAGGATTAAATCAAATGCATGTTGGATATGATGGAAAGGAATGATTTAATATATGTTATCTAGTAGTAATTCAATTAAATTAATCTTAAGATGCCTTTCATTTTGAATAGGATTATTTAAATTGAACCTAAACTTCGGATTAATTAAATCATTTAATAAGCAATTCACTAAAGAGAACTAAAGCAAATTAATATACTTTAGAAAGTGACATAAGGTTGGGATGAAAGAGGGCAATCCTCTTTTCCTTTCTTCATAACACTTAGTTTCTAAGTGTAATCAAATGAAATAAAAGAAAACACAAATTAAAATTCTCAAATCAATTAAACTACTTCAAGTGAAATCAACAATTCATGTTAAATTGAATCCTTCTACACCTAGAAAATACAACACTAATGCCTAACAAGACTTACCACACAAACGTTAATACACACACATTAGAATTAAGTCACCACTTCTAGCTCTAAGTTAGATGATGTGATGTATGTTTTGTTTTGTGATGTATTATTTTAGATTGGTTGTTAGGGCGTATGCTTCATAGACTGGATGATAGTCCAATATTAGCCTAATAATGTTTTTTGTAAGGGATTATGCTTAAGGGATGCTTAAAAATAAATGTGAATGCTCTTTTTGCAGGTTGCTTAAATCCTTAAGCATAATCCAAGTTAGGACAGATGGGCTTAGTTACACATGTGTAGGGTGCTAAGTCTAAATTATAAATACAACTTCTTGGGATTATATGTATATTTAGCAAACCTTTATCTTGCATGTGTAGTTAGATTTCTTTTCCCACATAAATGAAAGTTTTGCAATACAAATTAAGATTGGTGTTATGGGAGATTAAGATGAGCAAGGGCTGTTGGGTGCTTGTGCCTTTGAAGCAAGCACCTTCAAAATCAAAAAGGAACCAAATCAAAAATGGAGATATAAAGAAAGAAGTCCCCCATAGAATTTAATACAATCATAATTATCCATCTTTTCTCTCTTTCATCTTTAACTTTTATTCTTATTTTATTGATGTTATGTTTACATTGTGCATTAGGATGGCATGCTTTTCATAGTTTCTTAAATGATTGATGCTTTAATGTGTGGCTTGGAAACAATTAGGCCCTTAGGATAAAAAATAACTTTTTTACCCAACTAATCACTCATAACTAAATTTTAAACAACTCATAACATCATCAAAAATCCTAAGACATAAATAAGATAATTAAAAGATTTAGCAACCCCTTAGCTATATGGTTGTCTATTTCACATCATACATGCATATTCTTTGTCTCTTGAACATGAAGGAGCTCCATCTTTGCACGATAAAAAATGCTTGACCTGTGAGGGCATCCCTTATGGTGGAGAACACCTTCTTCTTGCTGATTTGATCCATAACCTATTTCATCATGCATTTAGGAAAAAGAAATCATAAAGCCTCTGTCAAAATGATGTGTTTAAAATAAAAAATATTTCAAAAGATTTTGCATCTATAGTTAAGTCATATGCTCATATCACTCATGCCCGAACTACATGGTTTTAAATTCGTAGGAGGAGTTAGCTGGTGGTCACTCCAACCGATTATAAGTCCAGAAGTTAGACAATTTATTCTCTCTTGTGGAGTTAAACCCTTATGTCCACCTGTCACTTTGATTTAGGTCATGCTAAAGCTCCCTCGATTTAGGATCTGAGGTAGCTATTCCCTTCGAGCTATGAGCATAAATCCCTACCTCTTAAGAATTTCCACAACCTTGTGTTGGTTGAGTATAAGCCCTAGTAATCTAATTAAATTTCAACTCAAAACATATAAATCCCTCAACTTCAAAATTATAAAGCCCAATCAGAGATAGATTGGAATGTTCATTAGCTTAGTATCATGATCATTTCCTACTTATATCATTTGGATTCTAATAAGTCTTCTCCTTTAGCTTTCCCAATTGATTTTCCAAATACAACTAATCTTTTGATACTAACCTTGAAATCTTTGGAGATGATAATTATCTACTTTAATCAGAGTATTCTTAGAAAAGATGTACTAACTATGGAGGCTTGCCTCCATATAGAACTTAAGAACCTAGTTTAATATAAACCCTGCTTTATTCATCCACGTAAAGTAGGAGAAAAATCTCTCATATATTCGAAGACCCATCATGCCTTAAGAGTCCTTATTACATGATTAGGTCCATTGTAGGGTGATACCTCTATCTTTAGAGATAATACATCATACCTCAATGTTGCTCCTTATCATCTCAAGAAGTATCCCCTTGCACATACGATCTGCATGGTGTCCCCCTCCATACATCTAAAAATAAACACCACAGGCCCTCTCGCCTTCTTCATTGAATCCTCTCAACATCATCCTTTCTTTTTAGAGTTTGGGGATGTTGATCCTCTAGTAGGCAAGGGTTCTTATACTCATAATGTTGATTGATACACCTGGTTCAACCAAAACTCTAAATAGACTATATCTGCCAACATCCATAGTAATATAAAGAGGCGGTTGTGCTCGATCCTCCCCAGGAGTAAGTCTTCATCGCTGAATGTAACTCCTAAGATGTCCTTATAGTGGCATGCCTCGTCTTTAGTAGCAATTACTGAGCTAAGCATATCTCTAGATCAAGTAAGGCCTTGATTAGAGATTTGCTCATCTTTTTGGATAAGACATGCGTCAGATATGCTTAACTAATGGAAAACTTTCTAAGGTGAGCTAAGACATCGTAACAAATTAAACCTAGACATTTAACTAAAAAAAAAACTTAAACCTAAAATAAAAATAAAATAATAAAAATAAACTAAACCTAAACCTAAACTAAAATAAATAAAACCTAAACCTAAACCTAAAATAAACTTAACCTAAACCCTAAAGTAAATAAAATAAAATAAATTAAAAATAAATCTAAACCTAAACTAAAAAATAAAACCTAAAATTAAACCAAAAATAAAAACCTAAAACCTAAACCTAAAAAACTAAACCTAACAATAAAAAATAAAATCTAAACCTAAAACATAAAATAAAAATAAAACTCACCAAAAAATAAACCTAAACCTAAACTTAAAAAATAAACTAAAATAAAGAACCTAAAATAAAATAAATAAGCCAAAAATAAATAAACCAAATTAAAGAAAAATAAAAAATAAATATAAATAAAAACATGTATGTTTTCTCTGTTAAAAAAAAACCAAAAACCCTAAACTCGAAAATAAAACCTGAACCCTAAACCTAAAACCCAAACCCAAACCATAAACCCTAAAGCCAAAAAATCCTAAACCCTAAACCCTAAACCCTAAAACCCGAAACCCTAAATTCTAAACCCTAAACCCTAAAATCCTAAACCCTAAACCCTAAAACCTAAAACCTAAAACCTAAATCCTAAACCCAAAAAAAAAAACTTTAAACCCAAACCATAAACCCTAAAAAGCTAAAAAACCTAAACCTAAACTAAATAAAACCTAAAAATAAAATAAATAAATAAATCTAAACCAAAATAAATTTAAAAAATAAAATAAAATAAAAACATAAACTAAAACCTAAACCTAAACTTAAACCTGAAAAGAAAATAAAACAAAAAATATAAACTAAACTAAAATAAAATAAATAAAAACCTAATCTAAACTAAAATAATAATAAACATAAATAAAATAAAAATTAAACTTAAAATAAAAATAAAATAACCTAAAATAAAATAAATAAAAACTAATGAAAAACTAAATAAAAACCTAAACCTAAACAATAAACCTAAAACTAAAAGTTAAAAATAATTAAAAAATAAAACATAAACCCCAAAAAAAAAGACCAAAACCTAAAATAAAATAAATTAAACCTAAACCTAAACCAAAATTAACTAAATTAAACTAAATAAAACCTAAACCTAAACCTAAAATAAACTAAACCTAAACCTAAACCTAAACTAAATAAAATAAAATAAACAAAAAATAAACCTAAACCTAAACTAAAAAGTAAAATCTAAAAATAATTTTAAAATAAAAACCTAAAACCTAAACCTAAGAAAATAAAATAAAAACCTAAACCTGAACCTAAAAATAAAAATTTTAACCGAAACCTAGAAAATAAAATAAAATTAGAACTAAACTAAAAAATAAAATGAAACTTAAACCTAAACCTAAAAATTCAACTAAATAAAACCTACACTAAAATAAACAAACCTAAAACAAATAAACTAAACTAAATAAAAATAAAAATAAACCTAAATCAAAATAAAAAATAAAATAAACTAAAATAAATAAAACAACTAAATAAACCTAAACCTACCAATTTACTTAATTTTTTTAAAAAAACCCTAAGCCCAAACCCTAAACCCTAAACCTTAAACCCTAAACCTTAAAACCCTAATCCCTAAATACTAAACCCTAAACCCTAAAACCTACAACCCTAAACTCTAAACCCTAAACCCCAAACCCTAAACCCTAAACCTTAAACCCTAAACACAAAATGCTAAAAACCTAAAAACTTAAAATTAAACAAAATAAAACCTAAAAATTAAATAAATTAAAAAACCTAAAGCTAAATAAAATAAAATAAAATAAAATGAAAACATGAACCTAAACCTAAACCTAAACTAAACCTAAAAATAAAATAAAATAAAAAATAAAAATTAATATAAAATAAAATAAATAAAAACCTAAACGAAGCTAAAAAATTAGATAAACCTAAAAATAAAAAACCTAAATAAAATAAAAACTAAATGTAAAATAAAAATAAAATAAACCTAAAATAAAATAAAATAAGAACTAAATAAAAACCTAAACCTAAAAAAAATAAACATAGAAAAAACCTAATATAAAATAAAACCTAAACACTAAACTAAAATAAAAAAAACCTAAACTTAAAATAAAATAAAATAAAATCAAACTTAACCTAAACTAAAGCATACTTAACTCAAATAAGTAAAAATAAACCTACACTTAAATTAAAAAATAAAACCTAAAAGTAAACCTAAAATAAAAACCTAAAACATAAACCTAAAAAAATAAAATAAAAATTGAAACTTAAACCTAAAAATAAAAAATAAAACCTAAACATAAAAAATTAAATAAAAATAAAACTCAACTGAAAAATAAACTTAAACCTAAACCTAAACCTAAAAAATATACTAAAATAAAAAACCTAAACTAAAATAAATAAACCTAAAAAAATACATAAAACTAAATAAAAATAAAAAATCAAACTAAATAAAAATAAAAAATAAAACTAAATAAAAATAAAAAATAAAGTAAACTAAAATAAAGATAAAATAAACCTAAACCTATCGGTTTACTTAATTAAAAATAAAAACCCTAAACCTACAACGCTAAACACTAAACTCTAAACCCTAAATCCCTAAAATAATAAATCATAAACCCAAAAACCATAAACCCTAAACCCTAAACACTAAACCAAAATAAAAAACCTAAACCTAAAACCCTAAATCCTAAACCTTAAACACTAAACACCAAACACCAAACCCTAAACCCTAAAAACCTAAAAACCTAAACCTAAACTAGATAAAACCTAAAAATAATATATGTAAATAAAACCTAAACCAAAATAAAAGAAATAAAATAAAATAAAATAAAACTCTAAACTAAAACCTAAGCCTAAAAATAAAAGAAAATAAAAAAATATTAACTAAAGTAAAATAAAATAAACCTAAACTAAACTAAAAAATAAAGTAAACCTAAAAATAAAATAAAATCTAAACATAAAATAAAAATGAAATAAACCTAAAATAAAATAAAATAAAAACCTAAACCTAAAAAAAAACCTAAAAATAACCTAAAAATAAATAAAAAATATAAGTTAAATGCTAAACTAAAAAAAAAAAAATCTAAACCTAAAATATACAAAATAAAATAAACCTAAACCTAAACTAAAATAAATAAAACCTAAACCTAAAATAAACTTAACCTAAACCATAAACTAAATAGAAAAATAAACTAAAAATAAACCTAAACCTAAACTAAAAATAAAAACATTAAAATAAACTTAAAATAAAACCTAAAACCTAAACTTAACAAAATAAAATAAAACCAAACCTAAACTTAAAAAATAAAAAAACTTAAACCAAAATAAAATGAAAATAAAACTAAACTAAAAAAAATAAACATAAACCTAAGCCTAAGCCTAAAAATAATATAAATAAAAAAAGCAAACTAAACTAAATAAACCTAAAATAAATAAACTAAACTAAATAAACCTAAACATACCAGTTTACTTAATTTAAAAAAAAAATCGTGAAGCCTATACCCTAAACCCTAAAACCTAAACCCTAAATCCTAAACCCTAAACCCTAAACACTAAACCCTAAAACCCTAAACCCTAAACCTTAAACCCTAAACCCTAAATGCCTAAAAACCTAATCCTAAACAAAATAAAACCTAAAAAGAAAATTAAAAAAAAAACCTAAATAAAAATAAAATAAAATAAAATAAAAACCTAAATTGAAACCTAAACCTAAACCTAAACCTAAACCTAAAAATAAAAAATTAAAACTATACTAAAATAAAATTAATAAAAACCTAGACTAAACCTAAAATAAACATAAAATAAAAAACCTTAATAAAATAAAAAATAATGTAAAATAAAAATAAAAAAAAATAAAAAAAAATAAAAACCTAAACCTAAAATCGAAACCTAAAAATTAAACCTAAAAATAAATAAAAAATAAAACATAAGACCTAAACTAAAAAAAGAACCTAAACCTAAAAATAATAAAATAAAATAAACTTAACCCTAAACTAAAATAAACTAAAATAAATAAAACCTAAACCTAAACTTATAATAAACTAAACCTAAACTCTAAACTAAATAAAATAAATTAAACTAAAATAAAGGTTTAAACCTAAACCAAACTAACAAATAAAACCCAAACCTAAAATAAAAAAACCTAAAAGCTAAACTTAAAACATAATATAAAAAAACCTAAACCTAAACCTAAAATATAAATAAAAAATCTAAACCTAAAATAAATTAAAAATAAAACTCAAGTAAAAAAAAACCATAAACCTAAAAAATAAACTAAAATAAAAACCTAAACTAAAATAAATAAACTAAAATAAAGTAAACTAAATAAAAAATAAACCTAAATAAAAAAAAATAAAATAAACTCAAATAAATAAATAAACTAAATAAAACCTAAACCTATTGGTACTTAATTTAAAAAAAACCCTAAATCCTAACCATAAAGCTAACCATAAACCTTAAAGCCTAGGCCTAAAACTCTAAACCTATAAAATAAAATAAAATCTAAACATAAAATAAAAATGAAATAAACCTAAAATAAAATAAAATAAAAACCTCAACCTAAAAAAAAAACCTAAAAATAACCTAAAAATAAATAAAAAATATAAGTTAAATGCTAAACTAAAAAAAAAATCTAAACCTAAAATATACAAAATAAAATAAACCTAAACCTAAACTAAAATAAATAAAACCTAAACCTAAAATAAACTTAACCTAAACCATAAACTAAATAGAAAAATAAACTAAAAATAAACCTAAACCTAAACTAAAAAATAAAACATTAAAATAAACTTAAAATAAAAACCTAAAACCTAAACTTAAAAAAATAAAATAAAAACCTAAACCTAAACTTAAAAATAAAAAATAAAACTTAAACCAAAAAAATAAAATGAAAATAAAACTAAACTAAAAAATAAACATAAACCTAAGCCTAAGCCTAAAAAATAATATAAAATAAAAAAGCAAAACTAAACTAAATAAACCTAAAATAAATAAACTAAACTAAACAAACCTAAACATACCAGTTTACTTAATTTTAAAAAAATAATCGTGAAGCCTATACCCTAAACCCTAAACCCTAAACCCTAAATCCTAAACCCTAAACCCTAAACCCATAACCCTAAACCCTAAACCCTAAACACTAAACCCTAAAACCCTAAACCCTAAACCTTAAACCCTAAACCCTAAATGCCTAAAAACCTGATCCTAAATAAAATAAAACCTAAAAATAAAATTAAAAAAAAATATAAATAAAAATAAAATAAAATAAAATAAAAACCTAAATTGAAACCTAAACCTAAACCTAAACCTAAATCTAAAAATAAAAAATTAAAACTATACTAAAATAAAATTAATAAAAACCTAGACTAAACCTAAAAACAAAATAAACATAAAAATAAAAAAACTTAATAAAATAAAAAATAATGTAAAATAAAAATAAAATAAAATAAAAAATAAATAAAAACCGAAACCTAAAATCAAAACCTAAAAATAAATAAAAAATAAAACATAAGACCTAAACTAAAAAAGAACCTAAACCTAAAAATAATAAAATAAAATAAACTTAACCCTAAACTAAAATAAACTGAACTAAAATAAATAAAACCTAAACCTAGACTTATAATAAACTAAACCTAAACTCTAAACTAAATGAAATAAATTAAACTAAAAATAAAGGTTTAAACCTAAACCAAAACTAACAAATAAAACCCAAAAATAAACCTAAAATAAAAACCTAAAAGCTAAACTTAAAAACATAATATAAAAACCTAAACCTAAACCTAAAATATAAAATAAAATCTAAACCTAAAAAATAAAAAAATAAAACTCAACTAAAAAATAAACCTTAACCTAAAAAATAAACTAAAATAAAAAACCTAAACTAAAATAAATAAACTAAACTAAATAAAAAATAAACCTAAATAAAAATAAAAAATAAAATAAACTCAAATAAATAAAAACTAAACTAAATAAACTTAATAAACCTAAACCTATTGGTTTACTTAATTTTAAAAAAAAACCCTAAACCCTAAATCCTAACCATAAAGCTAACCGTAAACCTTAAAGCCTAGGCCTAAAACTCTAAATCTACAATCGTAAACCCTAAACCCTAAACACTAAACTATAAACCCTAAACCCTAAAGCCTAAAACCTAAACCCTAAATCCTAAAACCTACAACCCTAAACCCTAAACCCCAAACTGTAAACCCTAAACTAACTTTAAACCCTAAGCTAACCATAAACCCTAAACCCTGAACTAACCCTACACCCTAAAAATGGACAGAACCTTGACGGCGGGAACATCATCATCAAATCTCAATCTAGATATGAAGGCAGGCATCCATCGATGGTGGTGGGAATGAGGTGTTATTGGATAAAGAGGTGGTGGTAGTTGTGGTGGTTATGGAGGTGGGATGAGATAGAGTTTATAGCCGTGGTGGTGGAGGAGGGAGAGATCAGAGATACGATGGTGGATTCCACTACTAGAGAGGCAGGGGTGGTTCTGAAGGGAACTGGAGAAATTGAAGAACGGCCAATCCGATCTACTGCTTATGGAACTGTGTCTCTATATTATAAGCAATTCTACTTATCTATGGTTTTTGATTTACTCTATTGGTGCTCATTTTTATCTATGTCCTTGCTTGTGTCTTAGAAAACTTGGGGTGCTACTTGGTTGATGAAATAAAAAGGAAGAAATGTTCAATTTGAATTTTTTTCTATTAAAAAAAATCTTAAACCTTACACCATAAACCCTAGACTAAAACTTAAACCTGAAACATTATACTTAAACCCTAAAACCTAAACCCTAAACCCTAAACCCTAAAAACCCTAACCCCTAAACACTAAACCCTAAACCCTAAGCCCTAAAAACTAAACCTTAAACCCTAAACCATAAATCCTAAACTCTAAAACCTAAAATTTAAACCCTAAACTCTATACCCTAAATCCTAAGACCATAAACCCTAAACCCTAAAACCTACAACCCTAAATCCTAAACCCTAAACTAACCCTAAATCCAAAAATAACCATAGACCATAACCATAAACCCTAAACCATAAATCTTGAATAAAGATTTCATTAGGAGTAGATCTAAAGAATGACCTAATCCTAACGTAGTTAAGGTAGCTAAAGAAAATGTCTTCAAGTAACTTTCCCTTGATTATTAGAGATTTGAAGACCCTAAACCCTAACCCAAAATCATATTATAATATTATATATTATAGTATAATGTAGCATCATATATTTGAGCATGTAGTGATGTGTTTTTGGATGTAATAAGATGTTTTGAAATGTTTTAGTATATTATGGTAATGTGCTATGTAGTCTATATTAATATAAATCCTAAAAATATTAATTTAATCAATCAGATGATGAAATTTGTTAAATTTAAAGTGAGAATTAGGTTGTAGTACCAAAGGTGTCCTACACCACCTGTAATCCAAAAAGTAAGATTTTATGTTCAAAATAAATATTATATGTTGTAGCATAGTATAACATCATATATCATAATATATTGTTCTATGCATTTTAAATATTTTTAGTATTTTAGAATCATGCAGTCGAGCTTACGCTAGCATTATTTATAAAAATGTTGATTTATACTTTAAAATGGTGGAATTTGGCCAAATTCATAATAGGTAGAGCAAGGAATCCTAATATATTGTTTAAATTTAAAAAAGTAAGTGATATGAATAAAATAAATAGTTTTTTATTATTTAGACAAATTTTATGATTTTTTATCTTAACCAATCCCTTATGATGTGATAACATAGGATGCCATTACATAGTGTAGCATCATGCATTATAGCATACTATTTTGTATTACTACTTGTTATTTAGCATATTTTAGTCTGTTATAGTATGATGTAGTAGAGTTTGTACTGGTATAATTCATAAAAACATTGATTTATAGGCGGAGATGATGGGATTTGGCCAAATTTAAGGTAAGCTTTAGGGAACATCATTGGGGTGTGCTATGGTGTGTCATTTAATCAAAAGAATGGAATTTTGCATCTAAAAGAAATGTTCATTCTTCAACCAAATTTTATAAAATTTTTGCTTAAAGTGATTCATTTTCAGGTGTAATGTAAGATAATATATTATATGAAAGCATATTAAAATATAATGTACATTAAAATATAACTTCACATATGTATGAATGTGGTGGTGTATTACTAAATGTTATTGTACATTTTAGAGGAGAGTTCCATTTAAGTTGTTTAATTATTTTGGATTGATTTTATTTCATGTTTTGATTAGGTTCAAGTGAATCCTACAATTAATTATTAAGTTATAAAGAGAGGGAAAGCAAAGGGAACTTCTCATTCCTTCCTTAACATAAGTAATTTCTAAGGTAGATTTACATTTTAGTTTTTTTTTTAGTGAATGTTTTGACTAAGTGTTTTAATTAATCCTAAGTTTAGATGAACTCTAAACAAACCCATTCAAAAAGATAGGCATTTTAAGATTAAATAAAATGAACCAAATCCACAAAATATGCATGACTTCATTTCTTTCCCAACATGTATAACATCCATATGAATGAGTCCTAAGCATATCTATACACACAAATGATAATATTTAACACACTTTATGAATTTTAAGGGAGTAATTAGGAAATATATTTGCAATTTCCCCAACTAATCATTCAATAAATAATAAGAAAATTAGGAGAGGTAGAACTCATCCCCCAAAACATACCCAAGAAATTTGGGATTAATCAGAAGATTAATTAAGTGGTAATTAACAAAATAAAATTTCCATTAAAACCCAAAATTAGAGAAAAATATAATTCAAAATCCATTGAAATTATTTTTGAATATTCTAGATTAAATTATCTATATATAGAAATTTACATCATATTTTTCTAAATTTTATTGAGGGAGATATGAATTTTTGAAGTTTAGGGGATTAATTAAAATTAAATCCTAATTAATCCCTTAGCTCATAGCATGACACGCGGCGTGCGATGCTTCACAAACACGTGGGTTACTTAAATGTTGCATCAGGCGATGGCGACAGATGTTGATCTCGCGATCAAGGATCGAACCCGGGATGTGGTTTTAAAAGGGATAAATGACTTATAAAATGAGTGTTTTATCGCCCATCCAAAGGATGGACGGATTACCCCGCTTTTCCACGAGGATCAATGGAGACCGTCCATAATCTAAGGGAAGATCCAAGCTCAATTGAGCTCAGATTGAGACAAGATTTTACCCACACCATCTTATGTTAGTGGCAATCTTATCCAATGGTGGAATTCTCATGCCATGATAATTTCTTTCATAAAGGACCAAGACCTCCTAAGCATAGTGGTTAGAAAATGTCATACCTTGTCGAAGATGATCACCGGCACTCAAGTTTTATGAGGTTGCTTTGTCTAGTGGAGACGAAGCCCTGTTAAAAGTTTTAAGCCTTGGGGTTGAGTAGATCTCTCTACGGACTAACACCTCTCCCTCTTGCTTGCAATTTTGATTAAATTCAACCTCTCCTTGCTTTGGGAACTTGAATGAGAGCTTGGGTGCATTAAAATTGATCCCTTGAGGGAGTGTACAAAGAGAATTGAAGTGATTTTAAGTGAAGAGGAAGTTAGGAAATGAGAGGAGCTCCCCTATTTTCTGAGGAAGAAAATCAAGAAAGCTTGATTTCAATTCCTTCTTAGGAAGCTTAGGAATGCTCTCTGATGGCTCCTAACACTCTCTAGGACTCAATCGACAATGATGGTGTTGAATTCAAATGGAATTAGGGGAGCATATCTCCCCCTATGGCAATCAGACAATCAAAGCTTGGGTTGCCATTTTGATCCAATTGACCATATGGAAAGGATTGGTTGGGCAGTTTGAAGTTGGCACATCGTCAGTTTGAGCTCTTGGGTGGATTGGTAACCTCTCATGTGCTTCAAATCAAGTGGAGTGAGGTTTTTGAATTAGCCAATTTGAGCTAGGGGGTCAATTTTGGCATTGGGTCCATTTGGGCTGAGCCAACCCCATTAGGTTGGGTGTGCCACTCTCCATTGGGTCCACTTGACCTATTAGGAAGGTATCAAGTTGACATGAAGAGGGCTTGACCAAATTACCCATGGATTAGACCAAAATTTGCTCTATGGCCTAGAGGTACAATGGTCATTTTGCTGATATTTAAATTTGGATATGTTGGGTATGTGAAGAAAATAGGTTTGGCCAAGTTTCATTTGATTTATAGTTCATTTGATATGGTTTGGCTCATGTTGATCCATTTAGGTCAAAATGGGTAACTTGGGTCAAGTTGACTAATTGGTCAAATTGGGTCAAACTAAGGGTTGGGTCAAGTTCATATGACCATTTGAAATTTTTTGGTGGCTTTGGTTTGATTTAATTTTGTTTAGTTTTGAATTTCGCTCATATGACTTCATTTAGGTCAAATAGGTCAAGTTGACCAATTTTACCCATTTGACCTATTTGAGCTAGGTCATGGGTAGGTTTATGTTTGGTTAGTCATATGGAGTGGATTGGTATCTTTATTTCCAATCAATTTTGGTTAAGTTTGAATTTGGCTCAACATGACCCCTTTAGTTCAAGTTGGATTCAAGGTCAATTCGACTAGGTTAAGTCTAGTTGGCCAATTGAGGCTTTGGTCAAGTTCAACAAGTGATTTGGAATGAACTCGACTCATTGGTTTCAATCAATTTGGCTTAGACATATATTTACTTTTAGGTCAACTTGGGTCAACTTGGGTCAAGTGGCCAATTAGGCTAGGTTAGGCTCAAATGTTGACTTGGTCAAGTTTAAAACATGGTTCATGAATGAACTTAGATCATTGGTTTCAATTAATTTGTCCTATGGTGACTTTTGGCTATGTTAGGTTTCATTTTAGCTAAGTGTTGACTTGGTCAACCCTTAGGTTTGACTTGGTTTGACCCAATTTGATTGATTGATCATCCCATGATGATTGTTGATCATGATGAGAGGCATAGGTGAGTTTGATTCAATCCAATTTGATTAGGATTAGAATTTGGCTAATATACTGGGTCACTTTGGGTCAAAAGTGCATCAAGTGCTTGGTTAAAGCTTAATTTGAGTTTGATTGAACTTGTATATGGACTTATGATTAAAATATAATTCCATTTGCAAGTGGTTTGAAGTCAAATGAGTTTTGAATCATTTGACAATTTCATATTCAGAGGAAGAATGTGAATGGATTTGGGGTTTGATTTTTGAATTAGATTTTGGTTAGGTGATTGAAGTTTGTATGTATATTTGGATTCATGATTGTAGGGTTGATTGAATCATGAAGAAAAATCAAGAGTTTGGCTTGATTTGAAGTTGATTTGGCTAAGTTCAATATTTTGACTTGAAAGGCTTAGGTTGGATTTTGAGTGGAGTTGAGTTTGATTTTTGGAATTGGTTTTGATTGTTTGAATTTATATTTCATTTATATATGTGAATCTAAATGAGAATATAAATGCATTATGAGAAAATTTCAAGGGTTTGAAGTGATTTGATCATGATTTAGGCTAAATTCATTAAAAGGAATTTAAAGGACTTAGGAAATTTTTGGAGTTTGAAGCTTGAATTTTTGAATTTGGTTTGATTGATTTATATTTATATTCCATTTATATGTGTGAATATAAATGAGAATATAATGGGTTCTGAGAAAATCCCATGAATTTGAATTGACTTGAACATGATTTTAGCTAAGTCCATATATGAAAACTTAATGGACTTAGGAATTTCATGAATTGATTTTGAATTTTGAGATTAGTTTGATTGGTTTGAATTTATATTTCATTTATAAATGAGAATATAAATGAGAATATAAATTTATCATGAGAAAATATCATGAGTTTGATTTGGTTTAGATCACGATCTAGGCTAAGTCCATTAAAAAGGAATTAAGGACTTAAGAAGGATTTTAAATTTGGAATTTAATTTTTGGATTTGATTTGATTGATTTATATAAATATTTCATTTATATATGTGGATATAAATAAGAATATAAATGATTTATGAGAAAATCCCATGAGTTTTAATTGATTTAGAGTTGATTTTGGATAAGTCCTTAAGAAGGGAATTAAGGGACTTAGGAAATTTCATGAATTGATTTTGAATTTTGAGTTTAGTTTGATTTGAATTTATTATTTCATTTATATATGTGAAAAAAAATTAGAATATAAATAAATTATGAGAAAATCTCACGAGTTTGATTTGGTTTAGATCATAATTTAGGCTAAGTCCTTAAGAGAAGATTAAGGACTTAAGAAAGATTTAGACTTAGGAATTTCATTCATTGGTTTCAATCATGGATTTCAATTATGATTTTCAATCACATGGAGTTTATTTGAGTTTGGAGAAAATAAAATAAGATTGATTTGGAGTTTGACTTGAAGGAAGGAAAGTGAGGAATGGTTCAAGCTAAGGGTAGGCAAAATTTCTAACACCACCAAGGCATGACCTATTCCTATGGCTAACTCTTCTAAATCTCTAGGTTGAGTGTCCACCTAATCACTAGATGTGCCTTAAGACTATAGAACTCTTAAAGTCTAAGAGAAGTCCTGTTTAAGATGGATGAGAGCTCATCCTAAAAATGAGCTCAACAGAGCTATAACGGACTTATCCTTTCTCAGATTTACAAATCTAAATGGATAGTCTATTGGCAGTGGCGTAGAGCTAGCCAACCTAAGGGGTTGCCTTTCGGTGTGCAATAGTTGTGCTAGTAAGAAGGCATAGTAGACTTACATCTTCTAAAACAGGGAACAACTGCTAGGGTGATCTATTGGTAGCATAACAAATAGAACCTGACTTAAGGGTGACTATTGAGTGAATGCTATTGGGGATTTATATCAACTCAAGAGTAGTTAGATTATTCATATAGGGAGTTTTATTGACACTGCCCTAAAGATAGGATGCCTGCATGGGAAAAGGTACCACTAGGGGTGTCCTCCTAATCCATAAGTGAATATATATTTTATTTATATGTTTGTGTGGACCCTTTTGAAGTGCGAGGGACCACACTGAGAAGGGGATATGTCGACCTTAACCTATCATTGATTTACTGAACTAAGGGAGAATCTGCACATCCACAGTATGGATTCTCCAAGCACAGGGTGGCTAATATGAAAGGGGGAACTATCCAATCTGATAATAACCTAAGTAGTGTCTAAATGGGGTTGCAAAAGACATGATTTAGATATAGTGCCCAGAAGGGAGGTGCTGCTAGGGGCGTTATCCTGAGCCCAGGAAAAGAAAGCCTATGGACACATAGTGGCCAACTCAAGGAGAAAGCATAGCAGACTTACATTTTCCATGAGTGGTGTCTCCTAAGGTGCGAGAACCAACTAATCTAAGGTGTATCCATCAGCATGAGTGGTGTATTCATCAGTATAGTGAGAACTAACCAACCTAAGGTGCTTGTCGGTGTGCAATGATCAATCTGGAAAGAAAGGATGTAGGCTTACAACTTTCCAAGTAGAACTGATCATCGGGATAATCTATCGTCGACGGGACATATGTTATCTGACCTAGAGTGACTACTAAGCAGGGAGCCCAGAGGAAGGACTTGACCTAGACTTGAAGCAGTCAGGAGGGAAGGAGCTGCTAAGGGACTTATCCTAAACCTCAAATATACTCAACCCAGTCAGTACATGAAGGCTAATTCAAGAAGAAAGCGTAGCAAACTTACTTCCTCTTAAATGAAGCCAACATGAGATAGCTTACCGGCCACATAGTAATGCCTACAAAACTAAAAATATGCTCTTCGGTGTGCAGTGGCCAAGTAAGGAAAAAAAGCAAAGCAGACTTACATCCTCCAAAGCAAGAAGACCACAAGAGTGACAAACTAGTACGTCACCCAACCGAGAGGACCTCTTGAGTGAGTGCTAGTCGGTGTTATCTCAACTCAAGTAGCTGAGAGACAAAATATATGTATTTGTTTTATATGTTTGTTTGTGTTTGTGTTGTGTCGATGAAGGATAGGATGCCACTTGGGTTCCTTACACATACCCTAAACACATCGTGGCGGATTCACAAACAAGAATACTTTCAACATGGAAGAGATTGAATTCGAAATGGAATTTTCATTGATGGTAATTATTTTTAAACATGATTTATAATATTTCTTTAAGTACCACACATTGATTGCAAACATTGGGTGCTCTCCCTTATGGTTAATAAGCTGATAAGAGCCTTCTTGCTATGGCAAAAGGGCCTTCCCAAGTGAGTTCAAACTTGCCACCCATGTTATTATGGGCAACAATTGGTCTCCTTATAACTAAAATAAGCTCTCCTACTTGAAAAGATCTAGGATGGACCAACTTCTTGTGAGCTTGAATCATTTTAGCTTTGTATAACTCGAGGTTTGGCATGCCCACAATCATCTCTCCTCTCCAAACCTTTGAGCTCTTCTAACCGCAACTTGGCGTTATGCTCTGTTATGATCTTGCTACCCACAACTATCCTTAGTGATGGGAGTTGGACTTCTAATGGTAGAATGACTTCGAACCCATACACTAAGGAGAAATGAGTAGACTAAGTTGGAGTTCTATATGTGGTGTGGTAGACCCACAAAGCTTCAACTAATTTCTCATGCCACTATTTCCTGTTGTTGTCAAATGTCTTCTTTAGTATTTGGATTAGTGTTTTGTTGAAGGCTTCTACTAAGCCATTTTCCCTCGGGTAGTTGATGGTAGAATATCTCCAATCTATATTATTTCTCTAAGCAAAGTTATTGATCTCGGTGCTCCTGAATGCAGTGCTATTATCAGATGTAATTCATGAAGGAACTCTGAAACTATATACGATATGGTTCCATAAAAATTAGAGCACATGCTGAGCTATGACCTCTCTAAGTGAAATTTTCTTTGCCCATTTGGGAAAGTACTGAGCAGCATCTAAGATGAACCAATGAGCTTTGGAAGAAGGAGGATTAATCGAACCCACTATGTCGGTACCCCAACACTCGAATGACCATGAGGCTAAAGGAGGATGTAGAATGTTGGATGGTTGGTGTAGGACCACACCATGTATTTGGCATTGGTGGCATCGCCTAGCCATATCCATGTAATCTTTGATCATCGATGGCCAGTAGTATCCTAGTCTCTTGATCATGGCTTTCATCTTCGAACCGGATTGATTGGCTTCACATAATCCTGAGTGTACCTCAATTACAATCTTACAGGTTTCATGCTTGTGTAAATAACGTAACCATATATGATCAAAAAATCGCCTGTACAAGACACCATCTACAAGAGTGTCAGAAAGTGCTCTCTACTTCATCTGATGGGCTTAGGACTTCTCTTGAGGTAGTTTACCTTTATTTTGGTAATCCATGAATGGTTGCCTCCAATATAACTCCTCATCCTTCTTGGTAATGGCAACCTCCCCTTCAACAGAGTACTTTTTAATGAGTTCAATATCAATAAGGGATAAGACTTGTCTATTTTGGACCTTTATTGATATGGACATCCTCTGGACATGCCAACTCTGTGGCAAGTTTGGTTAAAGCATATGCTATTGCATTCTCTCCTTGAGGAATCTTATATATGGTAACCTCTGGGATTTGGGCCAACAACTCCAAGGTGTACTTATAGTAGTGATGGAGCTTGGGCTTTCTAACCTTATAGGACCTAGCAATTTGGTTGATAACTAGCTGAGAATCCTCGAAGATGTTGATGTTATGGATGCTTAGAGTAATGGATAACTCTAGACCAAAAATCAGAGCCTCATATTTGACTTCATTGTTCCTATAAATATTGGACATATAATATGAGAATCTCATCACATCACAGTCTGGAGTTAAGAGAACTAGTCCTACCCCTGCCTTTTTTTGGAATAGTAGATTATGGTTCTTCTCCTCTTTGAGAGGTAGTCGCACCATCAAAGTACATCTCTCAGTGATGAATTCTAGTATCCCCTAAGTTCATGATTTATTCATTGGGGAGATCATCATTTAGCAGAGAGTCAATAGGATGTGGGTGTGCTACTAAGAAATCTACTAGTGCTTGTGCTTCGCTGCATGGAGGGTACAAAGGTAATGTCAAACTGTGGGAGGATCATGGACCGTCGTGCCAACCACCCTGATAGCATCAACTGTATCACAAGATACTGTAGGGATTAATCTTGGAGACTAAGTTCACCTTATGAGGAAGCATGTAATGCTGTAGCTTTTGGGATGCAAAGATTAAAGCTAGGAAATGCTTCTCAATGGGTAGATAATTATCCTCAGTAGGGATTAGAAAATGAGTGAGATAGTAGAGTGCATTTTCCTTCCCTTCGTCATTGGCTTGGGCCAACAAAGCACCAAGAGAGTCATCTAATGTAATAGTGTAAAGCATGAGTAGCTTGCAAAGGATAGGTGCTGCTAGAACCAACGGCATCATCAAGTAATGCTTGATGTCTTCGAAGGCATGCTCACACTTGTCATCCCACTTGAACTTAGCATATATTTTGATAAGTGCTAAGAATGGCTGACATCTTCCCGATATGTTGGATATAAAGTTTCTTAGATACTCCAACTGCCCTTGAAATGATCTGAGTTGAGTTAAACTTTTAGGGGGTGGAATTTCTAATATTGCCTTGATCTTCCTTGGATCGATTTTGATTCCCTAATGTCGGACAACAAACCCAAAAAATTTTCCTGAAGCTACTCTGAATGCAGACTTTATGGGGTTCTTTTTGAGGTTAAATTGTCTTAATTGCTTGAAAAATACTCTTAAGTCAAAGAGATGGTCTTTCTTTTCTCTACTTTTGACCATAAGATCACCGACATAACTCTTGACTTGATGATGAATGAGTTCGTCGAAGATTTGAGTCATAGCCTACTGGTTTGTAGCACCGGCATTTTTAAGGCTGAAAGGCTTGACCTTATAGCAATAGATTCAGATCAGGGGTTCTAAAAGTAGTGTTTCTTTCATCTTTAGGGCCATCTTTATTTGATTATATCCAGATGAGCCATCCATGAAAGAAAAGACTACATGAGATGAGGCACTGTCCACCATCAACTCCGAGATTGATAGTGGAAATTTTTCTTTTGGATATGCCTTATTTAAATCTCTAAAATTGAAGTATTTGTGAATTTGGCCATTCTTTTTTTTAAATGGGATGACGTTGGCTAACCAGGTAGGGTATTTTTCTTCCTGGATGAAGCCAACATCGATCAATTTCTTAAATTCATAAATGACCTGTTGTTCTATGTTTAATCGCATGCATCTAGGAGCTTACTTGATAGGGTTAGTAGTAGGTTCTATTGCTAGTTTATAGACGCCGAGCCAATCGGAATCTCTTCACAACTCCATGCAAAGTAGTCCTTAAACTAAGGCGAGCTAATTAAGTCATTGGTTTCAATTTCATTCAATAAAGAACTGATGTATGTCGTGCATGGATCTTCTTCAGTTCCTAAGTTAATTTTCTTGAGCTCGATCATGGTTGACTTGATCTCTTCTTCGAACTTTGGCGGTGCATCATTGACTTCAAAATCATTTGGATCATCTGAAGTTTCTAAGAATAGCTCCTCATATGAGTTAATGTGATTTGAAAAGAACCTATAAGATTCTAAATGATTGGTGATGACTAAAAAGTAATCATCATCATCGATTGGACCCATTATGCTGAATCCTAATCCTGATCTTGATTAAGAGCTTTTGCATTTGTTCTTCCATATTCTTTCAAAGTAGTCTGACTTGTGCTTTGACCAAGTATGTGGGATTAACCCTTTCTTTGCTGAATTATGAGCATAAGGCAAGTACCAATCAAAAAGTAATTTTATTAAATCTTTATATGAATCATCCTCAAGTTATACATCAACTTCTTGACTTGAGATTGATGCTCCCAGAAAGAACCTATGAGTCTTCACACCTATGGATGACTTAGGGGCTTCATTAACAACCAAACCTTCAATTTTTTGAGAGGAAAGTGGGGTTAGAGCTAAGATTCCCAACTAATGCCTAATTGTTTCACATATAGACTTGGATATACTTATGCTTTGCTTTGGAGCCCGGTATTCATCACTATTTGGCTCAACTGTCACCTCCAAGGGAATCTACTACTGAGAAGAGCTAGTTAGTCTGCGAACCATATAAGGCTCATCCTATGAATTAGATTCTAAGTCTATATGGATAGCAGGTGTACTCCTGGTAGCTGGGTTATATCTTCTATTGGGTAAAGAGGGTTTCTATCCCTGGGACTGCCTCTGAAATGGCCTCTTCCTCTGCCTGGTGGAGGTCACATCATCCTACCCATATGTTTGAATGGAGTATTGAACTGTGGGTGGAATTTAATGTCAGGCTCCACTTCCTCCTCCAAGTCTATTTCTGCTCCCTTTTATTTTCTTTTTCATTTTCTCATTTCTTTTCTTTTTCTTTTTTTCTTTCCTTTTCTTTTTCTTTTTTTTTTCTTTTATTTTTAAACTTTGGCCCAGTTTGGGTGAATAGACTTGTTGATTTTGTGAGAAGTAGTAAGCTGCATCCTCTTATATGCCTACCTCATGAACTATAAATGGTTTGAGATCTCCTTTAACACAATAGACGATCCCACCTCTCATGAACTTCATACACTGATGTAGAGAGGATGGAACTATGTTGTTCTCATGTATCCATGGTCTCATAAACAAAGTATTAAAGATGTGAAGTCTATAATGTGAAACCTGGCTTAGGTCTTCCAAATCATCTATCTCCAAGAGAACATTATGGACCTGAAGGCCTATTGACCTCACTTTTGGAGTGTGGATTAAATCTTCCCATCTTAGACTATGGAGTCTTCTAGACACTAAGACTTCCCTAGTCATAAGACACTTCTAACAATTAGGTAAACACTTAACCTAAGCCAAAAGACATAGAAGGTTAACCATAGGATTAGGTTATGCCTTATGGACTAGGATAATCCACCTACCCTACAACCCAAATCCAATCCATGTTCACCTTCTCAAACCAAACCTCAAGTTCAATTCAAACATAAACTTTAAATCGAAATCCAAGCCAAATTCCAAAACCAAATGATTGATTCCCATGATCAAATCCAAACTGGAAACCCTTCCTAAGACATATTACCTATCCTATGGACTTAGCCAAATCTTAATCCAAATCAATTCAAACTCAATTTATTTTCTCACAAATCAATCATATTTTCAATCACCTTCTCAAATTTAAATGAAATATACATTTAAATCATCTAAACTAAATAAAACCAAATCAAAATCCAAACCTAAGACACATGACCCAACTCCTTGGACTCATCCAAATTCCTTCATTCCAAAACCCAAATTCAATTTATTTTCTCATGAATCAATCATACCTTCAATCATATTCATAAATATAAATGAAATCTACAATCATCAAGCAAAACCAAAATCAACCCAAGTCAAACCTAATTTAACCCTTTTGACTTGAAATGTTCAAAAGAACCAAAACCCATTTGAACCTAAGCCAATTACAATTGAATTTATATATCAATCTAAAATCCATATATAAACTCAAATAAATCAAACTTAGCCCAAAGTCAAGCCAACTAAACCCAATTGGTCAACTTAACCCAAAGTGGCCAATTTGACCTATTTGAGCCAAGTTCAAATCCTACCCAAATTGGATTGAACCAAACCCAACAAAACCTCCCATCAAAATATAAATCAAATAGATTGCAACCAATGGCTCAAGTTCATTCCAAATTGATTGTTGAACTTAACCAAAGCTATGATTAAACCCAATTGAACCCAATTGACTTAGCCCAAATTGATTTAAAGGTTCAAGTTGGACTAAAATAAAACTAAATCCAAATTAATTGAAACCAATGCCTACAATCATGTTCAATTGATCAACTAAACCCAAACAAACATCCAACCCAAGCCAATTTGGTCAATTTGGTCAAATTGGTCAATTTAACCCATTTGACCTAAATGAATTCAAATGAGCCAAAATCAAATCTAGGCCAAACTAAACCAAACCAATTGAACCAAAACATCCCAAATGATCATATGAATTTGATCCAACCCTTAGTTTGACCCAAGTTGACCAATTGGTCAACTTTACCTAACCTAACCCAATTTGACCTAAATGAGCCAATTTGAGCCAACCTAACCAAATCAACTCCAATTGACTTGAAATTTGGGCTAACCCACTTTTGGCTCATTTCAAATCTGCCAAAATCAAATTTAATGCCAAATGATCATTCGACCCTTAGGTCAAGGGCATCACTTGAGACAAATCACCCATGTAAGTGGTCATTTCCATTCATTGTCCACTTAGTACTCTCCCAATGGTCCACCTAGGCACCTAGGACATTGCCCAACCTGACCCAAGGAGTGGTTGGGTCGGCCATGAACATTCACCCCATTGGAGCATTTTAAACCCATAGGACACCCATGATTCCTCTTTGGAAGCCACCTCCACACCTTTAACTAACTAACCTGAACTAACTCACCTCCTCCCTGCCACCCATGACTCCCTGAGATGGTCGGACGGCCTAGAAAAACTGATCCCACCATCCAATCAAGATGAAGGGGAGGGGGGCATACACCTCCCAAACACATAAAATCATTCTTCAGAACCCTAACTACCTAAGATGACCCGCTAAAGGTATTCCCTAAGCTCCCAAGCTTGTTCTCGATAAAATGCCATTCTTGTCACCCAAAATAGACACTCCCATTTATTACCTAACTTTCCCATTTCTCCATCAAGCTCAAATTAACTTTGTACACACCTTCCTTAGGCCTCATCGAGCAATAATGAATCATCTCCCTAGCTTCCCGAGCATCGGAGGTGGGACTTCGATCAAAGTCGAGCTCTGAATCATCAATTCATGGCCTTCCGAGTGAACGTTGATGAATTGATCCAATTGCTGGTCAACAGGGCTTCGTCTCCACTAGATGAAGCATTCTCAATCATTTGAGCCACTAGTCTCTAGCTCCGATGAGGTATGCTTACAAAACTGATCCTTAGAAAAAAAAATGGGTTGGTCCATTTTGAAGAAAACTTGCATCTCGTGTGATCTTGATCATTGGATCCCCTCTGATCGATGTCATGAAGGTGTGGGATCTTTTGGAGTTGATTTGAGCATGGGTAAGCTCGGATCAAGTGATCAATGGTGGACGGACTCTATTCTCCCTCACTCATGTGATGTTAGATCACGCACCATCTATTTCATGTGATCATAATACATGATCCAGATAAATATGATTTAATCCTAATAAGTTGTATTAATCATAGATGTTCAATCTTAGATCTGATGGTGAATGAGAAAGCACATCCACCACGCCACATAAAGTGGAAAGGTTTTAAGTAGCCAACACATGGTGAGATGCATCGGCGCTACATGGCCAATAGGATTAGGCTTTAATTAGGCTTAATTAATCATTTTTAATGGTCAAAACTTCTAGAAATCATAAAAAATCATAGAGAAATAAAAAATGCAAATAAATACTCATTTTAAGGGTATTTTAGAGGAGAATAAATTAAAAATGTTCTTAACTTATTTTGAATAGTAATTAAGGTTTAATTATAAAATTAATTAGCTTAATTACTCCTTAATTACTTGAGCAATTAATCCCAAATTTTGTGGGTTAATTTAATGGGATGAACTCTACCTCTCATGATTTTCTTGGGATTTATTCACTTAATTAGAAAATTGACTAATTAAACTTAACTTACTCTTTAAGTTAATTAATGATTAATTAATTTGATGAATAGTAATAAATTGGTTAATTAAGTTTATTAATCATTGTTCAACAATAAGTGAACTAAGGAATACAGTTGGGACCCCTTTCCTTAAGTTCATTTCACCCTTTTTAAAATGAAATTAATTAAGATTTAACTAATTAATTAAATCACTTAATCAAATTAAATCATAATCACTAAAATTAATTAAATCATGGGGTAGATCTTTAGGTGTTTAATAACCCAAAGAAGTTTAATGAAATTATGGTTAGTCCACATGTGGGAAAATAATAAGAGTAATTAATTAAGTCCCTTAATTAACTATTAATCATGAGCAATTTCATTAGCCCCTTTTATTTCCAGATCATTTCAAGTTTATTTTCCATGCATATCATGTTGCTCATAATTATTTAGTTAATTACTTAAGGTGACATAGGTAAGGGTAATTAATTCATCTAATTAAGGGTTCAACTTAATTAACCCATAAAATAAACTTAATTACTTAAATTAAATCAAATCAATAATGTGGGAATGGGTTTAAAATAATAAGTGATGATTTCTCTTCTCCTCTTTAAATCAAATCAAATCCAAAACTTAATTAACAAAGAAACTTTGGTTCACTTTAAATAATCTTATTTTATTTGATTGTCCTTAGAAATTAATTTGGTTGAATGAATCATGTGCTTATATTTGATTATTCTCTTTCCAAACATGTTAAGTATGGTATCTCATTTGGATTCATGCATTCATCTTTTCAAAATCAAGTAAAAAAAGAACTTTGATGTAAGCTTGCATGTGTTGATCTAATTTAATATATATGTGGCTATTATCATTATTAAATCCAAATGTATTTTTCAAAAGCTTATAAATGAATAATAATATGTGTTATGATGCTAGTTATAAATACATAAGAAATGCATGTGCTTATAGCTTAAGTGTATGAATGGTGAGTTCTCATTCCTCTATTCAGGTGTTGATTTATATAAGATTGAATTGTAATGGGTATATAGTCTGCACATCTTGGGAACATGAGGCTTTAGCTAGCCCCAAGGAGGCCATTTGATTACCTCACTTTCATGGTTTAATAATGGCACGTACCCATTTGATTTCATTCTTATGTATTTCAACATTAGAATTTTGATAGAGCTTTAATTCATATATATAAATGATTCAATTAAAAAAATATACAATCTTTGCATGGTTTTCTTTCCCTCATTTATGTATACATCCATGTGTGTCCAAGAAAAGAAAGTATAAAGTATGGACATCTTGGGAATACGAGGCTTTAGTTAGCCCCAAGGAAGTCATTTGATTACCTCACTTCCCTGGTTTAACAATGACACATACTTGCCTATATCTTTGTACATGTATATGTATATGTGATTAGTGAATGAAAATCCCATTTTACATTAAAATTTCTTGCATTCATAATTGACTAAGTGGTTGAATTAATTAGCCATATGATTTGGAGCTTACTTCCTATGTTTATGTACACAAATTTACATATGTTTAAATGCAAATGGGTATATAGTCCGGACATCCCGAGAATACTTTTTTAGCTAGCTCTAAGGAGGTCATTTGATTACCTCACTTCTGGTTTAACAATAGCAGATGCCATTTTAATTTCATTCTAATTCCTTTTGTATAAGAATTTGGATAAAGTTTTAAATTAATATGTTTAAATAATTCAATCAAATATAATATAAATTATAAACATATACATACATTCATCATTTAAGTGTGCTAAAATATGTTGCATGTATAGATACACTTAGGATTAAATCATATGAATGTTACATGTGATGAAAAGGAATGATTTAATATATGTCATGTGGTAGTAATTCAATTAAATTAATCTTAAGATGCCTTTCATTTTGAATGGGATTATTTAAAGTGAACCTAAACTTAGGATTAATTAAATCATTTAATAAGCCATTCACTAAAGAGAACTAAATCAAATTAATATACTTTAGAAAATTACTTAAGGTAGGGATGAAAGAGGAAATCCTCTTTTCCTCTTTTATAACACTTAGTTGCTAAGTGTAATCAAATGAAACAAAAGAAAATACAAATTAAAATTCTCAAATCAATTAAACTACTTCAAGTGAAATCAACCTTTCATGTTAAATTGAATCCTTCTACACTTAGAAAATACAACACTAATGCCTAACAAGACTTACCACACAAGCCTTAATACACACATTAGAATTAAGTCACCACTTCTAGCTCTAAGTTAGAACAATGTATGATGTGATGCATATTTTGTTTTATGATGTATTATTTTAGATTAGTTGTTAATGTGTATGCTTTGTAGACTAAATGATAGGCTAATATTAGCCTAATCATATTTTCTACATGGGATTATGCTTAATGGATGCTTAAAATAAATGTGAATACTCTTTTTACAGGTTGCTTAAATCCTTAAGCCTAATCCAAGTTAGGACTGGTGGACTTAATTACCCATGTGTAGGGTGCTAAGTCTAAAATATAAATACAATTGCTTGGGATTATATGTATATTTAGCTAACCTCAATTTTCTAGGTGTAGTTAGATTTACTTTTCCCTCATAAATGTAATTTATGTAATGGGAATTAGGATTAGTGCTATGGGGGATTAGGATAAGCAGTGGCCAGAAGGCTTTATCTTGGGGTGCCCTATGATTCCTTTGAAGCAAGCATCATCAAAATCAAAGAAGGAACAAAATAAAAAATGGAGATATGAAGAAAGAAGACCACCATAGCGTTTAATACAATTATAATTATTCTTTCATATTCTAGGTTGTATAATGTTAGAGCTCAGCTACCCATCATTTCTCTCTTCAGGTTGTATGGTGGTTCCTAACCGCACCGTCCTTTTATTCTTTTATGATAGTTTATATAATTATTAGATGTTATGTTTACATTGTGCATTAGAATGACATGCTTTTCATAATTTCTAAAATGATTGATGCTTTAATGGGTGGCTTGGATATGATTAGGCTCTTAGGATAAAAATAACTTTTCTACCCAACTAATCACTCATAACTAAATTTTAAACAACTCTTAACCTCATCATAAAACCTAAGACATAAATAAGATAATTAAAAGATTTAGCAACCCCTTAGTTGTATGGTTGTATGTTGCACATCATGCATGCATATTCTTTTTCTCTTGAACATGAAGGATCTCCATCCTTCCATGATAGAAGAATGCTTGACCTGTGAGGGCATCTCATGTGATGGAGAATACCTTCTTCTAGCTGATTTCACCCATAACCTATTTCATCATGCATTTAGGCATAAAAAATCCTTAAGCCTCTATTAAAATGATTTGTCAAAAATGAAATAAAATCTGAAAACATTTTGAATCTATAGATTAAGTCATATACTCATACCACTCATGCTATAGTTTCTTAGGTAGTGTGTTTAGGACTTTAGTCTCTTTCTAATTAAATAACTACCCTAGCTATCTTGTAATTCTTAAGATTTAACTATATGGTTTTAAAATCGGAGGAGGAGTTAGCTAGCACACTCTGTGAGTTATAAGTCCAGAAGTCGGACACCTTCTATGGCTTGGGCCTAGATGATTGATCAGGAAAGGGCAACTATTTGGCTTCCTCTTGTAGGCAAATCGCCTTGTTGATTAATTTCTCAAATATTTTAATGGTAAAGTCCTTAAGCATGAAAATGACCGAGCCATGGATATTCTTGAGTAGAATCTCAATGGCATGCTATTCGGACAGCTGTAGTTTGCCTTTCATGATCAGGTTGCACCTAATCAACAAGGGACTCATTGAGTTTCTATTTCTCTACAATGAGGTTGCCTACAGTCACCCTCTGTTGAGCTCCAGCAAACCTCTTAATGAAGAGGTGCTCCAACTCAGTAAAAGCCTTCATTGAACCGTTGGGAAGTTCAACGTACCAATCAAATGCAACACGATGACTACTAAAAAAAGGTGAAGAGGAGTTCTGCCACTGTTGCAACAGCTCTAAAGTGTGGAATGTGCTATCGTGAGTTCCCTTGCCATCAAAGATCTTGAAGGATGGTGGCACAAAACCATAAATAAATAAAAACGAAATAAAAACCTAAACCTAAAAAATAAACCTAAAAATAAATAAAAAATAAAACCTAAACCCTAAACTAAAAAAAAACCTAAACCTAAAATAAACAAAATAAACATAAACCTAAACTAAAATAAATAAAACCGAAACCTAAACCCTAAACTAAAAAAAATAAAAATAACTAAAAATAAACCTAAAATAAAAACCTATACCCTAAACCTAAAAAGAAATAAAACCTAAACATATACCTAAAAATAAAAAATAAAACCTAAACCTAAAAAAAAAAAAAAAATAAAACTAAACTAAAAACAAAACATAAACCTAAACTAAAATAAATAAACCTAAAAATAAATAAACTAAACTAAATTAAAATAATAAATAATAACTAATAAACTAAATAAACTTAAACCAATCATTTTACATAATTTTAAAGAAAAGAAACCCTAAACCTTAAACCCTAAACTTTAAACCCTAAATCCAAAACCCTATATCCTAAACCCTAAACCATAAAACTAACCCTAAACCCTAACTAAACTCTAAACCCTAAACTTAACCTAACTTTAACCCTAACCAAACCTTAAACCCCCCTAAAACTAAACTAAATTAAACTTAAACCTAAACCTAAAACCCTAAACCCTAAAGCCTAAACCCTAAAATTAAACCTTAAACCCTAAACCTAAAAGACTAACCCTAAACCTAAACACTAAACCTTAATTTAAACTAAACTAACCTGGGCCTAAACCTAAACTAAAACCTAAATCCTAAAGCTAAACACTAAACCTTAAACTCTAAACCTAAATTAACTTAAACCTGTTAACCCTAAACCTTAAACCCTAAAGCCTAAACACTTAACCCTAAACTTAAACCCTAAACCCTAAAACCCTAAACCCTAAACCCTAAAAGCCTAAAAACCTAAACCTAAACTAAATAAAAACTAAAAATAAAATAAATAAAAAACCTAAACTTAAATATAATAGAAAATAAATAAAATAAAAACCTAAACTAAATCCTAAACTAAACCTAAAAATAAAATAAAATAAACTAATAAAAATAAACTAAAATATAATAAATAAAAACCTAAACTAAATTAAAAAAATAAAATAAACCTAAGAATAAAAACCTAAAATAAAAACTAAACATAAAATAAAAATAAAATAAACCAAAAATAAAATAAAATAAAAACTAAATAAAACTAAAACTAAACCTAAAATAAAAAAAAAAAAAAAAACCCAAACTAAACTAAAAAAAAACTAATCCTAAAATAAAATAAAATAAAATAAAAAAAATAAAATAAACCTAAACTAAAATAAACTAAAATAAAATAAAATTTAAACTTAAACCTAAACCCTAAAATAAAAAAAAAATAAACTTAAACCTAAACTAAAATAAAACTAAAAATAAACCTAAAATAAAAACCTAAAACATAAACCCTAAACCCTAATCCTTAAAAAGCTAAAAACCTAAAACTAAACTACATAAAACCAAAAAATAAAATAAATATAAAACTTGTGAAAGAATATTCATATTTCCTTCATCTATCCCCTTTTGGAAAGAGGATAAATGAAAATAGAAATACAACACCTTGTTGGGACACCACATAGAGAATGTTCTTATTAGGGTGATCGTATATTGAGGAAAGGTGTACTATCTCAAAAGATAGAAGTCACCACCGCAATGGACCTAATCACCTTAATAAGGACTCTAAGGACTATGGTCTTAAAATACAGATTCTTCCCCTACTTTACATGGAAAAGTAAAGTAGGTTTATTTTAAATCTTTGTTGTTCACAGGGCAAGCCCCATAGTTAATTACATCCTAAGGAACAGGATTCCTTAGAATACTCGATTAAGGTAAATGATCATTATCTCCAAAGATTTTGATGGTAGGACTATCAATGATTGGTTTATTTTAGAAAGTCAAGTGGGATCGATCACAAGGAGGGAGTTCTTATCGAAGCCAAATAAAGATAAGTAGGGGATGCTTAGGATACTAGGAAGCCTAGTAAGCATCCAGACTATCCTATGGTTGGGCTTTACATTTTTGAAATTGAATTGATTTGTTTTAGTTGAATTATTATTAGAATATTAGGGCTTACAATTCCATGATACAAGGTCATTGAAATGCCTAAGAGGTGAGAATTTATGCTTGTAGCCCATAAAGGGAAGTAGCAACCTCTAAACCTAAATCTAGGGAGTTTTAGGGAGGGCCAAAAGCATGACCTAAATCTAAGGTGAAAATGGGTATTTGGTTTACCTCCAAAGGAGAAGATAAACCACCCGACTGTTGGACTTACAACTGCCTGGGGGTGGCCACCAACTAACTCCTCCTATGATTTTAAAACTTGTAGGCAAGTCAAATGCATTTGCAAGATAGGTAAGCTGTTGTTTATTTAGAAAGAGACTAAGTCCTTAAACACACACCCTAAGAGACTAGATCATTTATGGCATGATTTAATGACTTAAATCTAATGCTAATTTTGTTACATTTTATTTTCATTTTGTACAATCAATTTTACACAAGCTTTATGATTCATATGCCTAATGCATGAGAAATTAGATTATGGTCCAAAATCAGCAAGATAAAGAGGCGTGTTTCCACCGTGGCACTCAAAGGTCAAGCCAAGTTCTCTGGCAAAGGTGGAAGCCCTTCAATCAAGAGTGAAACAATATACTTTTTTATGCATGATGTGAGAAAGAAAATACAACATGCAGCTAAGGGGTTGCTAATTCTTTTATCTTGTTTATAACTTAGATTTTAGGTGAGGTTATGAGTTATTTCATTTTTAGTTTGAATTGATTAGTTAGATAGAAAATTTATTTTCCTAAGAGCCTAATCATCATCCAAGCCATACATCAAAGTAAGGAATAGACTAGGAAAAGTTTCCATCTTAATGCATAAGCTAAACAAACATCAATCAATATATAAAGCTAGCACAAAAGAATAAGAGGTCATTTGTGGTTGGGCTCCACCACACAAACCCGAAGACAAAGTGGGTAGCCGAGCTCTACCCTTATACAACCCAGATTATAAATGAATTAAATACAGTCAAGAAGGAATTCATTATTATCGGGGTCTTCATTCTTCATTTCTTCATTTCTTCTTTCTTCTTTCTTCTTTCTTCTTTCTTCTTTCTTCTTTCTTCTTTCTACTTTTAGTTAGTTAGAATGTGGTTGCTCCAAAGGGTTCACATGGTACATAAAGCATAGCCTTAAAACCAATGTTCATCCAAATACCCCATAACAATCATTCCAAAATCTTACTTATAAAATTACATGAAAATGGAAAAAAGGAAATCGAACTAAAACCTGTAAAATAGATATTAGCTAAACACACTAAACAATCCCAAGAATTTATATTTATATGTTGGACTTAGGACCCCTCACATGTGAAACAAAGTCCACCTAGCCTATTTTGGATTATTCTTAGGGGTATAAGCACATGCATAACAAAAGTAGTTATATTTTTATTACAGCACCCCTTAAGCACAATCTCCTGCAGAAGATAATGGTTAGACTAAGATCATCTACCATTTAGTGCATACACCCTAACATCCAACAAAAAAATAATACATCACAAAATAAAAGCAAACATCAAACCATGCACTGCCCTAACTTAAAGCTAGAAGTGGTGAGTTAGCATAAAGTGTGTGCTATTTAAGGTTTGTGGTATGCTTAGCTAAGCTTTAAGGTTGAAGTTTTCTAAGTATGAAAATACTCAACTTAGAGGGTGGTTTCATTTAAGTGACTTAGTTGATTTGGTTTATTTTATGTTGTGATTTTATTAAGTTTGAATGAACCTACAATTAATTGTTGAAAGAGAGGAAAAGAGAAGAGAACTTCTCTTTCCTCCCTACCTTAAGTAATTTCTAAGGTAGATTCATATTTGATTTTGTTTAGTGAATGTTTTATTATGTGTTTTAATTAATCCTAAGTTTAGATTTTCCCTAAACAAAACCTATTCAAAAAGAAAGGCATTTTTAAGATTAAGTAAAGTGAAATACTATCACAAAACACACATCACTTCATTTCTTTCCCAACATGTGTAACATGCATATGGATGAACCCTAAGCATATCTATACGTGCAAATGGAAGTGTTTAGCACACCTTAATGATGAATTCTAAGGGATGTTACAGAAGAAAATTTAGATGCTTCATGATGCATGATTTTGTTAAGTAGAAAAGTGTGATTCTTTTATCCATTTTTCATATGCGCATTTAAAAGTATAAAAGACATAAGTGAGTACAGTGCATTATTAACACCAAGGGTTTAAGGTACAGGACCTACATGGGGCTACTTAAAGACTCGCAACCTAAGGGTTGTCCAGACTAATATACCACTTTTCTTAAATACATGTGCATGTACAAAAAGAAATGCATGGAAAGAGAATCATGCAAAAAGTTTATGTTTATTTGATTTTGGTTTGATTGTTTAGTTTATATGTGTGATGTAGAATTCCTTCTTAAGCCATGACATAAGAGTATATTGGAATAGATTTGAGCAAGTGTTATGTCCTTTTCAAATGGACTATACACTTTGTAAATCCTTTACAACTCTATGATAAGAAATAGAGGGAGAATCACATAACACATTTTATACTACTCATATGCAAACTCATTAATAATCCTAAGTAGCATACCTTTTAGTTATGATATTTGATTTATAAGTTTTGAAAGTAATTTTGATTTAATAGTGATAATAGCCATTCACAATCTTACTTTAGCCAAAACATGCAATTTGACATAAATGAAACATTTCATTTTTAATTTGATTCATAAAAGGCATGAATGTATGATTTTCATGTGACATACACATTTAGCATGCTAGGATAGAAATAAAGTGATGAAAGAATGTAAATTCATTCACCCTAATTAATTTTTAAAGATAATCCTATAGAATAAGATTATTTAAAGAGAAATTAAAATTATTTTAAAGAGATTTTTATTTTGTTTTGAGTTTGATTTGAATTTAAGAAATGTGAAAAGGGTTGCTGGTCCTAACCCATTTCCCACATGTGTATGATTTTTTAGTTTATTTTTAGAACCATTAGATTATTTTTATATTTTGTTTAGGTTAAGGTGTGAATTAAGTCCATTAATTACCCCTTACCTACACCACTTTAACATATTTAATTAAATAATTATGAGCCAATGTATGACATAAAACCACAAAGAATTTAAATTAGAATGCACCTATAAAAAAGAAAGGGCCTAATGCAATTGGCTCACAATTAATGATTAATTAAGCTAAAAGATTTAATTTAAGTACATTCATAACCCTTCCCACACATGTGGGTTGGATTTTGATTTCCTTAAGTTACTTAGGTTATTGAACACTTAAGCCCTATCCAAGATAAATTGGTTAAGTTCTAGAATATTTTGAAAATTTAATCAAGTTAATTAAGTAGGTGATTTGTGGATTAGCCCTTAATTAAGTTTAGATTAAGTAAGAAAGGGGGTTTAAAGAATAGCTTAAGAAAATATCCCAAAATTATTCCATAAACCTCTTGTTCACTTAAGCGAAGATTAATTAACTTAATAAAGGGATTAAACCATTGTTCACATGTTTAATTAAGCTTAATTACATTAAGAGAGTGATTAAAGATTCATTAATTGATTTCCCTAATTACCTCATCAATAAATCCTAAGAAAATTAGAGGAGGCAGGTCATCCCACTAAATGCATGAAATTTGAAATGAATTAATGAAATAATTTGGGAGTAATAAGTTATTAAGTTTTAATTAAAACCTAATTAAGGGAAATACTATTCAAAATACATCAAAATAATTTTAGTGAATTCTTACAATTATCTTCATAATGCATTTTATTTTGTATTTTTTTATTTTTCTACATTTAGTTATGAATATTTGAAGATTTAGTGATTAAGGAATTAAAAACCCCTAATTATATAATTAATCCATGGTGCCATGGATGAATTTCCATGTGTGATGGGATTCATCAAATTATCACTTCCCAATGTTGCAAGCTACACTTTCTCTCTAGATTGTCCGATCAAAGATCGGACGGTTGAGACTGATCCCATGATTTCTAAAGGGATTAATCGCAGGTCCTAAGTGGATTAATCAGGACCATCCATCCAAAATGCGTGGATGTACTATCCATGATTCGTCACTGAGCTCGCCTACAGGAGAGGGCATTCGTCCACTCTTTAGGGCAAGATACGAGCTCTATTAAGCTCAGATTGAGCTCAAACTTTACCCACACCATCTAGGAGTAAGCACAAGTAGATCTAACAACCAATTTTACTTGAGGTGAAAATTCTCTTCATAAAGGACAAGACACTCCCTATTATAGGTTTGGTTTGAAGGCATACCAGTTGGCTATCACTCCCAAACATCGAGGTAGCCTAGTAGAGACAAAGCCTTGAAGGTTTGAGGGGTTAAGGTTGAGTGGATCTTCCTATGGACCAAGATCCTCTTCAAATGCTCATGACCTTGGTCTAGCTCCGAGCTCCCTTTCTTTTGAAGCTTGAAAGAAGCTCTGGATTAGTTCGATTAGGCCCTCTAAGGATGCTTGAAGGATGAATTGCATTGCAATTGGGTATTGGCTAAGTTGGAATTTCCCTTAGCCTCTCCTATTTTTGGCTCAAAGAAATAGAGAAGAGGAGAATGGGAAATGCTTGGGAATTGCCTAAGGAAGCTTGGAGTGCTAGCTCTAGGTCTCTCTGGCTCAATCGAGTGTGAGTGTCTTGGATTCAAGTGAAATGAGGGGGAGTATATCTCCCCCTTGAAGGATCGGATGACCGAGCAAGGCTTTATTGTTTTGATCAAATTCACCCCCCTTTAATGGGTTATTTTGGCTGTTAAGGGTTGCACATGGTTCATTTATAGTAGAGGGGGTAGTGGGGAAGTGCCATGTGCTGATTTTGGAGAGTGATTGATATGTGCTTGAAATGAAGGAGTGGTCAATTTTGGCCTTAGGTTGGGTTTCAAACCCATATTGGGTCATGTGCACCATGATCACTAGTGTCCACTTTGGTCCACTAAGAGGGTGCCAAGT
This sequence comes from Cymbidium sinense, assembly GCA_021442155.1. Classification (NCBI taxonomy): domain Eukaryota; kingdom Viridiplantae; phylum Streptophyta; class Magnoliopsida; order Asparagales; family Orchidaceae; genus Cymbidium; species Cymbidium sinense. The sequence continues at coordinate 86,661,091 of CM038215.1, forward strand.
GGCCATGAAGAGGATTTGACCAAATTCTAAGTGAATTTGGCCAAGAATTATCCTTTGACCTAGGGGTAAAATGATCATTTGGCTTTGATTTTAATTTGAATATGTTTGGCATGATAGAAAAATGAGTTGTGCCAAGTTTAAATGAATTTGGAGTTGATTTGATATGATTTTTCTCATGTTGACCTATTTAGGTCAAAATGGGTCAACTTGGGTCAAGTTGACCAACTGGTCAAATTGGGTCAATCTAAGGGTTAGGTCAAGTTCAAATGATCATATGAATTGCTTTGGTATATTTTTTTCCAATCAATTTGGTTTATATTTGTATTTGGTTCATTTGATTTCATTTAGGTAAAATGGGTCAAGTTGACCAATTTGACCCATTTGACCTATTTGGTTAGGTCATGGGTTGGTTTAGGTTTCATTGGTCATTTGAAATGTATTGGTATCTTTGTTTCCAATCAATTTTGGTTTAATTTGATTTTAGCTCAATTTGACCTTTTAGGTCAAGTTGGGTTCATGGTTAATTGGGCTAGGTTAGTTGGCCAATTGAGGCTTTGGTCAAGTTCAACAAGTGATTTGGAATGAACTTGACCCATTGGTTTTAATCAATTTGGCTTAGATCAAGTTTTGACCCATTTTGACTTTTAGGTCAAGTTGGGTCAACTTGGGTCAAGTGGCCAAATAGGTTAGGCTCAAATGATGATTTGGTCAAACATTGATCATGAATGAGTTTTGATCAATGGTTTCAATCAATTTGTCCCATGGTGGATTTTGGCTAATTTAGGTTGCATTTTGGCTAAGTGTTGACTTGGTCATTAGGTTTGACTTGGTTTGACCAATTTGAGTGATTTGTCATCTCATGAAGATTGTTGCTCACAATGTGAGGCTTAGGTGGGCTTAATTCAATCCAATTTGGGTAGGATTAGAATTTGGCTCAAAAAGGGTATAGATCACTTTGGGTCAAGTGAGCCTAAGTGGGTCAATTGACTTGATCAAGGCCTGAATCAAGTTTGGATGAACTCACATATGGACTTATGATTGAAATATAAATCCATTTGCAAGTGATTTGGAGTCAAATGGGTTTTGATTCATTTGACAATTTCAAGTTCAAAGGGTGAACATGAGTTTTATTTGGGTTTGATTTTTGAATTTGGTTTTGGTTTGATAATTGAAGTTTGTGTTTATATTTAGATTCATGATTGAAGGATTGATTGAATCATGAAGAAAAATCAAGGGTTTTGCTTGATTTGAATTTAATTTGGCTAAGTTCAAGAATTTGACTTGAAAGGCTTAGGTTGAATTTAGGTTGAATTTGGATTTGATTTTTTGAATTGATTTTGGATATCTAAATTTATTTTTCATTTATATTTTGAATATAAATGAGAATATAAGATGAAAATTTCTTGAATTTAAATTGATTTGGATTTGATTTAGGTTAAGTCCATAAGATAGAATCAAAGTGACTTAGAAAGATTTTGGAATTAGATTTCAATCATGGGCTTCAACCATTTGGAATTGGTTTGAGTTTGAAGAAAATTAATTAAGTTGGAATTGATTTGAGTTTGACTTGAAAGGAGGAAGGAGGATTTGTTCAAGCCATGGGGTACAAGTTTTCCTAAAACCTCTAAGGCATGACCTATTCATATGGCTAACTCTTCTAAGTCTCTAGGGCTAGGTTGAGTGTCCACCTAATCACTAGATGTGTCTTAAGACTAAGGAAACTCTTAGTGTCTAAGAGAAGTCCTATGTCTAGGATGGAGGGGTTGAGAGCTCATTCTAAAATGAGGTCAACAAAGCAATGCCTTACATCTTCCAAAGAAAATGACTGCCGGGGTAACCTACTTGTGGAAAAATAGATAGAACCCAACCTAAGGGAGACTACCGTGTGAGTACCGACCTGAGGATTTATCTCAACTCAGGTAATCAGGCAATTCCTATGGGGAGTTTTGCTAACACTGCCCTAAAGATATGATGCCTACTTGGGAAAAGTGACCCTTTGGGGGCCTGAATTCCTAATCCACAAGCAAAAAATTTTGTTTTTTTGTTTAGTTTATTTTATTGTGAACCCTGTTAGTTTGCGAGGGATCAAACTGAGAAGGAGCTTATATCAGCCTAGACCTATCTCATATTTACTGAACCAAAGGAGAATTTGTGCGTCCACTGAATAAATTCTCCAACCACAGGGGTGGCTACTATGAAAGGGGAACTTATTCAATCCAAAAGTAACCTGTAGTGTCAAATGGGGTCATAAAGGATGTGATCCAAATAGAGTGTGAAGGAGAGGGGCCATGAAGGGCTTGATCCAAAACCTGGAGAAGATAATATCATAAGTATTCAACCATGGAGAAAGTGTGACTCAAGAAAGTGGTGTATCCACTAGGTGAGTCAGATAGCAAACATCAACCTAAGGTGCCCATCAATTTATAAATCTCTAGAAGAAAGCAGACTACATCCTCATAAGAAGACATTGGATAGTCTTTCTCCATGCATCCACCTAGGATGACTCCGAGTGAATGCCACTAGGGGACTTATATCAACTCAAATGTAGTCAAGAGGAAGGATCCTTTGGGGACTTACCTAAACCTCAAATATACTGAATAGTGCATGATGATCAGTTTAAGAAGAAAGCTAGAGAACTCACATCCTCTTAAACAAAATCAACATGAGGCAGCTTACTGGCTGGGCAGTGAATATAATTAAACTAACAAGGTGTTATTTGGTTTGCAATGATCAAGTTAGGAAGAAAGCTCAGGGACTCATATCTTCTAAAATAAGGAACCCTGACATACTACAGGTAGCATGTAGACACTTGAGCGCCTAATGAGTGAGTGCTATGAGCTTGCTCCCACATCAAAATAGCCGAGACAAAAGATATGTGTTTGTGCTTGAAGGAATGCCTCTAGGGGACTCTTACACCTAGACCTCAAGGATACTGACCTAGTGCATGATAGCTAGTTCAAGAAGAAAGTGTCGGACTCACATCTTCTTAAACAAAGTCAACATGAGGTAGTGGTTTAGTATGAAGACTACAAAACTAACATGACGCTTGGTTTTGCAATGGCCAAGTTAGAAGAAAGTGGGGACTCACATCCTCCAATAAATGATGACCAGGGATGACATACTAGCAAGGTAGCATGTAAACGACCTAGATAATGAGTGAGTGCTGGGCTTCCCACATCAAAATAGCTTGAGATAAAAATATTTTTTTTTGTACTATGTTAAAGGGAATAGGATGTTGCTTCTTCACACCTACCCTAAACACACTTGGGGAATTGGATAAAATGGTGCCATGGATGGCCTAGAATTCCACCAAGAAAGGATGTATGGTTCTCTCTCACACCTAACTTAGTTGTGCTAATCAAAATAGGATGCCTCTTGGGTTACACCTATTCTTGACCAGGAGATTATGTTTATGTCATGAAAGAGGGATATGATGCCTCTTGAGTTCTCTTACAACTATCCTAAACACGCCATGGAGGATTCTCAAGACATGCAAACAACACTTCGAAAGAAGAGAATATTTTGATGAAATGGAATCAGATGTTTGTTATTTTGTTGATAATTAATTTCAAACATGTTTAATGCTTAATATTTTTTTAAATAGATCCCATTAATTGGAAGCATAGGGTGTTCCCCTTTACAATCAATGACCTGATAAGATCCTCTTTTGTAGGCCTTCTCTATGACATAGGGGCCTTCCCAAGTGGGTTCAAACTTGCCTCCCATCTTTCGATGGGCAAAAATTGGTCCCCTTGGGACTAACACAAGTTCTTCTACTTAGAAAGACCTAGGGCAGACTAGCTTGTTGTGAGCTTAAATCATTTTGGCTTAGTACAACTTGAGGTCGGCGTGCTGTGATCTCCTCCAAACCTTGAGCTCTTCTAACCTAACTTTGCATTTTGTTCTAGTGATCTTGCTACCCAATTCTATCCTTAGTGATGGGAGTTGAACTTCTAAAGGTAGAATGGCTTCAGACCCATACACTAAAGATAGGCTGACTGAGTTGGGGTTCGATGTGGTGCGAGGCAACAAGGCTTCAACCAACCTCATTCCACTATTATCAGTGTCTTCTTTAGTATTTGGATGAGAGTTTTGTTGAATTCTTCGATAAGCCATTTGCTCAGGTAGTAGATGGTAAAGTATCTAATCTATACCATGTATTCGGTGAAGCTATTGATCTTGGTGCTTTGAATGTAGTACCATTATCGGATATAATTCATCGAGGCACAACCTATATATATAGTTCTTGAAAAATTAAAGCACATGCTAAGTATGACTTCAGTGGAATTTCTTCACACAAAAAGTAATCGATGGTAGCTAAGATGAAGATGACCCTTGGAAGAAAGAAGATCGATGGACCCATAATGTCTACCCCAATACTCAAATGGCCTTGAAGCTAATGTAGGTGTAAAATGTTGGGTGGTTGATGTAGACCACCTGTACCTCACACTGATGGTATCTCCTAGCTACATCCATGCAGTCTATAATCATCAAAGGCTACTAGTATCCTAGTATCTTGATCTTCATCTTCATCTTCAAACCGGATTGATGCACTCCGCATAGACCTGAATGTACCTCGGTCATGATCCTACATGTTTTGTGTTTGTCTAAACAGCGTAACCACATTTGATTGAAAGATGGTCGATACAAGGTGCCATTAATGAGAGCATAAGAGAACTTTTGTTTTACGATGGTGACTTTTCTTGAGGTAGTTGACGGTTCAAATAGTCTATGAATGGTTGCCTCCAAGACTGTCATCATTTTGGCAATGACAACCTCCCCTTCAAGAGAAAGTTTTTGATCAGTTCAACATCAATAAGGGATAGGACTTGTCTATTTTGGACTCTTATTAGAATGGACTTATCTTCTAGACATGCCAATTTCTTGGCAAGTTTATCCAAAGCATCTGCTACTGCATTCTTTGCTTGGGGAACCTTGTAGATGGTGACTTTAGGGATTTGGGACAACTTAGTATACTCATGGTAATAACAAAGCTTAGGTTTGAGAACCTTGTAGGACCTGACAATCTAGTTGATAACCAATTGAGAATCCCCATAGATGTTGATGCTCTTGATACAGACTGTGATGGCAAACTCCTCAAAGCCTCATACTTAGCTTTATTGTTGGTGCAGGGATTGGAGAGGTAGTATGAGAATCTCATCACATCATCATGTGGAGTTAAGAGAACTAATCCTACCCCTACCTTTCCTAGAAGAGCAAATTGTGGTGCTTCTCTTTTATGAAAGGAAGCCGCACCATCAAAATACATCTCCCATCGGCAGTTATCAACCTCTCCTAAGTTCATGATTTATTCATCAGGGAGATCATCACTAAGTGGGGGATCAATAGGCAGTGGGTGTGTGGCTAAGAAATCTGCTAGTGTCAAACATCCGAATAGCATTGGCTATGTCATGAGATACTATAGTGGATTGGTTCTGGCAATCAAGTTCACTTTATGAGATAGCATATAGTGCCATAGCTTTTGGGATGCAAAGATCAAAGTTAGGCAATGTTTCAATAGGTGGGTAGTTCTGAGAAAAAATTAAATAACAGCTGAGGTAGTAGAGAGCACTCTCCTTCCCTTCTTCTTTAGCTTGGGCCAACAAAGCACCGAGAGAGTCATCCAATGTAGCAGTGTAGAGGATGAGTGGCTTACCCAGAAAAGGGGCTACTAGAATAGATAGCTTTACCAAATATTGCTTGATATCTTCAAAGGTAGGCTGGCCATTGTCATCCCACTAGAACTTGTAATCCTTTTTGACAAGTGCTGGAAATGGCCCTTGTCATCTCCGATAGGATGGAAATAAAGCATCTTAGATACTCCAACCTTCCTTGGAAAGGTTTGAGCTGAGTTAAACTTTTAGGAGGTGGAATTTTTAAGATAGCTTTAATCTTTTCTGGATCTATTTCTATTCCTCGGTGTTAGACAACAAACCCAAGGAATTTCCTGAAGCTACTCTGAATGCACACTTCAGGAGTTTTATTTTGAGGTTATATTATCTTAACCTTTTGAAAACTTCTCTCAAGTCAAAGAGATGGTCTTCCTTTTCTTTGCTCTTGACTATTAGATCATCAATATAGAACTCAACCTGATGATGGATGAGTTCATTGAAGATCTGAGTCATGGCCAGTTGGTATATAGCACCAGCATTTTTAAGGCCAAAAGGCATAACCCTATAACAATAGATTTCGATTGGGGTTTGAAAAGTAGTGTTTCTTTCATCTTCAGGGGGCCATCTTGATATGGTTGTAATTAGATGACCCATCAATGAAGGAGAAAACAACATGAGATGAGGCGATATCCACCATTAATTCTAGTATAGGAAGAGAAACCTCATCCTTAGGACATGCCTTATTTAAGTCCCTCAAGTCGACGAATATGCGAATTTGGCCATCCTTCTTCTTAACTGGTATGACACTGGCTAACCAGGTAGGGTATTTTTCTTCCCTGATGAAACTATCATCGATCAATTTCTTGACTTCAGAAATGACCTATTGTTCAATTTCTAATCACATGCGTCTAGAAGCTTGCTTGATAGGTTCGCTAGATCTACTAATTTGTGGACTACTACATTAGAGATAATCAGGCATTTCGATAACTCTATGCAAAGTAGTCTTTAAACTCACCAATAGCCTAACTAAGTCATTAGTTTTTTTTTCATTCGAATGAACGATATATGTCGAGTGGATTTTTTCTATCCAGTTGATTTCAAAGCTTTGATTGTTGAATGGATCTCCTCTTCAAATTCTAGTGATGCATGTTTGGTTTGGAGATCATCTAGATCATTTAAAGTTTCTAAGCACACATCCTCATAAGGTTTGGTGTTGTGTGAAAAGAACTTATCAGACTCTAAATGATTGGTGACAACTAAATAATAATCATCATCATCGAATGGACCCACTGTACCGAATCATAGTCCTGATCTTGATTATGCATCCCTGCCTTTGTTGTTCCATAGCTTTTTGAAGTACTCTGACTTGTGCTTAATCCATGTATAAGGAATCAAACCCTTCTTTGCAATATTAAGAACACAAGGCGAGTACCAATCAAAATGCAATTCCATTAATTCTTTGTTTGAAATATCCTCAAATCCTACATCAATTTTTAGACTTGAGGATAATGATCGCAAAAAAGAATCTTTCATGACATCTCGAAGTCGAGGGGCTTCCTTAACTACTAAACCTTCAACTTTTTGAGATGAAAGTGAGGTAAGAGCTAAGGTTCCTAATTACTGTGTGATAGTTTCATATATATTTGATTCAATATATTCTGCTTTGTCTGGAGGCCTGGTCTTCATCGTTGTCTGGCTCATGTGTCACCTCTAATGAAACTCGCTGAGAGGGGTTGGTTGGTATACTACTCACATTAGACTCATCCTTTGTGCTAGTTTTCAAGTCTATGTTAATAGTAGGGGTACTCCTATGAACTAGAACATAACCTCTATTGGCTGATGGCCAACTAGAGGGTCTTCCACCTCTGAAATTGCCTCTATTTCTGCCTCTGCCTCTGCCTGACGGCGGTCAAGTCATCCTACCCACATGTCTATATGATGGAATGAACTATGGGTGAAATGTGATATGCGGCTTTACTTCTTCAATTTCCCATTCTTGTTCACTTGGATTATAATTTTTCTTTTCTTTTTATTTTTCTTTTTCTTTTACTTTTTCTTCTTTTTCATTTGTATTTGAATTTTGTCCAAGTTCATGAGAAAGGGTGTTTTGAGAAACATAGTAGGTAGCATCCTCATATATCTCAACATCTCTAAGAAAAAATGGCTTTTCATCTTTTTTGACATAGTACTCAATCCCATCCTTCTTGAACTTGATGCATTGATGGAGGGAGAATGGAATCATCTTATTCTGATGTATCCAAAACCTCGAGCAAAGTGGTGAATGAAGTATTCAATCAATGATATACAACTTGCTTCTTCTTAGTCATCTATCTTCAAAGGTAACACTATGGAACCTAAAGCATTCGCCTTGTTCATTGAATCCTCTCAACATCATCGATCTGAGTGTGGAGATGTCGATCCTCAAATAGAAAGGGTCTTAGACTCATAATGTTCACGATGCTCTTGGATCGATGAGAACTAGTAAGTACCCATGTCCATTGTAATATAGGGACTTGTCTATGTCCCAAAAGTAGGTCTTTATCTGTGAAAGTGATTTTGAGCTTCTCTGGAATAATGTGCCTCCTCTAATAGCATTGAGCTAAGAATATCTTGATTAAGGAGAGCCTTGATTAATGATTCTCTCATCTTTTGGATAAGATAAGGGCATCATATAGCTAAATTGGAAACTTTCTTAGGTGAGAGAAGGCATTGTAGTCCACCTTGGGCTGATCTACACAAGCATATCTAAGAGTGGAGCATCTTATGGAGGGGCTTCTCGATCCTTTGAACCAATGACTTGTTTCCCCTTATATGGAGGTGCTGCCTTTGGAGGTAGAACCTTGCCACTATGGGTTGACTGTGATCTCTTGTGGTAATGGAAGATTCTACCAGCGTTAGGCTCCTAGGCTTCTCAATGGGACTCTTGAATGATTCCAAGTCTATCTCAAGAGGCGAACCTGTAGTATTTAGAGTAGGAAAGTTCAACTCTAAATCAAAAAGAGGAAGATCGGAGTTGTTATAGTTGTTGTTTAGACTTGAAGATTTTTCACTAGGAGTAGATTTAGACAACCCATTAGAAGTAACATAGATATAATTCAAACTAGCTTTATTCTTTAATTTCTTAGATTTGATGCCCTTATCCACTGATACAAGATGTATACAAGAAGAAGAGCTAGCTGAAGTAGAAGTAGTCTCTGCGTAGTGGATGGGAGGTGGACTCGCGGGTTGCACTACTTGGCTATCAGTAAGCTGCTACCTTCTTCCCGAGTTGGCTCTTGCAACTTGCAAACCTTCCTTGATGTTGGCGGTTTGAGCTATCTTAGGCACCTGCAAGGAAAGTTTTTTGATTTTGGAGACAATTTTCTTAGAGGTACGGGATAAAGAGATATTCTAACCTTCTTTGGTTTTGGTAGGATCACAAATTTCCCCAAGGATTACCCTAATGGAACTAGATGGTTGTTCCACAAGGTATTCCTTCGGGATAACTATAGCACCAATCTTGAAGCTATGCTTAAGCCAGTCCTTGAATGAAAAGCAATCTTCTGAAATATGACCTAACATGCGGTGGTAGGGGCAAAAGTTGGGATCATTACTTTTGACCACTTCCTCAGATCTGCTAGGTTAGGGTAGCATGAAATCAGGCTTCTTTATGAGATTCTTAAAGATCTTCCTGATTACCTCCCTCTTAAATGAATAAGGCTTATTATGTTTATTCGAAAGAGTAGGTGGACTATCTATGGGGTATGTATACCTATCTCTGATGATGTGGCTAAGGAGGATGCAGCCATGGAGGCTGATATGGTAGCTAGTAGGGCTTCTTTGGTGGTGGTAGAGGAGGTGGATGTGATGGCTGCAGAGCACGAGGTCTGTCAAACTACTCTCTTGCCGACTGCTTCCCCTTGACTACTACTATCACTGCCCCAGGCTTCTTCTCAAAATCTTTTTGTGGCTTCTACTTTGTTGATTGGTATGGAAATGGTGACTATTTGGCTTCTCCTTGTAAGCTAGCTGCCTTGTTAATTAGCTTTTCAAATATTTTGATGGTGAAACCTTTGAGCATGAAGGCGACCGGGCCATGGATATTCTTAAGCAACATCTCGATGGCATGCTATTCAGATAGTTGTGGTTTGCATTTCATACTCAAATTATGCCATCTAAGAATGTAATCAATGAGGGACTCATCGGGTTTTGTTGAGCCACATGAGATCACCATCAACCTTTCACAAACCTCGGATGAAGAGTTGCTCCAACAGAAAAATCTTCACTAAACTATTGGGAAGTTCAGACAATCAAAGGCAATGCCTACTGCTACGACAAAGAAATGAAGAGTAAAGTGTCACTACACCGACATTGTAATAATGATCAAATGCACAATATGCTACTTCAAGTTCCCACTGCCATCAAAGCTTTTGAAAGAAGGTGGCACGAAACCCTTAGGATATTGGATGGCATCAAATTCTTCTAGGTAGGGTCTACCCTTTGGAACTGATGATCCTCCTCGGGCTTGAGCCAACGCTTCTCTCCCCTACTACTCAACCATGGTTTTGATATCTTTTTTCTGTATGGAGGTACTATCCACTACCTTCCCATACAGGCTAGTGCTACCCTACTCTATTAGAGGTAAAGTCTTGGCTAAATCTAAGACATGCACCAACTCTGGATGACTAGCCTCAGCTATAGTAGAATGAACTATCGGTGCTTATTTTTGAAGTGCTAAGACTGCTGCTAACAAGTCCTCGAGCTGCTTCCCCATCCTATCTATTTGTTCATCTTTCTATTTTAATTATCGATGGAGGTGTTGGGTCGAGTAGGCTGTGTCTTCCTGCTCGGCCTCAACACCTTCCATAGTCTGCTGCTCACGGAGGAGAGAACCCTGGGTATCTACCATGTGTACCCCATTGAATCCTCTAACAAGTCATCTTCATTCAGATCAAAGCTGACCTTTTCATCTTCTAAATTAGACCAGGCATATCCTAAGATTTCCTTCTTGTCCACTAGATACTGAGCTACTATGTCATCTAGGGATTGGTCCAACTACACAGGCATGAAAGATTGGGTCTGATCGGTAATGGGATCACTGTCATGAATAGATAAGCACCTAACCTCTGATGCTGCTGGTGAGCTGATCTTGTGAGGACTATGCTCACTAGAGGAAAGATACTCCTGACTATTGCTAGATTTGGGTGGAGTGGCACTCCTAGGAGGATCTATGGCCATAAGGGTGACCAACTCCTCTTCCCTCAACTATGACCATCTCCATAGCCTGCTGTGGTGGTGGTGGTGAAGGGATGACTATTATACTTCGAGGTTGCCATTCCTTCTACACCATGACTAGGGCAGAAGGTCGAGCAGGAGAGCTCGGCCTCACCACAGGCAGTGATGTAGATGGGACAGGATCTCTCGACCATAGAATCACCAACGGGGTTCTCTTATCCCCCGATGTGGCCTTCATGGCCTTAGCTGGAACAATAGATGCTGGGACATGTACAAGAGATGGCGGGCGCGTAGAAGAGCAGTGTGATGGAGGCACCACCGACTCTCTTAGGATAGGAGCTCCTCTCTTATGATGTGTAGTCCCCATCAATAAGATATTATTAGTATGGTGCACGTAGCATCGATGGAAAGTCCACAAGTGCGAGGTTGACTATCGCCTATACCTGCTCCCCTAGTGACATGAACGATGTATGGGCCTCTAGCACTCTCCGCTTATGTGCTTCCCCACACTATGGGGAATAAATCTCAAATCAAATTGAGCCCTAGACATCATCCATGGATCCTCCTACTTGGCATAAAATTGATCTGGCCACCGCATGCACCTCCTCTCCTCTCACCAACAGGTGCATAAACTAATCACTAGAGGTGAAGCAAAATCCTCCTAGCATCCTCTCAATCAGACCAAGAGGGAGGGTGGAACTAGTTTTCTGTAACCAGCAGGGAAACCAACCTAGGTAACTCCTCTACAATAGATTGAGTGGCTACCTCCAACTCCCTAGAATTATGAGTGTGATATTGCTTGATCATGCAATTCTTGTTTCTTTGTTGGGTCCTAGTAGGTCGAGCATAGGAACTAGACCCAACCTCGAAAGTAGGGAAGACAATCCCTAGAATCAGGGGAGCCTTCCCCTTTGAGGGAGCTAGCGAGTTAGTACTAGCCCTAACTGAGTTAGCATGGGGAACAATCGAGGCACCGCGGCATAATACTATGGGAACATAACCTTCCTCTTGAAGGGAATCTTTGAGTCAGATGGCATGTCGACCTGGATGATCGACTTCTACCCGGTCACCATGCTCCTGCTAATTATCGTGAGGTGGGTTCCCTCACATGTAATCATGGCCCCCTTGAAGCCCCTACTAAAGTGGATGAGATGGGCATAGTCAGATCGTGGAAGGTTGGCCTGATCTTAGGCCAAATCCATCCCATGAGGAAACGTAAACACATACTTATGCGCTGCCATTACAATCAAAAATGAACCGAACGATTGAAAGTCTACAATGTTGAAAACAAACTTGAATTAGTTCTCTATTTTGTTGATTTTTGAATTTAGATTTAGAATTTGAACCCACACTCAACAACTTGAAAGTGTTAAGTGGGGCTCAAATGATTTATAAGAGATTTTGAGATTGATTGGAAAGAGGATTTTTGAATGTAGATTCCACTTTCAACAAATTTGGGTATGTTGAAAATGGGTTCAAGTATTTTTTGAAGAGATACTTCCATTAGGTTTATGTTTGAATTTTGAATTTTGATTTTGAGGACCCTTTATTTAACAAATTTGAGTATGTTAAAGTAAAGGGTCAATTGATTTTGTTTTTGATTTTAGAATTTTGGAATTTACTCACTTAGTAAATTTGGGTATGCCAGGTGAGGTGTTTGAAAATAATTTCTTCTTTTTATTTATTTGCTTTATTTTGTGAATCATTTGTTGTTTTGAAAATGGAATCCTCATTTAGCAAATTTGGGTCTGCTAAATGAAGAATCCAAATGTGTTTTGTTTTTTTTTTAATTTTTTGAAAATAGGATTCTTAGCAATTTTGGGTTTGCTAAGGAAATCCTAGTGTGTTTCTTTTGTTTTTGATTTTAAAAAATAGAATTCTTAACAAATTTAGATATGCTAAGGAAATCCTAATGTGTTTTATTTTTGTTGAAGATATTTTAAAATAGGATTGTTAGCAAATTTAGGTATGCTCAGGAATTCATAATGTGTTTCTTTTATTTTGGATTTTGTTTTAAAATGGAGACTTCACTTTAGCAAATGGTATGCTAAAGTGAAGTTCTAATGTGTTTTGAATTTTATGGAATGGAGATTTCACTTAGAAATTTGAGTATGCTAAATGAAATTCCAAAATGTGTTTCAAATTTTGTTTTGAAAATGGAGACTTCACTTTTAGCAAATGTGGTATGCTAAAATGAAGTTCCAATGTGTTTTGAATTTTGTGAAATGGAGATTTCACTTAGCAAATTTGAGTATGCTAAATGAAATTCCAAAATGTGTTTCAAATTTTATTTTAAAAATGGAGGCATCACTTTCTCAAATGTGGTATGCTAAATAAAGTTTCAAAAATGTGTTTCAAATTTTGTTTTGAAAATGGAGACTTCACTTTAGCAAATGTGGTATGCTAAAGTGAAGTTCCAAATGTGTTTTGAATTTTGTTCTGAAAATGGAGACTTCACTTTTAGCAAATGAAGTATGCTAAAATGAAGTTCCAAATGTGTTTTAAAAATTTTGTGTTTTGTTGATTTTGAAAAGAGAGATTTCCATTTTGTTGGCTTAATGAGCCTTATGTTCAATCCGATCAATTTTGATGATAACAAATGAATGTTTGGATGTTCTAATGAATGTTTTTATGTGTTTTAGATATATCAATTGCTAATTACATATCCAATACATCTCACAATATGATTGAGGAAATTGCAAGAGTAGAAGAATGAAATATAGATCAAATTGGATAATGTGAAGCTCAAGATACAATATTTTAGGTTATATGCATTTATAACTATCTTAGAAATTCATATGAGTTCATTGGCATGAATCAATTTACTCACAACTTAACATATTATTTTAATTAGGTTAATTTATATAAATATCTATCTAATTAACATTCAATTATATGTTTTATACATAGCATTAAAATTGTCAAAATAATAAATGATAATACTATTAAGTGAAATTATTTTATTTACTTAATATAATTAAATATTTTAATTTAATTTGATGGTTATATGATAACTAACATATGTATGATTATATATAAATTATATCAATATTTAAATGTCACATGTCAAAATTAACAAAAATATATGAAATTTTGTATTTTAGCCAACGTCATTTTATAATCAAGGAATTTATATTTGATTTCATCCAATGAATTCCTTGGATTTTTTTTTTAATTTGATAGTTTACATGACCCACATTTGATTAAAATTGAATTTATTATGACTTTTCAAACATTAGCTGATTTTAATAATGAATGCATGCTACATGCTTTGAATATATTAAGAGCCATATTTGATTATTTTTGACTTGCCCATGTGAATAGCCAAATTTTGGCTTCTTAAATTTAATATTTATTTAATATAAATTATATTTTTATTGAATATTAAATTATTAGATGATAACATGATGTTAGAATAATATCTTTTTTTGAAATAATTCAAAATGACCTTCTTGCCTATAAATAGCCCTCATTCTCTTCATGAAAGAATTCCTCATTCAAATTCAAAATCCCTCCAGTAAATCTAAGAAAAATTTCTTATTTTCCTTCCAAGTGTTCTCTCAAATATTGCAAGATCAAATCCTTGGTTTGGAAGCTTCAACATCTTCAACTAAGCAAGCTTTCTCAAAATACTTGAGTTTTTTTCTTGATCTTAATCCTTTTTTGTTGTTCATGCTATTTTCACCATCTATTTATTCTTTCCAATTTATACTTTTGGTGGATTAGTCTTTGGACATTGTTTTCACATCAAAGTTTCTCAATCATTTTTTTGTGTGATAGTTTGTAGGATCTATTTCAACTTGTTGAAATTTTTAACTTCTACAAATTTCTTTTGGTTTCTGAAATATTTCTTCATTAGTCTTATTTTGAAAGATCATTTATTCTTAGATCTATTTTCATATTTTACCATTTTAATTAAATTATTGTGCTAAATTATTTTCATATTTGCTTGATCTCTTTTTTAATTAAAAGCTTACTAGCCTACTTAGATCTAACATATACTCATTTTATTTGAGTCCTTTATGATCATTAGCATTAATTGAAAGAATCTTTTTTATTAAATTAAAATAAATTATTCCTTGCTGAAATTTATTTTATTATGCAAAAGAATATTGTGAATTTATTTTGAAATTATTTTTATATTAGTCTATAAATTGTAATAACATAAACATCTTAGTAAGATTACTTTAAGATATTTATTTTATTATTTCTTATAAATATTAAGTGAGCATTTTATCTTGCCAAATTTTTAAGTTGTAAAGTGATCATTTATAAGTTATGAGATGACTTTCTGAATTGGATAGCTTGGTATATTTGTGAGAAATTTATTTTATCAAAATTTATTATTTTGTATTTTCTTTTTGTGCTGTAAAATTTATATTTGTACATAGAGAGTACATATTATTGTATTGTACTTTATAGGAGAGAGTACTATTTGTAAGCTATTTTACATTTAGTGGATTCTAGCTAGTGGCTAAATTTTTGGGGTTTGGTCAACCAAAAAATTGTGTGCCTATTGTCTCTTTACTTACTATATTTTTCTTTTGCATTAATTATATTATTATAAAATCTTAATTTTCTAAAAATTATGATTCAAGTTTTAAAATTTTAATATTATTCCCTCCATTGGGTGCTATAGTGACTTTGGTATGAGCCTAGCTCTTTATTATTTAACATCCAAGAGATCTTTCACTATGGCAAGGTTTCCCAAAATTTTACTGAGGGACAATCCACTCATAGACCTCCACTTTAGATATTGTACCATTTAATTATTGGAAAATAGAATTAGTACATTTTAAGATTTATGTGTTGACACATCAATATCATAGAAATGGCATTAAAGTAAAAACCTTTTGATGAATGGTCTTGGTAAGAGAACTTGATGAATTAAATGCTAGGCTTGTAATACTTTACATTGTGCTTTATTACGATGATTACATGAAAATTTCTATGTACAACAAAAAGAAATAGGGATAAACTCATTATAACTTATGAAGGAACTAATGAAGTTAGAGATGCTCACATAAATGGACTTGTTCATGAATATGAATTATTTCATGTCTCCTTCAATCTATTTCATATGTATATGATTTATGAAAATACAACATTTTGTATTCTTTGGAAAAGCATAAGAATCAAGACTTAATCTTTAAGATTCTTAGATGTCTTCCAAAGAATGGGAAGCAAAGTAAATTATTAGTGAAGGACATTTATCTACTTATCCACTTGATCAACTTTTTCTTTGATAGGACATGAACATTATTGCTCAAAGGGATAAGATGGATAACTCAGCAAAAAGGGAGAAGGAGAAAGGAAAATCCATTGCATTACAAGTTGATGATAGTGATGAGCATAACACCTTAAGCTCAAATGGTGATAGTGATGAGTTTCATGCTTCCAAAAGGCTTGGGAACTTGCTAAGGAAGATGAATCAAAGGTATAAAAATCAAAAAATTATAATAAATAAGAAATTTCTATGAAGGGATCATTTGTTACCATTGTAAAAAAGCTAGCAATAAGAGGTGATTATAACTTGTTGAATCAAAGAAGAAAGAGATTGATATGGAAAGAATAAAAATATGAAGTATAAAAAAATACCATAAGAAGAAGAATACATTTTATATTAATCCAGATTCAAATGAATCAAGAACTTGCTCATTCGATGAAGAGGTCAGATATGTCTTATGGAAATGGAGAATCACTTAGATTCTCAAGAGGTATGTAATGATATATCTTATGATGAATTAGATGATGATTTTAATGATTTAGTTATTGAATATAATAAATTAAAAGAAAATACAAACCCAGAAAAGAACATAAAAAATTTAGATATGCATTTTTGTGATTTAAAAAATGAATGTGATAATTTAAAAGTAAAATACATTAAATTGTTCCTTACTTGTATGTAAACTGAAAGAGAGAATATCTTGTTAAAAGCATGATTAGAATTATGTTTGAAATCACAAGTTCATTATAATACTTCATCAAGAAAAACATTTAATAAAAATTATTTGATCATACACATATATATACCTTATAATTATGAAGTCATATGCAAACACTAATGTTTAGTGCAACTATTGTGATAGAAAAGGGCATATTTCATTTTATTATACACATAAATTACAAAATACTAAGCAATCATCTTATGTATGGGTACCAAAAGGTACAAGCACTACACAAACCACGCATGCTAGATATCTTACTTCAAATTTAAAATGTGGACCCAAACATGTTTGGGTTCCAAAAGTTAACATGTGAGTTTCTTTTATAGGAATGCCTTTAAAGCAAAATCAAAGAAGGCGTGTGGTACTTAGACAATGGATGTTCAAGACATATGATGGGAGATAAAGATAAATTCACAACTTTAGAATCAAGTGATGGAAGATTTGTTACATACGGAGATAATGCAAAGGGAAGAATCATTAGCATTAGTTCTATTTGTAAGAATTCTATCACTTTAGATAAAGCTTTTTTAGTAGAATGATTAAAACATAATTTAATTTCTATTAGTCAATTATGTGATAAAGGTTTGAATGTAGTATTCCATGCATCATATTGCATTATAAAAAATAATCAAAATGTTTTGTTACTAGGAAAACATATAAAATATTTATGTCATTGATTTAGATAGCTTTCATGATGTGAATTTAATTTACTTTGTTTTAAAAGCACTCATGATGATATATGGTTATGGCATAGGAGACTATGTCATATTAACATGCACACACTTAATAAAATTGCCAAACTTGATTTAGTAGTTGGATTGCCTAAATTAAATTTTCATTCAAACCATGTTTCTGATGCATGTATTCATGGTAAGAATTATAGAAGCTCATTTAAAAGTAAAATATTGTTTCTACTTCTACCTCTAGAATTATTGCACATGGATTTATTTGGTCCTATCAATTAGCTTAGGTGGAAAAATTATGGTTTTGTGATTGTTGATGATTTCTCTATATACTTGGGTTTTATTTGTAACTTACAAGGATGATGTTTTAGTGAGTTTAGAAATTTTCTAAATATATTCAAAGAGAAAGGCCTTTTGATTAATAGGGTTCAAACTGATCATGGTGGTAATTTGAAAATAAATTATTTGAGGATTATTGTGATGAACATGGGATTAGACATAATTTTTTCTGCACCTAGAACTCCCCAACAAATGGAGTAGAGAAAGAAAATAGAATATTAATTGAATTAAGTAGATCTATGCTTGATGAGTATAAATTGCCAAAAATATTTTAGAAGTATAAATACTGCATGTTATGTGATGAATAGGATCTATTTTAGATCAATTTTGAAGAAGACACTATGAATTATTTTTTTTTGGAAAGAAGCCTAAGATTGAACACTTTCATGTATTTGGATGTAAATGCTTTATTTTGAATAATGAAAAAGATCATTTAGGTAAGTTTGATTGTAAATCAGATGATGGCATTTTATTAGGATACTTTCTTTCTAGTAAAACTTATAGAGTTTTTAATAAGAGAAAAATGATTGTAGAAGAATCAATACATGTTATTTTTGATGAAAATTTAATTGATCCTATTAGAAATGAAGTGATTGATGAAGAGATTGATAATTTTAAGAAAATATCTTTAGAAGATAATATGGATGATTCATTGCCTAAAGAATGGAAATATAATAAAAATCACCCAAAAGAACTAATTATAGGAGATCCTTCGAAAGGAGTTATGACTAGAAGACATAGTAGAGAAGTTGTAAATCATTTAGCATTTTTATTTGAGGTTAAACCTAAAAATTTAGAAGAAGGATTAAATGATAATTTTTGGATTATTTTTATGGAAGAGGAGTTGAATCAATTTGTAAGAAATGATGTTTGGGAATTAGTCCCAAGACCCCAAGATCAAAATGTCATTGGAACAAAATGGGTCTTTAGGAATAAGCTAGATGATTCAGTATTGTTAGAAATAAAGCAATTAGTTGCACAAGGGTACACAAAGTTGAAGGTATAGATTTTGAAGAATCTTTTGCACTAGCAAGACTAGAAGCTATCAGGTTACTCCTTGCTTATGTCTATTTCAGGGATTTTAAAAATTTTCAAATGGATGTCAAAAGTGTATTTTTGAATGGATTTATCGACCAAGATGTATTTGTAGAGCAACCACCTGGATTTAAGAGCCTTGATTGTCCAAATCATGTGTATAAATTAAAGAAAGCCTTATATGGTTTAAAACAGGCTCCTCATGCTTGGTATGATAGTTAAGTAACTTTTTGATAGATCATGGATTTAGAAAGGGTAGAGTAGATACCACCTTATTCCTTAAGAGCATAGATGATGATTTAATTATGGTACAAGTGTATGTAGATGATATATTATTTGGAAGTACAAATGAATCTTTGTGCCATGAGTTCTCATCTTTGATGTCTAAAGAGTTTGAAATGAGTATGATGGGAGAACTTAATTTTTCTTAGGTCTTCAAGAAGCAACAGAAAATGGCACATTCATCTATCAAACCAAGTACACAAATGAATTTCTTGAGAGGTTTGACATGAAAAGATTTAAATCTAGTAAAACTCCTATGAGCCCATCTACAAAATTGGATTTAGATGAATTAGGAAAATCTGATCAAAAAATTTATAGATTATGATAGGTTCACTTTTATACCTTCTAGTAGGAGATATTATGTTTTGTTTTTTTATGTGCTCATTTTAGGCCAACCCGAAAGAATCTCATTTAATAGAAATAAGTGTATCTTTTGGTATTTGATAGCACTACTAGGTTAGTTTATGGTATCCTAAAAATTCTTTATCATGTGATATGGTTGCTTATTCTGATGCTAATTTTGCTAGATGAAAAGTAGATAGAAAAAGCACATCAGACACATGTCATTTTTTAGGATCATCGCTTGTGTCTTGGTCATCTAGAAACCAAATAGCTTTATCCAAAGGTTGAGTACATAGGGGTAGTTGTGTTGCTGATCTTTGGTTAAAGCAACACTTAGAAGATTTTGGTATTAAGCAAGATCACATTCTAGTTATGTGACAATACTAGTGCTATTAGTTTGACCAAAATCTATCCGACTCATGAAACCAAGCATATAGAAATTAGACATCATTTTATTAGGGATCATATTTTGAAAGGTGATGTTAATATTAATTTCATTAGTACCAATTTACAATTGCAGATATTTTTACAAAACCCTTACTAAGAACATTTTGTACTTTAAGATGCATGCTTGGAATGTTAGATCCTAATATTTAAAATTATATGTAGTTTGTTCTCACTTTTGATGTTGTCAAAAGGGGAGAAGAGTAAAATGTTAGTATTAAGTCTATTTTATGCATACATTTAGGGGAGCAACATTATTCATCTCTTGCATAAATTTTTTTTAGAAGAGAATTTTTTCAAAAACTATGATGAAAGGTCAATTTTCACCTTCATCAAAATCAATACCCAACATTAGTTTGTCATCATTAAAAAGGGGGAGATTGTTGGCTTAATGAGCCTCATGCTTAATCCGATCAATTTTGATGATAATAAATAAATGTTTGGATGTTCTAATGAATGTTTTTATGTGTTTTAGATATATCAATTGTTAATTACATATCTAATACAACTCACAATATGATTGAGGAAATTGCAAGAGTAGAAGAGTGAAATATAGATCAAAATGGATAATGTGAAGCTCAAGATACAATATTTTAGGTTATATGCATTTATAACTATCTTAGAAATTCATATGAGTTCATTAGCATGAATTAATTTGCTCACAACTTAACATATTATAATGAGAATTTATATAAATCTATCTAATTAACATTCAATTATATGTTTCACATAGCATTAAAATTATCAAAATAATAAATGATAATAACTATTAAGTGTAATTATTTTATTTACTTAATGTAATTAAATATTTTAATTTAATTTGATGGTTATATGATAACTAACATATGATTATATATAAATTATATCATAATATTTAAATGTCACATGTCAAAATTAACAAAAATATATGAAATTTTGTATTTTAGCCAACGTCATTTTATAATCAAGGAATTTATATGATTTCATCTCCAATGGATGGATTTTTTTCCTTTAATTTGATAGGTTACATGACACAATGTTTGATTAAAATTAAATTTATTATGACTTTTCAAACATTAGTGATTTTAATAATGAATGCATGCTATATGCTTTGAATATATTAAGAGCCATATTTGATTATTTTTGACTTGCCCATGTGAATAGCCAAATTTTGTTTAAATTTAATATTTATTTAATATAAATTATATTTTTATTGAATATTAAATTATTAGATGATACATGATGTTAGAATAATATATTTTTTGAAATTATTCAAAATGACCTTCTTGCCTATAAATAGCTCTCATTCTCTTCATGAAAGCATTCCTCATTCAAATTCAAAATCCCTCTAGCAAATCTAAGAGAAAATTTCTTAGATTTTCCTTCAAAGTGTTCTCAAAATATTGCAAGATCAAATCTTTGGTTTGGAAGCTTCAACATCTTCAACTAAGTAAGCTTTCTCAAAATACTTGAGTTTGTTTACTTGATCTTAATCCTTTTTTGTTGTTCATGCTATTTTCACCATCTATTTATTCTTTCCAATTTATACTTTTTGTTGGATTAGTCTTTGGACATTATTTTTCACATCAAAGTTTCAATCATTTTTTTGTGAAAAACTTTTTGTGATAGATCTATTTCAACTTGTTGAAATTTTTAACTTCCTACAAATTTCTTTTGGTTTCTTGAAATATTTCTTTATTAGTCTTATTTTGAAAGATAATTTATTCTTAGATCTATTTTAGAAGTATATTTTAGCATTTTAAATGCAATTATTGTGCTAAAATTATTTTCATATTTGATTGACCTCTCTTTTTAATTAAAATCTTACTAGCCTACTTAGATCTATCATATACTCATTTCATTTAAGTGCTTTATGATCAATAGCATTAATTGAAAGAATCTTTTTGGTTAAAATAAAAAAATTCCTTGCTGAAATTTATTTTATTATGCAAATGAATATTGTAATTTATTTTGAAATCATTTTAGATTAGTCTATAAATTGTAATAACATAAACAACTTAGTAAGATCATTAAGATATTTATTTTAATATTTTATCAATATTAAGTGAGAATTTTATCTTGCCAAATTTTAAGTAAAGTGATCATTTATAAGTTAAGAGATCATTTGATATTATATGTAGATTTATTTTATCAAAATTTATTATTTTGTATTATTCTTTTGTGTCAAAAATTTATATTGGGGTTGTATTTGCCCCTTTGTAGGAGATTACATATTGTTGTAGGTTGTACTACCATTATAGGAGAGTACTATTATAATTATTTTGCATTTAGTAATTTCAATGGGGCTGACGCCAATTTGGGGTTTGACCAAACCACATAAAAATTGTGTGCCTATTGTCTCACTTTACTTTACTGTATTTTTATTTTTGTTTCATTAAGAATTATATCTTGTCAATATAAAATAAAAAAATTAATTTTCTATTTAAGTTTTAAAATTTTTAATATCACCCAATTCATTTGAGTACTTTATGATCAATAGCATTAATTGAAAGAATCTTTTTGGTTAAAATAAAATAAATTAGTCCTTGCTGAAATTTATTTTATTATGCAAATGAATATTGTGAATTTATTTTGAAATCGTTATTATATTAGTCTATAATTGTAATAACATAAACATCTTAGTAAGATCAAGATATTTATTTTATTATTTGTTATCAATATTAAGTGAGAATTTTATCTTGCCAAATTTTAAGTTGTAAAGTGATCATTTATAAGTTATGAGATCACTTGTTGAATTGATATCTTGGTATATCTTGATAGATTTATTTTATCAAAATTTATTATTTTGTATTTTTCTTTCCAAAATTTATATTTTGTCTTTAGAGAGTACATATTATTTTTGTCACATTAGAGTACTATTTGTAAGCTATTTTGCATTTAGTGAATTTTGAAAATGTAGGCTATTTTGTTGCAACCACATAAAAATTTTCTATTGTCTCACTTTACTTTTCAATTTTATTTTGTTTTTATATCTTTCATTATAAAATCATTAATTTTCTATTAAGTTTTAAAATTTTTAATATCACCCAATTCATTCTTTTTGGGTGTTATAGGACTTTAGCATTTTAACAATTTTGGGTATGTGTTGAAACCATTTATGTTTCATTTTTCAAAGATGTAGTTTAGGTGATTTCTTTTTTAAAGAGGAAATTCCAACCTAATCATATATAGAATATGTTAAGTGGGATTTTAAAATAGTGTCATTTTACTTGAAAGAATCTTTTTGGTTAAAATAAAATAAATTATTCCTTGCTGAAATTTATTTTATTATGCAAATGAATATTGTGAATTTATTTTGAAATCATTATTATATTAGTCTATAAATTGTAATAACATAAACATCTTAGTAAGATCACTGTAAGATATTTATTTTATTATTTCTTATCAATATTAAGTGAGAATTTTATCTTGCCAAAATTTTAAATTGTAAAGTGATCATTTATAAGTTATGAGATCACTTGTTGAATTGGATATCTTGGTATATTTGTGATAGATTTATTTTATCAAAATTTATTAATTTTGTATTTTTCTTTTTTGGGCTGTAAAATTTATATTGGGGTTGTACTCGCCCCTTTGTAGGAGAGTACATATTGTTGTAGGGGTTGTACTCGCCGCATTATAGGAGAGTACTATTTGTAAGCTATTTTGCATTTAGTGAATTTCTAGCCAGGGGTGGCTAGGCATGGACGTAGGCCGATTTTGGGGTTTGACCGAACCACGTAAAAATTGTGTGCCTATTGTCTCACTTTACTTTACTATATTTTTATTTTTGTTGCATTAAGAATTATATCTTGTCATTATAAAATCAAAAAATTAATTTTCTATTTAAGTTTTAAAATTTTCAATATCAACCACCCTCCTCTTGGGTGTTATAGTAACTCACACATTTAACAATTTTGGGTATGTAAGATGGAAACCATTTATGTTTCATTTTTCAAAGATGTAGTTTCGTGTGTGATTTTTGCTTTTTTTTTAAAGAGGAAATTCCAACCTAATCATATATGGAATATGTTAAGTGGGATTTCAAAGTAGTGTCATTTTACTTGGAAATGAAATCTTCATTCAATAAATTTTGGTATATTGAATGGAGATCTTCATATGTGCTTTTTTGAAAGTTTTTTTTCTTTATTTTGATTGGAAATGAAACCTCAATTCAATAAATGTGGGTATATTGAATGGAAAGGTTTCATATGTGCTTTTTGAAAATTGATTTTGATTTGAAATGAAACCTCCATTCAATAAATGTGGGTATATTGAATGGAGAGGTTTCATATATGCTTTTTGAAAATTGTTTTTGATTTGAATGGAAATGAAACCACCATTCAATAAATGTGGGTATATTGAATGGAGAGGTTTCATATGTGCTTTTTGAAAAGGTGAAAATTCTAACTTAAAAGATGTGGAATGTGTTGAGTGGAATTTCAAAGTTGTGATTTTGCTTGAATATGTAACATCCATCTAACACTTTTGGATGTATTAAATGAAAAGGCCCATCTTCAAATTTTATGTTTTTTTGTAAACATGATTGTTGGTTTTATTTTTGAAATGTTTTTACATGTAACAATTATGAATATTGTTAGATGTAGTGCAAATATTTTATTAAGTGTATTTTGAACAAGTGCTTTAAAAGCAAGACTTTTATGAAGGATTTATTTTGTCTTTATTTTTAGAATGAACCTTTCCTTACCATAAAAATGGTAAGGAAAAAGTCTTTAATCATTTTTTTTATTAAATTTTTATTTTTACCCATTGGGAATCCAACGGGGGTTTTAAGACCAACATGGGGTGAGGTCCTAAAACCTAAAGATGTTGGCTAGCTTAACTTAAGGATGAAATAAGCTAAGTTCCAATGGAAAAGAAATATAGTCTTGGATTTATACAAAAGTACAAACCCACTATCGACGCTTGGAGACAATGATCATTTACCAAAGATGGAGACAGGAACCATCCTAGTAGAGTCCCCAGAAAAATCTGTGGTGAAAGAATATTCATATTTCTACCTTCATCTATCCCCTTTTGGAAAGAGGATAAATGAAAACAAAAATATAACACCTTATTGGGACACCATGTAGATCCACAAATGTTCTTATTAGGGTGATCGGGCACAACATTATGGAAAGGTGTACTATCTCTAAAGATAGAAGTCATCATCCTACGATGGACCTAATCACCTTAATAAGAACTCCTAAGGACTATGGGTCTTCAGAATATACTAGAGATTCTTCCCCTAATTTACTTGGAAAGTAAAGCAATGTTTATTTTAAACCGGGTTCATAATGTTCCCTATAAAGGCAAGCCCCCATAGTTAATTATATTTTAAGGAATACTCTTAATTAAGGTAAATGATCATTGTCTCCAAAGATTTTGAAGGTAGGACTATCAATCAATTGGTTTATTTTTAGAAAGTCAAGTGGGATCGATCCAGAGGAGGGAGTTCTTATCAAAGCCAAATGAAGATAAGTAGGGGATGCTTAGGATACTAGAAGCCTAGTAAGCATCCCAAACTATCCTATGGTTGGGCTTTACATTTTTGAAATTGAATTGATTTGTTTTAGTTGAATTTTTATTAGAAAGTTAAGGCTTACAATTCCATGATATAAGGTCATGGAAATGCCTAAGAGGTGAGGATTTAAGCTTGTAGCCCACAAAGGGAAGTAGCAATCTCTGAACCTAAATCTAGGGAGCTTTCATGAGGGCCAAAAGCACAACCAAAATCTAAGGTGAAAATGGGTATTTGGTTTACCTCCATAGGAGAGGATAAATCACACGGACTTACAACCGCCTGAGGTACAACTAACTCCTACAATTTTAAAACATGTAGGCAAGTCAAATGCTTTTGCAAGATAGCTAAGCTGTTGTTTATTTAGAAAGAGACTAAGTTTTAAACACACTCTAAGAGAGACTAGTTCATGTAGAGCATGATTTAATGACTTAAATCTAATGCAAATTTTATTACATTTTATTTTCATTTTGGACAATCAATTTGACACAGGATTTAGGATTCATATGCCTAATGCATGAGAAATTAGATTATGGGCTAAAATTAGCAAGATAAAGAGGTGTGTTTCTACCATGGTTCTCAAAGGTCAAGCCAAGTTCTTTGGCAAAGGTGGAAACCCTCCAATCAGGAGTGAAATAATATTTTTTTTATGCATGAGAAAGAAAATACAACATCCTAAGGGGTTGTTAATTCTTTTATCTTGTTTATAACTTAGACTTTAGGTGAGGTTATGAGTTATTTTATTTTTAGTTTGAATTGATTAGTTGGATAGAAAATTTATTTTCCTAAGAGCCTAATCATCATCCAGGCCATACATCAAAGCAAGGAATAAACTAGGCAAAGATGCCAAGTAGGAGGAGCCTATGGATGGGCTATTTGTGGTGGGCTTTACTGCACAAGCTAAACAAACATCAATCAATTTATAAAGCTAGCATAAAAGAATAAGATCCTATTTATGGTCGGGCTTTACCACACAAACCTAAAAATAAATTGGGTAGTCTAGCTCAACCATTATATAACCCAGATTACAGATGAATTAAATATAATCAAGAAGGAATTCATTATTTTAGGGGTCTTCATTCTTCATTTCTTCATTTCTTCTTTCTTCTTTTTTCTTTCTTCTTTCTTCTATCTTCTTTTGGTTAGTTGAAATGTGGTTGATCCAAAGGCTTCACATGGTACATAAGGCATAGCCTTATAACCAATGTTCATCCTAATACCCATAAAAATCATTCCAAAATCCTAATTATAAAATTATATGAAAATGGGATAAAAGAAATCTAACTAAAACTTGCAAAATAGATTAGTTAAGAACACCAAATAATCCCAAGCATGTACATGTATAAGTTGGACTTAGCACCCCACACATGGCTAACTAAGTCCACCTAGCCTATTTTGGATTATGCTTAGAGGTATAAGCACCTGCACAACAAAAGCAATTATATTTCTATTACAACACCCCTTAAGCACAATCCCCTGCAAAAGATAATGGTTAGACTAAGATTGCCTACTATTCAGTCTACACACATACACCCTAACATCCACTAAAATAATACATCACAAAATAAAAGCAAATATTAAACCATGCACCGCCCTAACCTAAAGCTAGAAGTGGTGACTTAGCCTAATGTGTGTGCTATTTAAGGTTTGTGTGGTATGCTTAGGTAGTCTTTAAGGTTAAAGTTTTCTAAGTGTGAAAATGTTCAACTTAGACAGTGGTTTCATTTAAGTGATTTAGTTGATTTGGTTTATTTTTATGTTGTGATTTGATTAGGTTTGAATGAACCTACAATTAATTACTAAGTTGTAAAGAGAGGAAAAGAGAACAAAACTTCACTTTCCTCCTGACCTTAAGTAATTTCTAAAGTAGATTCATATTTGATTTTTGTTTAGTGAAGGTTTTATGTTTTTTTAATTAATCCTAAGTTTAGAATTTCCCTAAACAAACCTATTAAAAAAAGGCATTTTAATATTAAGTAAAGTGAAATACTATCACAAAACACACAACACTTCATTTCTTTCCCA
Organism: Cymbidium sinense; assembly: GCA_021442155.1. Lineage (NCBI taxonomy): Eukaryota > Viridiplantae > Streptophyta > Magnoliopsida > Asparagales > Orchidaceae > Cymbidium > Cymbidium sinense. The sequence continues at coordinate 86,688,515 of CM038215.1, forward strand.
ACATGTGTAACATGCATATGGATGAACCCTAAGCATATCTATACATGTAATTGGAAGTGTTTAGCACACCTTAATGATGAATGCTAAGGGATGTTACTTATAAAAATTGAGATGCTTCATGATGCATGATTTTGTTAAATAGAAAAGGGTGATTCTTTTATCCATTTTTCATGTGCACATTTACAAGTATAAAAGACATAAGTGAGTATGATGCCATTGTTAGCATCAGGGGTGTAAGGTATAAGACCTCCCTGGGGCTACTTAAAGCCTCACAACCCCGGGGTTGTGTAGACTAATATACTACTTTTCTTAAATACATGTGCATGTACAAAAAAAATGCATGGAAAGAGAATCATGCAAAAAGTTTATGTTTATTTGATTTTGGTTTGATTATTTTGTTTATATGTGTGATGTGGAATTCCTTCTTAAGTCATGACATAATAGTGTATTGGAATAGATTTGAGCAAGTGTTATGTCCTTTTCAAATGGACTATACACTCTGCAAATCGTATACAATTCTATGTTAAGAAAGAGAGAGAGAATAACATAACACATTTTATACTATTGATATGCAAACTCATAAATAATCATAAGTAGCATACCTTTTAGTTAGGATATTTGGTTTGTAATTTTTGAAATTAATTTTTGATTTAATAGTGATAATAGCCATTCATATTCTTACTTTAGCTAAAACATGCAATTGATATAAAGGAAACATTTCATTTTAAATTTGATTTTTAAAAAGCATGAATGTATGGTTTTCATAAGACATACACATAGGAAAGAAATAAAGTGATGAATGCATGTAAATTCATTCACCCTAATTAATTCCTAAAGACAATCCTATAGAATAAGAATATTTAAAGAGAAATCAAAATTGTTTCAACGAGATTTTTGTTTTATTTTGTGTTTGATTTGAATTTAAAAAATGTGAAAAGGTTTGCTAGTATTAACCCATTTCCCACATGTGTATGATGTTTTCATTTATTTTTAGAACCATTAGATGATTTTTATATTTTGTTTAGGTTAAGGTGTGAATAAAGTGAATTAAATACCCCTTACCTACACAACTTTAACATATTTAATCAAATAATTATGAGCCAATGTATGACATAAAATCACACAAGAAATTTAAATCAGAATGCACCTAGGAAAGAAAGGGCCCAATGCAATTGGCTCACAATTAATGAATTAAGCTAAAAGATTTAATTTAAGTACTTTCATAACCCTTCCCACACATGTGGGTTGGATTTTCATTTCCTTAAGTTACTTTTGAACACCTAAGCACCTACCCAAGATGAATTGGTTAAGAATGTTTTTAAAGTTTTATCAAGTTAATTAAGTAGGTGATTAGTGGATTAGCCCTTAATTAAGTTTAGATGAAGGAAGAAAGGGGGTTTAAGGAATAGCTTAAGGAAAATATCCTAAAATTATTCCATAAACCTCTTGTTCACTTAAGTGAAGCTTCATTAACTTAATAAAGGGATTAAAACACTGTTCACATGTTTAATTAAGCTTAATTATATTAAGAGAGTGATTAAGGATTAATTGATTTCCCAAATTAACTCATCAAAAAATCCCAAGAAAATTAGGGGAGGTAGAGCTCATCCCACTAAATGCTTCTGAGAAATTGGAAATGAATTAATTAGGCAGTAATTAGAGTTATTAAGTTTTCACTAAAACCCTAATTAAGGGAAATGCATAGTTCAAAATCGATTAGAAATAATTTTAGTGAATTTTTTACTGAATTATCTTCATAATGCATTTTATTTTATATTTTTCTAATTTTTCTAGATTTAATTATGAATATTTGAAGATTCAGTGATGATTAAGAAATTAATTAAAACCCCTAATTATATAACTGATCCCATCGACACCATGTGGATCACTGACGTGGTGCTCGATTTCCATGTGGCGTGATGGGATTCACACTTAAGTTGTCACATCCTAATGCCACATCAACTGCAGCGCTACGTGCTTTCTCTCTGGATTATCCAATCAAAGATCGGACAATTGAGATCAATCCCACAGTTTTTAAAGGAATTAATCACAGATGTTATGTGGATCGATCAGGACCATCCATCTAAAATGCACAGAAGGATTGTCTGTGATCCGTCACTGAGCTTGCCTGCGGGAGAGGGCATCCGTCCACTCTTTAGGATAAGATCCTAGCTCAATTGAGCTCGGATTGAGCTCAATCTTTACCCACACCATCTAAGAGTAAGCACAAGTAGATCTAACAGCCAATTTTCCTTGAGGTGAAAATTCTCTTCATAAAGGACTAGACACTCCCTATTCTAGGTTTGGTTTGAAGGCATACCTCACCATAGGCTATCATCAGCACTCTCAACCATCGATGTAGCTTTGTTTAGTAGAGGCGAAGCCCTATTGAAGGTTTGAGGGGTTGAGGTAGAGTGGATCTTCCTATGGACCATGCTCCTCTTCAAATGCTCATGGCCTTGGTCTAGTTCCCACCTCCCATGCCTTGAAGCTTGGAAGAATCTTTGGATGAGTTTGATTAGGCCCTCTAAAGATGCTTGAAGGATTAATTGGATTGGAATTGGGTATTGGCTAAGTTGGAATTTCCCTTAGCCTCCCCTGTTTTTAGCTTGAAGAAATTGAGAAGAGGAGAATGGGAAATGCTTGGGAATTGCCTGAGGAAGCCTGGAGTGCTAGATCTAGGTCTCTCTAGCTCAATCGTGTGTGAGTGTCTTAGATTCAAGTGAAATGAGGGGGAGTATACATCCCCCTTGAAGGATCGGATGACTGAGCAAGGCTTTGGCATTTTGATCAAATTTACCTCCTTCAATGTGTTATTTTTGCTATTAAGGTTGCACATGGTTCATTTTTGGTAGAGGTGGGTAGTCGACAAATGCCATCTGCTGATTTTGAGTGGAGTGATTGCCACATGCTTGAAATGAAGGTAGTGATTTTGTTTTGGGTTTTTGACCCAAAACCCATTGGCTCATGTGCACCATGATCACTAGTGTCCACTTAGTCTACTAAGAGGGTGCCAAGTATTATGAAGAAGATTTGACCAAATTCAAGTGAATTTGGCCAAGAATTACCTTTAACCTAGGGGTAAAAATGGTCATTTTTTTGGATTTCAGAATATGTTTAGGATTGAAAAAATGTTGATTTTAGGTCAAATGGATCAAGTTGACCAATTTGACCCATTGACCTATTTGTTAGGTCATGGGTTAGTTTAGGTTTCATTGGTAATTTGAAATGTATTGGTATCTTTGTTTCCAATCAATTTTGGTTTAATTTGATTTTAGCTCAATTTGACCTTTTAGGTCAAGTTGGGTTCATGGTCAATTGGTCTATGTTGGGTCTAGTTGGCCAATTGAGGCTTTGATCAAGTTCAACAAGTGATTTGAATGAACATGACCCATTGGTTTTAATCAATTTGGCTTAGATAAAGTTTTGACCCATTTTGACTTTTAGGTCAAGTTGGTCAACTTGGGTCAATTGCCAGCTAGTTAGGCTCAAATGATGATTTGGTCAAGTTCAAACATTGATCATGAATGAGTTTTGATCAATGGTTTCAATCAATTTGGCCTATGGTGAATTTTGGCTAGTTTATCGCTAAGTGTTGACTTGGTCAACCCTTAGGTTTAATTGACCCAATTTGAGTGATTGATCATCTCATGATTTGTTGCTCACAATGTGAGGCTTAGGGATAAGTTCAATCCAATTTGGGTAGGATTAGAATTTGGCTCAAACAGGGTACTTTTGGTCACTTTGGGTCAAGTGAGCCTAAGTGGGTCAATTGACTTGATCAAGGCTTGAATCAAGTTTGGTTGAACTCACATATGGACTTATGACTAAATTATAAATCCATTTGTAAGTGATTTGGAGTCAAATAGGTTTTGATTCATTTGATAATTTCAAGTTCAAAGGGTGAACATGGCTTTGATTTGGGTTTGATTTTTGAATTTAATTTTGGTTTGATGATTGAAGTTTGTGTTTCTATTTAGATTCATGATTGATTGATTGAATCATGAAAAAATCAAGGGTTTTGGCTTGATTTGAATTAGATTTGGCTAAGTTCAAGAATTTGACTTGAAAGGCTTAGGTTGAATTTAGGTTGAATTTAGGTTGAATTTAGGTTGAATTTGGATTTGATTTTTTGAATTGACTTTGGATATTTGAATTTATATTTCATTTATATTTGTGAATATAAATGAGAATATAAATGGGTTATGAGAAAATATCTTCAATTTGAATTGATTTGGATTTGATTTAGGCTAAGTCCATAAGATAAAATCAAAGTGACTTTGGAAAGATTTTTGGAATTAGATTTCAATCATGGGCTTCAACCATTTGGAATTGATTTGAGTTTAAAGAAAATCAATTAAGATGGAATTGATTTGAGTTTGACTTGAAAGGAGGAAGTGAGGATTTGGTTCAAGCTATGGGGTTGGCAAGCTTTTTTAACACCTCAAAGGCATGACCTATTCCTATGGCTAACTCTTCTAAGTCTCTAGGGCTAGGTTGAATGTCAACCTAATCACTAGATGTGTCTTAAGACTAAGAAAACTCTTAATGTCTAACAGAAGTCCTATGTCCAGGATGGAGGGGTTGAGAGCTCATTCTAAAAATGAGGTCAACAAAACTTAAACAAAAATAAAATGAAGAAATAAAATGAAATAAAAACATAAACTAAAACCAAAACCTAAACCTAACCTAGAAAGAAAATAAAATCAAAAATAAAAACTAAACTAAAATAAAATAACTAAAACCTAAACTAAACAAAAAAATAAAAGATCTAAATAAAATAAAAACTAAACCTAAAATAAAAATATAATAAACCTGAAATAAAATAAATAAAAACCTAACCCTAAAAAATAAACCTAAAAATAAATAAAAAATAAAACCTAAACCCTAAACTAAAAAAAAAACCTAAACCTAAAATAAAAATAAAATAAACCTAAACCAAAACTAAGATAAACTAAACTAAAATAAATAAAACCTAAAGCTAAACCTAAATCAAAACTAAATAAAAAAATAAACTAAAAATAAACCTAAACCTAAATTAAAAAATAATACCTAAAAATAAACCTAAAATAAAAACCTAAAATCTCAACCTAAAAAAATAAAATAAAAACCTAAACCTAAACCTAAGAATAAAATATAAACCTAAACCTAAAATAAAATAAAATAAAACTAAACTAAAATAAACTTAAACCTAAAAAATAAATTAAAATAAATAAACCTAAAATAAAAAACTAAAAATAAAATAAATAAAATAAAAAAAAATAAACTAAAATAAATAAAAACTAAATAAATCTAAACCTAGTTTACTTAATTTAAAAAAAAAAGAAAGAAAAATAAAAATAAATAAAATAAAACCCTAAAACTACCTACAAACCCTAAAAACCCTAAAATTTATAACCCTAAACCCTAAACCCTAAACCCCAAACCCTAAACTCTAAACCCTAAACCCTAAACCCTAAACCCTAAAAACCTAAAAATAAACCTAAACTAAATTAAACATAAAAAAACATAAACCTAAATAAAATAAAATAACAAAATAAATAAAAATGTAAATTAAAATCTAAACCTAAAACTAAAATGTAAAAACTAAACTAAAAAATAAAATAAAAAAACTAAAACAAACTAAAATTAAAATAAACCAAAAAATAAAAAAAACCTAAATATAATAAAAAATAAATGTAAAATAAAATAAAATAAACCTAAAATAAAATCAAATAAAAACTAAATAAAAACATAAATAAAAAAATAAACCTAAAAATAAATAAAAAAGAAAACCTAAATGCTAAAGTAAAAAAAAAATCTAAACCTAACATAAACAAAATAAAATAAACATAAACTTAAACTAAAATAAACTAAACGAAAATATACAGAACCTAAACCTAAACCTAAAATAAACAAAACCTAAACCCTAAACTAAATAAAATTAAATAAACTAAAAATAAACCTAAACCTAAACTAAAATATAAAACCTAAAAATAAACCTAAAATAAAACTAAAAACCTAAACCTAAAAAAATAAAATAAAAACCTAAACCTAAACATAAAAATTAAAAATAAAACCTAAACCTAAATAATAAAATAAAAATAAAATTAAACTAAAAAATAAACATAAACCTAAATCTAAACCTAAAAAATAAACTAAAATAAAATTAGTAGACCTAAAATAAATAAAAGATAAACTAAATAAACTAAATTAACCTAAACCCACTAGTTTACTTAATTCTTTCTTAAAACAAATCCATAAACCCTAAAACCTAAACCCTAAACCCTAAATCCTAAACCCTAAATCCTAAATCCTAAACCCTAAACCCTAAACCCTAAACCCTAAAATGAACCCTAAACCCTAATCCCTAAACTTAGAACCCTAAAATACCATAAACCCTAAACCTTAAACCTAAACCAAAAGTAACTAAATTAAAAAATAAACCTAAACCTAAATATAAACCCTAAGAATGAACAAAACCTTGACGGTAGGAACATCACCGCCAACCAGGCTTAGTCTAGATCTAGCGGTGGAGGCGAGAGGTGGCTATGTGACAGTGGGATCTGGAGTCTTTGGTGGATATGGTGGTGGTGTTGGAGTAGTGGTGGTTATGGAGGCGGGAGGAGCAACAGAGGTTACAGCTGTGTAGTGGCGGAGGGAGAGATTAGGGATATGATGGGGAATCCCGCTACTCGAGAGGATGAGGTGGTTTTGATGGGAACCTGAGAAAGCGAACTAAACTACTTATGGAATTGTGTCTTTATAGTAGAGACGGTTCTAGTTATCTAAATTTTTTTAATTGCTCTATGTGTGCTCATTTTTTTATCTATGTCATCACTTATGTCTTAGAAAACTTGGTGTGTTACTTGGTTGATGAAATCGAATTGAATAAATGTTGAATATGAATTTGTTCTCTACTAAAAAAAATCTTAAACCCTAAACCCTAAACTAAAACTTAAATCCTAAACCTAAAACCAAATCTTGAAACTTAAAACCCTAAACCCTAAATGCTAAATAATAAACCTAAACCTAAACCCAAACCTAAAACTAAAAAAACCATAAACCTAAATCTTAAAACCTAAACCCTAAACCAAACCATAAACCCTACCATAACAAAACTGTAACCCTAAACCTAAATAAACCCCAAACATTAAAACTACCTCTAAACCCTAAACTAAACCAAACCCAAAACACTAAACCCTAAACATAAATTAAAAGTTGAACCCACACAACCCCTAACTAAATGCCTAAACCAAACTCAAATTTAAACCTCAAACCCTTAACCCCACCTACTAAACCCTACATTAACCATATTAACCATAAACCCTAAACTCCTAAAGCTAAAACCTACCTAAATTAAATAAAACCTAAAATAAATAAATAAATAAACCTAAACCAAAATAAAATAAAAAAATAAAATAAAATAAAACCTAAAACTAAACCTAAACCTAAAAAGAAAATAAAATAAAAACTAAAAACTAAACTAAAATAAAATAAAGAAAAACCTAAAATAAAGTAAAAAAATAAAAAACATAAATAAAATAAAAATTAAACCTAAAATAAAAATAAAATAAATGTAAAATAAAATAAATTAAAAATAAATAAAAATAAATAAAAAATAAAACATAAACCCTAAACTAAAAAAAAACCTAAAATAAAAATAAAATAAACCTAAACCTGAACTAAAATAAATAAAACTTAAGCCAAAATCTAAAATAAACTAAACCTAAACCTAAACCCTAAATAAAATAAAATAAACTAAAAATAAACCAAAACCCAAACCCAAACAAAAAATAAATAAAAATAAAACCTAAAAATAAACCTAAAGTAAAATCTAAAACCTAAACCAAAAAATAAAATAAAATAAAAACCTAAACCTAAACATAAAGATAAAAAATAAAACCTAAACTAAAAAAAAATAATAATAAAAATAAAACTAAATTAAAAAAAATCCTAATCCTAAACCTAAACCTAAATAATAAATTAAATAGAAAACCTAAACTAAAATAAATAAACCTAAAATAAAAAAACGAAACAAAATAAAAATAAAAATAAAGCTAAATAAAAATAAAAAATAAACTAAATGAAATAAATAAGTAAACTAAAATAAATACAAAACAAACTAAATAAACCTAAAAAAATTAAAAAAAGACCCTAACCCTAAACCCTAAACCCTGAACTTTAAATCTACAACACTAAATCATAAACCCTAAACCCTAAACCTTAAAACCCTAAACCCTAAACCCTTAAACAAATACACTAAATCCTACACCCTAAACCCTAAACCCTAAATCCTAAAACCCTAATCCCTAAACCGTAAACCCTAAGCCCTTAATCGTACATCCCTAATCCCTAAACCCAAATCCCTAAATCCCAAACCCTAAACCCTAAAATGTAAAAACCTAAAACCCTAAAAACCTAAACATAAACTAAATAAAACCTAAAAATAAGATAAATAAAAAAACCTAAACCTAAATAAATTAAAAAAATGAAATAAAATAAAAAGTTAAACTAAAACCTAAACTGAAACCTAAACCTAAATGTAAAAATAAAATAAAATAAAATAAAAAATAAAAACTAAACTAAAAAAATAAAATAAACTTAAAATAGAAAATCTAAATAAAATAAAAAACTAAATGTAAAATAAAAAAAATAAAAAACCTAAAATAAAATAAAGGAAAAACTAAATAAAAACCTAAACCAAAAAATAAACCTAAAAATAAAACCTAAAATTAAATAAAAAATAAAACCTAAACCTTAAACTAAAAAAAACCTAAACTTAAAATAAACAAAATAAAATATACCTAAACCTAAACTAAATTAAACTAAAATAAAATAAATAAAACCTAAACCTAAACCTAAACACTAAAATAAATATAATAAAATAAACTAAAATGAAACCTAAACCTAAACTAAAAAAAACCTAATAAAAACCTAAAACGAAAACCTAAAAAAATAAAATAAAAACCTAAGCCTAAACCTAAAAATAAAAATAAAACCTAAACCTTAAAAATAAAATAAAAATAAAACTAAACAAAAAGTAAGCATAAACCTAAACCTAAACCTAAAAAATAATCTAAAATAAACTAAAATAAATAAACCAAAAATAAATTAACAAAAATAAATAAATATAAAAAATAAACCTAAATATAAATAAAAAATAAAATAATCTAAAATGAATAAAAAATAGATAAAATAAACTAAATAAACCTAAACCTACTAGTTTACTTAATTTAAAAAAAAAAATCCTAAACCCTAAACCCTAAACCCTAAATCCTAAAAAAACCTACTAAAACTAACCCTAAACCTTAAACCCTAAAACCCTAATCCCTAAACTATAAACCCTAAACCCTAAAACATATAACTCTAATCCCTAAACCCTAAATCCCAAATACTAAACACTAAACCCTAAAACCTAAAAACCTAAAACCCTAAAAAATTAAACCTAAATAAAATAAAACCTAAAAATAAAATAAATAAAAACACTGAAACCTAAATAAATTAAAAAAATGAAATAAAAGAAAAACCTAAACCTATACTTAAATCAAAATGTAAAAATAAAATTAAAAATATAAAACCTAAACTAAACTAAAAAAATATAATAGACCTAAAAATAAAAAAATCTAAATAAAAAAAACTAAACGTCAAATAAAAATAAAATAAACCTAAAATAAAAAAATAAATACTAGATAAAAACCTAAACCAAAAAAATAAACCTAAAAATAAAACCTAAAATTAAATAAAAAATAAAACCTAAACCTTAAACTAAAAAAACATGAACCTAAAATAAACAAAATAAAATATACCTAAACCTAAACTAAAATAAATAAAAATAAAATAAATAAAACCTAAAGTTAAACCTAAACACTAAACTAAATAAAATAAAATCAACTAAAATGAAATCTAAACCTAAACTAAAAAATAAAACCTAAAAATAAACCTAAAATAAAAACCTAAAACCAAAACCTAAAAAATAAAATAAAAACCTAAACCTAAACCTAAAGAATAAAATAAAAATAAAACTAAACTAAAAAATAAGCATAAACCTAAACCTAAAACTAAAAAATAAACTAAAATAAAACCTAAACTAAAATAAATAAACCTAAAATGAATTAACTAAACTAAATAAAATTTAAAACCTAAATAAAAATAAAATAAAATATAAATTAAATAAAAATGACAAATAAACCTAAATACTAGTTTACTTAATTTTAAAACCCTAAATGTAACCTAAACCCCACCCTAAACCCAAAACTCCCTAAACCACCCTAAAACATAAACCTAAACCCTTAACCTCAAAACCCTAAACCTTAAACACTAAACACTAAACCCTAAACCTAACCTCCACTTAACCCTAAACCCTCCCAACTAAACCCTAACCCTAAACCCTAAACCCTAAAAGCATAAACCCTAAAACCTTAAACCCTAAACCCTAAACCCCAAATCCTAAACCTAAACCTAAAGCAACTAAATAAATTAAAAAATAAACCTAAATTTCTAAACCCTAAACTAACCCTACACCCTAAGAATGGGCATAACCTTGATGAAAGGAACATCATCATCAACTAGGATCAATTTAGATCTGACGGTGGAGGTGTAGGCGGTGGTGGCAATTATCGTAGTGGTGGGGGTGGATCTTGAGGTGCTGGTGGATATGAAGGTGGTGGTCAGAGTACTGGCAGTTATAGAGGTGGGAGGAGTGATGTAGGTTACAGCCATTATGGTGGTCGAGGGAGATCAGGGATATGATGGCAGATCCCGCTACTCAAGAGGCGGGGGTGGTTCTAATGGGAACTGGAGAAACTGAAGACTAACCGATCCAATCTATTGCTTATGGAACTGTGTCTTTATTGTAGAGATGGTTCTAGTTACTTAGAGTTTTTTATTTATGCGTGCTCATTTTTTATCAATGTCATTTCTTGTGTCTTAAAAAACTTGGTGTGTTACTTGGTTGACGAAATCAAAAAAAAAAATGCTGAATTCAAATTTATTCTCTATTAAAAAAAACTAAAAGCCTTAAACACTAAACTAAAATATGAACCCTAGACCTACTAAAAAAACCCTACCTACCCTAAACCCTAAACCCTAAACCCTAAACCCCAAACCCTAAACCCGAAACTAATCTTAAATCATAAACCCTAAACCATAATCCCTAAACCCTAAACTAAACCCTAAACCCTAAACCCTAAACCTCAACTAACTAAACCCTAAACCCTAAATCCTAAACTCAAAAAATAAAACCTAAACTAAATAAAACCTAAAAATAAAAGAAATTAGAAAGCCTTAACCAAAATAAAATAAAATAAATAAAATATAATAAAAACTTAAACTAAAAGCTAAACCTAAGCCTAAAAAGAAAGTAAAATTACAAATTAAAACCTAAATTAAAGTAAATAAATAAAAAAACCTAAATAAAATAAAAACTAAACTTAAAATAAAAATAAAATAAACCTAAAATAAATAAAAACCTAATCCTAAAAAATAAACCTAAAAATAAAAAATCTAAATAAAATAAAAACTAAATGTCAAATTAAAATAAAATAAACGTAAAATAAAATAATATAAAAATTAAATAAAAACCTAAACCAAAAAATAAACATAGAAATAAAATCTAAAATTAAATAAAAAATAAAACATAAACCTTAAACTAAAAAAGAAACCTGAACTTAAAATAAACAAAATAAAATATACCTAAACCTAAAGTAAAATAAATTAAAATAAAATAAATAAAACTTAAACCTAAACCTAAACACTAAACTAAATAAAATAAAATAAACTAAAATGAAACCTAAACATAAACTAAAAAATAAAACACAAAAATAAGCCTAAAATAAAAACCTAAAACCTAAACCTAAAAAAATAAAATAGAAACCTAAACCTAAAGCTAAAAATAAAAATAAAACTTAAACCTAAAAAATGAAATAAAAATAAAACTAAACTAAAAAGTAAGCATAAACCTAAAAAATAAAACTTAAACTTAAAAAATGAAATAAAAATAAAACTTAACTAAAAAGTAAGCATAAACCTAAACCTAAACCTAAAAAATAATCTAAAATAAAAAACCTAAACTAAAATAAATAAACCAAAAATAAATTAACTAAACTAACTAAAAATAAAAAATAAACCTAAATAAAAATAAAAAATAAAATAAACTAAAATAAATAAAAAATAGATAAAAAAAACTAAATAAACCTAAACCTAGTAGTTTTCTTAATTTTAAAAAAAAATCCTAAACCCTGAACCCTAAACCCTAAATCCTAAACCCTAAAACCTAGACCATAAAACTAACCCTAAACCCTAAAACCCTAATCCCTAAATCGTAAACCTTAAACCCTAAAATGTACAACCCTAATCCCTAAATTGTAAACCCCAAATCCTAAACCCTAAACCCTAAAACCTAAAAACCTAAAACCCTAAAAACCTAAACCTAAACTAAATAAAACATAAAAATAAAATAAATAAAAAAACCTAAACCTAAATAAATTAGAAAATGAAATAAAATAAAAACCTAAACCTCAATTTAAACCTAAATGTAAAAATAGAATAAAATATAAAGAAAAACCTAAACTAAACTAAATAAAATAAAATAAACCTAAAAATAAAAAATTTAATTAAAATAAAAACTAAATATCAAATAAAAATAAAATAAACCTAAAATAAAATATAATAAAAACTAAATAAAAACCTAAACCAAAATAATAAACCTAAAATTAAATAAAAAATAAAAGCTAAACTTTAAACTAAAAAATAATGAACCTAAAATAAACAAAATAAAATATACCTAAATCTAAACTAAAATGAACTAAAATAAAATTAATAAAACCTAAAGCTAAACATAAACTCCAAACTAAATAAAATAAAATAAACTAAAACAAAACCTAAACCTAAACTAAAAAATAAGACCTAAAATAAACCTAAAATAAAACCTAAAACCTAAACCTAAAAAAAATAAAATAAAACCTAAACTAAACCTAAAAAATAAAAAATAAAACCTAATATTAAAAAAATAAAATAAAAATAAAACTAAACTAAAAAAAATAAACCTAAAATAAAAAAAATAAATTAAAATAAAAAACCAAAACTAAAATAAATAAACCTAAAATGAATTAACTAAACTAAATATAAAAATTAAACAAAAAAAAACTAAAATAAATAAAAAATAGACAAAATAAACTAAATAAACCTAAACCTACTAGTTTACTTAATTTTAAAAAAACCCTAAACCCTAGACCATAAAACTAACCCTAAACCTATAACCCTAAACCTACAACCCTAAACCTAAAAAACCCTAAACCCAAAACCCTAAACCCTAGAAAAGCATAAAACCTAAACCCTAAAAAATAAAAATAAAGCCTAAACAAACCATAAACCCTAAACCCTAACCCTAAAATAATAAACCCTAAAACCCTAAACACTAAACACTAAACCCTAAAAACCTAAAAACCAAACCTAAAGCATAAACCCAAAACAATCCCTAAAATAAACCCTAACCCTAAACCTAAACCTAAAGAAACTAAATAAATTAAAAAATAAACCTAAATTTCTAAACCCTAAACTAACCTACACCTATGAATGGGCATAAGATGAAAGGAACATCATCGTCAACTAGGCTCAAAGATAAAGGTGGCTGGCATGATCGTAGTGGTGGGGGTGGATCTTGAGGTGCTGGTGGATATGAAGGTGGTGGTCAGAGTATTGGCGATTCTGGAGGTGGGAGGAGTGATGTAGGTTACAGCCGCAGTGGTGGTTGAGGGAGAGATCAGAGATATGATGGCAGATCCCGCTACTCGAGAGGCGGGGGTAGTTCTGATGGGAACTGGAGAAACTGAAGAATGGCCGATCCGATCTACTTCTTATGGAACTTTGTCTTTATTGTAGAGATGGTTCTAGTTACATTAGGTTTTTGATTTATCCGTGCTCATTTTTTATCTATGTCATTTCTTGTGTCTTAAAAAACTTAGTGTGTTACTTGGTTTATGAAATCAAAAAAAAAATATTGAATTTGAATTTATTCTCTGTGAAAAAGAACAAAAGCCTTAACCTCTAAACTAAAACCTGACCCCTACACCTAAAACCTAGACCCTAAACCCTAAACCCTAAACCCTAAATCTTTAAACCCTCACTATAACCTAAATGCTAAACTACCTAAAACCCCTAAACCTAAACTCTAAACCCTAAATCCTAAACCCCAAACCTTAAACCCTCAACTAATCTTAAACCCTAAACCCTAAATCCTAAACTCTAAAAAGCTATAAAACTAAACTAAATTAAATAAAATCTTAAAATAAAAGAAACTAGAAAGCCAAAACCAAACTAAAATAAAACTAAACTTAAACCTAACTAAGTAAAATTAATAAAACCTAAACTAAAGTAAAAAAGAAAAAACCTAAATAAAATAAAAACTAAACTTAAAATAAAAATAAAATAAACCTAAAATAAATAAAAATTAAATTAAAACCAAAACCTAAAAAATAAACCTAAAAATAAAAAATCTAAATAAAATAAAAAGTAAATGTCAAATAAAATAAAATAAACCTAAACTAAAATAAAATAATTACTAAATAAAAACCTAAACCAAAAAATAAACCTAAAAATAAAACCTAAAATTAAATAAAAAATAAAACCTAAACCTTAAACTAAAAAAAACCCGAACTTAAAATAAACAAAATAAAATATACCTAAACCTAAACTAAAATAAACTAAAATATAATAAATAAAACCTAAACACTAAACTAAATAAAATAAAATAAACTAAAATGAAACCTAAACCTAAACTAAAAAATAAAACGTCAAAATAAACCTAAAATAAAAACCTAAAACCTAAAGCTAAAAAAATAAAATGAACACCTAAACCTAATCCTAAAAATAAAATAAAACTTAAACCAAAAAAATAAAATAAAAATAAAACTAAACTAAAAATTAAGCATAAACCTAAACTTAAACCTACAAAATAATCTAAAATAAAAAACCTAAACTAAAATAAATAAACAAAAAATAAATTAACTAAAGTAAATACATATAAAAAATAAACCTAAATAAAAAAATAAAATAAAATAAACTAAAATAAATAAAAAATAGACAAAATAAACTAAATAAACTTAAACCTACTAGTTTACTGAATTTGAAAATAAACCCTAAACCCTAATCCCTAAACCGTAAACCCTAAACCCTAAAACAAAAAACCCTAAATTCTAAACCCTAAACCCCATCAGAACCCTAAACCCTAAAAACAAACCCTAAAACCTATACCTAAACCAAATAAAACCTAATAATATATAATAAAACCTAAACCTAAATAAATTAAAAATGAAATAAAATAAAACCTAAAAACCTAAATAAATAAAATAAAAATAAAAATAAACCTAAACTAAATAATAAAATAAAATAAACCTAAAAAAAAAAATCTAAATAAAATAAAACTAAACATAAAATAAAATAAAATAAACCTAAAATAAAAAATAAAAAACTAAATAAAACCTAAACAAAATAAATAAAAAAATAAAATAAAAAAATTAAACCTACCTTAAACTAAAACTTGAACCTAAAATAAAACAAAATAAAATATACCTAAAGCTAAACTAAAATAAACTAAAATAAAATAAATAAAACCTAAAAGCTAAAATAAACCTAAACACTAAACTAGATAAAACTAAAATGTAACCTAACTAAACTACTAAAATAAACCTAAAATAAAACTTAAAACTTAAACCTAATAAAATAAAACCTAAACCTAAACCTAAAAATAAAATAAAACCTAAACCTAAAATAAAATAAAACTAAACTAAAATAAGAATAAACTAAAACCTAAAAATAAACTAAAATAAAACCTAAACTAAAATAAATAAACCTAAAATGAATTAACTAAACTAAATAAAAATAAACTAAATAAAATAAAATAATCTAATAAATAAAATAGATAAAATAAACTAAATTAACCTAAACCTACTGGTTTGCTTTTTTTTTAAAAAACCTAAACTACCCACCACCTACCATAAACTAACCTACTACTACAACCCTAAACCCTAAACCTAAAAAAAAACCTAAACCCTCTAAACCCTCTTAAACCCTAAACTAAACCCTAAACCCAAACCCCTCCTAAACCCTAACCACAAAACCCTAAACCCACAAACCTAACTAAACCCTAAACCCTAAAAGCATAAACCCTAAAACCATAAACTCTAATCCCTAAACCCTAAACCCTAACCATAAACCCCAAACCCTAAACCTAAACCTAAAGAAACTAAATAAATTAAAAAATAAACCAAAATTTCTAAACCTTAAACTAACCCTACACCCTAAGAATGGGCATAACCTTGATGAAAAGAACATCATTATCAATTAGGCTCAATTTAGATCTAGCGGTGGAGGTGTAGGCAGTGGTGGCAATTATCATAGTGGTGGGGTTGGATCTTGAGGCTGGTGGATATGAAGGTGGTGGTCAGAGTACTAGCAGTTATGGCGGTGGGAGGAGCGATGTAGGTTACAGCTGTAGTGGTGGTTGAGGGAGTGATCGGTGATATGATGGCAGATCCCACTACTCGAGAGGCAAGAGTGGTTCAGATGGGAGCTGGAGAAATTGAAGAATGGCTGATCTAATCTACTACTTATGGAACTGTGTCCTTATTATAGAGATGGTTCTAGTTATCTAGGTTTTTGATTTATGTGTGCTCATTTTTATCTATGTCATTTCTTGTGTCTTAAAAAACTTGGTGTGTTACTTGGTTGATGAAATCAAAAAGAAAAAATGCTAAATTTGAATTTGTTCTCTATTAAAACCAAAGCCTTAAACTCTAAACTAAAATAACCACAGACCTAAAACCTAAAAACCCTAAACCCTAAACCTAAAACCCTAAACCCTAAACACCTAAACCCTAAAACCCACTAAACCTCCTAAACCCTAAACCCTAAACCCTAAACTCTAAACCCTAAACCCTAAACCCTAAACCCTCAACTAACCGTAAACCCTAAACCTTAAATCCTAAACTTTAAAAAGCTAAAAGTCTAAACTAAACTAAATAAAACCTAAAAAATAAAATAAATTAGAAAGGTTAAACCAAAATAAAATAAAAAAATATAATATAATAAAAACCTAAACTAAAACCTAAACCTAAGCCTAAAAAGAAAGAAAAATTACAAATAAAAACCTAAATTAAAGTAAAAAAATAAAAAACCTAAATAAAATAAAAACTAAACTTAAAATAAACTTAAAATAAACCTAAAATAAATAAAAATAAAATAAAAACCTAAACTTAAAAAATAAACCTAAAAATAAAACTTAAAAGTAAATTAAAAATAGAACTTAAATCCTAACCTAAAAAAATATATACCTAAAATAAAAATTAAATAAACCTAAACCTAAAATATATAAACTTAAGTAAAATAAATAAAACTTAAACTAAAACCTAAAATAAACTAAACCTAAACCTAAACCCTCAATAAAATAAAATAAACTAAAAATAAACCTAAATCTAAACTAAAAAAAATAAAACCTAAAAATAAACCAAAAACCTAAACCGAAAATAAAATAAAACCCAAACCTAAAAAAAAATAAGAAATAAAACCTAAACCTAAAAAAAATAAATTAAAATAAAACTAAACTAAAACTTAAACCTAAACCTAAAAAAATAAACTAAAATAAAAACCTAAACTAAAATAAATAAACTACAATAAATAAATTTAAAAATAAACATAAATAAAAAAAATTAATTAAACTAAAATAAAAAATAAACTAAATTAACGTAAACTTACGAGTGTACTTAATTTAAAAAAATAAAATAAAATAAAAATAAAAAAACCCTAAACCTGCAACCTAAACCCTAAACCCAAACCTAAACCCTAAACCCTAAACCCTAAACCCTAAACCCTAAACCCTAAACCCTACCATAATAAACCCTAAACCTAACCCTAAACCCTAAACCCCAAACTAAAAAAAAAACTAAAAATAAAAAAAATAAAAAAATAAAAAATAAACTTAAATAAAATAAAATAAAAACTAAAACTAAAATCTAAACCTAAACCTAAACCTAAATGTAAACCAAACCTAAACTAAATATAAAATAAAATAAGATAAAAATAAAACTAAACTAAAATAAAATAAAAATAAAATCTAAACTAAAACATAAAATAAACCTTAATAAAATAAAAATATAAACATAAAATATAAATAAAATAAAATAAAAACTAAATAAAAACTTAAACCTAAAAAATAAACATAAAAATAAAACTTAATAATAAATAAAACATAAAACCTAATCCCTTAACTAAAATAAAACCTAAACCTAAAATAAAACTAAACCTAAACTAAAATAAAATAAAATAAAATAAATATAACCTAAACTAAAACCTAAAATAAACTAAGCCTAAACTATAAACTAAATAAAATAAAATAAACTAAAAATAAACCTAAACATAAACTAAAAAACTAAACCTAAAAATAAACCTAAAATAAAAACCTAAAACTTAAAATAAAAAATGAAATAAAAACCTAAACCTAAACCAAAAAATAAAAAATAAAACCTAAACCTAAAAAATAAAATAAAAATAAAACTAAATTAAAAAATAAGCATAAACCGAAACCTAAACTTAAAAAATAAACTAAAATAAAAAAGCTAAACTAAAATAAATAAACTAAATTAAAAAAAATAAACCTAAATAAAAAAATAAAATGAACTAAAATAAATAAAAAAATAAACTAAATAAACCCTAAACCTTACATCATAAATCCTAAACACTATACCCTAAACCCTAAACCATAAATCCTAAACCCTAAACCTAAACCCTGACCCAAACCCCAACCTAAACTAAACTCTAAACTCTAAACCCTAAAAAATCCTAAATACTAAACCCTAAACCCTAAAACCTACAACCTATACCTTAAACCCTAACCCCTAAACTAACCCTAAACCCTAAAACCTACAACCCTATACCCCAAACCCCCCAACCCTAAACAACCTAAAAACCCTAAACTAACCGTAAACCCTAAGAATGGGTAGAACCTTTACAATAAGAACATCACCATCAATTAGGCTCAGTTTAGATCTGGCGGTTGAGGCAAAGGTGGAGGCGGTGGAAGCGAAGGCAAAGGCGGTGGTTATCATAGTGGTGGTGGGGGATCTATAGGTACTAGTGGATATCGAGGTGGTGGTTAGAGTAGTGGTGGTTATGGAGGTGGGAGGAGCGATGGAGGTTATAGCCATGGTGGTGCTGAGGGTATGATGGCATCGCTACTGAGGAGTGGTTGATGGAACTAGAGAAGACTTGACCGATCTCGCTTATTGAACGTGTTATTATCATGGTTTTGATTACCTCTAAGGGTGCTCATTTTTTATCTATGTCATCACTTCTGTCTTAGAAAACTTGGGGTGCTACATGGTTGATAAAATCAAAAAGAAGAAATGTTGAAACTAAATTTGTTCTTTGTTAAAAAAAACCCTTAAACCCTAAACCCTAAACTAAAACTTAAACCCTAATCCTAAAACTAAAACCATAAACCCTAAACCCTAAACCCTATAACCCTAAATCCTAAACCTTAAACCCTAAACACTAAAACCATAAACCCTAAACACTAAAACCTACAATCCTAAACTCTAAACCCTAAACCCTAAACCATAAATTCTAAACTATCCCTAAACTCTAAACCCTAAACCTTGAATAAAGATGTTATTAGGAGTAGATCTAAAGAATGACCTAATCCTTACATAGTTATGGTAGCTAAAGAAAATATCTTCAAGAGACTTTCCCTTGACTATTAGAGATTTGAATACCCTAAATCATATTATAATACCATATACTATAGTATAATGTAGCATCACATATTTAAGCATGTAGTAATGGGTTTTTGGATATTATAAGATGTTTTGGAATGTTTTAGTATATTATGGTATTGTGCCCTATAGTCTATATTTATATAAATCATAAAAATATTGATTTAATAAATCAGATGATGAAATTTGTTAAACTTGAAGTGGGAATTTGGTTGTAGTACCAAATGTGTGCTACGCCACTTATAGTCTAAAAAGTAAGATTATATGCTCAAAATAAATATTATATATTGTAACATAGTATAACATCCTATATATTAATATATAGTTTTACTCATTTCAATATCTTTTAGTATTTTACAATCATGCAGTCGAGCCTACACTAGAATTATTTATAAAAAATGTTGATTTAGAATTTAAAATGGTAGAATTTGGCCAAATTCATAATAGGTAGAGCATGGCATCATACTATATTATTTTAATTTAAAATATGTAAGTTTTATGACTAAAATATATAGTTTTTTTATTGTTTAGACTAATATTATGATTTGTTATCTTAAGCATTCCCTTATGTTGTGATATGAAATATAATTTAATATAATATGTTATAGTGTATTATAATATAAGATGCCATAACATAGTGTAGCATCATGAATTATAGCATACTATTATGTATTACTACTTATTATTTAGCATATTTTAGTTTGTTATAGTATGATGTAGTAGAGTTTGCACTGGTATAATTCATAAAAAAAACTAATTTATATGCATAGATGATAGGATTTGGCAAAATTTAATGTAAGCTTCAGGGAACGTCATTGGGGGTGTGCTATGGTGTGTCATTTAATCAAAAGAATGGAATTTTGCATCCAAAATAAATGTTCCTTTTTCAACTAAATTTTATAAATTTTTTGCTTAAAGTGATTCATTTTAAGGTCTAATGTAAGATAATTTAAAGGTTGAGTTGGAAGAATTTGGCCAAATTCATGGCACAGACCAAGAAGCAACACCAAAATTATGCTATTTTGTTCCATTTCTACAAGAAAAATAAAAATTTTACATCCAAAATGAAGATTATTCATATTTTGAGAAAATTTTGTTTTTTGTTTCTTTTAAGTGATTCTAATAAGATGTAATATTAGACCATATATTACATTATAGCATATTATAATATAACATCATATATTATAATATAATATAGTGTGTTAATTCACACTATAATATGTTTAGCATGCTATTGTATAGTTAGTTTGATCTTGCAGCATCACAAATCATAAAATGTTGATTACAATGTTAAGTTGATGTAATTTGAATGAATACATTATTATGCTTTTGTTTAAAGTATTAAGGGTGTGCATAAGAGAACAAATAAGATTTGATGAGAATTCCATGTCAAGGACATGGAGGGAGATCCGCTAGGGGATCACACATGCATTGGACATGACATGAGAGGGGTCTATGTCCAGGGCATAGAAGAAGAAAATTTTTTGGGGGTAAGGTTTGAATTTGATTTAATTTATGGAAAGAAGATCTACTAGGGATAAGAATCTATAATTCAGACTGAATCGACTTTAATTTATTTGGTTTTAATTGATGTGGAGGCATATCTATTAGAGAGATGTGCTCAAGTTCGCTGGGGATCGGGTATATGAACATTCCACTAGGGAAGCAGGTTCAGGCTATCTATTGGGCATTGGGATTTGAGTTTGATTTAGTAGATTTGTTGGGAGATGTATCCCATGGGAAAAAGAGTCTGGCTAGATTTCTTTGATTTAGACTCTACTAGGGGAGTTGGTTCAATTTATCTCCACTAAAGAATTTGGTTTTGAATTTGATTTGTTTGCATAACTTATTTATATATGATTTGGGGCTCCATTGGAAAAATGAGTGTGATTTAACTCCACTGGGGAAAATTAGAATGGGTTTAATTTAATCTGAGTTAATGTATGGACCCTGTAGGTGTGCGATAGATCCACTGAGAAGGGGCTATATCAGCCTGGACTAACCTTAGGTAAATAAATCCAAAGGGATAGTCTACCAATTATGGGGTAAAGCTAGCCAACCTGAGGGGTTGCCTTTCGGTGTGCAATAGCTGCGCTAAAAAGAAGGCATAGTAGACTTACATCTTTTAATGTAGGGAACAACCACTGGGGTGACCTGTTGGTAGCACAACAAATAGACTCAACTTAGGGGCCACTACTAAGAGAATTTTGCTGGGGACCTATATCAACTCTAGAGTAGTCAAGTGATTCCTATAGGGAGTTTTACTAACATTGTCCTAAAGATAGGATACCTTCTTGGGAAAAGGTACCACTAGGGGTGTCCTCCTCATCCATAAGTGAATATATATTTTGTTTATATGTTTTCGTGGACCTTGTTGGTGTGCAAGGGATCACACTGAGAAGGGCCTATGTTAGTTTTGACCTATCTCAGATTTACTGGACCAAGGGAAAGTTTTCAAATCCACAAAATAGATTCTCCAACCACAAGGTTGGTTAATAGAAAAGCGGAACTGTCCAATTCGATAATAACCCAGGTAGTGTCTAAATAGGGTCGCAAAGCATGTGATCTAAATATAGTGCCACAGGAGAGGTGCTACTAGGGGCATTATCCTAAGCCTTGGAAAAGAAAACCTATAAGTGTACGGTGGAGAACTCAAGGAGAATGCATAGCAGACTTAAATTTGTTATTAGTGGTGTATTCTAAGGTGTGAGAACCAACCAACCTAATGTGTATCCATCAGCATGAGTGGTGTATTCATCAACATAGTGAGAACTAACAAACCTAAGGTACCAGTCGGTGTGCAATGATCAACCTTGAAATAAAGTGTGTAGGCTTACAACTTTCCAAGGAACATCATCGGATGATAGTCATCATGACATATATTATCTAACCTAGAGTGACTACTTAGTGGGGAGCCACAAGGAAAGACTGGACTTAGACTTGAAGTAGTCAAGAGGAAAGGAGAATCTAGGGCACTTATCCGAAACCTCAAATATACTCAACCTAGTTAGTGTACAAAAGATAATCTAAGAAGAAAGTGTAGTAGACTCACATCCTCTTAAACGAAGCTAACATGAGGTAGCTTACCGGCCACACAGTAAGGCCTACCAAACTAACAAGGCACTCATCAGTGTGGAGTGGCCAAGTAAGGAAGGAAAGCATAGCAAACTTACATCCTCCAAAGCAAGAAGCCCGCTAGGGTGACACACTAGCAGGGTAGCATGTTAACCCGACCTAGAGCAGCTACTGAGAGAGTGCCCTGTGGTCATTATCTTAAGTCAGAGTAGCCCGAGACAAAAGATATGTGTTTGTTTTATATGTTTGTGTGCATTTTGTGTTCATGTTGTGTCGATGAAGGATAGGATGCCACTTAGGTTCTTTACACCAACCCTAAACACATCATGGCAGATTTAAAAACAAGAATACTTTCAACATGGATTAGATTAAATTCAAAATGGAATTTTCATTGATTATAATTATTTTCAAACATGATTTATAATATTTCTTTAAGTAGAGCCCATTGATTGGAAGCATTAGGTGCTCTCCCTTAGGATTAATAAGCTGATAAGATCCTCCATGGTAGGCCTTCTCTATGGTAAAAGGGTCTTCCTAAGTTGGTTCAAACTTGCTTCCCATCTTATAATGGGCAATAATCAGTCTCCTTAGAACTAAAATAAGCTCTCCTTCTTGAAAAGCTCTAGGATGGACCAACTTATTGTGAGCTTGAATCATTTTAACTTTATACAACTTGAGGATTTAGCATGCTCACAGGCATCTCTCTTCCAAACCTTCGAGCTCTTCTAACCGTAACTTGGCATTCAGCTCTATTGTGATTGTGCTACCCATAACTATTCTTAGTGATGGGAGTTGGACTTTTAATGGTAGAATGACATCAGACCCATACATTAAGGAGAAAAGGAGTAGAATGAGTTGGAGTTCTATATACGGTGCGGCTGGTTGATAAGGCTTCAACTAACTACTCATGCCACTGTCACTTGTTATTGTTGAGTGTCTTCTTTAGTATTTGGATTATAGTTTTACTGAAGACTTTTGCCAAGCCATTTTCCCTCAGGTAGTTGATGGAAGAGTATCTCCAATCTATCCTTTATCTCCGGGAAAAGTTGTTGGTCTCGATGCTCTTGAATGCAATACCATTATCAGATATAATTCATTGAGGCACTCCAAACCTATATACAATATGGTTCCTAAAAAATTGGAGCACATGCTGAGCTGTGACCTCTCTAAGCAGAATCACCTTCGCCCAATTGGAAAAGTAAGTAGTAGCTAAGATGAATCGATGACCCTTGGAAGAAGGAGGATCAATCAGACCCACTATGTTAGAATCCCAACACTGGAATGGACATGAGGCTAATTTAAGATGTAGAATGTTGGGTGGTTGGTGTAGAACCACACAGTGTATTTGACATTGGTGGCCTCTCCTATCCATAGCCATGCAATATTTAATCATCAACGATCAGTTGTATCCTAGTCTCTTGATCTTGGTTTTCATATTCGAACCGGATTGGTTGGATCCACATAATCTAAAGTGTACTTTGATCATGATCTTATGGACTTTGTGATTATCTAAACAACGTAACCACATATGATCGAAAGAACACTGATATAAGACACCATCCATAAGAGCGTAGGAAAGTGTTCTCTGCTTCATCTGATGGGA
The DNA here is from genome assembly GCA_021442155.1 of Cymbidium sinense. NCBI lineage: Eukaryota > Viridiplantae > Streptophyta > Magnoliopsida > Asparagales > Orchidaceae > Cymbidium > Cymbidium sinense. The sequence continues at coordinate 86,712,938 of CM038215.1, forward strand.
TTGAGACTTCTCTTGAGGTAGTTTTTATTTATTTAGGTAATCCATGAATGGTTGCCTCCATTATAACTACTCATCCTTTTTGGCAATGGCAACCTCCTCTTCAAGAGAGTACTTTTTGATGAGTTCAATATCAATAAGGAATAAAACTTATCTATTTGGACCTTGATTGATAAGGACTAATCCTTCAGACTTGCCAATGTTTTGGCAAGCTTGGCTAAAGCATACGTTACGATTTTCTCTCTTGGAGAAATCTAATAAATGGTAACCTCTGGGATTTGGACCAACAACTCCATGGTGTACTTGTGGTAGTGATGGATCTTGGGCTTTATAACCTTATAGGACCTAGCGATTTGGTTGATAATTAGCTGAGAATCCCTAAAGATGTTGATATTCTGGATGCTTAAAGTAACAGATAACTCCAAACTTGCAATCAGTGCCTCATATTTGGCTTTGTTGTTGGTGCAAGGATTGGACAGATGATATAAAAATCTTATCACATCAAAGTCCGGAGTTAAGATAACTATTCCTACCCTTGCCTTTCCTGGAATAGTATATTGCAGTTTTTCTCCTTTTTGAGAGGAAGCCGCACCATCAAAGTACATCTCCCAGTGGTGAATGCTAGTATCCCTTAAGTTCATGATTTGTTCATCGGAGAGATCATCACTAAGCGGAGAGTTAGCAATAAGTGGGTGTGTTGCTAAGAAATCCACTAGTGCTTGTCCTTTCACCACACGGAGAGGTATGAAGGAAATGTCAAACTGTGAGTAGATCATGGACCATCGTGCCAACTGTTAGGATAGCGTCAACCATGTCATGATATACTATAGGGGATTGATCTTAGAGATTAAGTTCACCTTATGAGGAAGCATGTAGTGCTGTTACTTTTGGGATGCAAAGATTAAAGCTAAGCAATACTTCTCAATGGTTGGATAATTAGCCTCAGTAGGGATTAGACGATGGCTGAGGTAGTAGAGTGTGTTTTCCTTCCCTTCGTCATTAGCTTGGGTCAACAAAGAACCAAGTGAGTCGTCTAACGTAATAGTGTAAAGTATGAGTGGCTTGCCCGGGATAGGGGCTGCTAGAATTGGCGACATCATCAGGTGCTTGTTGTCTTTGAAGGCATGCTCATACTTGTCATCCCACTTGAACTTGGCATCCTTTTTGACAAGTGCTGAGAATGGCTGACATCTTTTTGATAGGTTGGATATAAATCATCTTAGATATGCCAATCGCCGTTGAAATGATCTGAGTTGAGTTAAACTTTTAGGGGGTGGCATTTCTAATATCGTCTTGATCTTCTCCGAATTAATTTCGATTCCTTGGTGTCGTATAATGAACCCAAGGAATTTCCTTAAGCCACTCCTAATGCACACTTATAGGGGTTCATTTTATGATTAAATTATCTTAACTATTCAAAAACTCTCTCAAGTCAAAGAGATGGTCTTCCTTTTCTATACTTTTGACCACGAGATCATTAACATAGCATTCGACTTGATGATGAATGAGTTCGTCAAAGATTCAAGTCTAAAATAAAATAAAAACCTAAACTTAAACATAAACCTAAACTTAAAAATAAAATAAAATAAACCAATAAAAATAAACTCAAATAAAATAAATAAAAACCAAAACTAAACTAAAAAGTAAAATAAACCTCAAAATTAAAAACCTAAATAAAATAAAAACTAAATGTAAAATAAAAATAAAATAAACTTAAAATAAACCTAAAATAAAAACTAAATAAAAACTTCAACCTAAAAAATAAATATAAAAATAAAACCTAAAAATAAATATAAAGTTAAACCCAAACCTAAACTAAAAAAAAAAAAAAAATAAAATAAAAAATAAAATAAACCTAAACCTAAACAAAAATAAACTAAACTAAAATAAATAAAACTAAACCTAAACCTAGATTAAATAATATTAAATAAATTAAAAATAAACTTAAACCTAAACTGAAAAAATAAAACCTAAAAATAAACCTAAAATAAAAACCTATAACCTATAACCTAAAAAATAAATTAAAAACCTAAACCTAAACCTAAAAATAAAAAATAAAACTTAAACCTAAAAAATAAAATAAAAATAAAACTCAACAAAAAATTAAACCTAAACTTAAAAAATTAACTAAAATGAAAAACCTAAATTAAAATAAATAAACCTAAAATAAATAAAATGAACAAAATAAAAATAAAAAATAAATAAATAAAAAAACAAAAATAAATAAAAAAATAAACTACATGAAATAAATACAACTAAACTTATTAGATTACTTAATTTTTTTAAAAAAAAATCTAAACCCTAAAACCTAAATCCTAAACCCTAAACCTACAACCTTAAACCCTAAACCCTAAACCCCAAACCCTAAAAAACCCTAAACCCTAAACTAAATAAAACTAAACCTACTAGTTTACTTAATTTTAAAAATAATACCAAACTCTAAATCATAAACCATAAACCCTAAACCTTAAACCCTAAACCCTAAACCCTAAAACTAAGCTTAAACCATAAACCCTAAAAAATCCTAAACCCTAAATCGTAAATCCTAAACACTAAACCCCAATTCGTAACCCTAAACCCTAAACCATAAGCCCTACACCCTGAACCATAAACCCTAAACCCTAAACCCTAACCCTAAACCCTAAACCCTAAACCCTAAAGCCTAAACCATAAACCCCAAACCTTAAACCTAATCCTAAAGTAACTAAATAAATTAAAAAATAAACCTAAACCCTAAGACCTAATAAACCTAAAACTAAACATAAACACTAAGAGTGGGCAGAACCTTGACGGCAGGAACATCAACGTCAACTACGCTTAGTGTAGATCTAGCTGTGGAGGTGAAGGCGGAGGCAACGGTTATCGCAGTGTTGGTGGGGGTTCTAGAGGTGCTGGTGGATATGGAGTTGGTGGTCGGAGCAGTGGTTATGGAGGCAGGAGAAGCAACAGAGGTTACAGTTGTGGTGGTGGTAAAGGGATATATCAGGGATATGATTTTGGATCCCACTACTCGAGAGGCTAGAGTAGTTCTGATGGGAACTGGAGAAACTAAAGAACGATCGATCCAATCTGCTGCTTATGGAACTATGTCTTTACAGTAGAGACATTTCTAGTTACCTAGGGTTGTTGATTTTCTTTATGCACGCTCATTTTTGAACTATGTCATACCTTATGTTTTAGAAAATTTGGTGTGTTACTTGGTTGATGAAATTGAAAAGAAGAAATGTTGAATCTGAATTTGTTCTTTGTTAAAAGAAAAAATCCAAAACCTAAATCCTAGAAATAAAACCTAAACCATAAACCCTAAACCCTAAACCCTAAACCCTAAACCCTAAAAACACTAAACCCTAAACCCTAAACCCTAAAACCTTAAACCCTAAACCCTAAACTCAAAAACCTAAACCTTAAACACCCTAAACCTTAAAGCCCAAACCCTAAAAATAAAATAAATAAATAACCTAAACCAAAATAAAATAAAAAAGGTAAATTAAATTCAAACCTAACTTAAAACCTAAATTAAAACCTACATCAAAACTTAAAAAAGAAAATAAAATAATAAATAAAAACTAAACTAAACTAAAATAAAGAACAACCAAACTAAAGTAAAAAATAAAAAACCTAAATAAAATAAAACTAAAATAAAATAAAATAAAAACTAAATAAAAAACTAAACCTAAAAATAAAATCTAAAAATAAATAAAAAATAAAACCTAAACCCTAACCTAAAATAAAAATAAAATAAACCTAAACCTAAACTAAAATAAACTAAACTAAAATAACTAAAAACTAAACCTAAACTGAAAATAATATAAACCTAAACCCTAAATAAAACAAAATAAACTAAAAATAAACCTGAACCTAAACAAAAAAATAATACCTAAAAATAAACATAAAATAAAAACCTATAACCTATTCTAAAAAAATAAAGTAAAAAATCTAAAGCAAAACCTAAAAATAAAAAATAAAACCTAAACCAAGAATATAAAATTAAAATAAAAACTAAACTAAAAAATAAACCTAAACCTAAAAAATAAAATAAAATAAATAAACTAAACTAAATAAAAAATTAAAATAAAACTAATTATACTTAAAAAAATTAAAATAAACTAAAATAAATAAAAAATAAACTAAATAAATCTAAACATACTAGTTTACTTAATTTTAAAAAAAATAAAAATAAATAAATAAATACCCTAAAACCTAAACTCTAAAACTACAACATTGAACCCTAAACCTTGAACACTAAAACAATAAACACTAAACCCTAAAATCCTAAAACAATAAACACTAAACCCTAAAACCCTAAACCCTAAACCCTAAACACTAAACCCTAAACCCTAAGCTCTAAACTCTAAACTCTAAACTCCAAACCCTAAACCTTAAACCCTAAACCCTAAACCCTAAAAACCTAAAAACCTAAACCTAAACTAAATAAAACCAAAAAATAAAATAAACAAAACAAACTTAAACCTAAATAAAATAAAATAAAAATTGAAACTAAACCTGACCTAAACCTAAACATAAAATCAAATAAAAAAAAAAATAAAACAAAAAATAAAATGAAATGAAACTAAACTAAATAAAATAAAATAAACCTAAAAATAAAAAAAAACCCATATAAAATAAAAATTAAACGTAAAATAAAAACAAAATAAACCTAAAGTAAAATAAAATAAAAACTAAATAAAAATCTACATCTAAAAAAATAAACCAAAAAATTAAATACATAAAACCTAAACCCTCAACTAAAAATAAAAACCTAAGCCTAAAATAAACAAAATAAAATAAACCTAAACCTAAATAAAAATGAACTAAACTAAAATAAATAAAACCAAAACCTAAAATAAACTTAACCTAAATCCTAAACTAAATAAAATAAAATATACTAAAAATAAACCAAAACCTAAACTAAAAAATAAAACTTAAAAATAAACCTAATATAAAAGCCTAAAACTTAAACCTAAAAAAATAAAATAAAAACCTAAACCTAAAAAATAAAACATAAACCTAAAAAATTAAATAAAAATAAAACTAAGCTAAAAAATAAACATAAAACTAAACCTAAACCTAAAAAATAAACTAAAATAAAACCTAAACTAAAATAAATAAACCAAAATAAATAAAAAAATAAAAATAAACCTAAAAAATAAAATAAAAATAAAATTAGCTAAAATAAATAAAAATAAGAATCTAAATAAACCTAAATAAAAAATAACCTAAACCTAAACTAAAATAAACTAAAAATAAATAAAACTTAAACCTAAACCTAAAATAAACTACACAAAAACATCAACCAAAACTAAATAAAATAAAATATACTAAAAGTAAATCTAAGCCTAAACTAAAAAATAAAACCTGAAAATAAACCTAAAATAAAAACCTAAAACCTAAACCGAAAATAAATAAACTAAAATAAAGAAAAAATAAACTAAATAAACCTAAACCTATGAGTTTACTTAATTATAAAAAAAATGTAAAATAAAAAAACCCTATTTTTAAATCATAAACTATGAACCCTAAACCTACAACCCTAAACCCTAAAAAATAAACCTCAAAACTTTAAACCCTAAACCTTAAACCCTAAACCATAAACTCTAAACCCTAAACCCTAAAACCCTAAACCCTAAACCATAAACCCTAAACCCTAAAACTTACAGCCCTAAACCCTAAACCCTAAACCCTAAACCCTAAACCCTAAAATCCTATACCTAAACTAAATTAAACCTAAAAAAAACCTAAATCAAAAAAGAATAAAAAAATAAAATAAAATAAAATAAAAACCTAAACTAAAACCTAAACCTAAACCTAAACATAAATTGAAAATAAAATTATAAAAATTAAAACTAAACTAAATTAAAATAAATAAAAACCTAAACTAAACTAAAAAATAAAATAAACCTAAAACTAAAAAACTAACATAAAATAAAAACTAAACTTAAAATAAAATAAAATTATTTTGAAAAAAAATAAAATAAAAACTAAATAAAAACCTAAATGAAAAAAATAAACTTGAAAATAAATTAAAAAAATAAAACATATACCCTAAACTAAAAAAAACCTAAAATAAATAAAATAAAATAAACCTAAACCTAAAGTATGTTGGCTTAATTAGCCTCATGTTCAATTTGATTAATTTTGATGATAACAAATAAATGCTTGGATGTTCTAATGAATATTTTTATGTGTTTCAGATATATCAATTGCTAATTACATATCCAATACATCTCACAAATTGTTAGAAGAAATTGCAAGAATAAAAGAATGAAAGGGATAATGTGAAGCTCATTTTGCTCACAACCTAACATACTATTTTAATGAGGTTAATTTATATAAATCTTTATTTAATTAACATTCAATTATATGTTTTTTTTACATAGAAATAAAATTGTCAAAGTAATAAATGATCATAACTATTAAGTATAATTATTTTATTTACTTAATATAATTAGGTATTTTAATTTAATTTGTTGGTTATAAGATAACTAACATATTTCTGATTATATATAAATTATATCATAATTTTTAAATGTCACATGTCAAAATTAACAAAAATATATAAAATTTTGTATTTTAGCCAAAGTCATTGTTTAATCAACGAATTCATATCTGATTTTATCTCCATCAGAAATAAGTGGTTACATTACCCACTTTGCATTAAAATTGAATTTATTATGATTTTTTAAACATTACCTGATTTTAATAATGGATGCATGCTACATGCTTTGAATATATTAAGTGCTACATTTGATTACTTTTGACTTTCCCATGTGAATGAATAATTTTGCTGCTAAATTTAATATTTGTTTAATATAAATTATATTTTCATTGAATATTAAATTATCACATGATAGCATGAGGTTTGTATAATATATTTCTTTGAAATAATTTTTTAAATGACCTTCTTGCCTATAAATAGCCCTCATTCTCTTCATGAAAGCATCCCTCATTCAAAATTCAAAATCTCTCCAGCAAATCTAAGAAAAATCTCTTAAATGTTCCTTCCAAGTGTTCTCCAAATATTGCAAGATCAAATCCTTGGTTTGGAAGCTTCAACATCTTCAACAAGCAAGCCTTTTAAATTACTTGAGTTTATTTTCTTGATCTTAATACTTCTTAGTTGTTCATGCTATTTTCACCATCTATTTCTTCTTTCTAATTTATACTTTTGGTGGATTAGTCTTTGAACATTGGTTTTCACATCAAAGTTTCTCAATCATTTTTTTTGGTGAAAACTCTTGTGATAATTTGTAGGATCTATTTCAACTTGCTGAAATTTTTAGCTTCCTACAAATTTCTTTTAGTTTCTTGAAATATTTCTTCTTTGGTCTTATTTTGAAAGATCATTTATTCTTAGAACTATTTTAGAAGTATATTTTAAGCATTTTAAAATAAATCATTGTGCTGAAATTATTTTCATATTTGCTAGATCTCTTTTTTTAATTGAAAGCTTACTAACCAACTTAGATCTATCATATACTTAATTTTTTTTATTTTGTGATCATTAGCATTAATTGAAAGAATCTTTTTGGTTAAAATAAATTACTCCTTGCTGAAATTTATTTTATTATGAAAAAGAATATTGTGAATTTATTTTGAAATCATTTTGTGTTATTCTACAAATTATAATAACATAAACATCCTAAGATCACTTTAAGATATTTATTCTTATTAAGTGAGTATTTTGCCTTGCCAAATTTTTTAAGTTGTAAAGTGATCATTTATAAGTTGTGAGATCACTTTTGAATTTGATTGCTTGGTATATTTGTGAGAGATTTACTTTATCAAAATTTATTATTTTGTATTTTTTTGTGTTGTAAAATTTATTTTGGGGTTGTACTCTCTTTGTAGGAGAGTACATATTATTGTAGGGGTTGTACTCGCCCCGTTATAGGAGAGTACTTTTGTAAACCATTTTCATTTAGTGGATTCCTAGCCAGTGGCTAGTGGGCGTAGTAGATTTTGGGGTTTGGCGAACCACGTAAAATCGTGTGCCTCTTGTCTCTATTTACTTTATTGTATTTTTATTTTTGCTGCATTTAGAATTATATCTTATCACTATAAAATCAAAATCTAATTTTATATTTAAAATTAAAATTTAAGTTTTGAAAATTTTAATATTACCCAATTCACTCTTGGGTGCTATAGTGTCTCACAAAGTAAAGTAAATCAAACCCTAAACCTAAACCTAAAATAAAAAAAACCTAAACCATAAACTAAATAAAATAAAATAAACTAAAAATAAACTGGAGGTTACAACCATGGTGGTGGCGGAGGGAGAGATACAAGAAATGATGGTGGATCTTGCTACATGAGAAGTCAGGGTGGTTCGATGGGGCTAAGAATGACCAATCCGATATGCTACTTATGAAACTATGTCTTTATAGTTGAGACATTTCTAGTTATCTAGGGTTTTTTATTTTCTCTATTTGTGCTCATGTTTTATCTATGTCATCACTTGTGTCTTAGAAAATATGGTGTGTTACTTGGTTGATAAAATTGAAGAGAAGAAATGCTGAATCTGAATTTGTTTTCTATTAAAAAAACCAAAAACCCCAATCCCTAAACTAAAACATGAACCCTAGACCTAAAACCTAAACCCAAAACCCTAAACCCTAAACCTTAAAAACCCTAAACCCTAAACCTTAAAACCTAAACCCTAAAACCCTAAACCCTAAACCTTATAACCTAAAACCTAAAACCTAAACCCTAAACCCTAAACCCTAAACCCTAAACTAACTCTAAACCCTAAACCCTAAAAAGCTAAAAACCTAAACCTAAAATTAAAATTAATAATAAAATCTAAACCAAATTAAAATAAAATAATAAAATAAAATGAAAACCAAAACTAAAACCTAAACTTAATGCTAAACCTGAAAAGAAAATAAAAAAAATTTAAGAACTGAAGTAAAATAAAATAAATTAAAACCTAAATTAAACTAAAAATAAAAAACCTAAATAAAATAAAAACTAAACTTAAAATAAAATTAAATAAACCTAAAATAAAAACTTAATAAAAACCTAAACGTAAAAAATAAACCTAAAAATAAAACATAAAAATAAATAAAAGATAAAACCTAAACCATAAACTAAAAGTAAAAAACCTAAACTTAAAATGAAAATAAAATAAACTAAAACCTAAACTAAAATAAACTAATCTAAAATAATAAAATCTAAACCTAAACCTAAAATAAACTAAACTTAAACCTAAACCTAAACCCTAAATAAAATAAAATAAATTTAAAATAAACCTAAACCTAAAATAAAACATAAAACCTAAAAATAAACTTAAAATAAAAACATAAAACTAAAACCAACAAAAATAAAATAAAACTAAATCTAAACCTAAAAATAAAAAATAAAACTTAAGCTTCAAAAATAAAATAAAATAAAAATAAAACTAAACTAAAAAATAAACCTAAACCTAAACCTAAAAAATAAACTAAAATAAAAAGCCAAAACTAAAATGAATAAAGCTTAAATAAATAAACTAAATTAAATAGAAGTAAAAAATAAACCTAAATAAAAATAAATAATAAAATATGCTCAAATAAATAAAAAGTAAACTAAATAAACCTAAACCTATGAGTTTACTTAATTAAAAAAATAGACCATAAAAATAACCCTAATGCCTAAACTCTAAACCCTAAACCCTGAACACTAAACCTACAACCCTAAACCATAAACCCTAAACCCTAAACTCTAAACACTTAATCCTAAAACCTACAACTCTAAACCCTAAACCCTAAACCCTAAACCCCAAACCCTAAACCCCAAACCCTAAAAACCTAAAAATTATAATGTAAACTAAATAGAAATTAAAACAAAAATAAAAAAATGTAAAACTAAATAAAATAAAAAATAAAATAAAACTTAAACCTAAACTAAAACCTAAACCTAAACCTAAACTTAAACCTAAACATAAACATAAAAATCAAATAAACCTAAAAATAAAAACCCTAAGAAAATAAAAAATAAATGTAAATTAAAAATAATAAATCTAAAATATAATAAGATAAAAAGTAAATAAAAACAGAAACCTAAAAAATAAACCTAAAAATAAAACCAATAAATAAATAAAAAATAAAACCTAAATCCGAAACTAAAAAAAATTTAAACCTAAAATAAACAAAATAAAATAAACTCAAACATAAACTAATATAAACTAAACTAAAATAAATAAAACCTAAACTTGAACCTAAACCTAAAATAAACTTAACCTAAACCCTAAACTAAATGAAATAAAATAAACTAAAAATAAACCTAAACCTAAACTAAAAAAAAACTTAAAAGTAAACATAAAATAAAAACCTAAATAAAAAAATAAAATCAAAACCTAAACATAAACCAAAAAATAAAAAATAAAACCTAAACTTAAAAAGTAAAATGAAAATAAAACTAAACTAAAAAAAATATAAACCTAAACATAAACCTTAAAAACAAACTGAAATAAAAAAACCTAAACTAAAATAATAAACCTAAAATAAATAAACTAAACTAAATAAAAATAAAAAATAAACCTAAATAAAGAAAATAAACCTAAAAAAAAATAAAAAATAAAATAAACTAAATAAACCTAAACCTACCTATTTACTTAATAAAAAAACCCCTAAACCCTAACCCCTAAACCCTAAATCCTAAACCCTAAACCCTAAACCCTAAAACTAACCTTAAACCCTAAACCCTAAACCTACAACCCTAAATTTACAACTGTAAACTCTAAACCCTAAACCCTAAACCCTAAACTCTAAACCCTAAACCTTAAAACCTAAACCTTAAACCCTAAACTCTAAACCCTAAAACCTTATACCCTAAACCCTAAACTAACCATAAACCCTAAACCCTAGACCTTAAATACCCTAAACCCTTAAGGCTCAACCCTAAACAATAAACTAACCCTAAAACCTCAAAACCCTAAAGCCTAAACATTAAACCCTAAACCTTAAACCCAAACCCTAACCCTAAACCTTAAACCATAAAATCCTAAACCCTAAAATCCTAAACCCAAAACCCTAAACCCAAAACCCTAAACCCTGAACCCGAAAAAAACCTAAAAGCCTTAACATAAACTAAATAAAACCTGATAATAAAATAAAATAAAAACCTAAATTGAAATAAAATAAAATAAAATAAATACCTAAACATAAACATAAAAATAAAATAAAATAAAATAAAAATAAATTATAATAAAATAAATAAAAACCTAAACTAAATTTAAAAATAAAATAAACCAAAGGATATTAAACCTAAATAAAATTAAAACTAAACATAAAATAAAAATAAAAACTAAATAAAACCTAAACCTAAAAAAATAAACCTAAAAATAAAACCTAAGAAGAAATAAAAAATAAAATATAAACCCTAAACTAAAAAAATACCTAAAGCTAAAATAAAAACTAAATAAACAAAATAAAATTAACCTAAACCTAAATAAAATTAAACTAAACTAAAATAAATAAAACCTAAACCTAAACCTGAACCTAAACCTAAACTAAATAAAATAAAATAGACTAAAAATAAACTTAAACCTAAACTAATAAATAAAACCTAAAAATAAACCAAAAATAAAAACTTAAAACCTAAACCTAAAAAAATAAAATAAAAACCTAAACCTAAACCTAAAAATAAAAAAGTAAACCTAAACATAAAAAATAAAATAAAAATAAAACTCAACTAAAAAATAAACCTAAACCTAAAAAAAACCAAAATAAAAAACCTAAAATAAAATGAATAAACTTGAAATAAATAAACTAAACTAAATAAAAAAATTAACCTAAATAAAATTAAAAAATAAAATAAACTCAAATAAAAAAACTTACTAAACTAAATAAATCTAAACCTACCAGTTTACTTAAATTAAAAAAAAATCCCTAAACCCTAAACCCTAAAACTAACCCTAAACCCAAAACCCTAAACTTACAAGCTTAAACCTACAACCCTATACCCTATAACCCTAAACCCTAAACCTTAAACCCTAAACTCTAAACCCTAAACCCTAAACCCTAACCTAAAACCCTAAACTCCTGAACCCTAAACCCTAAACCTAGATACCTAAACATACAACCCTAAACCCTAACAAACCCTAAATCCTAAACCCTAAACCATAAACCTAAACTAACCCTAAACTCTAAACTCTAAACTTTAAACCCTGAACCCTAAACCCTAAACCCTAAACCCTAAATCCTAAACTTTGAAACCTATAACCCTAAACCCTAAACCCCAAACCATAAACACTAAATCCTAAACCCTAAACCCTAAACTAAACCTAAACCATAAACTAACCCTAAATCCTAAGAATAGATAGAAACTTGTAGGCAGGAACATCACCGTCAACTAGGCTTAGTCTAGATCTGGCGATGGAGGTGAAGGCGGTGGTTATTGCAATGGTGGTGGGGGATCTAGAGGTGCTGGTCGGAGCAGTGGTTGTTATGGAGACTGGATGAGCGACGAAGGTTATAGCCGTGGTGGTGGTGGAGGGAGAGATCAGGGATATGATGGTGGATCCCACAACTTGAGAGGCGGGGTGGTTTTAATGAGAACTAGAGAAACTGAAGAATGGCTACTTATCTAAGGATTTTGATTTTCTCTATGGGTACTCATTTATTGTCTATATCATCTTTTATGTATTAGAAACTTAGGGTGGTACTTGGTTGATGAAATCGAGAAGAAGAAATGAATTTGTTCTCTATTAAAAAAAACCTTAAATCTTAAACCTAAAACTAAAACCCTAAATCCTAAACCTCAAACCCTAAACCCCAAACCATAAACCTTAAACTATAAGCCCTAAAAGCTAAAAACTTAAACCTAAACTAAATAAAATTGAAAAATAAAATAAATAAAAATATATAAATAAAAATAAAATAAAAAAATAAAATAAAAATAAAAACAACTAAATCCTAAACCTAAACCTAAAAAGAGAATAAAATAAAATGTAAAAACTAAACTAAAATAAAAAAATAAAAACCTAAACTAAATTAAAAAATAAAAAACCTAAATAAAATAAAAACTAAACCTAAAATAATAATAAAATAGTCCAAAAAAAATAAAATAAAAACTAAATAAAAACCTAAACCTAAATAATAAAACTTAAAAATAAATAAATAATTAAAACCTAAATCCTAAACTAAAAAAATCCTAAACCTAAAATAAAAATAAAATAATTAAAATAAAATAAACCTAAACCTAAACTAAAATAAATAAAATCTTAACCTAAACCTAAAATAAACTAAACCTAAATCTAAACATAAACAAAATAAAATTAAAAAAACTAAAAAAACTAAACCTAAACTAAAATATAAAACCTAAAAATAAACCTAAAATAAAGACTTAAAATCTAAACCTAAAAAAATAAAATAAAAACCTAAACATAAACCTAAAAAATAAAAATAAAAAATTAAACCTAAATCAAAAAAATAAAATTAAAATAAAAATCAATTAAAAATAAACCTAAACCTAAAAAAAATAAAATAAAAAACCTAACCTAAAACAAAAAAAACCTAAAATAAATAAGCTAAAGTAAATGAAAATAAAAAATAAACCTAAATAAAAATATTAAATATAAAATAAAATAAACTCAAATAACCTAAAATAAACAAAAAAAATAAACTAAATAAACCTAAACCTTCTGATTTACTTAATTTAAAATGAGAAACCCTAAATCCTAAGCCATAAACTTTAAACCCTAAATCCTAAAATTAACCCTAAACCTACAACCCAAAAACTTCAACCCTAAACCCTAAAACCCTAAACCCTAAACCCTAAACCTAAACCCTAAACCCTAAACCCTAAACCCTAAACCTTAAAACCCTAAACCCTAAACCCTAAACCCTAAATCATAAACCTTAAACAAAAAACCTTAAACCCCAAACCCTAAATTAACCCTAAACCCATAGAATGTGCAGAACCTTGATGGCAAGAACATCAACATCAACTAGGCTCAGTCTAGATCTGGCGATGGAGGTGAAGGTGGAGGCATCAGTTATCGCAGTGGTGGTGGGAAATTTGGAGGTGTTAGTGGATAGGGAGGTGGTGGCCGGAGCAGTTCTAGTTTTGGAGGCAGGAGGAGTGACGGAGGCTACAACCTTGGTGGTGGCAGAGGGAGAGATCAGGGATATGTTGGATGATCCCTCTACTCAAGAGATAGAGGTGGTTCTAATGGGAACTGGAGAAATAGAATAACGGTCAATCTGATCTACTACTTATGGAACTGCCTTTATAGTAGAGATGATTTTACTTATCCAGGGTTTTGAATTTGCTCTATGGGTGCTCATTTTTTATCTATTTCATAGCATGTGTCTTAGAAAACTTAGGGTGCTACATGGTTGATGAAATCAAATAGAGGAAATGTTGAATCTAAATTTGTTCTCCGTTAAACCCTAAACCCTAAATCATAAAACCTTAAATTAAAACTTAAACTCTAAAGCTAAAACCAAAACCCTAAACCCTAAACCCTAAACACTAAACCCTAAACTCTAAATCCTAAACCCTAAACCTAAACCCTAAACCCTAAACCCTAAACCTAAACCCTAAACCCTAAACCCTACACCCTAAACTCCAAACCCTAAACCCTAAACTAAGCATAAACCCTAAACCCTAACCCTAAACCTTAAACCCTAAACCCTAAACCATGAATAAAGATGTCATTAAGAGTAGATCTAAAGAATGACTTAATCCTAACATAGTTATGGTAGCTATAGAAAATGTCTTCAAGAGACTTTCCCTTGACTATTAAAGATTTGAATACCCTAAATCCTAAACCTAAATCATATTATAATACCATATATTATAGTGTAATGAAGAATCATATATTTGAGCATGTAGTGATGTGTTTTTGGATTTTATAAGATATTTTGAAATGTTTTAGTATACTATGGTATTGTTTTCTATAATATATATTAATTTAAATCATAAAAATATTGATTTAATAAATCAGATGATGAAATTTGTTAAATTTGAAGTGAGAATTAGGTTGTAGTACCAAAGGTGTGCTACGCCACTTGTAGTCTAAAAAGTAAGATTTTATGTTCAAAATAAATATACTATGTTGTAGCATAGTATACCATCATATATCATAATATATTGTTCTATGTATTTTAAATTCTTTTAATATTTTACAATCATGTAGTCGAGCCTACACTAGCATTATTTATAAAATGTTGATTTAGACTTTAAATTTGTAGAATTTGGCCAAATTCATAATAGGTAGAGCATGACATCATAACATATTATTTCAATTTAAAATATGCAAGTGGTACAACTAAAATATAAATTTTTTTTATTGTTTAGACTAATTTTATAATTTTTTTATCTTAAGTAATTCCTTGTGATGTGATATACAATATAGTATAATATAATATGATATAGTGTATTATAACATAGGATGTTATAACATAATGTAGCATCATTCATTATAGCATACTATTGTGTATTACTACTTGTTGTTTAGCATATTTTAGTTTGTTATAATATGATGTAGTAGAGTTTGTACTAGTATAATTCATAAAAATATTGATTTATAGGCTGAGATGATCGAATTAGGCAAAATTTAAGGTAAGATTTAGGGAACATCATTGGGGGTGTGCTATGGTGTGTCATTTAATCAAAAGAATGGAATTTTAGATCCAAAATAAATGTTCATTTTTCAACCAAATTTTATAAATTTTTTGCTTAAAGTGATTCATTTTATGGTATAGTGTAAGATAATATATTATATAAAAACATATTAAAATATAATGTACATAACAATATAACTTCACATATATATGAATGTGGTGGTGTGTTATTAAATGTTATTGTGCATTTTAGTATGTTTTACTTTTGTTATAATATATTGGGTAAAAACTCAAAAAAAATGTTAATTTGAAGGTTGTGATGCAAAAATTTGGTCAAATTCACACACACCAAAAAGAAAGACCACAATTATGCTATTTTGTACCATTTCTAATAGAAAAATAATAATTTTACATCCAAAAGGAACATTATTCATATTTTGAGAAAATTTTGTTATTTGTTCTTTTTAAGTGATTTTAATGATGTGTAATGTTAGATAATATATTATATTATAGGAAATTATAATATAACATTATATATTATAATATAATATAGTGTGTTAATCCACACTATAATATGTTTAGCAAGATATTGTTTAGTTAGTTTGAGCTTGCACCATCATAAATCATAAAATGTTGATTACAATGTTAACATGATGTAATTTGAACGAATACATTGTAAGGCTTTTGGTTGAAGTAATAAAGGTGTGCATAAGAGAAGAAATAAAATTTGATGAGAATTCTATGTGAAGGACTTGGAGGGAGATCCGCAAGTGGATCACACATGCAATGGACATGACATGTGAGAGGTCTATGCTGAGGGCATTGAAGAAGAAAATCTGCTGGGGATAAGGTTTGAATTTGATTTGATTATATGATTGATGGAAAGAAGATCTGTTGGGAATAAGGATTATAATCCACTGAGGATTAAAAACTAATCGACTTTAGTTTATTTTGTTTTAATTAATGTGGAGGCAAACTTGACCTAGGGAAGCTACTGAGTGAATGTTGCTGGGGACTTATGTCAACTCAAAAGTAGTCAGAATCAATTTTATCTTAATTTCATGTGATTTGATATGGTTTATTTGGTTTAGATTGATTTTAAATTAAGGGCATATCCATCTGGGATGTGAGCACGGTCAAATTTGATTGATTTAATTTATGGACCTTGTAGGTGGGTGATGGACCCACTGAGATGGGGTAATATCAGACTTATCCTATCTCAGATTTTCAAATCCAAAGGGATAGTCTACTGGTTATGGGGTACAGCTAGCCAACCTAAGGGGTTGCCTTTCGGTGTGCAACGGTTGTGCTAGGAAGAAGGTGTAGCAGACTTACATCTTCTAAAGCAGGTAACAACCACTCGGGTGACCTATTGGTAGAACAACAATTCAAACCCAACTTAGGGCGACTACTAAGTGAATGCTCCTGGGGACTTATATCAACTAAAAATTAGTCAGGAAATTCTTATAGAGAGTTTTGCTAACACTACCCTATAGATAAGATACCTGCTTGGGATAATGTACCACTAGGGGTGTCCTCCTAATCCATAAGTGAATATATATTTGGTTTATATGTTTACATGGAACCTATTGGTGAGGGAACACACCGAAGAAGGGTTCCGCTTTAACCTATCTCAGATTTACTGAACCAAGGGAGAATCTGCACATCCACAAGATGGATTCTCCAACCACACAAGTTGTTACTAGGAAAGGGCAACCATCCAATCTGATAGTAATCGGAGTAATGTCTAAATGGGGTTCCAAAGGACGTGATTAAAATATAATGCCCAAAGGGGAGGTGCTGCTAGGAGTTATCCATAGCCCTAGAAAAGAAAGCCAATAGGTGTATAATGGCCAACTCAATGAGAAAGTGTAGTAGACTTACATCTGCCATGAGTGGTGTATCCTATGGATCAAGAACTAACCAACCTAAGGTGTATCAATCAACATGAGTGGTGTATTCATCAGCATAGTGAAAACCAACCAACCTAAGGTGCCCATCGGTGTGCAATGATCAATCTAGAAAGAAAGTGTATAGGCTTACAACTTTCTAAGTGAAACTGATCATCAGGATAGTTTATCATAAAGAAGCCATATGTTATCTAACCTAGAGTGACTACTAAGCTGGGAGCCCTGAGGAAGGATTGGACCCAGACTTGAAGCAGTCCAAAGGAAAGGACCTGCTAGGGGACTTATCCTAAACCTCAAATGTACTCAACCCAGTCAGTGCACAAAGGCTAATCGAAGAAGAAAGCATAGCAGACTCACATCCTCTTAAATAGAGCCAACATGAGGTAGCTTACCAATCATGCAGTAAGGCCTACCAAACAAATAATGCGCTCGTCGATGTGTAGTGGCCAAGTAAGGAAGGAAAGCATAACGGACTTACATCCTCCAAAGCAAGAAGACCTCTGGGGTGACACACTAGCAGGGTAGCATGTCAAGCTGACCTAGAGCAGTTACTAACGGAGTGCCACTGGGGACATTATCTTAACTCAGAGTAGCCCGAGACAAAAGATATGTGTTTATTTTATAAGTTTGTGTGTAGTTTGTGTTGGTGTTATGTCAATGAAAGATAGGATTCCACTCAGGTTCCTTACACCTACACTAAACAGATCATGGCAGATTCGCAAACAAGAATACTTTCAACATGGAAGAGATTGAATTCAAAATGGAATTTTCATTGATGATAATTATTTTCAAACATGATTTATAATATTTTCTTAAGTAGAGCCCATTGATTTGAAGAATTGGTCACTCTCATTTATGATTAATAAGCTAATAAGATCCTCCTTAGAAGGCCTTCTTTATGGCAAAAGGGCCTTCCCAAGTGGGTTCAAACTTGCCTCCCATCTTACGATGGGTAATAATCAGTCTCTTTGGAACCAAAATAAGCTCTCATACTTGAAAAGATCTAGGATGGACCAACTTGTTGTGAGCTTGAATCATTTTAGCTTTGTACAACTCAAGTTTTTGGCATGCCCACATGCATCTCTCCTACAAACCTTCAAGCTCTTCTAACTGCAACTTGGCATTATGCTCTATTATGATCTTGCTACCCACAACTATCCTTAGTGATGGAAGTTGGACTTTTAATGGTAGAATGGCTTCGGACCAATACACTAAGGAAAAAGGAGTAGACTGAGTTGGAGTTCTATATATGGTGCGGTAGGCCCATAAGTCTTCAACTAACTGCTCAAGCCACTATCGCTTGCGGTTGTCGAGTATCTTCTTTAGTATTTAGATGAGTGTTTTGTTGAAGGCTTCAGCTAAGTAGTTTTCCCTCGGGTAGTTGATGGTAGAATATCTCTAATTTATGCTATCTCCTGGCAAATTTGTTGATCTCGATGCTCTTGAATGTAGTACCATTATCAGATATAATTTGTCGAGGCAATCCAAACATATATACGATATGGTTCCTAAAAAATTGAAGCACATGCTGAGTTGTGACCTCTTTGATCAAAATCACCTTCGCCCATTCTAAAAAGTTGCCAGTAGTAGCTAAGATGAACTGATGATCTTTAGAAGAAGGAAGATGCATAATGTTGGGTGGTTGGTGTAGGACAACACTATGTATTTGACATTGGTGGCCTTGCCTAGCTTTATCCATGTAATTTTTGATCATTGATGGCCAGTAGTATTCTAGTCTCTTGATCTTAGCTTTCATCTTCAAACAGATTGGTTGGCTCCACATAATCCTGAGTGTACCTCGGTCACGATCTTACTGGCTTTGTGCTTGTCTAAACAATGTAACCACATATGATTGAAAGATCACCGGTATAAGACACCATCCACAAGAGTGTAGGAAAGTGCTCTCTGCTTCATCTGATGGGCTTGGGACTTCTCTTGAGGTAGTTTATCTTTATTTAAGTAATCCATGAATGGTTGCCTCCAATCTATCTCCTCATCCTTCTTTAAAATGACAACCTCCCCTTTAAGAGAGTACTTTTTGATGAGTTCAATATTAACAAAAGATAAGACTTCTCTAGTTTAGACCTTTATTATATATACTCATACTCCGGACATGTCAATTCCTTGGCAAGCTTGGCTAAAGCATATGCTACAACGTTCTATCCATGAGGAATCTTATAAATGGAAACCTCTAGGATTTGGGCCAACAACTCCATGGTGTACTTATGGTAGTGATGGAGCTTGGGCTTTATAACCTTATAGGACCCAATGATTTGGTTGATAATTAGTTGAGAATCCCCAAAGATGTTGACATTTTGGATGCTTAAAGTAATGGATAACTCCAAACTAGCAATCAGAGCCTCATATTCTGATTCATTGTTAATGCAAGGATTAGATAAATGATATGAGAATCTCATCACATCACAATCTGGAGTTAAGAGAACTATTCTTACCCCTACCTTTTCTAGAATAGTAGATTCTAATTCTTCTCCTCATTGGGAGGAAGCCGCACCATCAAAGTACATCTCCCAGTGGTGAATGCTAGTATCCCCTAAGTTCATGATTTGTTCATCGGGGAGATCATCACTAAGCAGAGAGTCAGCAAGAAGTGGGTGTGCTGCTAAGAAATCTGCTAGCACTTGTCCTTTTACCGCACGGTGGGGTACGAAGGTAATGTCAAATTGTGAGAGGATCATGGACTATCGTGCCAACCGTCTGGAAACCGTTGGCTGTATCATGAGATACTATAGTGGAATGATCCTAGAAATTAGGTTCACCTTATCAGGAAGCATGTAGTGTTGTAGCTTTTGGGATGCAAAGATTAAAGCTAGGCAATGCTTCTCAATGGGTGGATAATTAACCTCAATAGAGATTAGATGACTGTTGAGGTAGTACAGTGTATTTTCCTTCCCTTTGTTGTTTGCTTGGGCCAAAAAAGCACCAAGGAAGTCGTCTAATGCAACAATGTTAAGTATGAGGCACTTTCCCTAAATAAGGGCTTCTAGAACTGACGGCGTTATCAGGTAATGCTTGATGTCTTCGAAGGTATGCTCACTCTTGTCATCCTACTTGAACTTGGCATCCTTTTTGACAAGTGTTGAGAATGGTTGACATCTTCCCGATAGGTTGGATATAAAGCATCTTCGATACGCTAACCGCCCTTGGAATGATCTGAGTTGAGTTAAGCCTTTAGGGGGTGGCATTTCTAATATCATCCTGATCTTCTTTGGATTGATTTCAATTCCCTGGTGTCGGACAAACAAACCCAAGGAATTACCCTAAAGATACTCCGAATGCACACTTTAGGGGGTTCATTTTGAGGATAAATTATCTTAATTGTCTGAAAAGTACTCTCAAGTCAAAGAGATGGTCTTCTTTTTCTCTACTTTCGACCACGAGATCATCAACATAGCACTCGACTTGAAGATGAATGAGTTCGTCGAAGATTCAAGTTTAAAATAAAATAAAAACCTAAACTAAAACCTAAACCTGAACTTAAAAAGAAAATAAAATAAACTAATTAAAGTAAACTAAAATAAAATAAATAAAAACCCAAACTAAATTAAAAAGTCAAATAAACCTAAGTGTTAAAAAGCTAAATAAAATAAAAACTAAATGTAAAATAAAGACAAAATAAACCTACAATAAACCTAAAATAAAATAAAATAAAAACTAAATAAAAAGCTAAACATAAAAAATAAACCTAAAAATAAATAAAAAATAAAACTTAAACCCTAAACTAATTAAAAACTAGACATAAAATAAAAATAAATTAAATAAAATAAAGTAAACCTAAACCTAAACCAAAATAAATTAAACTAAGATAGATATAACCTAAACCTTAACCTAACCCAAAAAACTAAAATAAACCTAAACTAACTAAAAAATAAAACCTAAAATAAACCTAAAATAAAACTAAACCTAAAAAAATAAAATAAAACTAGACCTAAACCTAAATAAAAAAATAAAACCCTAAACATTAAATAAAAAACTTGACTAAAATAACCTAAACCTAAACCTAAATCTAAAATAAAAAATAAAACTAAAATAAATAAACTAAATAAATAAAATAAAAAATAAAATTAACCAAAAATAAAATAAAATAAACAATAAAATAAATAAAATAAACTAAAATAAACCTAAACCTGCTAAACTAAATAAACCTAAACCTGTTTGGTTTACTTAATTTCTTTTTAAAACCCTAAACCCTAAATCCTACCCAAAAACATAAAACCACCCACTAAAATACCTAAATCCTACCACTAAAATAAACTAAATAAACCTAAACTTGGTTTACATAATTAAAAAATAAACTCTACCCTAAATCCCAAACCCTCACCCTACCCAAATGACCCCACTCTACCCCAACCCTAAACTCTAAAACCTGACCACTCACTTGCCATACCATGACTACTCCCTCTAAACCCTCTTCCTTACACACCCTCTTGAAACTAAACTAAATGAAATAATAAAATAAAATAAATAAAATAAACTTAAATATATTAAATAAAATAAAATAAAACCTAAACTAAACCTAATCCAAACCCTAAACCTGACCTCACCTATAACCCAAAAAATAAAATAAAATAAAAACTAAAACTAAAATAAAATAAATAAAACCTAAACTAAAATAAAAAAAATAAATAAACCTAAAATAAAAACCTAAATAAAATAAAACTAAATGTAAAATAAAATGAATAAACCTAAAATGAAATAAAATAAAAACTAAATAAAGAACTAAACTTTAAAAAACTTTAAAATAAAACTAAAGCGTAAATCATAAAAATAAAAAAAAAACTAAACCTAAAATAAACAAAATAAAATAAACCTAAACTAAAATAAATAAAACCTAAGCGTGAAATAAATTAAACCTAAACCCTAAATTAAATAAAAAACTAAAATAAACTTAAACCTAAACTAAAAATAAAACCTAAAAGTAAACTTAAACTAAAACAAAACCTAAAACTAAAAAAATAAAATAAAAACCTAAACTAAACTAAAATGAAAAATAAAATAAAATTAAAACTAAGTTAAAAAATAAACCTAAACCTAAACTAAACATTAAACTAAAATACAAAACCTAAACTAAAATAAATAAACCTAAATAAAACTAAATAAAATAAAAAAAATAAACCTAAATAATTTAAAAAATAAAATAAATAAACTAAATAAACTAAAACTGCTGGTTTGTTTTTAAAAATTCTAAACCTAAACCCTAAACCCAACTAGCAGACCCTGACCCCAAACCCTAAACCTTAAAACCAAACCTACCATAACCCTAAACCACACCCTACCAAAATCTACCTTAAAATACAAACACTAAACTAAAACCTAAACTGGCTGAAATAATACCTAAAAATAAAATAAATAAAACTAAACTTAATTAAAATAAATAAAATAAAATAAAATAAAAATCTAAACCTAATCCTAAACCTAAAGCTCAACGTAAACCTAAACTTAAAAATAAAATAAAAATAATAAAAACTAAACAAAAATAAAATAAATAAAAACCTAAACTAGACTAAAAGTAATAAAATAAAGCTAAAAATAAAAAACCTAAATAAAATAATAACTAAACGCAAAATAAAAATTAATAGACCTAAAATAAAATAAAATAAAAACTAAATAAAGACTAAACCTAAAAATAAAAAAATTAAACCTAAACCTTGAATTAAAAAAAAACTAAACCAAAAATAAACAAAATAAAATAAACCTGAACATAAGCTAAAATAAATAAGATTACATCTAAACCTAAAATAAACTAAACCTAAACCCAAAATTAAATTAAATGAAATAAACTAAAAATAAACCTAAACCTAAACTAAAAAATAAAACCTAAAAATAAATCTAAAATAAAAACCTAAAACATAAACATCAAAATAAAATAAAAATCTAAACTAAACTAAAAAAAAATAAAATGAAAATAAAACTAAACTAAAAATAAACATAAACATAAATTTAAACCTAAAAAATTAATTAAAATAAATAAACCAAACTAAATAAAAATAAAAAATAAAATAAACTAAAATAAATAAAAATAAACAAAATAAACTATAAACTAAACCTCTTGGTTTATTGATTTTTTTTAAAAACTAAACCTAAATAAAATAAAACCTAAACCTAAAAACCTAAAACCTAAACTTGCTTGGCTAAACCACAATCCCCAAACCCAATCTAAACTGACCACAAACTAACCTCCTAAACCTTAAACTGAAACCAAATCCAAACCTATACCTAAAATTAAACTAAACACTAATTCTAACTATAACATTAAACCTAAACACTGGCAAAGCCAACCACAAATTAAAGTAAACCACAACCTAAACTCTAAATCCACAACCTAAAACCCCCAAAACCACTGAGCCTAATCTTAAATACAAACTTAAACCATAAATCAAAACCCTAAACAAAACCCTGAGCCACTGAGGCTGGCTCTGACCAGGCCACTAACTAGGCCCTAACTGAGCCACAGGCCATATAGCCCTAGGCTCCCTAAACTCCTGGGCCCTACCCTGGGCCTCAGATCTTATACTGAAGTGACCATAAACCCCAGCATTAAGCTAAACTCAAGATAAACTTAAAATAAAATAAATAAATACATAAACCTAAATAAATAATATAAAACCTAAACAAACTTAAACCTATGTCTAAAATAAAATACATTAAAATAAATTAACTAAAATAAAATAAATAAAACGGACTAAACTAAAAATAATATAAGAATAAACCTAAATAAAATAAAACTAAAATGAAATAAATCTAAAATAAAATAAATAAACTAAATAAATCTAAACCTAAAATAAATAAAAATAAAACCTAAACTCTAAACTAAAAAAACTAAACCTAAAAATAAAAAATAAAATAAATAAACTAAAATAAACCTAAACCTAAACTAAAATAAAATAAACTAAAATAAATAAAGCCTAAACTAAACCTAAAATAAACTAAACCTAAACCTAAACTAAATAAAATAAAATAAAATACAAATATAAACTAAACTAAAATAAACCTAAAATAAACCTAAAATAAAGACCTATAACCTCATAAAAAAATAAAATAAAACCTAAACCTAAAATAAAAATAAAACCTAAACTTAAAATTAAAATAAAAATAAACTCAACAAAAACTAAACCTAAAAAAATGAACTAAAATAAAACATCTAAAATAAATAACTAAAATAAATAAACTAAAAATAAAAATAAACCTAAAAAAATTAAAATAAAATAAATTCAAATAAATAAAAAATAAATTTTAATTAACTTAAACTTATCAGTTTACTTAATTTAAAATAAAAAACCCTAAACCCTAAACCATAAACTCTAAAACTAACCCCAACCCACAAACCTGACCCTAAACCTACACAAACCCAAAAACCTAAACCCTAAACCTTAAACCCTAACCCCTAAACCCTAAACCCGAAACCCTAAACCATAAATGCTAAAACCCTAAACCATAAACCATAAATGCTAAAACCCTAAACCATAAACCCCAAACTCTAAACCCTAAACTCTAAAACATACAACCCTAAACCTTAAACCCCAAACCCTTAACCCTAAACTAAACCTAAACTAACCCTAAACCCTAAGAATGGGTAGAACCTTAAAGGTAGGAACATCACCATCAACTAGGCTTAGTCTAGATCTGGTGGTGGAGGCGATGGCGGAGGTGGCGAATATCATAGAGGTGGTGGGGGATCTGGAGTTGGTGGATATGGAGTTGGTGGTCAGAGCAGTGCTGGTTATAGAGGCGGTAAGAAGGACGGAGGTTATAGCCATGGTGGAGATGGAGGAAGAGATCGGGGATATGATGGCAGATCATGCTACTTGAGAGGTGGGGGTGGTTCAAATGAGAATTAGAGAAATTCAAGAACGACCGATCTGATTTGCTGCTTATGAAACTATGTCTTTATAAAAGAGATGGTTCTACTTATTTAAGGTTTCTGATTTGCTCTATCGGTGCTCATTTTTAATCTATGTCATCGCTTCTATCTTCGAAAAGTTGGGGTGCTACTTGGTTGATGAAATCAAAAAGAAAAAATGTTGAATCTAAATTTATTCTCTGTCAACCCTAAACCCTTAACCCTAAACCCTAAAACCCTAAACCTTAAACCCTAAACCCTAAAACCTAAAACCATAAACCATAAACCTTAAAAACTATAACCTTAAACCCTAAACCCTAAACCCCAAACCTTAAACCCTAAACTAACCCTAAACTAACACTAAACCATACCCCTAAACCCTAAACCTTGAATAAAGATGTCATTAGGAGTATATCTAAAGAATGACCTAATCCTAACATAGTTATGGTAGCTAAGGAAAATGTCTTCAAGAGACTTTCCCTTGACTATTAGAGATTTGAATACCCTAAACCCTAATGCTAAATCATATTATAATACTGTATATTATAGTATAATGCAGCATCATATGTTTGAGCATGTAGTGATGTGTTTTTGGATGTTATAAGATGTTTTGAAATGTTTTAGTATATTATGGTATTGTGCCCTGTAGTCTATACTAATATAAATCATAGAAATACTGATTTAAAAAATTAGATGATGAAATTTGTTAAATTTGAAGTGGGAATTAGATTATAGTACCAAAGGTGTGTTATGCCACTTGTAGTATAAAAAGTAAGATTTTTTGTTCAAAATAAATATTATATGTTGTAGCATAATATAGAATCATATATCATAATATATTCTTTGATGCATTTTAAATTCTTTTAGTATTATATAATCATGTAGTCCAGCATACACTAGCATTACTTTTAAAAATTTTGATTTAGACTTTAAAATAATGGAATTTGGCCAAATTCATAATAGGTAGAGCATGTCATCATAATGTACTATCTTAATTTAAAAAATGTAAGTGATATGATTAAAATATATAGTTTTTTATTATTTAGACTAATTTTATGATTTTTTTCTTAAGTAATCCCTTGTGATGCGATGTACAATATAATATAATATAATATGTTATAGTGTATTATAATATAGGATGTCATAATATAGTTTAGCATCATGCATTATAGCATACTATTGTGTATTACTACTTGTTGTTCAGAGTATAGTTTGTATTAGTATAATTCATTAAAATACTAATTTATAGTCTACGATGATGGGATTTGGCCAAATTTAAGGTAAACTTTAGGGAACATCATTGGGGGTATGCTATGGTGTCTCATTTAATCAAAAGAATCGAATTTTGCATCCAAAATAAATTATCATTTTCCAACCAAATTTTATAATTTTTTTGCTTAAGGTGATTTATTTTAAGGTGTAATGTAAGATAATATATTATATGAAAGCATATTTAAAATATAATGTACATAACAATATAACCCTAAACCCTAAACTAACCCTAAACCCTAAACCTAAATTAACCCTAAACTCTAAGAATGGGCAGAACCTTGAAGGTAGGAACATTACCATCAACTAGGCTCAGTCTAGATCTAGTGGTGGTGGTGATGGCGGAGGTGACGATTATCATAGTGGTGGTGGGAGATCTGGAGTTGGTGGTCAGAGAAGTGCTAGTTATGGAGGCGGGAAGAGGGACAGAGGTTACAGCTGTGGTGGAGACGAGGGAAGAGATCAGGATATGATGGCGGATCATGCTACTCAAAAGGTGGGGGTGGTTCAAATGAGAATTATAGAAATTCAAGAACGACCGATCCGATCTCCTGCTTATGGAACTATGTCTTTATAGTAAAGATGGTTCTACTTATTTAAGATTTTTGATTTGCTCTATCGGTGCTAATTTTTTTAATGTAAATCTGTGTCTTCAAAAGTTAGGGTGCTACTTGGTTGATGAAATCAAAAAGAAAAAATATTGAATCTAAATTTGTTCTCTGTAAACCATAAACTCTAAACCCTAAACCCTAAACCCTTAACCCTAAACCCTAAAACCCTAAACCCTAAACCCTAAACCCTAAACCCTAAAATCATAAATCATAAACCTTAAAACCTACAACCCTAAACCCTAAACCATAAACCCCAAACCTTAAACCCTAAACTAACCCTAAACTAACACTAAAACCCTACCCCTAAACCCTAAACCCTAAACCTTGAATAATGATGTCATTAGGAGTAAATCTAAAGAATGACCTAATCCTAACATAGTTATGGTAGCTAAAGAAAATGTCTTCAAGAGACATTCCCTTGACTATTAGAGATTTGAATACCCTAAATCCTAATCCTAAATGATATTATAATACCATATATTATAGTATAGTGCATCATCATATGTTTGAGCATGTAGTGATGTGTTTTTGGATGTTATAAGATGTTTTGAAATGTTTTAGTATATTATGGTATTGTGCCCTATAGTCTATATTAATATAAATCATAAAAATCTGATTTAAAAATTAGATGATGAAATTTGTTAAATTTGAAGTGGGAATTAGGTTATAGTACCAAAGGTGTGGTATGCCACTTGTAGTATAAAAAGTAAGATTTTATGTTCAAAATAAATATTATATGTTGTAGCATAATATAGAATCATATATCATAATATATTCTTCGATGCATTTTAAATTCTTTTAGTATTATATAATCATGTAGTCCAGCCTACACTAGCATTACTTTTAAAAATTTTGATTTAGACTTTAAAATAATGGAATTTGGCCAAATTCATATTAGGTAGAGCATGTCATCATAATGTACTATCTTAATTTAAAAAATGTAAGTGATATGATTAAAATATATAGTTTTTTATTATTTAGACTAATTTTATGAATTTTTTCTTAAGTAATCCCTTGTGATGCGATGTAAAATATAATATAATATAATATGTTATAGTGTATTATAATATAGGATGTCATAATATAGTGTAGCATCATGCATTATAGCATACTATTGTGTATTACTATTTGTTGTTCACATATTTTAGTTTGTTATAGTATGATGTAGTATAGTCTGTATTAGTATAATTCATAAAAATACTAATTTATAGGCTAAGATGATGGGATTTGGCCAAATTTAAGGTGAACTTTAGGGAACATCATTGGGGGTATGCTATGGTGTCTCATTTAATCAAAAGAATCGAATTTTGCATCCAAAATAAATTATCATTTTCCAACCAAATTTTATAATTTTTTTGCTTAAGGTGATTTATTTTAAGGTGTAATGTAAGATAATATATTATATGAAAGCATAGTTAAAATATAATGTACATAACAATATAACCCTAAACCCTAAACTAACCCTAAACCCTAAACCTAAATTAACCCTAAACTCTAAGAATGGGCAGAACCTTGAAGGTAGGAACATCACCATCAACTAGGCTCAGTCTAGATCTAGTGGTGGTGGTGATGGCGGAGGTGGCGATTATCATAGTGGGGGTGGGAGATCTGGAGTTGGTGGTCAGAGAAGTGCTAGTTATGGAGGCGGGAAGAGGGACAGAGGTTACAGCTGTGGTGGAGACGAGGGAAGAGATCGGGGATATGATGGCGGATCATGCTACTCAAAAGGTGGGGGTGGTTCAAATGAGAATTATAGAAATTCAAGAACGACCGATCCGATCTGCTGCTTATGGAACTATGTCTTTATAGTAAAGATGGTTCTACTTATTTAAGGTTTTTGATTTGCTCTATCGGTGCTAATTTTTAATCTATGTCGTCGCTTGTGTCTTCAAAAAGTTAGGGTGCTACTTGGTTGATGAAATCAAAAAGAAAAAATATTGAATCTGAATTTGTTCTCTGTAAACCCTAAACTCTAAACCCTAAACCCTAAACCCTAAACCCTTAACCCTAAACCCAAAAACCCTAAACCTTAAACCCTAAACTCCAAACCCTAAAATCATAAATCATAAACCTTAAAACCTACAACCCTAAACCCTAAACCATAAACCTTAAACCTAAACTAACCCTAAACTAACACTAAACCTACCCCACAAACCCTAAACCTTGAATAATGATGTCATTAGGAGTAAATCTAAAGAATGACCTAATCCTAACATAGTTATGGTAGCTAAAGAAAATGTCTTCAAGAGACTTTCCCTTGACTATTAGAGATTTGAATATCCTAAACCCTAATCTAAATGATATTATAATACCATATATTATAGTATAGTGCATCATCATATGTTTGAGCATGTAGTGATTTGTTTTTGGATGTTATAAGATGTTTTGAAATGTTTTAGTATATTATGGTATTGTGCCCTATAGTCTATATTAATATAAAACATAAAAATACTGATTTAAAAAATTAGATGATGAAATTTGTTAAATTTGAAGTGGGAATTAGGTTATAGTACCAAAGGTGTGGTATGCCACTTGTAGTATAAAAAGTAAGATTTTATGTTCAAAATAAATATTATATGTTGTAGCATAATATAGAATCATATATCATAATATATTCTTCGATGCATTGTAAATTCTTTTAGTATTTTATAATCATGTAGTCCACTAGCATTACTTTTAAAAATGTTGATTTAGACTTTGAAATGGTGGAATTTGGCCAAATTCATAATAGGTAGAGCATGGCATCATAATGTATTGTCTTAATTTCAAAAATGTAAGTGATAAGATTAAAATATAAAGTTTTTTATTATTTAGACTAATTTTATGATTTTTTCTTAAGCAATCCCTTGTGATGCAATATGCAATATAATATAATATAATATGTTATAGTTTATTATAATATAGGATGTCATAATATAGTGTAGCATCATGCATTATAGCATACTATTGTGTATTACTACTTGTTGTTTAGCATATTTTAGTTTATTATAGTATGATGTAGTAGATTTTGTATCAGTATAATTAATAAAAATACTAATTTATAGGCTGAGATGATGGGATTTGGCCAAATTTAAGGTAAACTTTAGGGATCATCATTGGGGGTATGCTATGGTGTCTCATTTAATCAAAAGAATCAAATTTTGCATCCAAAATAAATTATCATTTTCCAACCAAATTTTATAATTTTTTTTGTTTAAAGTGATTTATTTTAAGGTGTAATGTAAGATGATACATTATATGAAAGCATATTAAAATATAATGTACATAACAATATAACATCACATTTATATGAATGTGGTGGTGTGTTATTAAATGTTATTGTACATTCTAGTATGTTTTACTTTTGTTATAATACATTGGGTCATAACTCACAAAAATGTTAATTTGATGGTTGATATGCAAGAATTTGGTCAAATTCATGGAACACTCCAAGAATCAACACCAAAATTATGCTATTTTATACCATTTCTAATAGAGAAATAACAATTTTACATCCAAAATGAACATTATTCATATTTTAAGAAAATTTTGTTATTTGTTTCTTTTAAGTGATTTTAATGAGGTGTAATGTTAAACAATATATTATATTATAGCAAGTTATAATATATCATCATATATTATAATATAATATAGTGTGTCAATTCACACTATAATATGTTTAGCATGATATTGTATAGTTAGTTTGAGCTTGCACCATCACAAATCATAAAATGTTGATTTCAATGTTAAGATGATGTAATTTGAATGAATACATTTTTAGGCTTTTGGTTGAAGTATTAAAGGTGTGCATAAGAGAAGAAATAAGGTTTGATGAGAATTCTATGTCAAGGACATGGAGGGAGATCTACTAGGGATCACACATGCTGGACATGACATGTGAGGGTCTATGTCGTGAATAGAAGAAAAAAATTTATTAGGGATAACGTTTGAATTTGATTTGATTATATGATTTGTGGAAATAAGATCCGCCGGGGATAAGAATGTATAATCCACCAGGGATTAAGATCTAATTGACTTTAATTTGTTTTTTTTAACTGATGTAAAGGCATATCTACTAGACATATGAGCTCAAGTCTGCTGGGGATCGGGTATATGAACCTTCCATTAGGCAAGTAGGTTTAGGCTATTCACTGGGGATGGAAGCTTGGTTGGATTTCTTTAATTTGCACTTTATTGGGGGAGATGGTTTAAATTAGCTCCACTAGAGAGGTTGGTTTTGAATTTGATTTTTTTGCTTGACTTATTTATATATGATTTGGGTCTCCACTAGGGAGAAGGGTGTAATTTAACTATATTAGGGAAAATTAGATTGGGTTTAATTTAATCTGAGTTAATGTATAGACACTATCGGTGTGCAATGGACCCACTGAGAATGGGCTATAACAGCCTTGACCTACCTCAGGTTTACAAATCCAAAGGGATAGTCTACCTACTGTGGGGTAGAGTTAGCCAACCTAAGGGGTTTCCTTTCGATGTGCAATGGCTTTTCTAGGAAGAAGGTGTAGCAAACTTACATATTCCAAAGCGAGGAACAACCGCTGGGGTGACATGTTGGATGCACAATAAATTGAACTTGACCGAGGGCGACTATTGAGTGAAAGTCATTGGGAACTTATGTCAACTCAAAAGTAGTCAGGATTAATTTTATTTTAATTTCATGTGATTTGATATGGTTTGTTTGGTTTAGTTTGATTTTGAATTGAGGGCATATCCGTTGGGATTTAAACTCGATTAAATTTGATAGATTTAATTTATGGACCATGTCAGTGTGCGATGGACCCACTGAGAAGGGGATTTATCAAATTTATTCTATCTCAGATTTACAAATCCAAAGGGATAGTCTACTAGCCATGGGGTAGGGCTAGCCAACCTAAGGGTTTGCCTTTTGTTGTATAATGACTGTACTAGTAAGAAGACATAACAGACTTACATCTTCTAAAGTAAGGAACAACCACTGGGGTGACTTGTTAGTAGCACAATAAATCAAACACGACTTAGGGGTGACTACTGAGTGAATGCCCACTGGGGAATTATATCAACTCAAGAGTAGTCAGGCGATTCTTATAGGGTGTTTTTCTGACACTGCCCTAAAGATAGAATACATGCTTGGGAAAAGGTATCGCTAGGGGGTATCCTCCTAATCGACAAGTAAATATATTTTTTTTGTTTATATGTTTACATGGGACCACACTAAGAAGGGGCTATGTCGGTCTTGACCTATCTCAGATTTATTGGACCAAGGGAGAATCTGCACATCCACAGGACAATTTCTCCAACAACAGGGTGGTTACTAGGAAAGGTGAACAGTCCAATCCAATAGTAACCTAGGTAGTGTCTAAATGGGGTCACAAAGGATGTAACCCAAAAATAGTACCAACAGGGGAGGTGCTACTAGGGGCGTTATCTTGAGCCCTGGAAAAGAAAGCCTATAGGTGTACAGTGGCCAACTCAAGGAGAAAGAATAACAGACTTACATCTGCCATGATTGGGGTATCCTAAGGTGTGAGAACCAACCAACCTAAGGTGTATCCGTTAGCTTGAGTGGTGTATCTGTCAGCATAGTGAGAATAAACCAATTTGAAGTATCCTTCGGTGTGCAATGATCAATCTAAAAAGACTTACAACTTTCCAAGCAGAACTGATCATCAGAATAGTCTATCATTGGCAGGATAGATGCTATCTAACATAGAGCGACTACGAAGCTGGGAGCCCTGAGGAAGGACTTACCCTAAACCTCAGGAGGGAAGGAGATGCTAGGGGACTTATCCTAAACCTCAAATATAATTGTCCCAATTAGTGTACAAAAGCTAATCCAAGAAGAAAGCGTAATAAACTCACATCCTTTTAAACAAAGCCAACAAGAGGTAGCTTACCGGCCACATAGTAATGCTTACCATACTAACAAGGTGCTCGTCGGTGTGCAGTGGCCAAGTAAGGAAGGAAAGCATAGCAGACTTACATCCTCCAAAGTAAGTAGCCCACTAGGGTGACACACTAGCAGGGTACCATGTCAGCCCGACCTAGAGCAGCTACTGAGTGAGTGCCACTAGAATCGTTATCTTAACTCAGAGTAGCCCGAGATAAAAGATATGTGTTTGTTTATATATGTTTGTGTATAGTTTGAGTTTGTCTAGTGTTGATGAAGGATAGGATGCTGCTCGGGTTCCTTACACCTATCTTAAACACATCATGGCTGATTCGCAAACAAGAATACTTTTAACATGGAAGAGATTGAATTTGAATTAGAATTTTCATTGATGATAATTATTTTAAAACATGATTTATATTATTTTTTTAAGTAGAGCCCATTGATTGGAAGCATTGGGCACTCTCCCTTTTGAATAATAAGCTGATAATACCCTCCTTAGTAGGCCTTCTCTATGGCAAAAGGGCCTTCCCATGTGGGTTCAAACTTGCCTCCCATCTTACGATGGGCAACAATCAATCTTCTTAGAACTAAAATAAGCTCTCTTACCTAAAAAGCTTTAGAATGGACCAACTTGTTGTGAGCTTGTATCATTTTTGCTTTGTACAACTCGAGGTTTTGGCAAGCCCACAAGTGTCTCTCCTCTAAACCTTCAAGCTCTTCTAACCACAACTTGGCATTCCGCTCTGCTGTGATCTTGCTACCCATAGCTATCCTTAGTGATGGGAGTTAGACTTCTAATGGTAGAACAGCTTTAGACCCATACACTAAGTTGGAGTTCTATATGTGGTGCGATAGGCCCACAAGGCTTCAACTTTCTTATCATGCCACTATCGCTTAATATTGTTAAGTGTCTTCTTTAGTATTTGGATGAGAGTTTTGTTGAAGGATTCTGCTAAGCCATTTGCCCTCGGGTAGTTGATGGTAGAATATATCCAATATCGTGTCTCGGGCAAAGTTCGATCTGGTGCTCTTGAATGCAGTACCATTATCAGCTATAATTTGTCGAGGCACTATGAACTTATATATGATATGGTTTTTAAAAAATTGGAGCACATGCTTAGTTGTGACCTCTCTGAACAAAATCACCTTCACCCATTTGGAGAAATAGTCAGTAGCAGCTAAGACGAACCGATGACCCTTGATAGAAGGAGGATCAATCAGACCCACTATGTTGGTACCCCAACATTCGAATGGCCATGAGGCCAATGTAGGATGTAGAATGTTGGGTGATTTGTGTAGGATCACACGGTGACATTGGTGGCATTGCCTAGCCCTATCCATGCAATCTTTGATCATCGACAACCTGTGGTATCCTAGTCTCTTGATCTTGGCTTTCATCTTCGGATCGGATTGGTCATCTCCAGATTATCCTGAGTGTACCTCGATCACGATCTTACAGGCTTCGTGCTTGTCTAGACAATGTAACCACATATGATTGAAAGACCACCGGCAAAAGACACCATCCACAAGAGTATAGGAAAGTGCTCTCTACTTCATCTGATAGGCTTTGAACTACTCTTAAGGTAGTTTGCCTTTATTTAGGTAATCCATGAATGGTTGCCTAAACCGTAAACCATAAAAACTAAAAACCCTAAACCGTAAAGCTTAAACACTAAACCCTAAACCCTAAACCCTAAACTCTAAACTCTAACCCTAAACCCTAAACCCTAAAATCCTAAAAACCTAAACCTAAACTAAATAAAACCTAAAAATAAAATAAATAAATAAACCTAAACTTAAATAAAATAAATAAATAAATAAAATAAAAACTAAACTAAAACCTAAAATTAAAATAAAAATAAATAAACAAAATAAAATAAACCTAAATCTAAACTAAAATAAACTAAACTAAAATAAATAAAACCTAAGCCTAAACCTAAAATAAACTAAACCTAAACTACATAAATTAAAATAAACTAAAAATAAACCTAAACCTAAACTAAAAAATTAAACCTAAAAATAAACCTAAAATAAAAACCAAAAGAATAAAATATAAACCTACACCTAAAGCGAAAAATAAAAAATAAAACCTAAACCTAAAAAAAAATTAAAAAAATTCAACTAAAAAATAAACCTAAACCTAAAAAGTAAACTAAAATAAAAAACCTAAATTAAAATATATAAACCTAAAATAAATAAACTAAATTAAATAAAAATTTAAAATAAAATAAACTAAATAAATAAAAAATAAACTAAATAAACATAAACAAACTGATTTACACAATTTTTTGTTTTAGAAGGAAACCTAAACCCTAAGCTATCCTAAACCCTAAACCCTAAAAAAAAAACTAAAAAATACCTTAACCTACAAGTTTACTTATTTTAAAAATAAACCTAAATGAAAACTTGAACCCTAAACATAAAATCTAAACCCTAAACCCTAAACCCTAAACATACAATCCTAAACCCTAAACCTTAAACCCTAAAACCCTAAACCCCAAACCCCAAACCCATAACCCAAAACCCAAAACCAAAAACCCTAAACCCTAAACCTTGAACCCTAAACCCTAAACACTAAAAACCCTAAATGCTAAATGCTAAACCCTAACCCTAAACCCTAAACCTAAAACTTACAACCCAAAACCATAAAGCCAAAACCCTAAACCCTAAACCCTAAACCCTAAAAACCTAAACCTAAAAA
The DNA here is from genome assembly GCA_021442155.1 of Cymbidium sinense. NCBI lineage: Eukaryota > Viridiplantae > Streptophyta > Magnoliopsida > Asparagales > Orchidaceae > Cymbidium > Cymbidium sinense. The sequence goes on from CM038215.1 coordinate 86,748,701, forward strand.
TAAAATAAATAAGAAAGCTAAACCTAAAAAAATAAATAAAATAAAATAAAATAAAAACTTAAACCTAAACCAAAAAATAAAATAAAATAAAAAATAAAAATTAAACTAAAATAAAATAAATAAACTAAATAAAAATAAAATAAACCTCAAAATAAAACCTAAATAAAATAAAAACTAAAGTCAAAATGAAATAAACCTAAAGTATATAAAATAAAACTAAATAAAATCATAAACCTAAAATAAACCTAAAAATAAAATAAAATAAAGAAATAAAACTAAAAAAAAAAACCTAAACTTAAAATAAACAAAAAAAAAAACCTAAACCAAAACTAAAATAAACTAAAATAAAATAAATAAAACCTATACCTAGACTTAAAATAAACTAAATTTAAACCCTAAATTAAATTAAATAAAGTAAACTAAAAATAAACTTAAACATAAACTAAAAAATAAAATCTAAAAATAAACCTAAAATAAAAACCTAAACCTATAAAAATAAAATAAAAACCTAAACTTAATCCTAAAAATAAAAAATAAAACCTAAACCTAAAAAATAAATTAAAAATAAAACTAAAATAAAAAATATACATAAACCTAAACTTAAACCTAAAACATGAACTAAAATAAAAAACTTAAATTAAAATAAATAAACTTAAAATAAATAACATAAAAATAAAAAATAAACCTAAAAAAAATTAAAAATCAAAATGAACTAAAATAAATTTTAAAAAAAACTAATTAAACATACACCTACCATTTTACTTTATTAAAAAAAATGCTAAACCCTAAACCCTAAACTAAACCCTAAACCCAAACCACCCTAAAACCTAAACCCTAAACCCTAAACCTACAACCTTAAACCCTAAACCCTTAATGCTAAACCAAAAACCCTAAAATACCCTAAACTTAAACCCTAAGCTAATCCTAAACCCTAAACCTTAAAACCCTAAATCCTAAAACACTAAACCCTAAACCCTAAAGCCCTCTTTACTGGTTTATCTTATGTAGGGTGCAATATCTGTGTTGATGTTTTAACTATTGTTGGATTTTGGGCCTTTATCCTGTGCCTCTTGAGGTTGTTGACTACATGGTGGCTTTTGCTTTTCTGCTTGATTTTCTTGTTAGCAATAGGGCTTTTATTGAACTTTACATGTTTGTGGTCTTTCTAAACTACTGTTGTTTTTTACATCTTGGTTCAGCTAGCCTTGGCCAGACCACTTCCCTATCTATCTGGGATTTATCTTATGCATTGTCTATTTTGAATGGGTGGTTTTATGGCCAACTTGCTATTATTTTCTATCTTGGTTGTTGGATGATCTGGATCATTGAATCTTATGTCCAGGATGCTGCTACTGGGGTTGTCCATCATGTTCGTGAGGTGCTTTTGAGTTGTTTTCTTGATTGGCTAACCTCATATACCCAACCTGCAAGAAGAGAAACTATAATTTCTCATTTATTTTTTTTATCTCATTGCAAGATTGGACTTACTTATTGGCTTTTTAGTTTGTCTTTACTGAGGATGTGGGCTTAGCTGCAAGCCAGATCATCCTTATCTGGAAGGATATTTAAGTTCGTTTTTCTTTGAACCCTTTTTGTTTCTATTTTACATCTCTGAATCTTAATGGAGTTTTATATGGTGGGTGTAATAATTGTATTTTTGTTTCCACTGTTGGCCTTTGGAATTTTGGGTCCTTTGTCCAACAGGTTGTCTTTATGGTTGTTGGCTGTTTCTTGCCTTTCGATTTTATTCTTGTTTGTCTTTAAACATCGGCTTTTCACTTCACTGTTGCTATTTTTCCATCCTCGTTCAGCTAGTCTTGGCCAGACCACTTCCCATTCTATCTGGGAATTAACTAATGCATTGTCTATTTTGAATGGGTGGTTTTATGGCCAACTTGCTGTTATTTTCTTTTTTGGTTGTTGGTTGATCATTCGTGAGTCTTATGTCCGATAGTATGCTACTAGGGTTGTATCATGTTTTCGAGGTGCTTTTGGAGTTGTTTTGCTGATTATTTTGGCTAACATCATATACCTAACCTGCCAGGAGAGAAACTGCAATTTCCATTTCAATTTTATTATTTCATTGCAGGTTTGGACTTACTTAATGGCTTACTCAAAAGATCTTCTTCAAATGGCTGCTATACAAGTTTGTTGGCTATGATGGCTGTGATGATTTCACTCCCTTTTGGTTTGGTAGTAGCTCTTGTAATGTAACCATTTTGCTGAAGTTTGGATGCTCATATTTGCATCTACCCGAACTTGGTGTGACTGAGCCTGAGCCTTCTCTATCACACTTCTTTACTATCATTCTCAGATTATGCTATTTTCAGTTATCATTTTGTCTATTTTACCTTAACTGCTCTGACTTCTTTCTATCTACAATTTTGTAGGTGCTTCTCTCTTATCCTCTTGCAGGTTTGCTCCATAGTGTCATGCATTCTCACATCCTGCAGAGCATTAGCCCTAATCTTCCATTGGCTTCTTATGTTAATCAATTTGTATCTTTTGCTTGCTTTATTTTTCTCTTTTGCTTTTGGCTGTACTTAGTAGGTGATTTAATCCCTAGGCTGATTGTAGCTCTTTGAGCAGTAGTTCTAGAGTTTATCCCCTATAAGGACCTTGTAACCCTCTTTTTGTGGCAATAAAATTCCCCTATATGGGGTTTCCCAAAAATAAAAAAAATAAAAAAAAACCCTAAACCCTAAACCCTAAACTGTAAATCCTAAACCCTAAACCCAAAAAACCTAAAACCTAAACCTAAACTAAATAAAACATAAAAATAAAATAAATAAATAAACCTAAACCTAAATAAAATAAAATAAATAATAAATATAAAAACCTAAACAAAACCTAAACCTAAACCTTAAAATAAAATAAAATAAAATAATTAAAAACCTAAAATAAACTAAATAAAATAAAATAAACCTAAGAATAAAAGCCTAAATAAAAAAAACTAAACGTTACATACAAATAAAATAAACCTTAAAAAAAACTAAATAAAAATATAAACCTAAAAATAAACCTAAAAATAAAACCTAAAAAAAATAAAAAAGAAAACCAAACCGATATACTAAAAAACCCAAAACTTAAAATAAAAAATAAAATAAACAAAATAGTATAAATCTAAACCTAAACTAAACTAAACTAAAATAAATAAAACCTAACCTTAAATCAAAAATAAACTAAACCTAAACTAAAATAAAATAAAATAAACTAAAAATGAATCTAAACCTAAACTAAAAAATAAAACCTAAAAATAAACCTAAAATAAAAACCTAAAACCTAAACCTAAAAAAATTAAATAAAAACCTAAACCTAAAACTAAAAAAAAAAAAAACCTAAAACTAAAAAATAAAAAATAAAAGTAGAACACATCAAAAAAATAAACCTAAACCTAAACCTAGAAAATAAACACAAAGAAAAAATCGAAACTAAAATAAAAAACTTAAAATAAATAAACTAAACTAAATTAAAAGAAAAAATACACATAAATAAAAATAAAAAATAAAATAAACAAAAATGAATAAAAAATAAACTAAATAAACGTAAACCTACTTGTTTACTTAATTTTTTTATATAAAAAAAAATTAAACCTCTAAAAACAAACCTAAAAACTAAACCCTACAATCTTAAAACCCACCTAGACCCCAAACTAAAACCCTAAACCCTAAAACCCTAAAGCCTAAAGCCCTAAACTAACCCTAAACCCTGTTAAACCCTAAACCCTAAAAGCCCAACCAGAAAACCCTAAACTACAGAACCAATACTAAAAACCCAAAACCCTAACCTTAATACTAAAACCCAAAACCTAAACTAAAATAAAATAAAATAAAACTCAGTTAAAAATAAACTTAAACCTAAACACGGATCTAAAAATAAATTAAAATAGAAACTAAAATAAATAAACTTAAAATAAATAAAGTAAACTAAATAAAAATGAAAACTAAACCTAAATAAAAAAACTAAAATAAACAAAAAATAAACTAAATAAACCTCAACCTACTAGTTTACTTAATTTTAAAAAAAAACCATACACCATAAATCCTAAACCCTAAACCCTAAACCCTAAATCCTAAACCATAAACCTACAACCCTAAACCCTAAACCCTAAACCTTAAACCCTAAAAAACCCTAAACCCTAAACCCTTAACCCTAACCCTAAACCCTAAACCCTAAAACTCCAAACCCTAAACCCTAAACACTAAACACTAAACTGTAAACCATAAACCCTAACCTTAAACCCTAAACCCTAAACTCTAAACCTAAACCTAAAGTAATTAAATAAATTTAAAAATATACCTAAACTTGAAAACCATATAAACCTAAGCCTGAACCCTAAGAATGGGCAGAACCTTGATGGCAGGAACTTCACCGTCAACAAAGCACTGTCCAGATCTGGCAGTGGAGGCGAAGGTGAAGGTGGCGGTTATCATAGTGATGGTGGGGGATCTGGAGGTGCTGGTGGATATGGAGGTGGTGGTCGGAGCAATGGTGGTTATAGAGGCGGGAGGAGCGGCAGAGGTTATAGTCGTGGTGGTGGCGGAGGGAGAGATAGGGGATATGATGGTGGATCTCACTACTCGAGAGGCTGGGTTGGTTCTGATGGGAACTAGAGAAACTAAAGAATGGCCAATCTGATCTGCTGCTTATGGAACTATGTCTTTATGGTTGAGAAGGTTCTAGTTATCTAGGATTTTTAATTTGTTCTACACGAGCACATTTTTTATCTATGTCATCGCTTATCATACAAAATTTCATGGTTACTTGGTTGATGAAATTGAAAAGATGAAATTTTGACTATGAATTTGTTCTCTATTAAAATGAAAATTAAAACCAAAAACCCTAAACCCAAAACTCAAACCTGAACCCTAAACCCTAAAAATAAAAAATAAAATAAATAAGTAAACCCTAACCCTAAACACTAAACCCCAAAATCCTAAACCCAAAACCTTAAACCCCAAACCCTAAATCCTAAACCCTAAACCCTAATCCCTAAACCCTAAAAACCTAAAACCTAAAACCTAAACTAAATAAAACCTAAAAAAGAAATAAGTAAAAAAAACTTAAACCTAAATATAAAAAAAAGTCCTAAACTAAAACCTAAACCTAAACCTAAACCTAAACCAACAAAGAAAAAATAATAACTAAAATAAAATAAAATAAATAAAAACCTAACATAAACTAAAAAATAAATAAACCTAAATAAAATAAAAACTAAACAAAAAATAAAAATAAAATAAACTTAAAAAAATAAAAATTAAATTAAATAAAAATCTAAACCTAAAATATAAACCTAAAAATAAAACCTAAAAATAAATAAATAAAATAAAAAAATACTTAAACAAAATAAACTAAACTAAAATAAATAAAACCTGACCTAAAATAAACTAAACCTTAACTCTAAACTAAATAAAATAAAATAAACTTAAAACAAACCTAAACTTAAATTAAAAAATAAAACCTAAAAATAAACCTAAAACCTAAACCTAAAAAAAATAAAATAAATACCTAAACCTAAACCTAAAAAAAAATAAGACCTAAACTAAAGAAATAAAATAAAAATAAAACAAAATAAAAGAATAAACATAAACCTAAACCTAAGCCTAAAATATAAACTAAAATATAAAAACCTAAACTAAAATAAATAAACCTAAAATAAACAAAATAAACTAACTAAAATAAATAAAATAAATAAAATAATATAAACTAAATAAATAAAAATAAACTAAATCTTCAAAACCTAAACTGTCGGGTTCACTGGTTTAAAAACCCCTAAACCTTCATAAAACCCTAAATCTAAATCTAAACCTACTGTAATACTGAGACCTAGATCTGACTCCCAACTGCTAAACCAGGCCCAAAATTAACCTGAAATCCTGCAGGCCCTGGGCCTGATGAACTACCCACCTGATCTCTATGACACTGAGCCTAATTACTGACCATGGCTCATACTGACCCTAAAGGCCCTGTTACTCTAATGACCTGGGCCACCATAACTACCTAAACCTGACCCTAAACTGACCTGGGCCCTGGGCACTGACCACAGGCCACTGATCCACTAACAAACCTAGTGCAACCTAAACCTACACTGGGCCTGTTTTAAACCTCTACTGAGCCACTGACCACTAAACCACCCTAAACCCTGACCTGGGCTGATCTTCCTCACCTCCTACCCCACATCTTTGCACCTAAACCTAAACTCCTAGTCTCTAACTACTCAAAAATCACTAAAACTAAACCCTGGGGTTGACCCTAACTTGACTAAATGATAAAACTAACTAAACCAAACTCCCCACTCCTAAACACTGAAACCTAAATCCTAACCACAACCCTACCCTCCCTGACCCTATAAACCCTGAGCCTAAAACCTAAATAACTGGAACTTAAACTTAAAGTAAATAAACCTAAAATAAAATAAATTTAACACAAATAAATAAATAAAATAAAATAAAATAAAAACCTAAACTAAACCTAAAAATAAACTAAGAAAAAAACTAAAATAAAATAAATAAAAACCTAAACTAAACTAAAAAATAAATTAAACCTTAGAATTGAAAACCTAAATAAAATAAAAACTAATTGTAATATAAAAATAAAATAAACCTAAAATAAAATAAAATAAAAATAAATAAAAACATAAACCTAAAAAATAAACCTAAAATTAAATAAAAAAAAATTAAAGAACTAAAAATAAAAACTAAACCTAAAATAAAAATAGAAGAAACAAATTAAAATTAATGTAAACCTAAACTAAAATAAATAAAACCTAAACCTAAATCTAAACCATAAATTAAATAAAATAAAATAAACTAAAAATAAACCTAAACCTGAAACCCTAAACCCTAGAAAGCTAAAAACTAAACATAAACAAAATAAAACCTAAAAATAAAATAAATAAAAAACATAAAGAAAAATAAAATCTAAACTAAATGAAAAAAATAAAATAAACCTAAAATAAAAGAAGATAAAAACTAAATAAAAATGTTAACCTAAAATATAAACCTAAAAAAAACCTAAAAATACATAAGAAATAAAACCTAAACCTAAAATAAATAAAATAAAATAAAACTAAACCTAAACTAAAATAAATAAAACCTAAACCTAAACCTAAAATTAACTAAACCTAAACCATAAACTAAATAAATTAAAATAAATTAAAAACCTAAACCTAAACTAATAAATAAAACCTAAAATAAAAACATAAAACCTAAACCAAAAATAATAAAATAAAATCCTAATCCTAAACCTAAAAATAAAAAATAAAACCTAAACCTAAAAATTAAAGTAAAATTAAAACTAAATTAAAAAATAAACATAAACCTAAACTAAAACCTAAAAAATAAACTAAAATAAAAAAACCTAAAGTAAAATAAATAAACCTAAAATAAATAAAACAAATAAAATAAAAATAGAAAATAAAACTAAATAGAAATAAAAAAAATAAAATAAATTAAAATAAATAAATAAAATAAACATTAAAAACTAAAAAAATACCTAATGTTTTGCTAATTTAAAAAGAAAATATAAACCCTAAACCCTAATCTATCCTGCCCTAGCCACAACTGGCCACAGGACAGGCTTACCCTTACCCAAACTAACCACTCTGGGCCCTGACACAACTGATGAGCCATCATAAACTACCCTAAACCATGAACTGAGCCAGGCTGAGCCACCCAACTGGCAGTCCTGGGCCACTAAGCAGGCCTACCCTAAACTTGCCTAATAAACCTAGATCCAACCCTACTGACTACCTACTGCAGTGATCTTACCATCCTGGGCCAATAGTAAACCACTCCACTGAGCTGAGCCTAATTATCATACCAACACTAACAGTAACCACCTAACACTTCACCTATCACTAACCACACTGACTAAACCTAAAACTCATAAAAAATAAAACCTAAAATAAATAAATACCTAAACTAAATAAAATTAAATAAAATAAAACCTAAACTAAACCTAAATCTAAACCTAAAATGAAATAAAATAAAATAAAAAAACTAAAATAAATTAAATAAAAACCTTAACTAAACTAAAAAATAAAATAAACATAAGAATAAAAAATTTAAATAAAAGAAAAACTAAATATAAAATAAAAATAAAATAAACATAACATAAAATAAAATAAAATAAAAACTAAATAAAGAGCTAAACCTAAAAATAAGTAAAAAATAAAACTTAAACCCTAAACTAAAAATTAAAACTAAACCTAAAATAAAAATAAAAGAAACATAATAAAATAAACCTAAACCTAAACTAAAATAAATAAAACTTAAACATAAACCTTAAATAAACTAAACCTAAACCATAAACTAAATAAAATAAAATAAACTACAAAAAACCTAAACATAAACCCTAAACCCTAAACCTTAAAAAGATAAAAACCTAAAACTAAGCTAAATAAAACCTAAAAATAAAATAAATAAGAAAACCTAAACAAAAATTAAATGAAAAAAAATAAAATAAAATAAATAATATGTTATTAAACATATACCTAAACCTAAAAAGAAAATAAAATAAAAAATAAAAACTAAACTAAAATAAAATAAATAAAAACCTAAGCTAAACTAAAAAAAATAAAAAACCTAATAAAATTAAAACTAACACTAAAATAAAAATAAAATAAACCTAAAATAAAATAAAATAAAAACTAAATAAAAACCTAAACCTAAAAAATAAACTTAAAAATAAACCTAAAAATAAGTAAAAAATAAAACATAAACATTAAACTAAAAAAACTTAAACTTAAAAGAAAAATAAAATAAACCTAAACCTAAATTAAGATAAACTAAACTAAAATAAATAAAAACTAAATCTAAACCTAACATAAACTAAACCTAAACTAAACTAAATAAAATAAAATAAACTAAAGATAAACTAAACCTAAACTAAATAATACCTAAAATAAACCTCAAATAAAAAAACCTAAAATAAAATAAAACCTAAACCTAAAGAAAGAAAAATAAAACCTAAACCTAAAAAATAAAGCAAAACTAAAAAAATAAACCTAAACCTAAACCTAAACATAAATAAAAAATTAAAATAAATAAACCTCATATGAATAAACTAAACTAAATAAAAATAAAAATAAATTTAAATAAAAATAATAATAAAATAAACTAAATAAACAAAATAAACCTAAGCCTACCAGTTTACTTAATTTTAAAAAAAATGAAAAAAAATAAAAATGAAGAAAAAAACCCTAAACCCTAAACCTACAACCCTAAACCCTGAACCCTAAACCAGAACCCTCCTCTCCTAAGCACTCTCTCGTTCTCTTGCAATTTTGGAATCCCTCTTGGTGGCTCTCCCCCGACTGGGGATTTCTATGGCTTTGGCTTCGATTTGAACTGATTTCAAAGGCTTGAATGACAACTAGCTATTTACATGATGTTTTGTCATTGACCATTGCTGCAGTGAGTTTGATTCGTTGGGTTCCACCTAAAGATCTGGATGTTTCAGCTAGGGAATCTAACATTTTGTGGATTGGCGGCCCTAATGCTGCATCTTCTAGTAAATCTTTTATGGTAGCACTCTCAGGTAAGATTTCTCCATCTATTGATTTGGTTAATCTCATTTTGACATCTTTTAGAGGTTTTCCATCCATAATGTGCTCTGATGTGGATGTTGAAAAGTTGATAAAACCCTTTGAATTTTCTCTTATTGGTAAATTTGCTTTGCGTCATCCGAATTTCTAAGATCCGTTCTTTTTTTCGTAATCTCAAACTTATGGGTACCATCTAATTGGTCTTATTGACCATCGGCATATCATGATTCAACTTTCTAATGATCTGGATTATTTGTTTGTTTTATCACATCATTCTTATTTCATCTTTAATTGTCAAAAGTGTTTACTGAAGTGGTCACTCCATTTTGACATTTAGGAGGAATCTCCTATTATCCCTATGTGGTTATCTCTTCCTAATATGCACATTCATTTTGTTACCCATCATGTCCTTTTTACTGTTGGGGCTTTATTTAGTCAGCCTTTCTAACTCGACCAAGCGACCATTGAGTGATTTTTCCCTTCTATGGCTCGGATCCTCCTGGAATTAGACATAACTAAAAAAATACCCTAAGAAAGTTTGGATTGGCTCTAAAAATTATAGGTATTTGCAAAAGGTTGAATTGGAGAACGTTCCAATTTTTTGTTCCCACTATAAAATGTACAGTCATGATAGTTCGAAATGTTTTATTCTCCATCCCCACTTAAAAAAATGAATTCCTCCTAAGGAAAATGTTGTCTCTACCCATAAGCCGATTCCTACTTATGTTTATAAATTGGCCTTAGATCCTAAGGATGGTATGAAGGATGTTATTGAGGTTTATTCCATGGATATCGGGGTTAATCTTATTAAACATGTTTAAGCTTCTAATGTTGGTAGGGATTCGGTGGATATTCAAAATGGGAAGGATGATTTACCTCTTATTCCTTCTTTGAATTTGAATATTTCTAATACAGAGAATAATAAATTCTCCAAGTTATTAGAAGATGATTCTATTTCCTTTGATTCTATTGTTGCATCTATACCGGCTTTGATCGATGAAAATGAAGCTTTTAAAAAGGATTTAAATGATGTTGAGCATGCTGAAAACATTTCTGATCTAGATTTTACTACTTGTGCTTTAAATGGTTCTAAATCATCACCATCTCTCATTTCTAATCTTGATGATCATGTTAACCTTACTTTTCAACTAAATATGGATTTGGAAGAAGGTGAACTCCCCTCCAAACACTTGGAGAATTTTCCTAAATCTATAACCAATGTTACTAAATCTTACTCGGATAATGAATCTAGGGGAAAAGAAAATGGCTTCCAAACTTATCATGCTAAAAAAATGTTAAAAATTTCCCTCCCAAATTGTCCAAAAACACTAGATCTGCTGCGGCCTCTCACTCCACTCTTAATTATCCCCCTCCCCTGCTTTTCTATTTTCCTTATGTTTAATTTTCTTGTTTGGAATATTAGAGGGATCGGTACCATCTCTATTCGTAATCATAATAGAAATATTTTCACATTCATAATATTTCTCTTTTTATTACTATAGAGCCTCTTATTCAAGCTAATAAAATTAACCATGTTGCTAGAATGATCAGTTTCAATAAAATTTTCTCTAATATTAGTAATAAGATTTGGTGTTTTTGGTATAATTTTGTTGAGGTCTCTATTCTTGATGACTTTCATCAAGTTGTTAATGCTCAAATCTTTTATGGTGATTATTGTGTTTTGGGCTCTTTTGTTTATGCATCATGTTATAGATCTAATAGAAATCTTCTTTGGGATAATTTAAGGAATTTTGCTACCTTTATCAATAAACCTTGGTTTTTTGGTGGTGATTTCAACACCATTTTATTCTATTTTAAACGAAGTGGTGGTTTCTCTCTTAATATTCATTCAATGGAAGATTTCTCCAACATGATCCTTGATTGTAATTTGATTGATATTGGCTTTAAGAGCTCTAATTATACTTGGAAAAACCCTAGAATTTGGCAAAGGTTGGACCAAATTCTTTTTAATACTCATTGGATTACTCAATGGCCTATTACTTCTATTGACCATTTAAGTAGAACCTTTCAGATCATTCTCCTCTTCTGGTTTATATTAAAGATAATTCTAATAGACTAAAAAACCCCACTCCTTTTAGATTTCAAACCATGTGGATTTAGCATATTGATTTTTTTGATGTTGTGGCTAATAATTGAAAAGCTCCTTTACATTCTAATAATTTAATTATGGGGATGAATACACTTTGGTTTAAACTTAAAAGACTTAAACAAAATTTGGGCAAGTGGAACAAGCATTATTTTAAAAACCTTTTTGTTAATATTAAAGATATCAAAAAATTGGTTTGTGATCTTGAAGTCTCTGTTATGTCTGGTCCTTCTAAGATTATAAATTTGATTGAGGTGAAAGATAAACTTATTAACTTCCAAAATATGGAAGAGACCTATAAGCGCCAAAAAATTGCTAGTAAACATATTGCGAATGGTGACATAAATACTTAGTATTTCCATGCTTTGGTTAATAAAAAGAAAGCTTTAAATAATATTCAAAATAACAAAAATGACAATGGAGATTGGATTGTGGAGAATAATAATATTAAGAAATTCTTTTATTAATTACTTTAGAAATATGTTTAATAAGAATTGCTCTTATGAAGCTATTTATCAATAATAGTTGATTCTTTCTATTATTACTAATGACGATAATGATTTGCTTACCATTGTGCCTAATGGAGATAAAATTTTCAAAGTTCTAAATATCATGAACATAGATTATGTTGCTGGTCCAGAGGGTATCACTACTAAATATTTTCAAAAATGTTGGTTTATCATTAAAAATGTTTTGATTGAGGCTATGATTGATTTTTTTAAAGGTAATTCTTTTCCATGGATATTTTTCTAGTACTTCTATTATTCTCATACCTAAGAAAGATAATTCAGACTATTAGAGTGATTTTAGACCTATTAGTCTTTGCACCTTCTTCAATAAGTTGATTTGCAAAGTTCTTACCAACAGACCTAGTCATTTACTTAATAGAATTATCTCTCTCAACCAACTGGTTTTGTTAGAGGTAGGTCTATTTCTAACAATATTTTACTTGCCTAAGAATTAATTCATGATCTTGATGTCAAGACTAAAGGTGGCAATATTCTTTCCAAATTAGATATTACCAAAGCCTTTGATAAAATCTCTTGGGATTTCCTTTTCCATATTTTGAATTTATTTGGGTTTTCTGATAAATTTATTTTTCTTATTAAAAATGTATTAATAATTCTTGGTTTTTGATTTTGCTTAATGGAGAAGCCTTGGGTTTATTTCCCTCTTACCATGGCTTATGACAGGGGGATCCTTTAACTCCTACATTATTTATTATTTTTGTTGAGTACTTATCTAAGAGCATCAATGATTTATTCTTAAACAATCATAATATGTACTACAAAACACTTGATGGTCTTCTTGTTTCCCATTTAAGTTTTGCATATGATTTCATTATTTTTTTGCAATGCTTCTATTTATCACATCAAGCATCTCATGTATTTCTAAATAAATTTGGTAGAGAAAGTGGCTTTTCTATAAATGATAACAAAAAATTGTTTATCCCTTCCTCTAGTATCTCCAGTAATAAAATCAGTCAAATCCTACATATCACTAATTTTAAATATCAACACTTACCACTTAAGTACTTGGGTGCTCTACTCTTTAAATGCCCAAAAAGTTCCCATCTCTTTGATGACTTAATTCAAAAAATTTCAAATAATATTTATATTTGAGAATTTCATTTACTTTCCTTTGGTGGTAGGCTCACTATTCTCAAAAGCACTCTTAACTCAATGTCTCTTTATTTGATTCAAACTATTATCCCCATTAATGTTACACTCATTAGAATTGATCGTTTGCTTAAAAAAATTTTTTAGGGATCTAATAATTCTACCAAAAGAATGTATTGGACATCTTGGCGTAAATGTTGTGGTCCTTTGGGAGAAGGTGCTCTTGGTTGCAAACCTATTAGTGAAGCTATCAATGCCTTCTCTCATAAGCTCTGGTGGTATTTTAGAAAGAATGATAGCCTTTGGGCTAATTTTCTGATGGAAAAATATTGCCATGGTAAACACCCCCTTAACTGTGCTTATATAGTTGGCGGCTCTCTAGTTTGGAAAAGGCTTTGCTCCATTAAATGGGTTGACAAATCATTAATATCTTGGGGTATTCAGTCGGGTTCTCTCTTCTTTTGTCAAGACAATTGGATTGTCAATGGCTCTATTTACACCCATTTATCTACCCACCCTACTGCTGCTATCAAAGTTAATTCTTTTTGGCTTAATAACAATTGGAATGAAAACAAACTTGAGAATTATATACCTATTTCTCTTTTTGACAATTTTAGAAATATCCCCATTTCTTCTAACAAACCTTGCCAAATTCTTTTTTATAATGGTGACTTTGTTCTTAATGAGATTTGGAATTTTATTAGAGATTAACAAAACCCCTCTAATGTTTTTTATTAAACTTTGGAACAATAACATTTCCATTTCCTATTCCATTTTGGCTTGGAGGATTTTGAATAACTTTATTCCTATGGACTCTTTGCTCTAGACTAAAGGGTTTTACTTACCTTCAAAGTGTTATTGTTGCTTTCATATTGAAAATGTAAATCATGTTTTTGTCAATGGTGCTATTGCTTCAAAATTATGGTTTTGGTATGATGATTTATTTAATACCAATTATTTTTAGGGTTCTCTTTCTTCTTATCAACTTCTTGAAGTCTGTTTCAAAAATACAGTGAAAGGTCATATCAAAGTTTTAATTGCTATTACCGTTATTTGGTTCATTTGGATGGATAGAAATGGTGCTAAATATCATGGTACTCCTATAAACCATAAAAGGATCTAGCTAGAACTAAAGAAAAAATTCATGCTCTTTTAATGCCATATTATTAGTAATATTCATTTTGAGGTTATAAAATTTGTGGCTAAAGATTGGGTATCATTCGAGTTTGACTCTTATAAAGTGCTAGGATTATTCATTTGCTCAAACCTAAAGATAATTTGATTAAAGTGAATACTGATGGTTCTGTTGCTTTTGATAAATATGGCTATGGTGGTATCCTTAGGGATTCTAAAGCTACTGCCATTTGTGCTTTTGCCTATCCACTCAAAGCCTATGCTGTTATTTTTGTTGAGCTTATGGTTATTAATAAAGCTATTGAAATTTGTTTGAATAGATGTTTCCACAACATCTAGATTGAAGTTGATGCTATCTTGCTTCTTGACATGCTTAATTCCAATAGAAATGGAATGCTGAATTATTTTATCTTCTTAATCATACTAAAAATATTCTTTCTCAAGTTCATTTTAAAATTTACCACATCCTTCATGAATGTAATACTTGTGTTGATTACTTGGCTAACTTTGGTGCCAACTTAACTGAGTTCATTTTATTTTACAACCAAACTTTGCCTAAACTATTAAGAGGTTTGGTTAATTTGGATAATACTGGATTGCCTTATCTTAGATTATAAATTCTTGGGTTTTTTTTTTATTATCTTCTACTTTTGGTTTCCCCTTGTTAAGCCCTCTTTGGGTTGTCATTATCTAATTATTTTCTCTCTTTGCCCTGAGCTAGGTTATGTTTTCGATCTCTTACTTTTGGATTGGCATGGTTTTTGGTACCTGGAGATTATTAGTCTATGGGTTGCTTTGGTTTTATAGCTTGGTGGCTTATTTGTCGGTGGGTGCTTATAATTTTCCTTGGCTATTTTTATATCCTCCTTTTGGGTTGTGGCTATGGTGTAGTTTTTCTTTTGTATGGGTTTTCCTCTTTCTATGTTGCTTGCTAACTTACGAGTTGGATCTATTGTGGTGGTTGGAGGTGGCTTTGACTGGGTTGTTGGTTAGTTGGTTGGATGGCTATGTGTTGGCTACTTTTCATTTTCTATTATTTGACGTCAGAGCATTGGTGGTTTATATCAAGCTTGATTTTGGCATGATGGAAATTGTTAGTTAGTTATTTTCTATTTTCTGACTGGTTTGTTTTTTGTTGATTTTGTTTTGTTTCTTTGGTTATGGTTTTGACCTCCTCATATTGGCCTTCCTCTCTGTAGGGGCTTTGGGTTTGATATTATTCTGGATTTGGTTGAATGCTTTTTTTGGCTCTTAGTTGGGTTTGGTTGGACTATTGTATTGGTTTGTAGTCTATCTTATTGGGATTTGTAGCTTTTTTTCTTTGGCTATTTCTACTCGGATGATTTGCCTTGGTTTTATGCTTGTCAGCTATTGATGATGGGATGTTGGTCTCTTCTGGACTAGGAGGATATGTTAGTAGTTATTGGCTAGCTTGTTGGGTTGGTTGGAGGGTGGCTATTTTGGTCAATTTTTTTGCTGGATTGTTATGGAACTTATTGGTGTTCTTTCTATGACCTATATTTATGATTTCCTCCTGCTTTATTTCTCTCTGTGGACCCCTTTTTCTTGTTTGGGTGCCTGTCGTCAACCCTTTGCTTTTTATTTTTACTCTCTTTATTTTGCTTTGTTGGTGGAGGATATGAGCACTTGCATTTTTTTGCCCTTGTTTGTCTCTGGTTTGAGTTGTTACCCCTATCATGATGGTTACTCCTTTTGATTTTATTACTCTTTTTGGTGGTGGCTTTGATGGTTCCCTCAGATTGTCGCTATCCCATGATTGATTATTAGCGGGTTGGTGGGGTTATGTTTGTCGTTTGGAGGATTTTGCACCTTGCTAGATGACAAATTTTGGATGATGTGCTACTCTTATGATGTCCTTGATGTTTCTCACTCTTTCAGAGCTATATGTAATTGTACCTTACATATATGTTGCTATGAACTAGTGTCTTTCTACTATTTGCTCTACTTTCAATGCTTGCTTAAATGTACTCATCCTTTCAAAAGTATGTCTGATTTCTTTTATAGGTTGGGAGAGTCGGTGGATCTTCCTATAAGAACCAAATGAAGTTTGATGTTGCTAAATGGATTGTTGATTTTTGGTTTTCTTTTCTTTCTTCCTTTATTTACCTAAACTAAACCCTCCTATTTAACCTAAACCTTAAAACCCTAAATTTAAACCCTAAACCAAACCTAAACCCTACTAAATAAACCTAAAAAATAAAATAAATAAAAAAAAACCTAAACCTAAAATAAAATAAAATGAAAACCCAAAACTATAAACCTAAAATAAAATAAAATAAAAATAAAAACTAAACAAAAATAAAATAAATAAAAACCTAATGTAAATAAATTAAACCTAAGAATAAAAAACCTAAATAAAATAAAAACTAAACATAAAATAAAAATAAAATAAACCTAAAATAAAATAAAAAAACTAAATAAAAATATAAACCTACAAAATAAACATAAAAATAAAACCTAAAAATAACTAAAAATAAAACCTAAACCTTAATCTAAAAAAAAACCTAAACCTAAAATAAACAAAATAAAATAAACCAAACTAAAATAAATAAAACTTAAACCTAAAATAAACTAAACCTAAACCCTAAACTAAATGAAATAAAATAAACTAAAAATAAACCTAAACCTAAACAAAAAAATAAAACCTAAAAATAAACCTAAAATAAAAACCTAAAACCTATACCAAAATAAAATAAAATAAAAACCTAAACCTAAACGTAAAAATAAAAAATAAAACATAAACCTGAAAAATAAAATAAAAATAAAAATAAACCTAAACCTAAACCATAGAAGTAAACTAAAATAAAAAACCTAAACTAAAGATAATAATCCTAAAATAAACTAATTAAAAATAAAAAAATAAGCCTCAATAAAAATTAAAAATAAAATAAATAAATAAATAATAAACTAAAAATACTAAAAAAAAAACCTAAACCTACAAACCTATTAAAAAAACCCAAAACCTTAAACCCTAAATCCTAAACCCTAAACACGAAACTCTAAACCCTAAAACTAACCCTAAATCCTGAACCCTAAACCTACAATCCTAAACCCTAAACCCTAAACCCTAAACCTTAAAAATACTAAACTAACCCTAAACCCTAAACCCTAACACTTACCCTAAACCCTATACTAAACATAAAACCTAAAACCCTAAACCCTAAACCCTAAACTAACCATAAACCCTAAGCTAACCCTAAACCCTAAAACTTAAACTATAAACCCCCTAAACCCTAAAGTCTAAACACTAAACGTTAAATCCTAAACCCTAAAACCTAACCCTAAACACTAAATCAGAAACCCTAAACCCTAAAACCTAAAACCCTAAACCCTAAACTTAGAATCCTAAGCCCTAACAACCTAAAAACCTAAACCTAAAGTAAATAATACCTAAAAATAAATTAAATAAATAAACCTAAACCACATAAAAATAAAATAAAATCAAAACCTAAACTAAAATGTAAACCTAAACCTAAAATTAAATAAAATAAAAAATTACAAGAAACTAAAATAAAATAAATGAAAACCTAAACTAAACTAAAAAATAAAATAAACCTAAGAATAAAAACCTAAATAAAATAAAGCTAAATGTAAAATAAAATAAAATAAAATAAACACTAAATAAAAATCTAAATCTAAAAAATAAACTTAAAAATAAATAAAAAGAACTCAAACCCAAACTAAAATAAAAGAAATAAAATACACCTAAAACTAAACTAAGATAAACTAAACTAAAATAAATAAAACCTAAAGCTAAACCCTAAACTAAATAAAATAAAATAAAATAAACTAAAAATAATCCCAAACCTAAACTAAAACATAAAACCTAAAAACAAACCTGAAATAAAAACCTAAACCTAAACCCTAAACCAAAAAAACTAAAAAGCTAAAAACCTAATCCTAAATTAAAAAAACCCAAAAATAAAATAAATAAATAAAACCTAAACCAAAATAAAATAAAATAAAAACATAAACTAAAACCTCAACCTAAACTTAAAAAATAAAATAAAATAAATAAATAAAAACTGAACTAAAATAAAATCAATAAAAACCAAAACTAAACTAAGAAAATAAAAAAAAAACCTAAATAAAAAATAAAAACTAAACCTGAAATAAAAATAAAATAAACCCTAAACCTAAGAAATAATCCTAAAAATAAAACCTAAACACTAAACTAAGAAAAAAATCCTAAACCTAAAATAAAAATGAAATAATCCTAAACCTAAACTAAGATAAACTAAACTAAAATAAATAAAACCTAAACCTAAACCTAAAATAAACTAAACCTAAACCTAAACCAAAACTAAATAAAATAAAATAATCTAAAAATAAACCTAAACTTAAACCTAAACTAAAAAATAATACCAAAAAATAAACCTAAAATAAAAACATATAACATAAACCTAAAAAAATAAAGTAAAAACCTAAGCATAAACCTAAAAAAAATAAATTAAAATAAATTAAACTAAAAAAGAAACCTAAACCTAAACCTAAAATAAAAAATAAATTAAACTAAAATAAGTTTTAATAATATATAGGTTTAGGTAATAGAAAATATACTAAATATACCTAAACCTAATTAATTAAAAACAAATGGAAAATAAATAAATAAAATAAAAAAAATCCCAAACCCCAAACCCTAAACTTACAAACCATAAACCTAAACCCTAAATCCTAAACCGTAAACCCTAAACCTTAAAATCATAAACCCTAAGCCTTAAACCCTTAACTTTAATCCTTAAAATCTATAAACCTA
This sequence comes from Cymbidium sinense, assembly GCA_021442155.1. NCBI lineage: Eukaryota > Viridiplantae > Streptophyta > Magnoliopsida > Asparagales > Orchidaceae > Cymbidium > Cymbidium sinense. The sequence continues at coordinate 86,767,885 of CM038215.1, forward strand.
AACCCTAAATCTTAAAACCCAAAACCTAAATCCTAAAACTCAAAACCTAAATCCTAAACCTAAATCAGAAACACTAAACCCAAACCTAAACCCTAAAACCTAAAACCTAAACCTAAAATAAAGAAAACCTACAAATGAAATAAATAAATAAATAAACCAAAATAAAATAAAAAAATAAAACCTAAAACTAAAACCTAAACCTAAAAAAATAATAAATAAAATTAAAATAAATAAAAACTAAAATAAAATAAATAAAAATCTAAACTAAACTAAATAAAATAAAATAAACCTAAAATAAAAACTAAATGTAAAATAAAAATAAAATAAACCAAAAATAAAAACTAAATAAAAACCTAAACTTAAAAAATAAACTAATAAATAAATAAAAAATAAAAACTAAACCCTAAACTAAAAAAACTTAATCCTAAATAAACAAAATAAAATAAACATAAATCTAAATTAAAATAAACTAAATTAAATTAAATAAAACCTAAAATAAACTAATCCTATATCATAAACTAAATAAAATAAAATAAATTAAAAATAAACTTAAACCTAACTAAAAAATAAAACCTAATAATATACCTAAAATAAAAAACTAAAACCTAAACCTAAAAAAATAAAATAAAAACCTAAACCTAAACCTAAAAAAAAAATAAAACCTAAACCTAAAAGAAAAAGCAAAAATAAAACTAAACTAAAAAATAAACATAAACCAAAACCTAAATCTAAAAAATAAACTAAAATAAAAAACCTAAAATAAAATAAAAAACTAAACTAAATAAAAATAAAAAATAACATAACTAAAAAGAAAATATAAAATAAATTAAAATAAATAAAATATCAAGTAAATAAACCTAAACCTACCACTTTACTTAATTTTGTTTTCAAAAAAATCCTATGCCCTAAAATCTAAACCCTAAACCCTAAACCTAAGCCCTATACCCTATTCCCTATACCCTAAAAGACCTTAAACCCTAAGCCCTAAACCCTAAACCCTAAACCCTAATCTTAAACCCTAAACCCTAAACCTTACACCCTAAACCCTAAACCCTAAACCTTAAATCCTAACCCCTAACCCTAAACCCTAAACCATAAATCTCAAACCCAAAACCTAAACCTAAAGTAACTAAATAAATTAAAAAATAAACCTAAAACCTAAAACCTAATAAATCTAAAGCTAAAGCTAAACCTTAAAAAAGTGCAGAACCTTGATGACACGAACATCAACATCAACTAAGCTTAATCAAGATCTGTGGAGGCGAAGGGGAAGGCAGCGGTTATCATAGTGGTTGTGGGGGATCTAGAGGTGTTGGTGGATAACCTGGTGCTCTGGAGGGGAGGTGGAGGAGTGAGGAGTGGGTGGTGGAGGGAGAGATCGGGATATGATGGTGGATCCGCTACTGAGGGGTGTTTTGATGGGAACAAAAACAAGAACGTCGATCTACTTTTATGGAATTATGTCTTTACATTATTCTGTAGGTTTTGATTTTCTATGCGTCATTTTTATCTAAGTTGTCACTTATGTCTTAGAAAACTTTGTGTGCTACTTGGTTGATGAAATCGAATAGAAGAAATCATCAATCTAAATTTGTTCTCTATTAAAAAATCCAAAAACCCAAAACCCTAAAACCAGAACCGTAGACCTAAAACCTAAACCCTAAACCATTAATACCCAAAACCATAAACCCTAAACCTAAACCCTAAACCCTAAACCACAAACCCTAAACCTAAACCCTAAAAACTTAAAAACCTTAAACCTCAACTAAAAAACCCTAAACTAAAAGCTAAAACCTAAACCTAAACTAAATAAAACCTAAAAAAAATAAATAAATAAACATAAACCAAGAAAAATAAAATAAAATAAAAACCTAATATAAATCCTAAACCTAAAAAGAAAATAAAATAAAAAAATAAAAACTAAATCCTAAACCCTAAACCCTAAAAGCTTAAACCCTAAACCCTAAAGATTAAATCGTAAAGCCTAAACCCTAAACCCTAAAAAGCTAAAAACATAAACCTCAACTAAATAAAACTAAAAAATAAAATAAATAAATAAACCTAAACATAAACAAAATAAAAAAAATAAAAAAAACCTAAACTAAAACCTAAACCTAAACCTAAAAATAAAATAAAATAAAAAGTAAAAAATAAACCAAAATAAAATAAATAAAAACCTAAACTAAACTAAAAAATAAATAAACCTAAGAATAAAAAAATATAAATAAAATAAAAATAAATTTAAAACCAAAATAAAATAAACCAAAAATAAACTAAAATAAAAACTTAATGAAAACCTAAACTTAAAAACAAACCTAAAAATAAATGTAAAATAAAACCTAAACCCTAAACTTAAAAAAAACTTAAACCTAAAAAAAAAATAAAATTAATAAAATAACCTAAACCTAAATTAAACTAAACTAAACTAAAATAAACCTAAACCTAAGCCTAAAATAAACTAAACCTAAACCTAAGCCTAAACTAAATATAATTGATTGAACTAAAATAAACCTAAACCTAAACTAAAAAATAAAACCTAAAAATAAACCTAAAATAAAAACCAAAAACCTAAACCAAAAATATAAATTAAAATAAAACCCTAAACCTAAACCTAAAAATAATAAATAAAACATAAACTTAAAAAATATAATAAAAATAAAACTAAACTAAAAAATAAACCTAAACCTAAACCTAAAAAACTAACTAAAATAAAAAACCTAAACTAAAATAAATAAACCTAAAATAAATAAACTAAACTAAATAAAAAAATAAACCTAAATAAAAATAAGAAATAAAGTAAACTAAAATAAATAAAAAATATACTAAATATGCTAAATAAACCAAAATCCACCGGTTTACTTAATTGAAAAAAATACTTAAACCCTAAATCCTAAACTCTAAATCCTAAATTCTAAACCCTAAACCCCAAACTCTAAACATAAACTTTAAGTATCTAAATAAAATAAAAAAATAAACCTAAACCCTAAGAATGGGCGAACAAACATCACCATCAAGTGCTAGATCTGGGGAGGCGGAAGGTGGAGGTGGAGGTTACTGAAGGTGGTGGGGAATAAGGTGGATATGGAGGTGGTGAGGGCAAGGGTGGTTATGGAGGCGGGAGGAGCTATGGTGGGTGATCTGGAAGTGTTGGTGAATATGAGTTCTCATTTTTTATCTATGATGTCACTTGTGTCATAGAAAACTTGGTGTGTTACTTGGTTGATGAAATAAAAAAGAAGAAATGTTAAATCTGAATTTGTTCTCTCTTAAAAAAAAAAGCCAAAAACCCTAAAACCTAAATGCTAAAACCTAAACCCTAAACCCTAAACCCTAAACATTAATCCCTAAACCCTAAAACTCTAAACCGTAAACCCTAAACCCTAAACCATAAACCCTAAATCCTAAACCCTAAACCCCAAACCCTAAACTAACCCTAAACCCTCAAAACCTAAACCTAAATTAAATAAAACCTAAGAAAAATAAAAAAATCTAATACAAAATAAAATAAAAAATAAAATAAAATAAAAACATAAACTAAAACCTAAACTTAAACCTAAGAAAAATTAAAATAAAAATAATTAAAACTTAAACTTATCTATAAATAAATAAATAAGAACTAAACATAAAATAAAATATAATACTTAAAATTAAATATAAAATTAAATATAAAACCTAAACCTAAAAAAATAGACCTAAAAATAAAACCAGATATAAAAAAAAAACCTAAACCCTAAACTAAAAAAAACCTAAAAAAAATAAATAAACCTAAACTAAAAAATTAATAATAAATAAAACCTAAACCTAAAATAAACTAAACCTAAACCTACACCTAAACTAAATAAAATAAAATAGACTAAAAATAAACCTAAACCTAAATTAAAAAATAAAACTTAAATATAAACCTAACAATCTAAAACCTAAACCTAAGAAAATAAAATAAAAACCTAAACCTAAACCTAAAAGAAAATAAAACCTAAACCTAAAAAATAAAATGAAAATAAATTAAACTAAAAATATGCCTAAACTTAAACCTAAACCTAAAAAATAAACTAAAATAAAAAATCTATACTAAAATAAATAAACCTAAAATAAATAAACTAAACTAAATAAAAATAAAGATAAACCTAAATAAAAGTAAAAAAATTAAATAAAGTAAAATAATAAAGAAATCAACTACCTAAACCTAAATCTAAACATAAACCAAAAAAATAAACTAAAATAAAAAACTTGAACTAAAAGTAATAAACCTAAAATAAATAAACTAAATTTAATAAAAATAATAAATAAGCCTAGATAAAATTAAAAAAAAAATAAAATAAACTGAAATAAATAAACTAAATAAACGTAAACCTACCAGTTTACTTAATTTGTTTTAATAAAAACCCAAAACACTAAACCCTAAACCCTAAATTGTAAATCCTAAACCTTAAACCCTAAAAATACAACCCTAAACACTTAACCCTAAACATTAAATCCTAAACCCTAAAAAACCCTAAACCCTAAACCCTAAACCCTAAACGCTAAAAAAATAAACCCTAAAACCATAAACCCTAAACCCCAAACCCTAAACTTAAATGTAAAGTAACTAAATAAATTTAAAAATAAACCTAAACTGTAAAACCTAAACCTAAACCTAAACCTAAACCCCAAGAATGGGAAGAACCATGATGGCAGGAATATCACCGTCAAGCAGGCTCAATCTAGATGAGTAAAAGGGAGGAGGTGGTGGTGTATCAGTGGATCTGAGTGGGTGATGCTTGGAGGTGGTGGTGAGTAGTGGTGATTATGGAGGGAGGTGGAGGAAAAGGTTACCTTGGTGGTGGTGGAGGGAGAGATCAGGGATATGATGGTGGATCCCGCTACTCGAGAGGCTGTGGTCGTTCTGATGGGTACTAGAGAAACTCAAGAATGATCAATTTGATATGCAACTTATGGACTGTGTCTTTAAGATAGAGACTATTCTAGTTATCTAGGGTTCTTGATTTGCCCTATGTATGCTCATTTTTTATCTATGTCATCACTTGTGTCTTAGAAAACATGGTGTGTTACTAGGTTGATGAAATTGAAAAGAAGAAATATTGAATCTGTATTTGTTATTTATTAAAAAAATAGAATAAAAATAAAAACCTTAAACACTAAGCTAAAACCTAAACCCTAAACCTAAAACCTAAATCGTAAACCCTAAACCCGAAACCCTTAAAAAATAAGAAAATCCTTAAGCCTAAACCCTAAAACCTAAAACTAACCCTAAACCCTAGAAAACCCTATACCTTAAACTCTAAACCCTAAACCCTAAATCCTAACCCTAAACCCTAAACCCTAAATGCATAAACCCTAAAACCCTAAACCCTATAATAAATTAAATAAACCTAAACTTACTAGTTTACTTATTTTTTTAAAAGAACCCTAAATCCTAAATCCTAAACCCTAAACACTAAACTATAAACATTAAACCTTTAACCCTAAAACTAACCCTAAACTCTAAACCCTAAACTTACAACACTAAACCTAAAACCCTAAACTCTAAACCCTAAACCCTAACACCCCTAAAACCTAAACCCTAAACCTGAAACCCTAAATCGAAACCCTAAACCCAAAAATGTAAAAGCATAAACACTAAAACCATAAACCCTAAAACCTAAATCCTAAACCCTAACACTAAACCCTACATCTAAACCCCAAACCCTAAACCTAAACCTAAAGTAACTAAATAAATTAAAAAATAAACCTAAACCTTATAACCTAATAAACCTAAACTTAAACCATAAGAATGTGTAGAAGGCGGATATAAGAGCATAGTTATCAATGGTGTGGGGATATGGAGGTGCGGATATGGAGATGGTGGTAAGCAAAGGTGGTGGTGGAGGCGAGGAGCGATGGAGGTTACAATCATGGTGGTGAGTGATCGGGGATATGATGGTGGATCCCGAGAGAGCCTGGGTGGTTCTAATGGGGAGAAAAGAGAACAACATCCAATTTGTAGCTTATGGAATTGTCTTTACAGAAGATACTGTTCTAGTTATATAGGGTTTTTGATTTGCTTTAAGCAAGCTCATTCTTAATCTATGTCATCGCTTGTGTCTTAGAAAACCTGGCGTGTCACTTGGTTATTGAAATCGAAAAGAAGAAATGTTGAATATGAATTTATTCTTTATTAAAAAGAACAAAAATGCTAAACCCTTAACTAAAACCTGAATCCTAAACCTAAAAGCTAAACCCTAAACCCTAAACCCTAAAAATAAAAATAATAATAATAATAAATTAACTCTAAACCCTAAAATGTACAATCCTAAACCACAAACCCTAAACCCTAAACCCTAAACCCTAAACCCTAAACTCTAAACCCTAAACCCTTAAACTCTAGAAACCAAAAAACCTAAACCTAAACTAAATAAAACCTAAAAATAAAATAAATATAAAAACATAAACTAAATAAAATAAAAATCTAAACTAAAACCTAAATCTAAACATAAACCTAAACCTAAACCTAAAAATAAAATAAAATAAAAATAAAAACTAAACTAAAATAAAATAAATAAAAACCTAAACTAAATTGAAAAATAAAATAAACCTAAAAATAAAAAACCTAAATAAATAAAAACTAAATGATAAATAAAAATAAAATAAACCTAAAATGAAAAAAATTAAAAACTAAATAAAAACCTAAACCTAAAAATAAATAAAAAATAAAACCTAAAATAAAAATAAACAAAATAAAATAAACCGAAACCTAAACATAAATAAACTAATCTAAAATAAATAAACCTAAACCTAAACCTAAAATAAACTAAACCTAAACCCTAAACTAAATAAAATAAAGCAAACTAAAAATAAATCTAAACCTAAACTAAAAAATAAAACTGTATAATAAACTAAAAATAATAAACCAAAACCTAAACCTATAAAAATAAAATAAGAACCTAAACTTAAACCTAAAAATAAAAAATAAAACCTAAACCTAAAAAATAAAATAAAATAAACTAAACTAAAAAAAATAAACATAAACCTAAACCTAAACCTAAAAAATAAACTAAAATAAAACCTAAACTAAAATAAATAAACCTAAAATAAATAAATAAAAATAAAAAAAAATAAACCTAAATAAAATAAGAAATAAAATAAATAATAAATAAATAAATAAAAAAAACCTAAACCTTAGTTTAATTAATTTAAAATAAACCTAAACTAAAACCTAAACTTAAACATAAATCTAAACCCTAAACCCTACCCTAAAAAAAAATTTTAAAAAAATCCTAACCAAAACCCTAAACCATAAACCCTAAACCCAAAACATAAACCATAAACCCTAAACCCTAAAACCCCAAACCCCAAACCCTAAACCCTAAACCCTAAACCCTAAACCCTAAGCCCTAAAAACCATAAAAACTCTAAGTCATAAAGCCTAAACACTAAACCCAAAACCCAAAACCCTAATCCTAAAACCTAAACCCTAAAACCCTAAACCCTAAACCCTAAACCTTAAATCCTAAGTAAAACCTAAAGCAAAACCTAAAAGTTAAGCAAAATAAAATAAAATAAAACTCAACTAAAATAAACTAAACATAAACTTAAAACTAAAAATAAACAAAAATAAAAAACCTAAACTAAAATAAATAAATAAATAATAAATAAACAAAACTAAACAAAAATAAATAATAAACCTAAATAAAAATAAAAAATAAAATAAACTAAAATAAATAAAAAATAAACTAAGTAAACTAAATAAACCTAAACCTACCGGATTACTTAATTTAAAAAAAACCCTAAACCCTAAATCCGAAACCCTAAACCCTAAACCTTGAACCCAAAAACTAACCATAAACCCTAAACCCTAAACTGTAAACTCTAAAAGTCTCTAAACCCTAATTACTAAATCCTAAACCCTAAACCCTAAACCCTAAACTTTAATCCTAAATCATAGACCCTAATGGCATAAACTCTAAAACCCTAAGACCTACACCTAAACCCTAAACCTTAAACCCTAAACCTTAACCCTTAATCCAAAACCCTAAACCCTAAACCCCAAACCCTAAACCTAAACTTAAATTAAATAAATAAATTAAAAGATAAACCTAAACCCTAAAACCTAATAAATCTTAACCTAAACCTAAGTTCTTAAGCAAGTCATTCTGATTGACTATCCCCCTTTGTACATCGCCACCAAACACCCAGGCCTTGACCTTTTCCCCTCTCTCATTTTGGTCGATGCTTGATGGATGTTTGGCACGATTCTCACTGGATTCCTTCTGGAATCGATGGCCGCTGGTCATTTTCATGTTTTACTTGGAGTGATGCCGTGGCTAGGCATCTTCCCTGATGATTCCATAGGGAAAACTGATGGATCCAATGGATCTTAGTTGGGCATCAACTACCTTGGCTTTGGCTGCTTTGAAATCATTCAAAGGCATCTTTTCTGGTAAGGATAGCTATTCAAGTCAGTCCCTGGAACTTATTTTGACTTCTTTTTGATGCATGTATGTGATTATGTGCTCTGATCTAATTATGGAAAAGCTTGCTAAGCCATTTGAATTCACTTTGGTTGGAAAGTTTACTCTTCATTAACTGGAAAACATTCACTCTTTCTTTCATAGTCTGAAACTTTCAGGTGCTTTTAGGATTAGTTTAATTGATCCTCATGACATTTTGATTCAGTTAACAAATGATTTGGATTACTCGTGTGTTTTTGTTCATCGTTCTTATTTTGTTTTCAATTTCCAAATGAGGTTGCTAAAATGGACTCCACTATTTCATATTAGGGAAGAATCCCCAATTGTTATGGTTTGGATTTCTCTCCCTAATATGCGAATTCATTTCATTAATCATCAATTACTTTTAGCTGTGGGTGCTTTATTTGGTTGGCCATTACAAATTGATCAGGCAATAGTTATAAAATCTTAACCTTCTCTACTAGAATCCTTATTGAATTGGACATTACCAAGAAATACCCCAAAGAAATTTGGTTGGGATCTAAAAATTATAGTTATATGTAGAAAGTTGATTTTAAAAATTTCCATGCCTTTTATTCTCATAGTAAAATCCACAGGCATGAAATTCTAAATGTTTCATTCTGCATCCTCACCTAAAAAGGAAAATTCCTATTAGGGAAACTATTGTTAAAACCCTAGGTCGACCATTGTTAAATATAAAAAAGTTTATTTAGAAAATAGTATTCATTGAATGTTCCTAATAAGGCTATTTTACCTCTTATTTCTTTTATGCAATTGAAGGTTTCTAATGTAGAAAATAATAATTTCTCTAAACTTTTGGATTACAATTCTTTTTCCTCTAAGTCGATCCTCACATCCTTATCAATTTTGTTTGATGAAAATGATGCTTTAATTGAAAATATTAATGCGGATATCAACTTTATGCATCATTCGAATTCAATGGAGAATATGGCTTTGGTTTCTCATGATATTTAGTTTGAAAATTTTGACTTTACTTTAGTTGAAGATGATTTAAATTCTCAAAGAGATTTGGTTTTGTCAAATAATTTGATATTGAAGAAGATTGGATACACTTGCCTTCTTAATAAATTTGTTTCCCTTGCTTGCTATATGCTTTCATTTCCTTTAATAAATTCTAATAATTTGGAAGAAGGAGAACTCACTTCTATACAAGAGACTTCCCCTAAATCTATGACTAACGTTGCTAAATCCTTCACAGATGATGATTCTATGGGAAAAGGAAATGGTTTCCAAACTTATCATGCTAAAAGAAAAAAAATGTTAAAAACATCCCTACCAAATTGTCCAAAAACACTAGATCTACTACGACCTCCCTCTCCTCTCTTAATTAACCTTTTCTTAACCCCTTTTTTATTTCCTTATGTTTAATTTTTTGTTTGGAATGTTAGAGGGATCTATATCTATTCATAACCGTATTAGAAACCTTTGTCGTATTCATAATATTTCTTTATTTATTATTTTGGAGCCTCTTATTCATGCAAACAAAATTAACCATGTTTCTAGAATGATCAATTTCAATAAATTTTTCTCTAATGTTAGTAATAAAATTTGGTGTTTTTGAAATAATTTTATGGAGGTTTCTATTCTTGATGATTTTCAACAAGTTATCAATGCTCAAATATCTTATGGTGATTATTGTGATTTGGGCTCTTTTGTCTATGCATCTTATAATAGATATGGTAGAAATTTTCTTTGGGAAAATTTGAAGAATTTTTCTACCTCTGTCAATATACCTTGGTTTGTTCATGGGGATTTCAACACTATTTTATTCTCTTTTAAATGAAGCAATGGTTGCTCACCTAATATTCATTCAATGGAAGAATTTTCCAATATGATCCTTGATTGTAATTTGATTAATATTGGCTTTAAGGGTTCAAATTTTACTTGGTAAAACTCAAGAATTTGGTAAAGGTTGCATTCTTTTAATACTCATTGGATTACTCAATGCCTATTACTCCAATCATTTAAGCAGAACCTTATCGGATCATGATCCTTTTTGGTTTCTATTAAAGATAACTCTAATAGAATAAAACTTTCTCATTTTAGATTTAACATGTTGATTTAGCATATTGATTTCCTTAATGTTGTGGCTAAAAATTGGAAAGCTCCCTTACATCTTGACAATTTGATTATGGGGATGAATAGATTTTCACTTAAGCTTAAAATACTTAAACAAAATTTGGGTTTATGGAAGAAGCATTATTTTAAAAATCTTTTTGCTAATATCGAACAAATGGAAAAATTGGTTTGTGATCTTCAAGTCTCTGTTATGTCTGATCCTACAAAGATTAAGGACTTGACTCAGGTGAAAGATAAACTTGTTAATTATCAAAATATGAAAGTGACTTATTAGTACTAAAAAGTTGCTAGCAAATATATTGCGGATGGTGACAGAAATACTAGATATTTCCATGCTTTAGTTAATAAAAAGAGAGCTTTAAATAATATTTAAAAAATTAAAGATGACAATGGCGAGTGGATTACAAAGAATAATGATATTAAGGATTCGACCATTAATTACTTTAGAAATATGCTTAATAAGAGTTGCTCTTATGAATCTATTTCTAAATCGCACTTGATTTCTTCTATTATAACCAATAATGATAATGAATTGCTTACTATTGTACTTAATGAAGAGGAAATTTTTAAAGTTCTTAATAGCATGAACATAGATTCTGTTGCTGGTCCGGAGGGTTTCACTACCCAATTTTTTCAAAAATTCTAGTCTATTATCAAAAATGATTTGGTTGAGGCTATGGTTGAATTTTTTAATGGTAATCCTTTTTCTAGATATTTTTCTACCACTTCTATTGTTCTTATACCTAAGAAAGATAATCCAGGCTATTGAAGTGCTTTTAGACCTATTAGTCTATGCACCTTCTTCAATAAGTTGATTTTCAAAATTCTAACTAATAGGTTCAGTTCTTTACTTTATAAGATTATCTATCTAAACCAAACTAGTTTTGTTATAGGTAGATCTATTTTTGATAATATTCTGCTTGCTCATGAATTAATTCATGACTTAGATGCTATGACTAGAGGTTGCAACATTCTGCTCAAATTAGATATTACCAAAGCTTTTGATAATATCTCTTTGGGTTTCCTTATCCATATTCTGAATTTATTTAAGTTTTCTAATAAGTTTATCTTTCTTATTAAAATTGTATTTATAATGCTTTTTTATATTTCTTAATGGAGAAGCCTTGGGCTTCTTTCCTTCCCATGGCCTAAGACTAGGGGATCCTCTATCTCTTATTTATTGTATTATTGCATACCATCTAAGAGCATCAATAGTCTATTCTTAAACAATCCAAGTATGTATTATAGAACTCTTGCTGGTCTTCATGTTTCTCATTTAATTTTTATAGATGATTTCATTATTTTTTGCAATGCTTCTATTCATCATATGAAGAATCTCAAGACTTTTTTTTAAATAAATTTGGTACAGAAAGTAGTCTATCTATCAATGATAATAAAAGCTATTTTATTACTACTTAAAGCATCTCCAATAATACAATTAATCAAATCTTGCATATCATTAACTTTAAACATCAACACCTTCCTCTTAAGTACTTGAGTGCTCCTCTTTTTAAAGGTCCAAAATGATCCCATCTTTCTGATGAGTTAATTCAAAGAATTTTAAATAAAATTTTTATTTGGGAATTTCATTTACTTTTCTTTGGTGGTAGGCTCACTATTCTTAAAAGCACTCTCAATTTAATGCCTCTTTATTTGATTCAAACTATTATCCCCACTAATGTTACTCTTATTAGAATTGATCGCTTCCTTAATAAATTTTTTTGGGATCCAATAATTCTACTAAAAGAATGCATTGGACTTCCTGGCATAAATGTTGTGGTCCTTTGGGTGAAGGTGGTCACGGTTGCAAACTACAAAATAACCATTCGTGAAGCTATTACTTCTCTCATAGGCTCTGGTGAAATTTTAGAAAGAATGATAGCCTTTGGGCTAATTTTATAATGAAAAAATATTTCCAAGGTAAACATCCTCTTATATGTGCTTATAAAGTTGGTGAGTCTCCAATTTGTAAAATACTTTGCTCCATTAAATGGGTTGCTGAAACATTAATATCTTGGGGTATTAATTCAAGTTCTTCTTTCTTTTGGCAAGATAATTGGATTGGAAATGGCTCTATTGACTTCCTTTTATCTACCCACTCTAGTATCAAAGTTAACTCTTTCTATATAATAACACTTGGAATGAGAACAAATTTGAGAATTATATCCCTATTTCTCATTTAGATAACTTTAGAAATATCCCTATTTTCTCTAACAAACCTGACCAAATTCTCTTTAAGCTTTCTTACAATGGTTATTTTGTTCTTAAAGAGGTTTGGACTATTATTAGAGATAAGCAAAACTCCTCTAATGTTTTCATTAAACTTTAGAACAATATCATTCCCAATTCTTATTCAATTTTAGCTTGGAGGATTTTGAATAACTTTATTCCTGTGGGCTCTTTGCTCTGGAATAAAGGATTTCATTTTCCTTCAAAGTGCTATTGTTGCTTTCATATTGAAAATGTTAATCATGTTTTTGTCAATGGTGCTATTGCTTATAAATTATGGTTATGGTATGATGATTTATTTAATACCAACTACTTTCATGGCTCTCTTTTCATATATCAACTTCTTGAAGTCTGTTTCCAAAAATTTATAAAGGTCATATCAAAGTTCTAGTTGTTATTACCCTTATCTGGTTCATCTGGATGGACAGAAATGATGCAAAATATCATGGTATTCCTATGAACCGTAAAAGGATCCTGGCAAGAACCAAAGAAAAAATTCATGCTCTATTTAATGCCAATCTTATTAGTAACATTCATTTTAGAGGCTATAAATTTGTGGCTAAAAAATTGGGTGTCATTTTGCCTGATGTTGACTCTTATAAAAGAGATAGGATTATCCATTGGATCAAACCCAAAGAAAATTTGATTAAAGTGAATACTGATGGTTCTATTGCTTCCAGTAAATATGGTTGTGGTATTCTTAGGGATTCTAAAGGTATTATCATTTGTGCTTTTGTATCCTCTCAAAACCTACTTTGTTATCTCGAGCTTATCACAATAAATCTATTGAAATTTGTTTGAATAAAGGTTTCCTCAACATCGGATTGAACTTGATGTGCTCTTGCTTCTTGACATGCTAAGCTCTAATAGAATAGGAAATGCTGATTTATTTTATCTTCTCAATCATACTAAAAATCTTCTTTCTCAAGTTTGTTATAAAATTTCTCATATCCTTTGTGAAGGTAATGCTTGTGTTGATTTCTTGTCTACTTTAGCTGCCAAATTAACTGATTTCACTTTATTTTGACAATCAAAATTTGCCTAAACTATTAAGTAGTTTGGTCAATCTGGACAACACTGGATTACCTTATCGCATATTATAATTTTATTGGCTCAATTTTATTAGTTGGTTTTTGATGAGCCATTGCTTTTAGTTCCCCATTCTTAAACCCTCTTTGGGTTGTGGCCATTTACTTATTTTCACTCTTGGGCCTACGCTAGGTTTTATTTTTGAGCTCTATATTTTGGATTGGCCTAGTGGTCACCAGTGGTTCCAATTTTTCTACAGGTTGTTTTGTTTTTCATCCTAGTATGCTATTGCTTGGCTGGGTGATTATTATTGCTTGGTTGCTTTTGGTGACATTCATTTGGGTGGTGGCTTTTCCTGCTATTTTTTGTATGGGGTTTGCCATATTTCTAGGCTTGTTGCTTCCTTAACTGAGTTAGATTTTTTACTGTTGTTGTGGTTGGCTGGGTGGCCTTGTTGGCTAGGTGGGTTATGTTGGTAGCTATTTGGTTGGTGTGGTTAGGTTTCTCCACTTTTGTTGCTAAAAAATTAGAGGGGTTATTGGTGGTCTAATTTTGGATTGGATTTGGCAAGGTGGAGGTTATTTGTTGACTGTTATTTCTTCATTTTTGTGGATTGGGTTTTGAGGGTCAGTTTTGCTAGTTTAGGTTTATTTCTTTTGGTTATAGTTTTGGTTTCTTCTTGGCCATAGCTGCTTTTATTTTTGTTGTTGTTTTGGGTTGGTTGGCTGATGGCTATTTAGTGGCTGTTATTTTGCTTTGGGATCTGGTGACATGGTTTGGTGTATTGGTGCCTAACTTGGCTATGATTATGATGCTTGCACTCATTAATATTTCTCCTCCTTTTGGCTTTGGTGGTTGTATTGTTATTCCTCATGATGGCTTTTAGTTTGTCTTACTATCTTCACTTCATTTTGTTTTTTTTTGGAGCTATTTATCTCACCTGGATCATAATTTATGCTACTTTGGTTGGGTTTGGTGGATGCTATTGTTTGCTTCTACCCTTTTCCTAATTGTCTTGGGTTGTTTTGGCATGATGGATGTTGTTGGTCTTTTCACTGATTTGGATTTTCTACTATTGTTGGTTGGCTAGGAAGCAAAGTTAGTTGGTTGGCTTGGTTGGTGTTGGTTGGATGGGTGGATGTTTTGGCCTTTCTTTCCTGCTCTGTTAGTGGCATGCTAGTTGGTCTACTCCTTCTTTGGTTCTCCTCTCTTGGCTACTACTGCTTCCCTTTTTTTGGTTTAGGTGACAGGCTTGTTGCCATTCCTGTTTGGTAGTGGAGGATATGAGCTCTTGTATTTTTTTCTTATTGGTCTTGGTTTTTTTTTTTTTGGTTTGTGTTGTTAAGGTCATTATGCTTGCTCCTTGATGTTATTCTCTTTGGTGGTGTTCCTACTATCGTATTGTCCTTGATGGTTGGTTGATCTTTGCCTTATTGGGCTTATTTGTTTGGTGGCTTTTGTGGTTGCTATTATGTCACGCTTGAGGAGTTTGCATCCTTGCAGATGATGGACTTAGGGATGATGGGCTACAAGAGGTATCTTGGCAATGATGGCCTTGATATTTCTCTCTCTATCTTCTTTTTGGTAGTTGTAAGAAGTTTGGATGCTTACATATAGTGTTGCTCCTTGAGATGATTGTAACTAAGCCTGAGCATTTTTTTTACTTTTCTCCTTTTCTTTGCTCATACTCTTTATGTTTGCTTAATTTTACTGATCCTTTCAATAGTATGTTGTAGATTTCTTCTATAGGTTTGGAGAATCCTGCAGGTGGATCTTGCTGGTATCAAAAGGACCTGGTGGATGTTACTATTGCACACATGGATATGTTGTTGTTGTTGATTTGGTTTTGCTTTTGTTTTTTTTCCATATATTATTGTGATAGTTAGGTGGTTTATCTCTTAGGGACTTATTATGGCTCTTTGAGCTCTAGATTAGAGATTTACCCCCTCTAAAGACTTTGTACTTTTTCTTTGTGGCAATAAAATTCCCCAAATTTCTTTAAAAAGAAAATTTTAAACCCTAAGAATAGGCAGAACCTTGATGGCAGAAACATCACCATCAATGAAAATCTAGATGGCGGTGGAGGCAGCGAGGCGGCAGTTGCTCGCAATGGTGGTGGGGGATCTGGAGGTGCTGGTGGATATGGATGTGGTAGTCAGAGCAGGAGGAGCAACAGAGGTTACAGCCGTGGTGGTGGTGGAGGGAGAGATCTAGGATATGATGGTAGATCCCTCTACTTAAGAGAGGGTTTCATGGAAACTAGAAACTAAGAATGGCCGATCGATCTTTGCATATGGAACTTGTCTTTACTGAGAGACAGTTATCTAGGGTTTTCAATTTTCTTTATGAGTGCTCATTTTTTATCTATGTCATCGCTAGTGTTTTAGAAAACTTGGTGTGTTACTTGGTTGATGAAATCAAAAAGAAGAAATGTTGATATGAATTTATTCTCTGTAAAAAAAATAAAAAATCCTAGCCCCTAAACTAAAACCTGAACCCTAAACCTAAAACCTAAACCATAAACCCTAAAAACCCTAAAGCTTAAACCCTAACCCTAAACCCTAAATCTAAACCTTAAGACAAAACCCTAAACTCTTAACCCTAAATCATAAACCTTTAACCCTAAAAAACCTAAAATCCTAAACCATAAACTAAACCTTAACACTAAACCCAAAACCTAAAACCCTAAACCCAAAACCCCAAAGCTGAGTAACCCTAAACCTAAAACCTTCAAAATGCTAAACCTACCACAAATTAACTCTAAATCCACCCATGCCCAAAAGGCCAAAGCTGACCCTAGGCCCTAAACTGGGCACTAAACTAACCTGAAAACCCCAAGTGACCCTACCTGATCACTATACTGAGCCTTAAACCACAACCTGACCCTAAAAATAAACCTAAACTGGCCTTAAACTGACCATAAAATACTACCCTAAACCTTAAAAAACCTAAAATCATAAACTAAATAAAACCTAAAATAAGATAAATAAAAATCCTAAACCTAAATAAAATAAAATAATAAGAAAATAAAATCATAAACTAAACCAAAATCTAAACCTAAAATAAAATAAAATAAACTAATAAAAATAAACTGAAATAAAATAAATAAAAACCTAAACTAAACTAATAAATAAATAAAACCTATGAATAGAAAACCTAAATAAAATAAAAACTAAACATAAAATAAAAATAAAATAAACCTAAAATAAAATAAAAAAACTAAATAAAAGCCTAAACCTAAAAACAAACCTTAAAATAAAACCTTAAAATCAATAAAAAATAAAACCCAAACCCTAAACTAAAAAAAAACCTAAACCTAAAATTAAAAAAAATAAACAAAATAAAATAAACATAAACCTAAACTAAAGTAAACTAAACTAAAATAAATAAAACCTAAACTTAATCCTAAAATAAACTAAACCTAAACTAAATAAAATAAAATAAACCTAAATCTAAATTGAAAAATCAATCTTAAAAATAAACCTAAAATAAAAACACAAAACCTAAAAAAAAAACCTAAACCTGAACCTAAAAATAAAAATAAAACTTAAACCTAAAAATAAAATAAAAATAAAACTCAACTAAAAAATAAACCTAAACCTAGAAAATAAACTAAAATAAGAAACCTAAGTTAAAATAAATAAACCTAAAATAAATAAACTAAACTAAATAAAAATAAAAATAAACCTAAATACAAATAAAAAATACAATAAACTAAACTAAACAAAAAATAAACTAAATAAACTAAATAAACCTAAACTTACTGATTTACTTAATTAAAAAAAACCATAAATCCAAAATCCTAAACCCTAAACCCTAAACCCTAAACCTACAACCCTAAACACTAAACACTAAACCCTAAACCCAAAAAGCATAAACCCTAAAACCCTAAACCCTAAACCCTAAACCGTAAATACTAAACCCTAAAACTAAACCTAAAGTAACTAAATAAATTAAAAAATAAACCAAAATAATAGAACCTAATAAAATTAAACCTAAAACTAAACTCTAAGAATGGGTAGAACCTTGACTACAGGAACATCACCGGCAACCAAGTTCAGCCTAGATCAAGGTGTAAAGGCGGCGGTGAAGGCGATGGTTATCACAGTGGTTGTGGGGAATCTGGAGGTGTTGGTGGGTATGGAGGTGGTGGTTGGAGCATTAGTGCTTATGGAGGTGGGAGGAGGGACGGAGGTTACAACTGTGGTGGTGGTAAAGGGAGAGATCGGGGATATGATGGTGTATCCCGCTACTCGAGAGGTCGGGGAGGTTCAGATGGGAACTAGAGAAACTAAAGAACGACCAATTCGATCTGCTGCTTATCGAATTATGTCTTTATAGTAGAGACGATTCTAGTTATCTAGGGTTTTTGATTTGCTCTATGCATGCTCATTTTTCATCTATGTCATCGCTTATGTCTTAAAAAACTTGGTGTGTTACTTAGTTGATGAAATTGACAAAAAGAAATGTTGAATTTAAATTTGTTCTCTGTTAAAAAAAACCAAAAACCCTAAAACCTAAACTAAAACCTGAACCCTAAACCAGAAACATAAGTCATAAACCATAAACATTAAACCCTAAACCCTAAAAACCATAAACCCTAAACCCTAAACCCTAAATGCTAAACCTTAAAACCCTAAACCCTAAACCTTAAACCCTAAACCCTATGACCTAAACACTAAACTCTAAACCTAAACCATAAAAATTAAATACTAAAAAACCCTAAACCCTAAACCATATACCTTAAATAAAAACAATTAAAAAAGGCCCTAACGCTAAACCTTAATCCCTAAATATATCCCTAAACCCTAAACCTAGAACTCTAAACCCTAAACCTACCCAACCCCTAAACCCTAAACCTAAACCAAATAATAAACACTAAACCTAAAACCCTAAACCCTAAACCCTAAAAACTGACCCTAAAACCTAAAACCTAAACCCTAAACCCTAAACCCTAAACCTTAAACCCTAAACCCTAAAAACCTAAAAACCTAAACTTAAACTAAATAAAAACTAAAAATAAAATATATAAATAAACTTAAACCTAAATAAAATAAAATAAAACTAAAATAAAATAAATACTTAAATTAAAACCTCAACCTTAACCTAAACCTAAACCTAAATCTAATCTTAAAAAAATATTAAATGAAAAATAAAATTTAAACTAAACTAAAAAATAAAATAAACCTAAAATTAAAAAAGTTAAATAAAATAAAACCCAAACGTAAAATAAAAATAAAATAAACCTAAAATAAAATAAAATAAAAACCTAAACATAAAATGTAAACTTAAAAATAAAACCTAAAATTAAATAAAAATAAAACCTAAACCCTAAACTAAAAAAAAACCTAAACCTCAAATAAACAAAATAAAATAAACCTAAACCTAATCTAAATTAAACCAAGCTAAAAAAAATAATACATAAACCTAAACCTAAACCTAAACTACATAAAATAAAATAAACTAAAAATAAACATAAACCTAAACTAAAAAAAATACCTAAAATATAAACATAAATAATAAAATAAAAACCTAAACCTAAACCTCAAAATAAAAAATAAAACCTAAACCAAAAAAATAAAATAAAAATAAAAATAAATAAATAAATAAACATAAACTTAAAGCTAAACCTAAAAAATAAACTAAAATAAATTAACCCAAAATAAATAAACTAAACTAAATAAAAATAAAAAATCAACCTAAATAAAAATTAAAAATAAAATAAACTAAAATAATCAAAAAATAAACTAAATAAAACAAAACCTACCAGTTTACTTATTTTTTAAAAAAAAAAAAGAAACCTAAACCCTAAAGCCTAAACCTACAACCCTAAACAAACAACCTTAAACTTTAAACCCTGACAATACTAAACCCTAAAACATAAACCCTAGGCAGACCCTAAACCAACCCTGAGCCACTAAACCCAAACCTAACCTAACCTAACCCACTCCTGGGCCCAGGCCCCTGGGCCCTAAACCACAAACCCTAAAATCTAAACCCTGGACCCCTAAAATCAGGCCCACCCTGAGCCCTGAGCCCTGAGCTAAAACCCAAACCCTAACCTCTGGGATTAACTCTGGCCTATGACCCTGGGCCCTAAAATAAGCCCTGACCCTAAAGCCTAAAACCACTAAAAACTGGCTAAACCACTGACCCAGACCACTGTAAAACCTGGGCCTAACTCAAACCCTAAAAAAACCTAAACCCAAACTAAATAAACCTAATAAAGATAAAATAAGATATAAAGATAAAATAAAAATAAAATCTAGTAAACCTAAAAGATGTAAAAAGAATAAAAAATAAAAAAATTATAATAAAATAAATAAAAACCTAAACTAAATTAAAAACTAAAATAAACCTAATAATAAAAAAACCTAAATAAAATAAAAATTAAACTTAAAATTTATAATAAATAAACCTAAAATAAAATAAAATAAAATAAAAACTAAATAAAAAACTAAACCTAAAAAGAAATAAAAAAATAAAACCTAAACCAAAACTTAAACCTAAACCTAAACCGCAAAAATAAAATAAAAATAAAACTCAACTAAAAAATAAACTTAAACCTAAATGTAAACCTAAAAAATAAACTAAACTAAAAAACCTAAACTAAAAAAAAAAAACTAAACTAAATAAAAATAAAAAACAAACCTAAAAAAATAAATCAAACTAAAATAAATAAAAAATAAACTAAATATACTATATAAACCTAAACCTACTGGTTTACTTAATTTAAATAAAAAACCTTAAACTCTAAATTCTAAACCCTAAGCCCTAAACCATAAACCATAAGCCCTAAACCTACAACCCTAAACCCTAAACCCTACACCCTAAAAAACCCAACCCCCTAAGCCCTAAAAGAATAAATCCTAAAACCCTAAACCCTAAATTCTAAACCCTAAATCTTAAACCCTAAACCAAACACTAAACTCTATAAACACTAAACTCTAAACCCCAAACCCTAAACCTAAACCTAAAGTAACTAAATAACATAAAAAATAAACCTAAACCTTCAAATCTAATAATCCTATACCTAAACATAAACCCTAAGAATGGGAAGAACCTTGACGACAAGAACATCACAATCTACCAGTCTTAGTATAGATCTAGCGATGGAGGGGAAGGCGGAGGCGGCGATTATCGTAGGGGTGGTGGCGGATTTAAAGGTGCTGGCAGACATGGAGGTGGTGGTCAGAGTAGTGGTCATTATGGACATGGGAATAGCAGTGGTGGGGGATCTGGAGGTGCTGGTGGATATACGTGCTCATTTTTGATCTATGGCATCACTTGTGTCTTGCTAAACTTGGTGTGTTACTTGGTTGATGAAATCAAAAAGAAGAAATGTTGAATCTGAATTTGTTCTCTATTAAAAAAAACCAAAACCCTAAACCCAAAAACTAAAACCTGAATCCAAAACCTAAAACCTAAACCGTAAATCCTAAATCCTAATAACCCTAAACCAAAAACTCTAAACTCAGTTGGGCTCTTTGTCGCTCCCTCTCTAAACGCGCTCCCTCTCTGGTAATTTTATGGCGATTTTGCATTCCCGTGCTGTTCTCTGCAGTTTGGCAGCTATTCGGGCCTCCCCGATCGTGCTCACTGTCAAATTACTCATTTGTGCATCCCCTGGTAGCTTATGTGATTCTCACCGGATCGATTAATGGCGGAGGCTTCACCCTCCGTGCCACCGAACTCGTCGCTTCTAGATGCGCCGACTATAACCACTGATCCTAAAGGTACTCTGGATCCGATTGCTACTGTTAATGAGCCTGCTGTGAAGTCCTTTAAGGATGCTCTTTCTGGTAAGATCCCTTGTACTAATGCCTCGGTTAATCTAATATCTACATCCTTTCGTGGATTGCCGGCTGTCATGTGTTCTGACCAGGATGTGGAGAAATTAGCTTCGACCTTATGAGTGCTCTTTTGGTTGGTAAATTCTCTACGCCTACTCTAGATAATATCAGATCCTTCTTCCATAGCTTAAAGCTTTCGGGAGTTTTCACTATTGGGCTACTTGATCCTCGACACATCCTCATTCAATTATCAAATGATTTAGATTACTCTCGTGTCTTTGCTCGTCACTCTTATTATGTGTATAATTGCCAAATGCGTCTCTTGAAATGGTCACCCCTTTTTGATGTCAAGGAAGAATCCCCTATTGTTCCTCTATGGCTTGCTTTCCCAAACATGAGAATTCACTATGTTACTCATCAAGTATTATTTATGGTTGGGGCTCTATTTGGTAGACCCTTCAAATTGATCAAACCCCACTAGATCTCGACCATCTGTTGCATCTTGGTTGACATTACCAAAAAATACCCCAAAGAAGTTTGGATTGGTTCGTGGATATAATTAGAAAGTTGAATTTGAAAACTTCCCGTCTTTTGTTCTCCTTGTAAGATCCATGGCCATGATCATACCGAATGCTTTGTGCTACATCCCAACCTTAAAAGAATATTTGTGGACACTAGTACCTCTCTTGGACAGGAAAACCACTAAGTTAGCTTATGTGTCAAAAGCTACTCATAATGGAATACATCCTCCCCACCCCTTAGTACCTATTGATTTTCCAAATGAAAAACATTCTGAGCTAGGTATACATACTACTATTGAGGTGTGTTCTGAGACTAATGCCAACTTACCTAGCACTACTCCTACTTGCAAATTATTGGCTTCACACGACAAACCTTTGCTTAATTTGAATGACAATCTGAATGGAAATTTTACATTGGATCAAAATAATATTGATCCCTTGGCGTCAGACCAAAATCCAAATATGCATCATGGCAATGAAAATGTTATTGGCATTATTAATGGTGCAAGAACCTCCCCCTCTACTTCTAGAGTGATACTCAGGCTATCCAAATTTCTCATCCTAACTCGATCAAGAAGGAGAAATCACCACTACTAAAACATTGATTAATCGCTCCTACTCTAGAAAACAAAAACCAATCCCTTTCTGATGGAGATACTTTGGATTCTGATAGACCTTTCCAAACTGTTCTTAAAAAAAATCATATAAAGCAAAAATAACTAATAATAATTTTAGTAGAACCACACGTTCTTCCCTTACACCACATAAATAATTATGTCCTTCTCTCTTTATTTTTTCATTTTCTTTTTCTTTTTTGAAACTTTTATTATGTTAAATTTTCTTATTTGGAATATTTGGGGTTGTGGGACACTCCCTGTCCGCAACCGTGTCAGGAGCCTCTGTCGCTCTCATAACATCAAACATCTTATTATCAGTGAGCCTTTCATTAGCTCTTCCAAAATTTCCTTTGTTGCTAGATCGCTTGGATTTCAAAATTTCTTCTTTCATCTTAATAACAAAATTTGGTGTTTTTGGGATAATTCTATCACCATTTCCATCCTTGATGATCTTGATCAATTGGTTAATGTCAAAATCTCTTTAGGTGATTTTTCGGCTTTTGGTTCCTTTGTCTATGCTTCTTGTAATAGAGCCGGTAGGAACATCCTTTGGAATCATTTAAGAACTTTTTCCTCCTCAGTTAACCTACCCTAGTTGGTTGGGGGTGATTTCAACACTATCATTGCTTCTTCGGAAAGGAGGGGAGGATGTTCTCCTAACTTTCATTCCATGGAAGACTTCTCTAATATGATCCTTGATTGCAATCTAATTGACATTGGTTTTTCAGGGTCTGATTACACGTGGCACAACTCTAGACTTTGGCAGCGTCTGGACAAGGCCCTCTTTAATTCTCTTTGGATTAATCAATGGCCTCTCACTTCTGTTGAACATTTGAGCAGGACTTTGTCGGATCATGCCCCTCTTTTTATCTCTATCAAAACTCCGCCCACTAATCCTCCTATTCCCTCATCTTTTCATTTCCAAAATATGTGGATCCAACATTGTGATTTCACTAATGTTGTTTCCACTAACTGGATGGCTCCCGTTCATCCGGATAATTCCGTTAAAGGCATGGTTCAGCTTTGGCTTAAGCTCAAGAGGCTTAAGCAAAACCTCAATTGGTGGAACAAGCATATTTTTAAAAAATCTCTTTACCAATCTTAAAGCTATGGAACAAGTGGTTTGTGCACTTGAAGAGGTTGTCTTAACTGACCCCAGTAAGCTTGAAGAGTTGAGCACTGCCAAAGATAGTCTGATTAACTATCAAAATATGGAGGAAACCTATTGGCATCAAAAAGCTGCTAGCAAACATATTGCTGATGGTGACTGAAACACTAGGTACTTCCATGCTATTTGTAATAAATGGAAAGCTCTAAACTCGATTAAGAAAATTAAGAATCCTAATGGTGGCTAGATAACTGATAATAATGAAATCAAGGATTCTGTCATACATCACTTTCAAAATTTATTAAATTCTAATCCTTCGTTAGAAACCCCCTCCAACACCCATCTTATCTCATCTATGATTACCAATGAGGATAACCATTTGCTCACTATGCGTCCCTCGGAAGCGGAGATTAGTAGTACTCTCAATAGCATGAACAATGACTTTGTTGCTGGTCCTGATGGTTTCACGACTCATTTCTTTCAACATTATTGGCCTTTTATTAAATCTGATCTTGTTAATGATGTTATTGATTTCTTTGATGGCAGCTCTATTCCCAGATATTTTTCAAGTTCTTCTATAGTCTTTATTCCCAAAACCATCAATCCTGAATCCTGGGGAGACTTTAGACATATTAGCCTTTGAACCTTTTTCCAAAATCTCATTGCTAAACTAATTAATAATAGAAGTAGCCCCCTGCTTCATAAAATCATCTCCCCTAATCAAACTGGTTTTGTTAAAAATAGAGCCATATCTAATAATATTCTCCTCGCTCAAGAATTGGTTCATGACATTGATGTCTCTTCCAGAGGAGGTAATATGCTTTTCAAACTGGACATCTCTAAAGCCTTTGACAACCTCTCGTGGGATTTCCTTTTCCAAATCTTGCATTTGTTTGGTTTCTCTGATAATTTTATTTGGATTATTAAAAGTTGTGTCACTAACATCTGGTTTTCAGTCATCTTAAATGGTGAGTACCTTGGTTTCTTTTCTTCGAGCCATGGTTTGCATCAAGGCGACCCCCTTTCTCCTTCACTTTTTATCATTACTGTCGAATACCTTTCAAGAAGCCTCAATGACCTTTTCATCAAAAAAACCTAACATGGCTTTTAAAACTCATGGTGGTTTCCTTCTCATCTTAGCTTTGAGATGATTTTATAAACTTTCATAATGCCTCCCTTCAACATGTCAAAAATATTAAGAATCTCTTAAATGATTTTGGCAAAGTTAATGGTCTCTTCCTTAATGATAAAAAATGCAATTTTATTCCTTCAGTGAAGATTCCTCCCAATAGATTGAATCAAATCTCGATTACTAATTTTAAGCAAAGTCAATTTCCCATTAATTACCTCGGGGCTCCACTTTTTAAAGGCCGGAAAAGATCTCACCTTTTTGATGATCTTATTCAAAAAATTTCTAATAAAATTTTAGTTTGGGAATTCCATTTACTCTCTTTTGGTGGTAGGCTAACCTTGATTAAGAGCACCCTTAATTCCATGCCTTTATATCTCATCCAAACCATTGTGCCGACCATCTCTAGCATCAACAGAATTGAGCATCTCTTAATTAAATTTTTCTGGGGCTCCAATACCTCTTCTAAAAAAATGCACTGAAACTCTTGGTTTAAAAGTTGTGGCACTTTTGACAAAGGTGGTCTTGGTTGTAAATCCATTAAAGAAGCTATCAATGCCATTTCTTATAAACTCTGGTGGAATTTTAGGAGTAATCAGTCCTGGGCTAATTTCATGGCTATTGCGTAAGCACCCCTCACTTATCCCTTTAGGTGACTCCCACATGTGGAAAAGACTTTGTTCTGTCAAATGGGATGCCAAATCCCTAATTTTTTGGGGCATCAACTTTGGTACCTCTTTCTTTTGGCAAGATAACTGGAGTGGTTGTGGTTCCATGGATGACTTACTCTATACCCATTCCACTTCCGGTATTAGAGTAAACTCTTTCTGGCATAACAATAAGCGGAACAATAATAAGCTTGCTGATTTTATCCCTTTCACTTTCTTGAATATGGTTACTACTATTCCTATCACTCCTCAAAATCAAGATCATATTCTCTTTAAGCTCTCTCACAATGGTGATTTCAACCTCAATAATGTGTGGCTCCACATTAAAGATACTCCTCACGTTTCCTCCTATGTATTCTCTAAACTTTGGGATAACAATATCCCTACTTCTTACCCTGTTCTTTCATGGCGTACTCTAAAAAATTATATCCCTGTGGATTCCTTGTTGTGGGGTAAAGGGTTCCATTTACCCTCTAAATGTCAATGCTGTTTTCATATTGAGAATCTTAATTATGTCTTTGTTAATGGGGCCATTGCTTCTAAACTTTGGATTTGGTATGATGATCTTTTTAACACTGTCAATTTCAATGGCTCTCTTACTTTATATCAACTTCTAAAAATTTTATTTGATAATACTATTAAAGGTCACATTAAAGTTATCATTGCTATCACTCTTATCTGGTTCATATGGATGGACAGAAATGATGCAAAACACTGTGGGATCCCTATGAACCATAGGAGGATTATTGCTAGAACTAAAAACAAAATTAGTGACTTATTTAAAGCCAATCTCATTCATTACAAACATTTCAAAGGCTGTAAATTTGTGGCCAATAAACTGGGTACAATTTTACCGGATCAACCTTACTGTCGAAATGACAAGATTGTCTATTGGAAAAAACCTCTTGATCATATTATTAAAATCAATACTGATGGCTCTATCTCTCATAATGCCTCGGGTTGTGGTGACATTTTTAGGAACTCTAAGGGTATAGTCCTATGTGCTTTTGCTTATCCCCTTATTTCCTGCACTGTTCCTTTTTCTGAACTTATGGCAGTCTTCAAAGCTCTTGAGATTTATATCCAAAATGGCTGGATCAATATTTGGATTGAGGTGGATGATGCTCTTCTGATTGATCTTTTGACTTCCACTAAAATGAGCAGCACTGATTTGTATTACCTCCTCAAGCAAACTAGATCTCTTCTTTCCCAACTGAATTTTAACATCACACATGTTTGGCTTGTGCTTGTGACTACCTTGCCAATCTGGGTGCTAGATGGTATCATCTTCTTTGATGCCCAAACATTTTGGGTGGTTAACTTGGATAATTCGGTTTTCCTTATCTCGAACTTAATAAAAATTTTTGATGTTTTCTGTCCATTCATCTTTTATCTGTATGCTTCTTTACTTTTTGGATTTATGTTCCTTTTTATGCCTTTTGTGGATGCTTCACATGGATAAAACTTGGTGTCTGGATTTTTGTGTCATGCTTTGGTGTTTTCATAGCTGCTCCCTCATTTGGAGGCTCGTTATTTTTGGCATTTACATTGTTAAAAGGCTGTTGTTGAGCTATGTGCATACGGTTAATCAGCATAGGAATTATGTTGAGCAGAATCAGACATTTCTCTTCTATTTCTGGGAATTATCCTTTACATTATTTTTTTGCATGAAGTGGCTTCTTGGCCCTTTTGATGATATTTATCTTCTTGGCTGTTGTCTTTACTGGAATCTAGATCTCATTCAGCATGTTCCATTTGAAATCCATTTTCTGATTCTATTGATTTCCTTTGGTGGGACCTTATTATGGGGGGTTTCCTTCTTTTCTTCCACCTGCTATGGCTATTTTTTGCAGGTCTTCTTATAGGCTGCTGCTGACTTCCCTTCACCTTATGGCAGACCTATTAAGAATCTGCTTGGGTGGAATCTCTGGCATTCTGTTGCATCTTTCTGCACTGTTTATTTTTTGTCCTGGATGGAGTTTATTCAAATTGTTTCTGGCTATTTTACCCAGGAGATCCTTTCTGTGCAGGAGGTTTCTGAGATTGGGGTTTTGGTCAAGTTCTTTTATTGCTCTTGTCTAAAGATTAACTGTTTCTTGGTGGCTGTCTTCTCCTATTCCCTGCAGAAATCCTATATGCCTACTGGTTATTACTGTCAATATCCTTGGCAATACTGGCTTAAAGTGACTAAGCAACCTGCTACTGAACTGTTTGCTCTTAGGACTGCTATTGAACACCAATTGCTTACAATTTTCCTTATTGCTGTTGTTTTGCTTTTTGTGATATCCCATGTCTACTCTAATATCTCTTTGCAGGAATGGAATTGTGTTATTTTTTTTCAATACTAGACATTGGCTTTTTGGGTCCTTTTTACATATTTCTATCCTTGAGATTTATGGTTGTCTCTTGAATCACGAATTCCCAATTATTTGCACTAATATCAACTGGGCTATTTTTGATCACATATGCTATTATTGTTTTCATCCTGGTTCTGTTTCCCATAGTCAGATTTCTTCCTTTTTATTATGGGATCCTTTTAATGTTCTGTCAACTCTTCATGGCTTATCCTATGGTCAACATTTTGATAACTTCTCTCTTTGTTGTTGGCTGACATGGCACCTTCAGGGTACTGTCAATCTTGCTATTTCTGGTC
This sequence comes from Cymbidium sinense, assembly GCA_021442155.1. Lineage (NCBI taxonomy): Eukaryota > Viridiplantae > Streptophyta > Magnoliopsida > Asparagales > Orchidaceae > Cymbidium > Cymbidium sinense. The sequence goes on from CM038215.1 coordinate 86,796,179, forward strand.
TTGTTTTCCATGATCAGTAGGTATGGAGTTACTCAAGGGATTATCATTCTGCTTCTATTGAGGTTGTGGGTTCTGCTTACACTGGTGAGAATTTCTTGAACTCATACAATTATTACTTTATATCCTTCTTTGTTTTTCCTAATGGGTGTATTAACAGTAACAATGCCCACACTGTTGTTTTTTGGAATTCTGATTTCCTTGCCCAGCAAGTTTTCTTTATTTTTCTTTCTATTTTTGATGCTAACATCTGGGATGCTGTTGATTTTCCTTGTTGTTGTTGTCCCACCCTATGCTATGATTGGAACATGCAAAACTTGAAGATCATCTTTTTGTTATGCTTGGAATTAATCATTGATTTATCTTATATGCATAATTGGGTTATTGCCCAACCCACTGGTTATTATTGTCATTATACTTGGCAGAATTGGATTATGGTGACTAAGCATCCTGCCACTGATCTTATTTCTCTGAATGTCACTTACTGGATTGGCTTGTGGTGGGGAGCTATTCATTATCTATCCTTTCTTTTATCTATATATGTTTATGGGTGGACTCTTGGCCAGCTTGTTGGTTTTAACTGTCTTCTATGTTGGCTGATCTGGATTAATACTCTTCTTACTGCCCCTGGGATTTTGGATTATTTTGTTCAACAAGTCTCTATTGAAGTTGCTGATTGCTTAGCTGACTTTGTTATGAACCCCATTATTGGTTTATTTTATGTTTATCATTGGAATTCATTGGTCTACCTTTTCTGCTGCTATTTTCTCCATCTTTTTTTAGTCAAACTTGTATCTATTGCACTGTTTATACTGGATGAGTGGCATTATGGCAAGCTAAATTTGGTTTCTTGTTTTGGTTGTATTTCTTGTCTTGGAGATTCTTGTCTTGTTTATCTTGACACCTCAGTGGCTCCATCTTTGTTGGTTATAGAATTTCGTGGTCTCATGCTCAAAGTCGCTACACGACTGATGGCATTTTTTGGTTATTTTCGAGTTGCTACCTTCAGGATAACTGTTTTTATGCTATATTTATTTGGCTACCTACTATTGTCATGTCTACTCTGATTGAGGAGTTCTATGGCCAATTTGCTGTCTATTCCTATCTTGGATGTTGCTGTCTTAGCTGTTGCTATTTTCTGGATGCTAATGTTGATACTCATTTCAATCCACTTGTTGATTTTTCTTATGGCGGGTTCCAATGTTGCATTACCTATTTTGCTATTGGGGTTGGCTTTCTTAATGCCCGTGCTGTTTATGTCTGGGCTGTTGTTCATCACCTATTTTTCCTAATCTGCATTACCTGATGTTGTCTCTATTCCTATCTTAGGTTTGTGCAGTCTTATGTGCTGTCTATTCTGAAAGAGTGGTATTAGGGTCAGTTTAGTCCCTTCCTGTCTTGGATGTTGCTACCTTATGCTGTCTTGTTCTCTGGGTTGTTTGTCGAGCCGGATTATATGTATTTTGGCCCTGAATGCTGCTATTGGAGCTGTTGCTCTAACTCTTTACTGGGTGCTTATTTTAGTTGGTTGAATTCCTTTCCCTGTGTTGAGCTTTGCTGTCTTCCTTTACTTTTGCTTTTCTCTAGGACATTAAAAAGGGGGTTATTTCCTCGGTTGTTTCCTGCCCTAAAAGTTTCATTTATATATCATATGATTGGGATGGTGTTAATTATAGGCTCATTGACTTGATTAATAGGATTTTAGCAAGTTGTCTCCTCTGTAATTTTCTTGTGGAGGGATTATATGCTGGTTTGCTTTCTTTCTTGGAGATAATTTTTCATGAGGTTATGGCTAAGATGGCTCACTCTTTTATGTTTATGTATTCTCATGTCAGGATGTTTAGGTTTGCAGGCAATAAAGCTCACAGGACTATCAACAACTGGGTGCTACCTTCTCACAGGTCTGCTCCATATTATCATGCATTCCCACATCCTCCAGAGCCTTGGCTTTAATCTTATTTTAGCTTTTTCTGTCACTCATCTTGTATCTTTTGCTTGCTTTTATGTTTTCTTTTGCTTTTGGATGTACTTAGATTGGGGATTTACTCCTTAGGCTGATTGTAGCCCTTTGAGAGCTCGAGTTTATCCCCTTTAAGGACCTTGTAACCCTCTTTTGTGGCAATAAAATACCTACATGGGGTTTCCCAAAAAAAAAAAAAAAAAAACCCTAAACTCTAAACCCTAAACCCTAAACACTAAAACCTTAAACCCTAACCTATCAACCCTAAAACCTAAACCCTAAACCATAAATCCTAAGCCTTAAACCCAAAACATAAACCCTAAATCCCCAAACCCTAAACCTAAACTGTAAACCCTAAAAAGCAAAATACCTAAACCTAAACTAAATAAAACCTAAAAAAGAAATAAATAAATAAAACCTAAATAAAATAAAATAATAAAATGAAAAAAAACTTAAACTAAAACATAAACCTAAACCTACCTTAAACCTAAACCTAAAAATAAAATAAATAAAAAAGCCTAAAATAAAAAAATAAAAACCTAAACTAAACTAATAAAATAAAATAAACATATGAATAAAAAACCTCAATAAAATAAAAAACTAAACTTAAAATAAAAATAAATAAACCTCAAATAAAATAAAATAAAAACTAAATAAAAACCTAAACTAAAAAAAATAAACATAAAAATAAAATCTCAAAAGAAATAGAAAATAAAACCTAAACCCTAAACGAAAAAAAACCTAAACCTAAAATAAAACTAAAATAAACAAAATAAAATAAACCTAAACCTAAGCTAAAATAAACTAAACTAAAATAAATAAAACCCAAACCTAAAGAAAAATAATCTAAACATAAACACTAAACTAAATAAAATAAAATAAACTAAAAATAAACCTAAACCTAAACTAAAAAATAAAACCTCAAAATATACCTAAAGTAAAAACCTAAAACCATAAAATAAAAAATAAAATAAAACCTAAACCTAAACCTAAAATAAAAAATAGACATAAACTTAAAAATAAAATAAAATAAAACTAAAGTAAAAATAAACATAAACCTAAACTAAAACCTAAAAAATAAACTAAAATTAAAAACCTAAACTAAAATAAATGAACTTAAAATATATAAACTAAACTAAATAAAAATAAAAATAAAAAATAAACCTAAATAAAATTAAAATTTAAAATAAACTAAAATAAATCAGAAATAAACTAAATAAACATAAACTTATCGATTTACTTAATTTTTTTAAAAAAAAAAACTCTAAACACTAAACCCTAAACCCTAAACCCTCAACCTTAAACCCTAAACCCTAAACCCTAAACCCTAAACCCTACACCCTACCCTAAACCCTAAAACCTAAAACTAACCTAAACCTATAACCCTAAATTCTAAACCCTAAACCCTAAACTCTAAACCCCAAACCCTAAACCCAAACCCTAACCTTAAACCCTAAACCTAGCGTAAACCCTAAATCCCTAAAACCTAAACTCTAAACTAACCTTAAACCTGAAACCCTAAAAACCTTAAACCCTAAACCCTAAACCCTAAACCATAAACCCCAAAATGCCTAAACCTTAAAGCCTAAACCCTAAACCCTAAACTAACCCTAAATGCTATGCTAACCCTAAAGCCTAAACACTAAATCCTAAACCCTAAACCCTAACCCTAAACCATAAACTTAAAATCCTAAACCCTAAAAGTCTAAACCCTAAACCCTAAAGCCTAAATCCTAAAGCATAATCCCTAAACCCTAAAAAGCTAAAAACATAAACCTCAACTAAATAAAATCTAAAAATAAAATAAATAAAAAAACCTAAACATAAAAAAAATAAAAATAATAAAAAAAACCTAAATTAAAACCTAAACCTAAACCTAAAGGAAATAAAATTAAAATTAAAATTAAATTAAAATAAAATAAATAAAAACTTAAACTAAACTAAAAAATAAATAAACCTCAGAATAAAAGGCCTAAATAAAATAAACCAAAAATAAAATAAAATAAAAGCTTAATAAAAACCTAAACCTAAAAATTAAACCTTAAAAGAAATAAAAAATCAAACCTAAACCCTAAACTAAAAAAACCAAAACTAAAAAAAAACATAAACTTAAAATTAAAATAAAACAAATAAAATAAAATAAACTGAAACCTACACTAAAATAAACTAAACTAAAATAATTAAAACCTAAAACAAAACTTAAAATAAACTAAACCAAAACCTAAACTAAAAAATAAAACCTAAAAATAAACCAAAAATAAAAACCAAAAACTCAAACCTAAGAAAATAAAATAAAAACCTAAACCTAAATCGAAAAATAAAAAATAAAACCTAAACTTAAACAATGAAATAAAAATAAAAGACAACTAATAAATAAACCTGAACCTAAACCTAAACCTAAAAAATAAACTAAAATAAAGAACCTAAACTAAAATAAATGAACCTAAAATAAATAAACTAAACTAAATAAAAATAAAAAATAAACCTAAAGAAAAAGTAAAAAAAATAAAGTAAAATAAAATAAATAAAAAATAAACTAAATATACTAATTAAACATAAACCTACCGGTTTACTTAATTTAAAAAAACCTTAAACCCTAAATCCTAAACCCTATACCCTAAACCCTAAACTCCAAACCCTAAACATAAACCTAAAGTAACTAAATAAATTAAAAAATAAACTTAAACCCTAAAACCTAGTAAACCTAAACCCTAAGACTGGGTAGATCCTTGATGACAGGAACATGATTGTCAACCAGGCTTAGTCTAGATCTGGTGATGGAGGTGAAGGGGGTGGTGGTGATTATGCAGTGGTGGTGGGGGATCTAGAGGTGCTAGTGAATATGGAGGTGGTGGTCAGAGTAGTGGTTGGATATGGAGGCAGGAGGAGCGGTGATGAGGGATCTGGAGGTGCTGGTGAATATGCGATCTCATTTTTTATCTATGACATCACTTAGTGTGTTACTTGCTTGATGAAATCAAAATAAAGAAAAGTTCAATCTGAATTTGTTCTCTATTTAAAAAAAAACCAAAAACTAAAAACCCTAAACTAAAACTTGAGCCCTAAACCTAAAACTTAAGTGCTAAAACCTAAACCCTAAACCCTAAAAACCATAAACCCTTAACCTTAAACATTAAACCCTAAAACTCTAAACCTAAACCATAAACCCTAAACCTTATACTTATCCTAAACAATAAATCCTAAAGGTTAAAAACCTAAACCTAAATTAAATAAAACCTATAAAAATAAATAAAAAAAGCTAAAACAAAATAAAATATCAACATAAACTAAAACCTAAACCTAAACCTATAAAAAAATAAAATATAAATTAATAAAAACCTAAACTTAATTAAAAAACAAAAAACTTTAATAAAATAAAAACTAAACATAAAATAAAAATTAAATAAACCTAAAATAAAATAAAATAAAAACTAAATAAAAACCTAAGCCTAAAAAGTAAACTTAAAAATAAAACCTAAAAATCAATAAAAATAAAACCTAAACCCAAAACTAAAAAAACATAAACCTAAACCTAAACAAAAACAAAATAAGTAAAACCTAAACCTAAACCTAACATAAACTAAACCTAAACGTAAACCTAAACTAAATAAAATAAAATAGACTAAAAATAAACCTAAAGCTAAACTAAAAAAATAAAACTTGAAAATAAACCTAATAAGAATCTAAAACCTAAACCTAAAAAAAATAAAATAAAAACCTAAACCTAAACCCAAAAATAAAAAATAAAACCTAAACCTAAAAAATAAAGTAAAAATAAAACTAAACTAAAAAATAAACCTAAACCTAAAACTAAATGTAAAAAATAAACTAAAATAAAAAACCTAAACTAAAATAAGTAAACCTAAAATAAATAAACTAAACGAACTAAAAAATAAACCTAAATCAAAATAAAATATAAAATAAACTAAAGTAATAAAAAAATCAACTAACTAAACAAAATAAACATAAAACTACTAGCTTACTAAATTAAAAAAATAAAAAAATAAAACATCTCTAACCTTAAACCCTAAACCCTAATCCCAATAACTAACCCTAAACCATAAACCTATAACCCTAAATCCCAAACCCTAAACCCTAAACCTTAAACCCTAAAAATCTAAAAACCTAAATCTAAACTAAATAAAACCTAAAAATAAAATAAGTAAATAAACTTAAACCTAACTTAAATAAAAAAATAAATGAAATAAAAACCTAAACTAAAATAAAACCTAAAAAGAAATAAAAATTAAAAATTAAACCCTAAACCAAAAAAAAAATCCTAAAACTAAAATAAATAAAATAAAATAAACCTAAACCTAAAATAAAATAAACTAATCTAAAATAAATAAAGCCTAAACCTAAACCTAAACCCTAAACTAAATAAAATAAAGTAAAAATAAACCTAAACCTAAACTAAAAACAAAACCTAAAAATAAATCTAAAATATAACCTGAAAACCTAATCCTAAAAAAAATAAAATAAAAACCTAAACTTAAACCTAAAAATAAAAATAAAATGTAAACGTAAAGAATAAAATAAAAAAAACTAAACTAAAAAATAAACCTAAACTTAAACCTAAACCTAAAAAATAAACTAAAATAAAAACCTAAACTAAAATAAATAAACTAAATTAAATAAAAATAAAAAATAAACCTAAATAAAAGTAAAAAATAAAATAATTTGAAATAAATAAAAAATAAACTAAATAAACCTAAACCTACCAGTTTACTTAAATTTTTTTAAGAAAACCCTGAACACTAAACCCTAAGCCCTAAATCATAAATCCTAAACCCTAAACCCTAAACCCTTAAGCCTAAACCTTAAACCCTAAACCCTAGACCCTATAAACCCTAAATCCTAAACCTAAAACCTAGACCCTAAACCCTAAATCGTAACCCTAAACTCTAAATGATAAAAGAATAAACCCTAAAACCCTAAACCCCCTAAATCTAAAACCCTAAATCCTAAACCCTAAACCCTAAACCCTAAACCCTAAACCCTAAACCTCAAACCCTAAACCCCAAACCCTAAACCGTAAAGCTAAAGTAACTAAGTAAATTAAAAAATAAACCTAAACCATAAAACCTAATAAACCTAAACCTAAATCTAAACCCCAAGAATGGGTAGAACCTTGATGGGAGGAACATCACCATCAAACAGGCTTAGTCTTGGTTTGGCTATGGAGGCGAAGGTGGAGGTGGTGGTTATCGGAGTGGTGGTGGGGGATCTGGAGGTGCTGGTGGATACGGAGGTGGTGGTGGTTATGGAGGCAGGAAGAGTGACAGAAGTTACATCCATGGTTGTGGTGGAAGGAGAGATTAGGGATATGATGGTGGATCCCGCTACTCAAGAGTCTGGGGTGGTTCTGATGGGTGCTGGAGAAACTGAAGAACAACTGATTCGATCTACCACTTATGGATTGTATCTTTAAGATAGAAATTGTTCGAGTTATCTAGTGTTCTTGATTTGCTCTATGTATGCACATTTTTATTCTATGTCATCGCTTGTATCTTAGGAAACTTGGTGTGTTACTAAGTTGATGAAATCGAAAAGACAAAATGTTGAATCTGAATTTGCTCTTTATTAAAAAATAAAAAAAATGAAAACCCTAAATACTAAACTAAAACTTGAACCCTAAACCGAAAACCTAAATCGTACACCTAAAACTCTAAACCCTAAACTCTAAAAATAAAAAAATAAAAAATAAAAAATCCCTAACCCTAAACCCTAAAACCTAAAACAAACCTAAACCCTAAACCATAAACCTACAACATTAAACCTACAACCCTAAACCCTAAAAAACCAATAACCCTAAACTCTAAACCATAAAACCCTAAACCCTAAAAGCATAAACCCTAAAGTAAACTAAATAAACCTAAACTTACCGATTTACTAAATTTTTTTTAAAAAAACCTAAACCATAAATCCTAAACTCTAAACCTTAAACCATAAACATTAAACCCTAAAACCTAAAACTAACCTTAAACCCTAAACCCTAAACCTACAACTCTAAACATACAACCTACAATCATAAACCTTAAACCCTAAACCCTAAAAAATCCTAAAACCTAAACCTTAAACCCTAAACCCTAAAACCTAACCCTAAACCCTAAACCCTAAAAGCATAAACACTAAAACCCTAAACCCTAAACCCTAAACCTTAAACCCTAACCCTAAACCCTAAACTTTAAATCCAAAACCCTAAACATAAACCTAAAGTAACTAAATTAATTAAAAAATAAACCTAAACCCTAAGAATGGGCATAACCTTGATGGCAGGAACATCACGGTCAACTAGGGTCAATCTAGATCTGGTGGTGGAGGCGAAGGTGGAGATTGCAGTTATCACAGTGGTGGTAGGGGATATGGAGGTGATGGTTGATATGGAGGTGGTGGTCGGAGCAGTCATGGTTATGGAGGTGGGAGGAGCGATGGAGGTTACAGCTGTGGTAGTGGGCGGGGGGGAGATCGGGGATATGATGGTTGATCCCGCTACTCAAGAGGCCGGGGTGGTTATAATTGGAATGAGAGAAATTGAAGAACGATCGATCCGATCTGTTACTTATGGAAGTCTATCTTTATAGTACAGATGATTCTAGTTATCTAGGTTTTTTTTATTTACTTTATGCGTGCTCATTCATGATCTATGTCATCGCTTATGTCTTAGAAAAAATGGTGTGTTACTAGGTTGTTTAAATCAAAAAGAAGAAATGTTGAATCCAAATTTGTTCTATGTTAAAAAGAAAAACCAAAGACCCTAAACCCTAAACCCTAAAGTAAAACCTAAACCCTAAACCTAAAACCTTAACTTTAAACCCTAAACCTAAAAATAAAAATAATAATAATAAAAAATAACCTAACCCTAAACCCTAAACCTTAAACCCTAAAACCTACAACCCTAAACCATAAATCCAAAACCCTAAACCCTAGAAACCTAAAAACCTAAACCTAAACTAAATAAAATTTAAAAATAAATTAAATAAAAAAACCTAAACCAAAAAACAAAATAAAATAAAAAATAAAAATTAAACTAAAATAAAATAAATAAAAACCAAAACTAAACTAAAAAATAAAAAACTTAACCGAAATAAAAACTAAATGAAAAATAAAAATAAAATAAACCTAAAATAAAATAAAATAGAAACTAAATAAAAATAGAAACCAAAAAAACTAAACCTATAAATAAATAAAAAATATAACCTAAACCAAAAATAAACAAAATAAAATAAACCTAAAACTAAAATAAAATAAACTAAACTAAAATAAATAAACCTAAACCTAAACCTAAACCCTAAACTAAATAAAATAAAATAAACTAAAAATAACCCTAAACCTAAATTTAAAAATAAAACCTAATAATGAACTTAAAATAATAACTTAAAACCTAAACCTAAAAAAATAGAATAAAAATCTAAACCTAAACCTAATAATAAAAAATAAAACATAAACCTAAAGAATAAAATAAAAATAAAATTAAACTAAAAAAATAAACGTAAACCTAAACCTAAACCTAAAAAATAAACTAAAATAAAAATGTAAATTAAAATAAATAAATCTAAATAAAGAAAATAAACTAAATAAAAATAAAAATAAACATAATAAAAAAGAAATAAAATAAATTAAAATAAATAAAAAATTAACTAAATAAACTAAAAAAACCTAAGCCTAATAGTTTACTTAATTTAAAAATTAACCTAAACTAAAATCTAAATCCTAAACTTAAAACCTAAACCATAAACTCATAACCCTAAAAAGAAAAATTTTAAAAAAACCCTAACCATAAACCCTAAATCCTAAAACTAACCCAAAACCTGAAACCCTAAACCTAAAACCCTAAACCATAAACCCTAAACCCTAAAACCTAAACCCTAAAACCCTAAACCCCAAACCCTAAACCCTAAACCCTAAACCCTAAACCCTAAAAAGCTTAAAAACCCTAAACCTTCAAACCATAACAATAAAACCTAAACCCTAAACCCTAACCCTAAAACAAAAACCCTAAACCCTAAATCCTAAGCCCTAAACCATAAGAATCTAAAAACCTAATCCTAAAAAATAAAATAAAAATAAAACTTAACTAAAAAAGAAACCTACATCAAAACCTAAACCTAAAAAATAAACTAAAATAAAAAACCCAAACTAAAATAAATAAAGCTAAAATAAATAAATAAAACTAAATAAAAATAAAAAATAAACCTAAATAAAAATAAAAAACAAAATAATCTAAGCAAACTAAATAAGCATAATCCTACCGGTTTACTTAATTAAAAAAAACTCTAAACCCTAAATCCTAAACCCTAAACCCTAGATCCAAAAACTAGCCATAAACTCTCAACCCTAAACCCTAAACTCTAAATCATAAACCCTAAATCCTAAACCTTAGACCCTAAATGCATAAACCCTAAGACCCTAAACCCTAAACCTTAAACCCTACACCTAAACCCTAAACCTTAAACCCTAAATCCTAATACTAAACCCTAAACCCTAAACCCCAAACCCTAAACCTAAAAGTAGCTAAATAAATTAAAAAATAAACTTAAACCCTAAGACCAAATAAATCTAAACCTAAACCTAAATTCCTAGTAAGCTCGAGTAATCAGCTCGCGTTGACTACGTCCCTGTACTTTGTGCACCTCACCAAACCCACCCGCTGCCGAAGCCCTCGACCTCGTGCTCTGGTGATTCCCCTTTTCCCCTCTCATTTTTGGCTTTCTGATCACTGCTTGATAATTATTTGGCATGAAACTAATTGAATACCTTCTAGAATCGACGGACGTTGGCCGCTTTCATGTTTTACTTGGAGTGACACTGTGGCTTGGCGTCTTCCCTAATGATTTCATAGGGGAAACCGATGGATCCAATGGATCCTACTAGGGCATCAACTACCTTGGCTTTGGCTTCTTTGAAATCATTCAAAGACATCCTTATTAGTAAGGATAGTTGTTCATGTGAGTCCTTGGAACTTATGTTGACTTCTTCTCGAGGCATGCCTGTGGTTATGTGCTCTAATCTAATTGTGGAAAAGCTTGCTAGGCCATTTGAATTCACATTGGTTGGAAAGTTTACTCTTCATAGGCCAATTTGGAAAACATTCGCTATTTCTTTCATAGTCTAAAACTTTCGGGTGCTTTTATGATTGGTTTAATTGATCCTCCTTACATTTTGATTCAATTAACAAATAATTTGGAATACTCGTGTGTTTTTGCTCATTGTTCTTATTTAGTTTTCAATTTCCAAATGAAGTTACTAAAATGGACTCCACTATTTGATATTATGGAAGAATCTCCAATCGTTCTGGTTTGGATTTCTCTCCCCAATATGTGAATTCATTTCATTAATCATCAATTCCATTTTGCTATGAGTGCTTTATTTGGTCAGCCATTACAAATTGATCAAGCAATAGCTACATAATCTCGACCTTCTCTGGTTTGATTCCTTATTGAAATGGACATTACCAAGAAACACCCCAAAGAAATCTAGTTAGGATCTAAAAATTACAGTTATATTCAGAAAGTTGATTTTAAAAATTTCCCTATCTTTTGTTCTCATTGTAAAATCTACGGGCACGATAATTCTGAATGTTTCATTCTGCATCCTCACCTAAAAAATAAAATTCATGTAAGGAAATTATTGTTCCTAACCCTAGGCCAACAACTGTTAAATTTCAAAAAGTTAATTCAGAAAAAAAAAGATTCATTGAATGTTCCTAATAAGGTTATTTTACCTCTTATTTCTTCTATGTAATTGAAGGTTTCTAATGTGGAAAACAATAATTTTTCTAACTTTTGTTGACAATCATTTTTTCTCTAAGTCGATCCTCATATCCTTACCACTTTTGATTAACGAAAATGATGCTTTAATTGAAAGTACTAATGAGGATATCAATGTTATGCATCATTCAAATTCAAGGGAGAATATGGATTTATTTTCTCATGATAGTGGAGGTGAAGGTGGTGGTCGAAGCAGTGGTGGTTACGGAGGTTGGAGCAAAGACAGAGGTTACAACCGTGGTGGTGGCGAAGGGAGAGATCCAGGATATTATCGTGGATCCAGCTACTCAAAAGGTCGATGTGGTTCTGATGGAAACTAGAGAAACTGAAAAACGGCTGATCTGATCTGCTACTTATGGAACTGTGTCTTCATAGTAGAGACAGTTATAGTTATCCAAGGTTTTTAATTTTCTCTATGCATGCTCATTCGACAAGAGGAAATGTTGAATATGAATTAAAACCAAAATCCAAACTAAAACTTCAACCCTAAACCTAAAACCCTAAATCGAAAACCCTAAACCCTAAACCCTAAAAAACCTAAACCCTAAACCCTAAACTCTAAACAATAAACCCTAAATCCCTAAACCCTAAACCATAAACCCTAAACCTTAAGACCTAAACCCTAAACTCTAAACCCTAAACCTTAAACCTTAAACCCTAAAAAACCCAAAACCATAAACCATAAACTAACCTTAAACAATAAACCCTAAACCTAGAACCCTAAACCTAAACCTTAAACCAAAACCTTAAACCCTAAACTCTAAACCTTAACCCTAACCCTAAACCCTAAACCATACTAACACTAAACCCTAGACCCTAAACTAACCCTAAACTCCTAAACTCTAAACCCTAAAAATGCAAAATCTTAAAGCCTAAATACTAAACCCTAAGCCCTAAACCCTAAACCCTAAGCCTAAACTCTAAACCCTAAAACCCTAAACCGTAAAACCCTAAACCTAAACCCTAAACCCTAAACCCTAAACCCTAAAAACCTAAACACCTAAACCCAAACTAAATAAAATGTAAAAATAAAATAAATAAAAGAACCTAAACCTAAATAAAATAAAATAATAAAAGAAGATAAAAATATAAACTAAAACATAAACCTAAACCTAAAAATAAAATAAGAATAAATTAATAAAAATAAACTAAAATAAAATAAATAAAAACCTAAACTAAACTAAAAAATAAAATAAACCTAACAATAGAAAACCTAAATGAAATAAAAACTAAACATAAAATAGAAATAAAATTAACCTGAAATAAAATTTAAAAAATTAAATAAAAATCTAAACCTAAAAAATAAACCTTAAAATAAAATCTAAAACTAAATAAAAAATAAAACCTAAACCCTAAACTAAAAAAAACCTAAACCTAAAATAAAAAATAAACAAAATAAAATAAACATAAACCTAAACTAAAATAAATAAAACCAAAACCTAATCCTAAAATAAACTAAACCCAAACCTAAACCTAAACTAAATAAAATAAAATAAACTAAAAAAACTAAAAATAAACCTAAAATAAAAACATAAAACTTAAACCCAAAAAATAAAATAAAAACTTAAACTTGAACCTAAAAATAAAAAATAAAATCTAAACCTAAAAAATAAAATAAAAATAAAACTCAACTAAAACCTAAACCAAAACCTAAACCTAAAAAATAAATTAAAATAAAAAACCTAAACTAAAATAAATAAATTAAACTAAATAAAAAAATAAACCTAAATAAATAAAATAAAATAAACTTAAATAAATAATAAATAAACTAAGCTAACTAAATAAACCTAAACCTTCTGATTTACTTAATTTAAAAAAAACCATAAATCCAAAATCCTAAACCATAAACCATAAACCCTAAACCTAAACCCTAAACACTAAACCCTCAACCCTAAAACCCTAAACCCTAAACCCTAAACTCTAAACCCTAAAAGCATAAACCCTAAAACCCTAAACCCTAAACCCTAAACCCTAAACCCCAAACCCTAAACCCTAACCGTAACCCTAAACCCTAAACCATAAACTCCAAACCCTAAACCTAAACTTAAAGTAACTAAATAAATTAAAAAATAAACCTAACCCCTAAAACCTAATAAACCTAAACCTAAACCTAAACCCTAAGAATAGGAGAACCTTGACAACAATAACATCATCGTCTACTAGGCTCAGTCTAGATCTAGTGGTGGAGACAAAGGCGGAGGCGGCGGTTATCACAGTGGTGGTGGAGGATTTGGAGGTGATGGTGGGTATGAAGGTGGTGGTCATAGTAATGGTGGTTATGGAAGCGGGAGGAGCAACGTAGGCTACAACCGTGGTGGTGGCAGAGAGAGAGAGATCGAGGGTATGCTGGTGGATCCCGCTACTCAATAGGCCGAGGCAGTTCTGACAAAAATTAGAGAAATTGAAGAACGACCGATCTGATCTGTTGCTTATGGAATTGTGTCTTTATAGTAGAGACAGTTCTAGTTATCTAGTGTTTTTAATTTGCTCTATGCATGGCAATAAATTTTGATTTATCTCGTCGCTTGTGTCTTAGAGAACTTTGTGTGTTACTTGGTTGGAAAAATTGAAAAGAAGAAATGTTTAATCTGAATCTGTTCTCTGTTAAAATAAAAAAAACCAAAAACCCTAAACCCTAAACTAAAACCTGAACCCTAAACCTAAAACTTTAACCCTAAACCTTAAATGCTAAAACCTAAACCCTAAAACCCTAAACCCTAAAGACTAAACCCTAAACCCTAAACTAACCCTAAACCCTAAGTGAAACATAAACCCTAAACCTTAACCCTAATCCCTAAACCCTAACACCCTAAACCCTGAAACCCTTTACCCTAAATCCTAAACCCAAACCCTAAAAACCTAAAAGCTTAAAACTAAACTAAATAAAACCTACAAATAAAATAAATAAAGAAACCTAAATCAAAATAAAATAAAATAAATAAAAATAAATAAAAACCTTAACTAAAACCTAAACTAAAACCATGAAATAAAATAAAATAAAAACCTAAACTAAACTAAAAAATAAAATAAACATAAGAATAAAAAATGTAAATAAAATATAAACTAAAAGTAAAATAAAAATAAAATAAACCTATAATAAAATAAAATAAAAACTAAATAAAAAACTAAACATAAAAAATTTATCTAAAAATAAAACTTTAAAAAATTAAAAAATAAAACCTAAACCATAAAAACTAATAGACCTAAACCTAAACCCTAAGAATAGTAACCTTGATGGAACATCACCGTCAACCAATCTCCTATATCTAGGAGGCTATGAGAGGCGATATCTTAGTGGTGGTGGGGGATCTGGAGATGCTGGTGGATATGGAGGTGGTGGTTGGAGTAGTGGTAATTATGGAAGCAGGATGATCGATGAAGGTTACAGTCGTGGTGGTGGCGGAGGGAGAGGTCGGGCATATGATGGTGGATCCCGCTACTCTAGAGGCCTAGGTGGTTCTGATGGGAACTGCAGAAACTAAAGAATAGACTATCTGATCTGCTGCTTGTAGAACAGTGTCTTTACAGTAGAGACGGTTCTAGTTATCTAGCATTTTTTATTTGCCCTATGCGTGATCATTTTTTATTTATGTCATTATTCTCTTAGAAAACTTGGTGTGTTACTTGGTTGATGAAATCGAAAGGAAGAAATGTTGAATATGAATTTATTCTCTGTTAAAAAAAATAAAAACCCTAAACCCTAAACTCTAAACCCTAAAAACCCTAAACTTTAAACCCTAAACCCTAATGCCTAAACCTAAACCCTAACCTAAACCCTAAACCCTAAAACATAAACCATAAACCCTAAACCCTAAACCCCAAACCCTATATCCTAAACCTAAAACCCAAACAGACCCTGAACTCTAAACCCTAAATCGTAAAAAGCTAAAAACCTAAACTTTAACTAAATAAAACCTAAAAATAAAATAAATTAAAAAACCTAAACTAAAATAAAATAACATTAAAAAATTAAATTAAACTAAAACCTAAACCTAAACTACAATAAAAACTAAACTAAAATAAAAAAAAAATAAAAACATAAACTAAACTAAAAAAAAACATGAATAAAATAAATACTAAACCTAAAATAAAAATAAAATAAACCTAAACCCGGAATTAAAAACATAAGCCTAAACCTAAACCTAAACGTAAAAAATAAAACTAAAAATAAATAAAAAATAAAACCTAACCCTAAAATAAAAATAAAATAAACCAAAGCCTAAACTAAAATAAATAAAACATAAATCTAAACCTAAACCTAAACCTAAACTAAATAAAATAAAATAAACTAAAAATAAACATAAACCCTAAAAAAATATAAATAAAATAAAATAAACCACAACCTTAAACCCTAAATGCTAAAACTAACCCTAAACTCTAAACCTACAACCCTAAACTCTAAAACTCTAAACCCTAAACACAAACTCTAAACCTAAACCCTAAAATAGAAAAACTTAAAAACCTAAACCTAAAAATAAAATAAATAGTAAAACCTAAACTGAAATAAATTTAAAAAATAAAATAAAATAAAATAAAACCTAAACTAACCTAAACTTAAACCTAAACCTAAACTTAAACCTAAAAATAAAATAAAATAAAAAATAGAAACTAAACTAAAATTAAATAAATAAAAACCTAAACTAAACTAAAAAAATAAATTAAACCTAAAAATAAGAAACCTAAAAAAAAATAAAAACCAAATGTAAAATAACAAAAAATAAACTTAAAATAAATTAAAGTAAAAATTAAATAAAAACTTAAACTTTAAAAATAAACCTAAAAATAAATAAAAAATAGAACCTAAACCTTAAACTAAAAAAAGCCTAAACCTAAAATAAATAAAATAAAATAAACATAAACTTAGACTAAAATAAACTAAACTAAAATAAATAAAACCTAAACCTTAAACCATAAACCATAAACCCTAAACCCTAAAACCCTAAACCCTAAACCCTAAACCATAAACCCTAGACCCTAAACCTTAAACCCTAAACACTAAACCCTAAACCCCAAAAATCAAAAAACCTAAACCTAAACTAAATAAAATCTCAAAATAAAAAAACATAAACCTAAATAAAATAAAATAACTAAAATAAAATAAAAACCTAAACTAAATCCTAAATCCTACACCTAAACCTAAACCTAAAAATAAAATAAAATAGAAAATAATAACTAAACTAAAATAAAATAAATAAAAACCCAAACTAAACTAAAACATTAAATAAACCTAAAAATAAAAAACCTAAATAAAATAAAACCTAAGCATAAAAGAAAAATGAAATTAACCTAAAATAAAATAAAATAAAACCTAAATAAAAACTTAAACCTAAATAATAAACGTAAAAATAAAACCTAAAAATATATAAAAATAAAACCTAAACCCTAAATTTAAAAAAAAAACCTAAACCAAAAATTAAAATAAAATAAACCTAAACCTAAACTAAAATAAATAAAACCTAAACTTAAAATAAACTAAACCTAAACCTAAACCTAAACCTAAACTAAATAAAATAAAATAAAATAAACTAAAACATAAAACCTAAAAATAAACCTAAAATAAAAACTTAAAACCTAAACCTAACAAAATAACCTAAAATAAAATAAACATAAACCTAAACATAAAATAAAATAAAACTAAACTTAAAATAAATATAAACCTAAACATAAACTTAAAATTAAATAAAATAAAATGTAAATAAAATAAAATATAAAATATCTATAAACTACCTCTTGGGTTTGTTTAATTTAAAACCTTAAACCCTGCTCTATCCTATACTACCAAATCTACACTAAATAACCATAAACCCTAAACCTGCAACACTCCTCCATAAAAATACAAACCCTCAACCATACTAAACCCTACCATCCCTAAACTCTCCTAAACTAACCTACCTCCACTGATCTAAATCCTAAACCCTACTCCCAACCCACCCTGGACCCTCCCTAAACCCTGTAACTGACCCTAAACCCTGTTTAAAACCACTACCCTGGTTGACCTAAACCCCAAACCTAAAGCTAAAGCATAAACACTAAACCCTAAACCCTAACCCTAAACTTTAACCCCTAAAATCCTAAACCTTAAACCCTAAACTCTAAAACAACCAACTAACTAAATAAACATAAAATATAATAAAATAACCTAAACTTAAATAAAATAATAAATAAATGACATGAAACCTAAACTAAAACCTAAACCAAAACCTAAAATAAAATAAAATAAAATAAACTAAACTAAATTAAAAAATAAAATTCACCTAATAATAAAACTTAAATAAAATAAAATTAAACGTAATTAAAATAAAGAAACTTAAAATAAAATAAAACTAAATAAAATCTAAACCTCAAAAATAAACCTAAAAATAAATAAAAAAATGAAACCTATACCCTAAACTAAAAAAAACTAAACCTAAAATAATAATAAAATAAACTTAACCCTAAACAAAAATAAACTAAACTCAAATAAATAAAACCTAAACCTAAACCTAAAATAAATAATTTATAATAAACTAAACATAAACCTAAACCTAAACAAAAAAATAATGCCTAAAAATAAACTTAAAATAAAAACCTAAAAGCTAAACCTGCAAAAATAAAATAAAAACCTAAACCTAAAAATAAAAATAAAAAATAAAAGCTAAACCTAAAAATTAAAATAATAATAATAAATTATAAACTAAAATAAAAAAACCTAAAATAAATAAACTAAAATAAATAAAAAATAAACTTATATAAAAATGAAAAATAAAGTAAACAAAATTAAATAAAAAATAAACTAAATACACTAAATTATCAAGAACCTACCAGTTTATCTAATTTTTTTTCTTAAAAAAAAAACCTTAAATGCTAAATCCTAAACCCTAAACCCTACACCCTAAACCCTAACCCTAAACCCTAAACCCTAAAAGCTATAATCCTAAAACCCTAAACCCCAAACCCTAATACTAAACCATAAACCTTAAACCCTAAACCCTATCACTAAAACCTAAACCCTAAACCCTAAACCCTAATCCTAAACCTAAAGCAACTAAATAAATTAAAAAATAAACCTAAAACCTAAAACCTAATAAACCTAAATCTAAACTTAAACCCTAAGAATGGCAAAACCTTAATGATAGGAACATCACTGTCAACCAGGCTCAGTCCAGATTTGGCGGTGGAGGTGAAGGTAGAGGTGGTGGTTATCTCAGTGTGATGGGGGATCTGGAGGTGGTGGTGGTTGGAGCAATGGTGGTTAGGGAGACGGGAGGAGCGACAAAAATTATAATCGTGGTGGTGGCAAAGTGAGAGATGGAGGATATGATGGTTGATCCCGCTACTCGTGAGGCTGGGGTGGTTCTGATGGGAACTAGAGAAAATGAAGAATGGCCAATCTGATCTGATGCATACAGAACTATGTCTTTATTATAAAGACAATTATAGTTTCTTAGGGTTTTGTTATTTGCTTTATGCATGCTCATTTTTAATTTATGTCATTTCTTGTGTCTTAGAAAACTTGGTGTGTTACTTGGTTAATGAAATCAAAAAGAAGAAATGTTGAATATGAATTTGTTCTCTATTAAAAAAATTAAAACCAAAAACCTTAAACCCTAAACAAAAACTTGAACCCTAAACCTAAAACCTAAACCCTAAAACCTAAAAAATAAAAACCTTAAACCCTAAACACTAAACCCTAAACTCTAAACCCTAATACCTTAAACCTTAAACCCTACACCCAAAAACCTAAACCCTAAACCCTAAACCCTAAACCCCAAACCCTATACCTGAAACCTTAAATCCTAAACTAACCACTAAATAAAAAAACATAAAGCTAAACTAAAATAAACTTAAAATAAAATAAATAAAATCCTAAATGAAAATAAAGTAAAACATAAACTAAAACCTAAACCTAAACCTAAACCCAAAAGAAAATAAAATAAAAATAAAACTAAATTAAAATAAAATAAATCAAAACCTAAACTAAACCTAAAATAAAACCTAAATAAAATAAAATGAAACTTAAATTAAAATAAAATAAACCTAAAAATAAAAATAAAACTTAATAAAAAATATAAACCTAATGTAAACCTAAAATAAATAAAAAAAATAAACTTAAACCATAAACTAAAACCTAAACCTAAAATAAAAAAATAAAAAAACCTAAACCTAAACTAAAATAAACAAAAATAAGTAAATGTCAACCTAAACTTAAAATAAACAAACCTAAAATAAACTAAACTAAACAAAACTAAACTAACTAAAATAAAATAAACTAAAAATAAACCTAAACATTAACTAAACAATAAACTTTAAAATGAACCTAAAATAAAATCCTAAAACATAAACCTAAAAAAAAATAAAATAAAGCCTAAACCTAAAATAAAAAATGAAACCTAAACCTAAAATATAAAATAAAAATAAAACTAAACTAAAAATAAACATAAACCTAAACCTAAACATAAAAAGTAAACTAAAATAAAAAACCAAAATTAAAATAAATAAACAAAACTAAATAAAAATAAAAAATAAACCTAAATAAAAATAAATAAACTAAAATAAACTAAAATAACTAAAAAATAAACTAAATAAATTAAATAAATCTAAACCTACCAGTTTATCTAATTAAAAAAAAAAAAACCCTAAACTACTAAACCCTAAACCTAAACTACACTACCATAAACCCTAAATCATAAACCAAACCTAAATCCTAAACATAAACTAACAACCCTAAACCACAACCCTAACCTACAACCTAAACCAACCATAAAACCCTAAACCATAAACCCTAAATCGAAAATCCTAAATTAAAAAATAAAAAAAATTGAAGAAAAACCCTAACCCTTAACTTAACCCTAAACCCTAAACCTACAACCCTAAACCACCTAAACCTACTACCCACCCACCTACCTAAAACCCTAAACCCCCTAAACACTAAAATAGATAACCCTAAAAAACTCACCTCCCCTCCCTAAACCCTAAACCCTCTTCTAAAACCTCCTAAATTAAATAAAAAATATAAATAAAATAAATAAATAAACTTAAATCTAAATAAAAAAATTAAATAAAAACCTAAACCTAAACCTAAACCAAAAAATAAAAAAAATAAAAAAACTATACTAAAATAAGATAAATAAAAACTTAATCTAAGCTAAAAAATAAAATAAATTTAAAAATAAAAAACCTAAATAAAATAAAACCTTAATGTAAAATAAAAATAAAATAATAGTAAAATAAAATAAAATAAAAACTAAATAAAAACTTAAACCTAAAAAATAAACCTACAAATCAAACCTAACATAAATAAAAAATAAAACCTACCTTAAATAAAAAAAACTAAACCTAAAATAAATAAAATAAACCTAAATGTATACTAAAATAAACTAAACTAAAATAAATAAAACCCTAAATCCTAAACCCACAAAACCCTAAACCCTAAAAACCCTAAACCCTAAACCACCTAAACTACAAACCCTAAACCTAAACCTAAAGTAACTAAATAAATTAAAAATAAACCTAAACCTTAAAAGCTAATAAACTTAAACCTAAACCTAAACCCAAGAAAGGGAGACAATAATAACATCACCATCAACCAGGCTCATTCTAGATCTAGTGGTGGAGATGAAGGCAGAGGCAGCGATTATCACAGTAGTGGGGGAGGATTTGGAGGTGTTGGTGGGTATGAAGGTGGTGGTTAGAGTAGTGGTGGTTATGGAGGCGGGAGGAGCAACATAGGCTACCACTGTGATAGTGGCGGAGAGAGAGATCAGGGGTATGATGGTGGATCCCGCTACTCGAAAGGTCGAGGTGGTTCTGATAGGAACTCTAGAAACTGAA
Organism: Cymbidium sinense; assembly: GCA_021442155.1. Classification (NCBI taxonomy): domain Eukaryota; kingdom Viridiplantae; phylum Streptophyta; class Magnoliopsida; order Asparagales; family Orchidaceae; genus Cymbidium; species Cymbidium sinense. The sequence goes on from CM038215.1 coordinate 86,817,716, forward strand.
GAGCGACCAATTCGACCTGCTGCTTATGGAATTGTGTCTTTATAATAAAGACAGTTCCAGTTATCTAGGGTTTTTGATTTGCTCTATGCATTGGTAAATTTTCATCTATCTCGTCGCTTATGTCTTAGAAAACTTCATGTGTTACTTGGTTGGTGAAATCGAAAAGAAGAAATGTTGAATCTGAATCTGTTCTCTGTTAAAATAAAAACACCAAAAAAACTCTAAACCCTAAACTAAAACCTGAACCTAAAATCTAAAACCTAAACCCTAAACCCTAAACCCTAAACCATAAATACCCTAAACCCTAAACCATAAATACCCTAAACCCTAAACCATAAAACCTAAACCCTAAACCCTGAAGTCTAAACTTTAAGACTTAAACCCTAAACCCTAAACCCAAAAAAAACCAAAAACCCTAAACCCTAAACCCCAAACCCTAAATTCTAAACTTAAACCCTAAACCCTAAATAAACTCTAAACCCTGAAAAGCAAAAACCCTACACCTAAACAAAATAAATAACTAAAACCTAAACTAAAATAAATAAATTAAAATAAAATAAAAATATAAACTAAAGCTAAAACTTAAACCTAAACTTAAACTTAAACTTAAAATGAAAATAAAATAAAAAATAAAAATTAGACTAAAATAAAATAAATAAAAACCTAAAAAAACTAAAAAAAAAAAAAAACTTAAATAAAATAAAAACTTAAGCTAAAATAAAAATAAAATAAACCTAAAATAAAATAAAAACCTAAACTTAAACAATAAACCTAAAAATAAATATAAAATAAAACATAAACCATAAATTAAAAAGAAAACCTAAACCTAAAATAAATAAATAAAAACCTAAACCTAAACTAAAATAAATAAAACTTAAACCAAAACCTAAGATAAACTAAACCTAAACTAAATAAAATAAAATAAACTAAAAATAAACCTAAACTTAAACTGAAAAATAAAACCTAAAAATAAACCTTTAATAAAAACATAAATCCTAAACCTAAAAAAATAAAATAAAACCTAAACCTAAACCTAAAAATAAAAAATAAAACCTAAACCTAGAAAATAAAATAAAAATAAAACTAAACTAAAAAAATAAACCTAAACATAAACCTAAAAAAATAAACTAAAATAAAGAACCTAAACTAAAATAAATAAACAAAAAATAAATAAACTAAACTAAATAAAAATAAAAATAAATATAAATGTAAATAAAAATTAAAAGAAACTAAATAAAGCTAAACCTACCAGTTTACTTAATTAAATAAAATAAAAAATAAAGAAAAATCCTAACCCTAAATCCTAAACCCTAAAACTATCCCTAAAATTGAAACTCTAAACCTTAAACCTTAAACCCTAAAACCCTAAACAATAAACCCTAAATCCTAAAGCTTAAACCCTAAACCCTAAATGCTAAATCCTAAACTAACCCTCAACCCTAAACCCTATACCATAAAACCCTAATCACTAAACCCTAAACCCAAACCCCTCTCCCCTAGAGCGCTCTCTCATTCTCTGGTGATTTTTGAATACCTCTTGGTGGCGTCACGGGATTTCTATGGCTTTGGCTTTGGATTCGACTGAATTCAAAGGCTTAAATGTCATCTGGCCATTTGCATGATGCTTCATCATTGACCATGGCTGTAGTGAGTTCTATTCCTTGGGATCCACCTCAAATTATGGATGCTTCGACTAGAGAATCCAGTAATTTGGGGCTTGGTGGTCTTAATGTTGCTTCTTCTGTTAAATCATTTATGGAAGCACTCTCTGGTAAGACTTCTCTCTCTATTGATTTGGTTAATCTCATTTTGACATCTTTTAGAGGTTTGCCGGCCGTTAAGTGTTTTGATGTGGATGTTGAAAAGTTGGGAAAACCATTTGAATTTTCTCTTATTGGTAAATTTGCTTTGCTTCATCCAAATTTGGATATGAACCGCTCTTTTTTCCATAATCTCAAGCTTACGGGGGCTTTCTCGATTGGTCTTATTGACCCTCGGCATATCCTGATTCAACTTTCTAACGATCTAGATTATTAATGTGTTTTTCTGCATCATTGTTATTTCATCTTTAATTGTCAAATGTGTTTGTTGAAGTGGTCACCCCTTTTGACATTAAGGAGGAATCTCCTATTATTCCTGTGTTGTTAATTCTTCCTAATCTGCACATTCATTTTATTACCCATCATGTGCTTTTTGTTGTCGGGGATTTATTTGGACAGCCTTTGCAACTCCACCAAGTGACCACTGAGCCATCTTGCCCATCTATGGCTCTGATCCTCATGGAATTATGCATAACTAAAAAATACCCTAAGGAAGTTTGGATTGGCTCTGAAAAATATGGGTATTCACAAAAGGTTGAATTGGATAACCTTTCAACTTTTTGTTTCGATTGTAAAATTCACGGTCATGATAATTCAGAAGGTTTTATTCTTCATCCCCACTTAAAAAAAATGAAATTCTTCTAAAGAGAATATTGTTCTTACCCATAAGCTGGTCCCTGCTTAAGTTCAAAAATTAGCCTCGGATCCTAAGAACGGTATGAAGGCTGTTATTGAGGTTGATTCCCTATATATTGGGGTTAACCTTATTGAATAAGTTTCAACTCCTACTGTTGATATAGATTCGGCTAATTTTCAAAATGGGAAGGATGACTTACCTCTTTTTTTCTTTGAATTTGAATATTTCTAATGTGGAGAATAATAAATTTTCAAAGTTACTGGAAGATGATTTTGTTTCCTCTGATTCTATTCGTGCATCTATGTCAGCTTTGATTGATGAAAATGAAGCTTTTAATGATGATTTAAATGATGTCAAGCATGTTGAAAATATTTCTGATCCAGATTTAACTACTCGTGCTTTAAATGGTTCTAAATAGTCATCGTCTCTTATTTTCAATCATGATATTAATGTTAATCCTACTTTTCAGCTTAATATGGATTTGGAAGAGGGTGAACACCCCTCCAAGTACTTGGAGAATTATCCTAAATTTGTGACCAATGTTACTAAATCTTACTCGGATGATGACTCTAGGGGAAAAAAATGGTTTCCAAATTTATCATGCTAAAAAGAAAAAAAGTGTTAAAAACTACCCTCCCAAATTGTCCAAAAATACTATATCTGCTGCAGCCTCTCACTCCTCTCTTAATCAATCTTTGCTTAACCCCTTTTTATTTTACTTATGTTTAATTTTCTTGTTTGGAATTTTAGAGGGATCAGTACGCTCTCCATTCATAAACATATTAGAAATCTTTTTATCTCATTATTTATTTACTTATTACCTCTTATTCTTTAATAAAATTAACCATGTTGCTAGAATGATCAGCTTCAATAAATTTTTCTTTAGTGTTAGTAATAAGATTTGGTGTTTTTGGAATAATTTCGTTGAGGTTTCAATTATTGATGATCCCTAAACACAAAATCCTACACCATAAACCCTAAAACCTAAACCCTAAAACTAACCACCTAAACTCTATAAACCTACAAAACCCTAAACCTTAAAACCCACAAACCCTAAAGCTCTAAACCAAAAAAAACCCAAATCTTTAACAACTCAACCTAAACCCTAAACTAACCCTAAACCCTAAACCTAAACCCTAAACCCTAAACCCTACACTAAAGCCTAAACCCTAACTAAACCATAAACTAAACTAAATCTTAACCTAACCCTAAACCCTAAACCCCTCATAACTAAAACCTTAAACCCTAAACCAACCCAAAACCATAAATAATTAAACCTGTTAAACCTACAACCCTAAATCCTAAATCCTAAAAAACCCTAAACCACTAAACCCTACACCCTAACCCTAAACCATAAACCCTAAACCCTAAAAGCATAAATCTTAAAGCCCTAAACCCTAAACCCTAAACCCCAAGACTAAACCCTAAACCCTAAAGCACAAACCCTAAACCTAAACCTAAAGTAACTAAATAAATTAAAAAATAAACCTAAACCCTAACACCTAATATTCTACAAAACCTAAACCAAAGAATAGGATCCATGATGGCAGAACATCACATACTGTCTAGATCTAGTGGTGGAGGCGAAGCGGATGCTTATCTCAATGGTGGTGGGTGACCTGGAGGTGCTGGTGGATCTGGAAGTGGTGGTCGAAGCAGTGGTGGTTATGGAGGAGGGAGGCATGACGGAGGTTATAGCTATGGTGGTGGCAGAGGGAGAGATCGAGGATATCATGGTGGATCCCGTTTCTCGCAAAGTTGGGGTGGTTCTCATGGGAACTGAAGAAAAGAATGACCGATCCGATCTGCTACTTATCAAACAATGTCTTTGAAGTAAAGATGGTTATAGTTATCTAGGGTTTTTGATTTGCCCTATGCGTGCTCATTTTTTATCTATGTCTTCGCTTGTGTCTTAGAAAACTTGTGTTATTTAGTTGATGAAATCCAAAGTAAGAAATGTTGAATTTGAATTTATTATCTGTTAAAAAAAACCAAAAACCCTAAACCCTAAACTAAATCCTTAACCATAAACATAAAACCTAAACCCTAAACCCTAAACTCTAAACACTAAACCCTAAACACTAAACCCTAAAACCCTAAACCCTAAAACCTAAAACCTAAACCCTAAACACTAAACCCTAAAGCCTAAAGCCTAAACCCTAAAACCTAAACCCTAAACCCAAAACCCTAAACTATGCCTAAACCCTAAACCCTAAAAACCTCACAACGTAAACCTAAACTAAATAAAACATAAAAAATAATATAAATAAAAAAACCTAAACCAAATAAAATTAAAAAATAAAATAAAATAAAATAATAACTAAAACCCAAACCTAAAAAAGAAAATAAAATAAAAAATAAAAACTGAAATAAAATAAAATGAATAAAAACCTAAACTAAATAAAAAAATAAAAACCTAAATAAAGTAAAAACTAAACCTAAAATAAAAATAAAATAAACCTAAATTAAAATAAAATAAAAACTAAATAAAAACCTAAATAAATGTTAAAATAAAAATAAACTTAAATAAAAATAAAAAATAAAATAAAATAAAATAAATAAAATATAAACTAAATAAACCTAAACATACCAATTTACTTGATTTAAAAAAAACCCTAACCATAAACCCTAAACCATAAAACTAACCCTAAACCATAAACCCTCAACTCTAAACCTAAACCTAAACTAAATAAAACCTAAAAACAAAATAAATAAATAAAAACCTAAGCCTAAATAAAAGAAAAAAGTAAAATAAAATAAAAACTTAAACTAAAACCTAAGCCTAAACTTAAAAATAAAATAATATAGAAAATAAATAATAAAAAATAAACTAAAATAAAATTAATAATAACCAAAATTAGACTAAAAAATAAAATAAACCTAAAAAATAAAAACCTAAATAAAATTAAAACTAAACCTAAAATAAAAATAAAATAATACTATAATATAATAAAATAAAAACTAAATAAAAACCTAAACCTAAAAAATAAAACTAAAAAATAAATAAATAAATAAACCATAAACCATAAACAAAAAAAAAACCCAAACCTAAAATAAAAAATGAAATAAAATAAACTTAAACCTAAACTAAAATAAATAAAACCTAAGCGTAAAACTAATATAAACTAAACCTAAATCCTAAATTAAATAAAATAAGATAAACTAAAAATAAACCTAAGACAAAACTAAAATAAAACCTAAAATAAACCTAAAATAAAAACCTAACCTTAAAAAATAAACTAAAATAAAAACCTAAACTAAAATAAATAAACTAATCAAAATAAAAATAAAAAATAAACCTAAATAAAAATATAAAATAAACTAAATAAACCTAAACCTATCGGTTTACTTAATTTTTTTGTTTAAAAAAACCCCTAAGCCATAAACCCTAAGCCCTAAACCCTAAACACTAAACCCTAAATCCTAAACTGTACAACCATAAACCCTAAACCCTAAACCCTAAACCCTAAAACCATAAATCCTAAAACCCTAAACCCTAAACCCTAAACCCTCAAACCCACAAACCCCACCTTATACCTGGCTAAATTAACTAAATAAATTAAAAAATAAACCTAAGCCCTAAAACCTAATAAACCTAAACATAAACCTAAACCCTAAGATTGGGCAGAACCTTGATGATAGGAACATCACCATCAACCAGGCTCAGTCTAGATCTGGCGGTGGAGGCGAAGGCGGAGGCGGTGATTATCGCAGTGGTCATGGGGGATTTGGAGGTGCTAGTGGATATGGAGATGTTGGTCAAAGAAGTGGTGGTTATGGAGGCGAAGAGCAGTGGTGGGGGATTTGGAACTGCTAGTGGACATGCATTCTCATTTTTTATCGATGTCATCACCTATGTCTTAGAAAACTTGGTGTGTTACTTAGTTGAAGAAACCAAAAAATAGAAATGTTCAATCTAAATTTCTTCTTTGTTAAAAAAAATAACCAAAAACCTTAAACCCTAAACTAGAACCTGAACCCTAAACCTAAAACCTAAACCCTTAACCCTAAACCCTATACCTTAAAAACCCTAAACCCTAAACCCTAAACATAAACCCTAAATCCTAAAACACTAAACCCTAAACCCTAAACCCTAAAACCTAAACCCTAAACCCTAAACCATAAATCTTAAATCCTAAATCATAAACCCTAAACCCCAAACCTTAAATCTTAAACCATAAATCCTAAACTAACCCTAAACCCTCAACCCTAAACCCTAAACCATGAAAAGCTAAAAGTCTACACCTAAACTAAATAAAACCTAAACCTAAACATAAATAAAAAATAAAAAAATTAAAACTAAATTAAAATAAAATAAATAAAAACAAAAATTAAACTAAAAAATAAAAACCTAAATAAAATAAAAATTCAACCTACAATAAAAATAAAATAACCTTAAAATATAATAAAATAAAAACTAAATAAAAGCCTAAACCTAAAAAATAAACCAAAAAATAAACCTAAAATTAAAAAAATATAAAATTGAAACTCTAAATTAATAAAAAATTAAAACCTAAACCTAAACTAAAATAAGCAAAACATAAACCAAATCCTAAAATAAACTAAACCTAAACCTAAACTAAAAAATAAAATATAAAAATAAACCTAAAATAAAAATCTAAAACCTAAACCTAAAAAATAAAATAAAAACATAAACCTAAACAAAATTATAAAACAAACCTATACCTAAAATAAAATAAAATAAAACAAAATAAAAAAAAATAAACCATAAAACCTAAAAACAAACTAAAATAAAAAACCTAAACATAATAAATAAACTTAAAATAAATAAATGAAACTAAATAAAAATAAAAATAAACCAAAAAAATTAAAAATTAAATAAACTAAATATATTAAATCAACCTAAACCTACCAATATACTTAATTAAAAAAATAAAAAAATAAAAAAACACTAACTCTAAATCCTAACCCCTAAAACTAACCTTAAATCCTAAACTCTACACCTTAAATCTACAACCCCAAACCTTAAACCCTAAACCCTAAACCTTAACCCCTAAAAACCTAAAAACCTAAACCTAAAATTAATATAAATAAATAAACTTAAACCTAAATAAAATTAAAAATTAAAATGAAATAAAAAAACTAAACTAAAACCTAAACCTAAACCAAAATTGAAACCTAAGAATAAAATAAAATAAAATAAATAAAAACTAAACTAAAATAAATTAAATAAAAACCTCAACTAAACTAAAAATTAAAATAAACCTAAATATAATAAAAACTAAATATAAAATAAAATTAAAATAAACCAAAAATAAAATAAAAACCTAAACCTAAAAAATTAACCTAAAAATTAAGAATAAATAAAACCTAAACCCTAAACTAAAAAAAAACCAAAACTTAAAATAAATAATATAAATTAAACTTAAACCTAAACTAAAATAAACTAAACTAAAGTAAATAAAACCTAAACCTAAACCTAAAATAAACTAAACCTATACCCTAAACTAAATTAAATAAAATAAACTAAAAATAAACCTAAAACTAAGCTAAAAAATAAAACCTCAAAATAAACCTAAAATAAAAACCTAAAACCTAGACCTAAAAAAAATAAAATTAACACTTAAACCTAAACCTAATTATAAAAATTAAAATCTAGACCTAAAAAATAAAATAAAAATAAAAGTAAACTAAAAAATAAACAAAAACCTAAACCTAAACCAAAAAATAAATTAAAATAAAAAACATAAACTAAAATAAATAAACCAAAAATAAACAAACTAAATTAAATTAAAATAAAAATGAACCTGAATAAAAATAAAAAATAAAATAAACTAAAATAAACATAAAATAAATTAAATAAAACCTAAAAATAAAAAAATACCAAAAATGTAAATAAAATCATAAAATAAAATAAAACTAAAACCTAAACCTAAACCTAAAAATAGAATAAAATAAAAAATAAAAATAAAATAAAATAAATAAAAGCCTAAACTAAACTCAAAAATGGAATAAACCTAAGAATAAGAACCCTAAATAAAATAAAAACTAAACAAAAATAAAAATAAAATGAACTTAAAATAAAATAAAATAAAATAAAAATTTAAATATAAAACATAAACATAAATATAAATAAAAAATAGAACCAAAGCCCTAAACTTAAAAAATAAACCTAAAATAAAAATAAAATAAACAAAATAAAATAAACCTAAACCTAAACAAAATAAAATAAAACCTAAACCTAAACCTAAAAAAAACTAAACCTAGACCTATTCCTAATCTAAATAAAATAAAATAAACTAAAAAAAAACCTAAGCCTAAACTAAATAATAAAACCTAAAAATAAACCTAAAATAAAAACCAAAATCCTAAACCTAAAAACATAAAATAAAAACCTAAACCCAAAAATAAAAATAAAAATAAAAATAAAACCTAAACCTAAAAAATAAAATAAAAATAAAGCTCAACTAAAAAATAAACCTAAACCTAAACCTAAAAAATAAACTAAAATAAAAAACTTAAATTAAGATAAATAAACTAAAATAAATAAAAATAAAAAATAAACCTAAATAAAAATAGAAAATAAGGTAAACTAACATAAATAAAAATACTAAATATTCTAAATAAACCTAAACTTATTGGTTTACTTAATCTAAAAAAAACCTTAAACCCTAAATCCTAAACCCTAAACCCTAAACTCTAAAAATCTAAACTAAATCTAAACCTAAATCTAAACCTAAAATAAAAATCTAAATCTAAACCTAAAATCTAAACCCAAAATAAATAAATAGAATAAATAAATTAATTAAATAAAAATAAAAATCTAAATAAATAAAAAACTAAACCTAAATCAAAACCTAAAATCTAAACTAAATCTAAACCTAAAATCTAAACCTAAACCTAAACCTAAATAAAAATAAAATAAAAGCTAAACCTAAAATCTAAACCTAAACTAAAAAATAAAAATCTAAACCTAAATCTAAACCTAAATAAAAAAATCTAAACCTAAACTAAAATAAATCTAAACCTAAAATAAATCTAAACCTAAAATCTAAACCTAAACTAAACATAAACATAAAATAAAAAAATAAAAAAAATAAAAATCTAAACCTAAATAAACTAAAATCTAAACCTAAATCTAAATCTAAAAATATAAACCTAAAATAAAATCTAAACCTAAACTAAACTAAATAGAATAAAAATCTAAACCTAAACTAAATAAATCTAAACCTAAAATCTAAATAAATCTAAACCTAAATAAAATCTAAACCTAATTTCAAAGCTGAATCTATACCTAAATAAATAAAATCTAAACCTAAAAATCTAAACCTAAATAAATAAAAATCTAAACCTCAAAATAAAACCCTAGCAGGAACTCTCTCTCCTCTCATGCGATTTCATTTTTCCCTTCCCCTTTTCGCTTTCATTTTCCTTGCTGATTTTGATCATTCACGATCAATTTTTTGATTGTTTGTCTCGATTGGCCTAATGTGATTTTCCCTTTGCTTTCAATGGCGAGGATTCTCTCACAGCTTATCCATCTTGGAGGCATCAGCTAGGGCATCAGATTTACATGGAATTATGGATCCAAAATCATTTGCTACTCTGCCTGCAGTTAAGTCCTTTAAAGATGCATTATCTGGTAAGAACCTTTCACCTAATGCTTTGATGAATTTGATCTCAACCTCCTTTCATGGGATGCCTGCTATTATGTGCTCGGATCTAGATGTGGAAAAGTTAGCGAAGCCTTTTGAATTCTTTTTAGTTGGTAAATTTTCCTTACGTCAGCCAACTCTCGATAACATTCGATCATATTTTCATAGCCTTAAACTTTTAGGTGTTTTCACTATCAGATTGATTGATCCAAGGAATATTTTAATTCAGCTCTCTAATGACTTAGATTATTCAAGAGTTTTGCACATCACTTACTTTGTTTTTAATTATCAAATCGACTTTTGAAATGGTCTCCTTTTGATATAAAAGAGGAACTTATATGGCTAGCTCTTCCTAATATGAGAATACATTATTCTTTCTTTGGTTGGGGCTCTTTGGTGACCTCTTCAAATTGATTAGTGAGATCACCTGACCTTCATTGCTTGTATTTTGGTTGAAATTGATATCACTAAAAAGCATCCTAAAGAAGTTTGGATTGGCTCTAAGAAGTTCGGTTATAATCAAAAAGTTAAATTTAAGAATTTTCCTATTTTTTGCACACATTGTAAGATTCATGGCCATGATCATTTTGAATGTTTTGTGTTGCATCCTCAACTAAAAAAAAAACAAATTATCGGATCCTAATCCTACTCTATCAAATGAAAAAATTAGTAAATTTTCTTCTGTGCCTAAAGTCACTCAAAATGGGAATCCTGCCCCTACCCCTACTCCTTTTCTATCCACTGCTTTGTCTATTGGAGAGCAATTTGAGCATGTTAAAAATAATGTTTATGAGGTTTGTGAAGAGGCTAATGATAGCTTAATTATCATTTCATCTAATTGTAATAATTTGACTCCTCAAGACAATACCTTGACTCAGTCTAACCTACCCCTTTTAGCTAACCCGAGGAGACTCATATGAACCTTAGTGGTAATTTGAATGGAAATTTTAGGTTGGATAAAAATCTAAAAACAAATTCTGGAGTTGATCCTTTGATGAAGGAACAAAATCTGAAAACTGTTAATCCTTTGATGATGGAACAAAATCTGAAAACTAATTCTAAAATTGAGCATGAAATCTGTGCTATTAATGGCTTCACAACCTTTCCTTCTCCTACTCTTCAGAGTGATACGCATTCTAACCCACTTTCTCAGCTTAATTTCGACATTGAAGAAGGGGAAATTACCATTATAAATGCTTTGACTAATACAGGTCCTATTCTGAATATCACAAATCAGTATCTCTCGGATGGTGATTCTTTGGACAACGATAGACCTTTTCAAACTATTTTAAAAAAAAATCACTTAAAGCTAGAATGTTCACTAATAGCACCACTAGAACTACTAGATCTTCTCTAACTTTCCATAAATAACTATTTCTAGTTTCCTTTTCTTCTTGATTTATTATTTCTTTAGTTATCTCGTTTCCTTTCCTTTCTTATTTTATTATGATCAACTTACTAATTTGGAATGTTCGGGGTATTGGGACTCTCATTATTCGCAACCGTATTAGAAGTCTTTGCCGTATTCATAACATAGCCTTACTTGTTGTTATTGAACCATTATACACTCTTCAAAGATCAACCATGTTGCTAGAACGCTTGGCTTTCAAAACTTCTTTTATAATATTAGCAATAAAATTTGGTATTTTTGGAATAATTTAGTCAACATATCTATCCTTGATGATCTTCAACAATTGGTTAATGTCCACATCTCATTGGGTGATTTTTCTATTCTAGGTTCCTTTATTTATGCTTCTTGTAGAGCGTTGGAACATCCTTTGGGATAACAACTTAAGAACCTTTGCTCGATCAACCAACCTTGGTTGGTTGGGGTGATTTTAACACTATTCTCTTTCCTCGGAAAGAAGGGAGGTTGCTCTCTCCCAACATTCATTCCATGGAAGACTTTTCTAATATGATTCTTGATTGCAATTTGATTGATATTGGCTATTGGGCTGGATTATACATGGCATAACCTATAGACTCGGCAGCTTGATAGGACTCTTTTAATTCTCTTTGGATCAATCAATGGCCCTTACTTTTGTTGAACATTTGAGAACTTTGTCGATCATGCTCGCTTTTGATTTTAGTCCAAAATCCTCTAATAGATTACCCTCCCCAACCTCTTTCAGATTCCAAAATATGTGGATCCAACACATTGATTTCATCAATGTTGTATCCATTAACTGGATGGCTCCTCTTCATCCAGATAATTTGGTTAAGGGCATGATTCTCCTCTAGCTTAAGCTTAAAAGGCTTAAATAAAACCTAAATTGGTGGAACAAGCATCATTTTAAAAATCTTTTGCCAATATCAAAAATATGGAATAATTAGTTTGTTCTCTTGAAGATGCCATTTTGACTGATTCTACTAAACTTGAGGAGTTGAATGATGCTAAAGATAACTTGTTTAACTATCAGAATATGGAGGAAACCTACTGGCTGCAAAAGGCAGCTAGCAAACATATTGCTGATGGTGACAAAAATACTAGGTACTTTCATGCTCTTTTAAAAAAAAAAGAAAGCCTTAAACTCTATTAAAAAAATTAAAAATGATAACGACAGTTGGATCAAAAATAATAATGATATTAAAGATTCTATCATACATCATTTTAAAAACTTATTAAACAACAACCCTTCTTTAGAAGCTCTCTCCAACTCTCACCTGATTCCCTCAAAAATTACTAATGATGACAACCACTTGCTTAATATACATCCTATGAAAGTTGAGATTGGTAGTATTCTTAATAGCATGACACGATTCTTATTGCCATGGCTGGCTACTCAATTTTTTATTGTTGGCCTTATTATTAAGTCGACCTTGTCGATGTCATTGATTTCTTGATGGTAATCCTTTACCTAGATATTTTTCTAGCACTTCATTGTTCTCATTCCCAAAATTAATAATCAATCTTGGGGATTTCAAACCTACATTTGCACCTTCTTTCATAAACTCATTGCTAAATTAATTGCCAATAGAATTAGTCTGTCGCCTAAAATTATTTCCCCAACCAAATTGGTTTCATTAAAGGTAGAGCTATATCTAACAACATCTTCTAGCCCAAGAGTGATTCATGACCTTGATGCTTCGAGGTGGTAACATCCTTTTCAAATTGGACATCTCTAAAGCTTTTGACAACCTCTCTGGAATTTTCTCTTCCAAATTCTACATTTGTTTGGTTTTTCCTCCTCTTTATCAATCTCATTAAAATTGTATTACCAATGTTTGGTTCTCTGCTATCATGAATGGTGAGTCCCTAGGTTTTTCCTTCTATGCATGGATTGAGACAAGAGATCCCTTATCTCCCTCTCTTTTATTATTGTTGAATATCTTTTGAGGAGTCTTAATGATCTTTTCAACAATAATCCTAGCATTTTTTTAGAACTCAAGGTGGTCTTCTGTCTCTCATCTTAGCTTTCGATGACTTCATAATCTTTTGCAATGCCTCTATTCATCACATTAAAACTATTAAGAATCTTTTAAATAAATTTGGTAACGAAAGTGGTCTCTTTCTTAATGAAGGTAAAAGTTATTTCATTCCTTCCTCTAAAATCTCTAGTAATAGGATCAACCAAATCTTGATAATTACTAATTTTTAGCAACAACAACTTCCTATTAAATATCTTGGTGCTCCGCTTTTTAAAGGTCAGAAAAGCTCACATCTCTTTGATGAGTTAATCCAAAATATCTCTAATAAAATTTTTTTTTGGGAATTTCATTTACTCTCATTTTGTGGTAGGTTCACTTTGATTAAGAGTACCCTTAACTCCATGCCTTTATATCTCATTCAAACCATTACGCTGACCAATTCTACCATTAACAGAATTGATCACCTCCTTAACAAATTCTTTTGGGGTTCTAACAATTCTACTAAAATAATGCATTGGACCTCTTGGTAAAAAAGCTATGGAACTCTTGTTGAAGGTGGGCTTGGTCAGAAGCCAATCGTGCTATCACTACTTTTTCCTATAAACTTTGGTGGAATTTTAGGAGCAACAATAGTCTTTGGGCTAATTTCATGATTGACAAATACTGGCAGGGTAAGCACCCTCTCATTTGCCCTTATAAAGTGGAAGACTCTCCTATATGGAAAAGACTTTGTTCCATCAAATGGGAGGCAGAATCATTAATCTGATGGGGATTAACTCTGGAACCTCTTTCTTTTGGCAAGATAACTTGATTGGAGGTGGGTCCTTTGATGAATTACTTTCTACCCACTCCACTGCTGTTATTAAAGTGAACTCTTTCTAGCAGAATAATAAGTGGAACAATAGTAAGCTTATTGACTCTATTCCTTTCCCTCTTTTAGATAAGCTTACTATTATTCCTATCATTCCTAGAAAGCATGATGAGATCCTTTTTAAGCTTTCCCAAAATGGTGATTTCAACCTTAAAAATGTCTGCATTCATATCAAAGAAGCTCATGATTTCTCCAATGTATTTTTTAAACTTTGGAATAACACTATTCTAATTTCTTATTCAATTCTAACTTGGTGTATTTTGAAAAACTTCATCCCTGACTCCTTGATGTGGGGTAAAGGTTTTACTTACCTTCAATGTTACTCTTTCACATTGAGAATGTGAATCATGTATTTGTTAATGGAGCCATTGCTTCCAAACTTTGGATTTGGTATGATGAACTTTTAATATTTTCAAATTCAATGGCTCCTTAACTCTATACCAACTTCTTGAAGTTTATTTTGAAAACACTATTAAAGGCCACATTAAAGTGATATTATCACTCTTATTTGGTTCATATGGATGGAAAATGCAAAACATCATGGGAATCCTATGAACCATATGAGGATAATTGCTAGAATTAAAAATAAAATTCATGCCTTGTTTAATGCCAATTTAATTAACTACAATCAATTTACAAATTTGTGCCAATAAACTGGGTTTTAACCGGATCAACCTAACCTGTAAAGATGACAAGATTATTTATTGGATAAAACCTCATGCTAATACAATTAAAATTAACATGATGGCTTTTCTCAAAATGCTTGGTGGTGGCATTTTGAAACCTTAATGGTAAAGTCTTATGTGCTTTTCTTACCCCTTAATACTTGCTCTGTTCTTTTTTGAGCTAATGGCGCTTTACAAAGCTATTGAGATTTGCCTTCAAAAGGTTGGCTTAATATTTGATTGAGGTGGATGCCCCATTGATTGATCTTTGACTTCCACCAAAGTGGGCAATACTTGTACTACCTTCTAAAGACTAGAGCTCTTTCTCAACTCTATTTTAAAATCACTCATGTATGAAGGTAATGCATCATTACCTTGCTAATCTGGGTGCTAGATTAGATGGCATAAAATTCTTGGATCAACTTACACTACCTAAACATTTGTGTGTTTGGTTAATTTGGACAATCTTGGACTCCCTTACCTCAAAAAATTAATTCATCCTATCATGTATTACCTGCTTAAGCATGACCAACTTCTTTAGTGTTATTATTTTTCTAAGTTTTGCTGATGCATCTTCCTGATACCCCATTTCTGGTTATTTTGTGATCTTTGTGGCATCTACTACTGGATTAATTACCCTAACCTTATTTGGGGTCTTACTGCTTCCATTATTTCCACTGTTAATGGTAAGGTGTTTCCTGTTTTTCTAATCTGCTGGATGGAGATATTTTCCCTTATCAGACAGATCTGCTGGAGGGAGATGTTTTACTTTTTGCTTTGCTTTCTGATCAACAAGGACAGACTTCTTGCCATCAATATTTTGTTTATGGGTCTTACTGTATCTATTTTCCATTTTATGATTAAGGTTTTGTTTTGTTTCTTTTCCTTTCTCTGGAAATCTGTGATGGGGCTCATGACTTTACTGTCTCATTATTTAATTGCTATATTTTTGTATAGCTTCATGATAGGCCCTAGTTTATCTATCTTTTCTCTCTTTAATAGGGTTGTGGCCCCTCTTATGCTCTCTAACCTCACCTCCACAACTTGTAAGGAGAGAAACTACAATACCATTGTTATTATTATTATTTCTTTACAGGATTGGAATTACTTCTTGATTTCTTTCTAGCCTATTTTTACTGATGATGTTGGCTTAGCTGCTGATATGTTTTTCTTTGTCTTGAAGGATTTCAATGATGGCTCTCCTTTGAACCCCTTTCATGTATATGTTGTACCACTATTTTTTACTGGATTATCTTATGGTGGGTGCAATAATTATTTTGCTGCTTTAACTATTGGTTGTTGGATTTTCGGGTGTTATGTCCAACAAGCTGCTTCTGGGGTTGTTTTTTTTATTGTTCTTGCTAACCTCACCTCCCCAACCTGTATGGAGAGAAATTGCAATACCCTTATTATTATTATTATTATTGTCTCTTTGCAGGATTGGAATTACTTTTTGTTTTCTTTCCATTTTCTTTCGATGATGTTGGCTTACCACGCTTTTCTTTATCTTGAAGGATTTTAATGATGGCTCTCCTTTGAACCCCTTTCGAGTTAATGATGTACCACTATTTTTTACTGGATTATCTTATGGTGGGTGCAATATTTGTTTTGCTATTTTATTTATTGGTCGTTGGATTTTCGGGTCTTACGTCCAACAGGCTACTTCTAGGGTTATTTTTCTGATTATTTTTTACATGAGTCAGCTTATCACGATGTTTGTGGTCTATTTAATCTACTATTTTTTCCATCTTGGTTCAGACTTGTGCGTGATTATGATATTAACTACTTGTTTATTAACTTATGCACCGTCTACTCAATGAGTGGTTTTATGGCAACTAGTTATTATTTGTTGGTTATTTGAACTGACGGTTTTATGCCCAAAAGCTACACTGGGTTGTCTCCGATTATTTTATTTGGTGTTGTTTGTGGGTGCGCATTACACCTGTTTAGTCCACCTAATCTTATTCTTGGTCTTGTCTCCTTGTATTTTGGGTTTGGGCTATATTGTCTCACTTTACATTTGATGTTTGTTAACTTATGCAATGATTATTAACAAGGGGGTTGTTAACATCTGGATTGCTTATTCTGAATGGGTACCTTTTCTGGGGCAATATTCTGAGTACTGGCCTAAGTTTCATATATGTCCCATATGTTTGGGATGGTGTTTTACATGCTATTGATTTTCTTAGGATTTCAGGGCTTTCAATCGTATATATATTTCTATCCTACCTAGCCTTTTCATTTTCTATTTTCTTGGCCTGCATTAAGAAGGTGGATTCTGCAAAGATGGTTCATTTTCATATGTGTAGGGATTCTCATGCTATGGTGACTATATTGATGATATTTATCCGGCATGGGATCCCCTCTCCCATTCTCCTCTTTGTTGTTTCCTTTTCTTTAGTGTATATGGCTTTGTTTAGGTTTCCATGTACTAAGGCTCATAAGACTTTCAACAAATAGCTGCTATCTTCCCACATGTTTGTAGGCTATGATGGTTGTGATGATTTCACTCCTTTTTGGTTTGGTAGTAGCTCTTGTGATGTAACCCTTTCACGGAAATTTGGATGCTCATATTTGCATCAATTTGGTGTGACTCGAGCCTTCTCTCACACACTTCTCTATAATTTTCTCAATTTATGATGCTTTAATTTTTCACTTTGTATGTATTGCTTTAAGCTGTTCTAATTTTTTCTATTTTTTTTGTAGATGCATTTCTCTTTTTCTCTTGCAGGTTTGCTCCCTAGTGCTATGCATTCTCTCATCCTGAAGAGCTTTGGCCCAGGTGTCTTTTGCTTTCATTTTCTCTTTTACTTTTCTTTTGGTTGTACTTAGATAGGGGACTTACTCTCTAGGCTGATTATAGCTCTTTGAGCAGTAGTTTTGGAGTTTATCCCCTGATAAGGACCTTGTAACCCTCTTTTTATGGCAATAAAATTCCCCCTATATGGGGTTTCCCAAAAAAAAAAAAAAAAACCTTAAACTCTAAACCTACAACCCTAAACCCTAAACCCTAAATCCTAAACCATAAACCTCAACCTAAGAAACCTTAAATTGTAAACACTAAACCACTAAACCCCAAACCATAACTTAAACTAAAAATTAAATAAATTTAAAAATAAACCTAAATCCTAAAACCTAATAAACCTAAACCCCTAAGAATGAGCGAACCTTGGCTGAACATCGTGAACCAGACCCTAAATTTGGAGGTGGAGGTGAAGGCAAAAGTGGTGGTTATTATAGTGGGGTGGGGGATATGGAGGTGGTCATAGTATCTTTGGTTATGGAGGCGGAGGCGATGGAGGTTCTGGTGGTGGGAGGAGAGATAGGGGATATGATGGTGGATCCGCCACTTGAGAGCAGTGTGGTTGATAACTAGAGCGGAAGAATCATCCTTATGGGCTCTTCTATAGAGAGTTCTAGTTATCTAGGGTTTTTGATATGCTATATGCGTGCTCATTTTTCATCTATGTCATCACTTATATCTTAGATAACTTGGTGTGTTACTTGGTTGATGAAATCAAAAAGAAGAAATGTTGAATCTGATTTTGTTCTATGTTAAAAAAAAACCAAAAACTTTAAACCCTAAACTAAAACTTGAACCCTAAACCTAAAACCTAAAACCCTAAACCCTAAACCCTAAAAACTCTAATCCCTAAAGCCTAAACCCTAAAACCCTAAACACTAAACCTACATAAAACAACTCTAAACCACTAAACCCTAAACCCAAACCCTAAACCCTAAAGGTTAAACCCCAGACCTTAAACCCAAACCCCTAAACCCTAAACCCTAAACCTAACCTAAACTAAAACCCAATAAAATCTAAAAATAAAATAAATAAAACCTAAACCCTAAGTAAAATAAAATTAAAAAATAAAATAAAAATATAAACTAAAATGTAAACCTAAACCTAAACCTAAACCAAAAACTAAAAAGAAAATAAAATAAAAACTAAAAACTAAAATAAAATAAAATAAATAAAAAAACCTAAAATTAAGAAAATAAAAATAAAATAAAAAAATAAACCTAAAATATATGTAAAACTAAATAAAACCTAAACCTAAAATAAACACAGAAAATAACTAAAAATGATAAACCTAAACCCTAAACCTAAAATAAATAAAACAAACCTAAATACCTAAATAAACTAAAGCTAAAATAAATAAACCTAAACCTAAACCTAAAATAAATTAAACATAAACCAAACTAAACCAAATAAAATAAACTAAACTAAAATAAACCAAAAAAAACTTGAAAATAAAAATAAAACCTAATACCTAATTAAAAAATAAAATAAACCTAAACCTAAACCTAAAAAATAAAACTTACTTAAAAAATAAAATAAAAATAAAACTTAACTAAATAATAAACTAAAATAAAAAACCTAAACTAAAAAAATAAATAAATGTAAAATAAATAAACTTAATTAAATAATTACAAAATAAACCAAATAAAAAAATAAATAAAATAAAAATAAATAAATAAACTAAAAAGTATGGGTTTGCCACTAAATAAAATAAAATAAAATAAAAGAAAAACATAACTAAACCTAAACCTAAAAAACTCTGGCCCCCTAAACCATAAACCCCAACTACTAACCTAAACTACTACTAAACCCTAACCCTAAACCCTAAACCTAAATCCTGTAACCTTAAACCCTAAACCACTAAACTAAACCCCCCTAAACCCTAAACCTTAAAAGCCTAGAAACCTAAAATAAAAAATAAAAAACCTAAACCAAAAAAAATAAAATAAAATAAAACATAAACTAAAACCAACTAAACCTAAACTTAAAAGAAAATAAAAAAAATAAAACTAACTAAAATATAAATAATAAAACCTAAACTAAAAGAAAACCTAAATATAAAATAAATAAACTAAAATATTAAATAAAATTAATTAAAACCTAAATGTAAATAATAAACCAAAATAAACCTAAAATAAATAAAAATAAAACATAAACCTTTAACTAAAAAAAAACTAAATAAAATAAATAAGGACTAAAATAAACTAAACTAAAATAAATAAAACCTAAACCTAAAAAATAAAACAATATACAAAACTCAAAATAAAATAAAATAAAATAAACTAAACTAAATAAAAATAAAAAATAAACTTAAATAAAAAAACTCAAATAAAGAAATAAACTAAATAAACCTAAACCTAATCGTTTACTTAATTTAAAAAAAACATAAAACCCTAAAACAACTTAAATAAAAAATAAACCTGACCTGAATACAGGCCCTAAACCTAAACTGCCTAAACCCTAAGCCAGGCCCTGGGCCCTGGGCCATAAACCCTAAACCCCCTGGGCCCTAGGCCTGACTGAGCCACTAACCTGACTACCTACCACTGACCTACCTGGGCTAAAACTGCACCACTGTGCCTGGCTGACGCCACACTCTAAATCCTAAAACAACTAGGCTCTAAATCATGCTTGCCTGACCTGACTTAAACCCTGGCCTACTACCAAATCAGATCCTGAGCCACAAACTACCTAAACCATGGGCCCTAGCCAAAAGCTACACTAAACTTAAAATAAAAATAATATAACTTAAAATAAAATAAATAATAAACTAAACTTAATTAAAATAAAATAAAATCTAAACTAAAACCTAAAGCTAAACCTGACTATAAACTAATAAAGTAAACTAAAATAAAAATAAACATAAAATAAAATAAAGTAAACCTATAAAGATAAAATAAAACTAAATAAAACCTAAACCTAAAAATAAACCTTAAAATAAACTTAAAATAAATAAAAATAAAACCTAAACGCTAAAATAAAAAAAAACCTAACCTAAAATAAAATTAAAATACACAAAATAAAATTAAAAACCTAATCTAAAATAAATAAACCTAAACTAATCCTAAATTTAGCTAAACCTAAATCTAAACCTAAACTAAATAAAATAAAATAAACTAAATAACTAAACCTAAACTAAAATAAAACCTAAAATAAACCTAAACCTAAAAAAATAAAATAAGAACATAAACTTGAACCTAAAAATAAAAATAAAACCTAAACCTAAGAAATAAAATTAAAATAAAATGCAACTAAATAATAATCGTAAAGCTAAAAAATATACAAAAATAAAAAACCTATACAAAAATAATTAATCCTAAAATAAATAAATTAAAGTAAATAAAAAAAATAAACCTAAATAAAAATAGAAAATAAAATAAACTAAAATAAATAAAAAATTAAACTAAATAAATCTAAAAGTACGAGATTACTTAACTAAAAAAATAAAATAAAAGAAAAATAAGAAAAACATAACCCTAAACCCCTAAACCCTAAAACTAACCCAAAACTCTAAACTTAAACTCAAACCCTAAACCCAACCACTAAACCACAAACCCTAAACCCTAAACCTAAACCTAAAACAAACCCTAAACTGAGCCCTAAATCCATGAACCTTAAACCCTAAACCATAAACCCCAAAGGCCAAAATGCTAAACACTAAACCCTAAACCACAAAACTAAACCTTAAAACTTAAAACCTGTACTGGCTAAAACTAAAAAATAAAATAAATAAATAAATCCACCAAAAATAAAATAAATAAAAAAAAATAAAAAAATAAAAAATAAACTAAAACCTAAACCTAAAGAAAATAAAATAAAAAAATAAACGCTAAATTAAAATATAATAAATAAAAACCTAAACTAAACTAAAAAAAATCTAAATAAAAATAAAATAAACATAAAATAAAATAAAAAATAATTTAAAACCTAAATGTAAACAATAAACCAAAAAATAATACCTAAAATAAATAAAAAAATAAAACCTAAACCTTAAACTAAAAAAAACCAAACCTAAAATGAAAATAAAATAAACCTAAACCTAACTAAAATAAACTAAACTAAAATAAATAAAACCTAAACGTAAAAAAATAAAATAAAATCCTAAACCTAAACTTAAAAATAAAAAATAAAACCTAAAACTATAAAATAAAATAATAGAAAAAAGTCAAAATAAAATAAACTAAAATAAAATAAATAAACTAAACTAAATAAAAATAAAAAATAAACTTAAATAAAAAATAAAATAAACTCAAATAAAGAAATAAACTAAATAAACCTAAACCTAATGGTTTACTTAATTTTAAAAAAAATACATAAAACCTACCCTAACTTCAATCTAAACAATAAACCCAAAAACTAAAACCATAAATCTTAAACCCACAAATCCTGAGCCACACCACTACCCTGACACTGAGCCATGACCCTGAGCCCAGGCCTAAGCCTACTAACCCTAACCTAAACCCTAAATCATAAATTATAAAAACCAACCAACTCTGACACAACCCTACGCACTAAATGTGCTGGATTTTAAAACCTACTCAATCATGTGACTAACCTAAACCCTAACCTGGCTAAACCCTGACCTAAATCCTAAAACCCTATGCCTTAAAACTTTACCATAAACCATAATTCCTAAACTCTCCAACCCTAAACCTAAAAAGCTACTAAAGTGAGTATAACCTAAAAGTAAAATAAAATAAAACTTAAACTTAATTAAAGATAAATAATAAAATAAAAAAATAAAAACCTAAACTAAAACCTAAACTAAACCTAAAATATAGTGAAATAATAATAAAAAATAAACTAAAATAAAACTAAACATAAAATAAAATAAAATAAACCTAAAATAAAATTAAATAAAACCTAAACCTAAAAAAAAAATAAACTTTAAATAAAACTAAAAATAAATAAAAAAATAAAACCTAAACCCTAAAATAATAAAAAAACCTAAACATAAATTAAAATTAAAATAAACAAAATAAAATTAACCTAAACCTAATCTAAAATAAATAAAACCTAAACCTAATCCTAAAATTAGCTAAACCTAAATCTAAACATAAACTAAATAAAACAAAATAAAATAAAAATAAACCTAAACCTAACCTAAAAAATAAAACCTAAAAATAAACCTAAAAGCTAAACCTAAAAAAATAAAATAAGAATCTAAACCTGAACCTAAAAATAAAAATAAAACCTAAACCTAAGAAAAAAAATTAAAATAAAGTGCAACTAAATAATAATCCTAATGCTAAAAAATATACTAAAATAAAAAACCTAAATTAAAATAAATAATCCTAAAATAAATAAATTAAACTAAATAAAAAATAAAAAATAAATCTAAATAAAAATAAGAAATAAAATAAATAAAAAATAAACTAAATAAACTAAATAAACCTAAACCTACTTGTTTACTTAATTTTTTTTAAAAAAAACCATAAACCCTAAACCCTGAACCTACAACCCTAAACCCTAATCCCTAACCTAAAACCCAAAACCCTAAAAGCATAAACCCTAAAACCTAAACCACAAAACCTAAACCACAAGCCCCAACCCTAAACCACTAAATGCTAAACCCCAATCCCGAAACCTAAACTTCAAAGTAACTAAATAAATTAAAAATAAACTAAACCCTAAAACCTAATAAACCCAAACCTAAACCCCTAAACCCCTAACTTTACATGGATGAATAAGGCGGGGTTTATTTAAGATGGATTCTAATGTTCCTATGAGGCATAATTAATACATCCTAAAGAAGGTGAGTTCCTTAGAATATACTCGATTAAAGTAATTGTTGTCTTCAAATATTTCAAAGATAGGATTATCAATAAATTGGCTATGTTTAGAAAATCAATCGGGATAGATCAAAAAAGAGAGATTTATTATCAAAGCCAATGGGAGATGAATATGGAATACTCATGATACTAAGAAAGCTAGTAAGCATTCCATCATATCCTATGGTTACACTTTATATGTTTGAAGTTGAGGAGAATTATATGTTTGAATTGGAATTTTATTAGAAAGCCAAGGACTTATAATCTCATAACACAAGGTTGTGGAAAAACCTAAGAGGTGAGAAATTATGCCTGTAGCCCGAGGGGAAATAGCAACCTTAGATCCTAAATCTAGGGAGCTTCAGCAAGGGCTAAAGTACCTCCTAAGCCTAAATGATATGATGGTTGATTCGATCTATCACTTATGGAATTATGTCTTTATAGTATAGACGGTTCTAGTTATCTAGGCTTTTTTATTTGCTCTAAGTGTGCTCATTTTTCATCTATGTCATCACTCGTGTCCTATAAAACTTGGTGTGCTACTTGGCTAATGAAATAAAAAAGAAGAACTATTGAATATGAATTTGTTCTTTATCAAACAAAAAAAAAACCAAAAATTGATAACCCTCAAATAAAACTTGAACCCTAAACCTAAAACCTAAACTATAAACCCTAAACCCTAAACCCTAAATACCCTAAACTCTAAACCCTAAACCCTAAACCCTAAAACACTAAACACTAAACCCTAATACCTAAACCCTAAACTCTAAACCCTAAACCCTAAACCCAAAAAAAACCCTAAACCCTAAACCCTAAACTAACCCTAACCCTAAAAATCTAAAAACCTAAACCTAGATGAAATAAAACCTAAAAATATAATTAATAAAAAAAACCTAAACAAAAATAAAATAAAATTATAAAAAAATAAAAATATAAACTAAAACCTAAACCTAACTTTAAAAGAAAATAAAATTAAAATTAAAAATTAAACTAAAATAAATAAAAACTTAAACTAAACTAGAAAAATAAAAAACATAAATAAAATAAAAACTAAACCTAAAATAGAAATAAAATAAACCTAAAATAAAATATTATAAATACTAAATAAAAACCTAACCTAAATAATAAATCAAAAAATAAAACTTAAAAATAAATAAAAAATAAAACCTAATCCCTAAACTAAAAAAAAGCTAAACCTAAAATAAAAATAAAATAAACCTAAACCTAAACTAAAATAAACTAAACCAAAACCAAAACCTAAACCTAAACTAAATGAAATAAAACAAACTAAAAATAACCTAAACCAAAAGTAAAAAATAAAACTAAAAAATAGAACTAAAATAAAAACATAAAATCTAAACCTAAAAAAATAAAATAAAAACCTAAACCTAAACCTAAAAATAAAAAATAAAACCTAAAAGTTTGAATAAAATAAAACTAAACCAAAAAATAAACCTAAACCTAAACCTAAATGTAAAACATAAACTAAAATAGAAAACCTAAAGTAAAATAAATAAACCTAAAATAAAATAAATAAACATAAACCTGTGAGTTTACTTAATTTAAAAAAAAAAAACTTTATCCCTAAATCCTGAACCCTAAAACTAACTCTAAAATTGAAACTCTAAACCCAAAACTTACAACCCTAACCCCTAAACCCTAAAATCCTAAAATCCTAAACCCTAAAAAACCCTAAACCCTAAAAAACCCTAAATCGTAAACCCTAAACTTCCCTTAAACCCAAACCCCTATCCCCCCTGCTCCCCCTTCCTTAAGCTTTCTCTCGTTCTCTAGCAATTTTTGAATCCCTCTTGGTGGCATATCTTCGATTGGGGATTTTTGTGGCTTTGGCCTTAGTTTTAACCGAATTCATAGGCTTGAATGGCATATGGCCATTTGTGTGATGCTTCATCATTGATCATGGCTATGGTGAGTTCTATTCCTTGGGCTCCACCTCAAATTTGGATGCTAGGGGCATCTGAGACTTGGGGCTTGATGCTTTTTTTACTAACTCTTTAAGGAAGTGCTCTAGTAAGCCTTCTCCCTCTCTGATTTGGTTAATCTTATTTTGACATCTTTAAAGGTTTGAGTGGTAATGTTCTCCGATGTGGATGTTGAAAAGTTGGCAAAATAATTTGTATTTTCTCTTATCGATAATTTTACTTAGCATCCAAATTTGGATAAGATCTCTTTTTTCCATAATCTCAAGCTTACGGTGCTTTCTGATTGGTCTTATTTATGGCATATCCTGATTCAACTTTCTAATGATCTAGATTATTCACATGTTATTTTGCATCTTTTTTATTTCATCTTTAATTGTCAAATACGTTTGTTGAAGTGGTCACCCCTTTTTGACATTAAAGAAGAATCTCCTATTATCCCTATGGGGTTATCTCTTCCTAAAATGCGCATTCATTTTGTTACCTATCTTGTGCTTTTTACTATCTGTGCTTTATTTGGTCAGCCTTTGCAACTCGATCAAGTGACCGTTGAGCAATCTCACCCTTCTGTGGCTCAGATCCTCATGGAATTAGACATAACTAAAAAATACCCTAAGGAAGTTTTGATTAGCTCTGAAAAATATGGGTATTCACAAAAGGTTAAATTGGAGAACCTTCTAATTTTTTGTTAACACTATAAAATTCTCGGTCATGATAATTCAAAATGTTATATTCTCTATCCCCACTTAAAAAAAATGAAATCCTCTTTAAGAGAATGTTGTTCTTGCCCATAAGTTGATCCCTACTTATGTTCAGAAATCAGCCTCAGATCCTAAGAATAGTATGAAGGCTATTATTAAGGTTGATGTGGGTATGGTTAATCTGGAACAAGCCTCCCTACCGCTGATATAGATTCTAATTTTAAAATGGGAAGGATAATTTAACTCTTTTTCCTTCTTTGAATTTGAATATTTCTAATGTGGAGAATAATAAATTTTTAAAGTTATTAGAAAATGATTCTATTTCCTCTAATTCTATTCCTGCATCTAGGCCAGCTTTGATCGATAAAAATGAAGCTTTTAATTAGGATTTAAATGATGTTGAGCATGTTGAAAATCTTGATATTCATGTTAATCCTACTATGCTGAAAAAATTGTTGATCCAGATTTAACAAATTGTGCTTTAAATGGTTCTAAATTGTCACCATCTCTCATTTCTAATCTTGATATTCATGTTAATCCTACTATTCAACTTAATATGGATTTGGAAGAGGGTGAACTCCCATCCAAAAACTTGGAGAATGATCCTAAATTTATGAGCAATGTTACTAAATCTTACTCGGATGATGACTCTAGGGGAAAATAAAATGGTTTTCAGACTTGTCATGCTAGAAAGAAAAAAAAGTGTTAAAGATTACTTTCCCAAATTGTCCAAAAACACTAGATCTTTTGCGGCCTGTCACTCCTCTCTTAATTAACCTTTGCATAACCCCTTTTTATTTTACTTATGTTTAATTTTCTTGTTTGGAATGTTAGGGGATCTGTACCCTCTCTATTCGTAATCATATTAAAAATCTTTGTCACATTCATAATATTTATTAACTTATTATTCTGGAGCCTCTTATTCATGCTAATAAAATTAACCATGTTGCTAGAATGATCAGCTTCAATAAACGTTTCTATAATGTTAGTAATAAGATTTGGTGCTTTTGGATAATTTCGTTGAGGTTTCTATTATTGATGATTTTTAACAAGTTTTCAATGCTCAAATCTCTTATGGTGACTATTGCATTTTAGGCTCTTTTGTTTATGCATCTTGTTATAGATCTAGTAGAAATCTTCTTTGGCATAATTTGAGGAATTTTACTACCTCGGTCAGAACACATGGTTTGTGGGTGGTGATTTTAACACTATTTTATTCTCTTCTAAACAAAGCGGTGGTTGCTCTCCCAATATTCATTCTATGAAAAATTTTTCCAATATGATCCTTGATTGTAATTTGATTGTAATTTAATTGAAATTGGCTTTAAGGGTTCTAGTTATACTTGGCAAAACACTACACTTTGGCAAAGGTTGGATTAGATTCTTTTTAATACTCATTGGTTTACTCAATAGCCTATTACTTTGGTTGATGATTTAAGGATAACCTTGTCTGATCATGCTCTTCTTCTATTTTCTATTAAAGATACTTCTAATAAATTACATAAATCCTCTCTTTTTAGATATTAGAACATGTGGATTCAATATATTAATTTTTTGATGTTGTGGCTAATAATTGGAAAGCCCCATTACATCCTAATAATTCCATTATGGGGAATGAATAGATTTTAGTTTAAACTTAAAAGACTTATACAAAATTTGGGTTCATGGAACAAGCATTGTTTTAAAACCTTTATACTAATATTTTAAGATATGGAAAAATTGGTTTGTGATCTTGAAGTCTCTTTTGTGTTGGATCCTTCTAAGATTAAGGACTTGATTGAGGCGAAAGAAAAACTTGTTAACTTCCAAAATATGGAAGAGACTTACTTGTGCCAAAAAGCTGCTAGTAAGCATATTGCATATGGTGATAGGAATACTAGGTATTTCAATGCTTTAGTTTATAAAAAGAGAGCTTTAAATAATATTTAACAAATTAAAGATGACAATGGTGTTTGGATTATGGAGAATAATGATATTAAGGAATCGATTATTAATTACTTTAGAAATATGCTTAATACTAGTTGCTCTTATGAAGCTATTTCTAAATTGCATTTGATTCCTTATATTATTACTAATGATGATAATGATGTGCTTACCATCGTGCCTAATGAAGATAAAATTTTTAAAGTCCTTAATAGCATGAATATAAATTTTGTTGCTAGTCCGGAGGGTTTCACTACTCTTTTTTTTTTTAAAATGTTGGTTTATCATTAAAAATGATTTGATTGAGGTAGTGGTTTATTTTTTTAATGGTAATCCTTTTCCTAGATATTTTTCTGGTACTTCTATTATTCTCATACCTAAGAAAGATAATCCAAACTATTGGAGTGATTTTAGTCCTATTAGTCTTTGCACCTTTTTCAATAAGTTGATTTCCAAAATTCTAACCAATAGGCTTAGTCCTTTACTTAATAAAATTATCTCTCTCAACTAAACTAGTTTTGTTAGAGGTAGATCTATTTCTGATAATATTTTACTAGCCCAAGAATTAATTCATGATCTTGATGCCAAGATTAGAGGGGGCAACATTCTTTTCAAATTAGATATTACTAAAGACTTTGATAACCTTTCTTGGGACTTTCTTTTCCATATTCTAAATTTATTTGAGGTTTCTGATAAATTTATTTTTCTTATTAAAAATTGTATTAATAATTCCTGGTTTTCAATTTTACTTAATGGGAAAGCCTTGGGTTTATTTCACTCTTCACATGGCTTAAGACAAGGGTATCCATTATCTCCTGCTTTATTTATTATTGTTGTTGAGTACCTATCTAGGATCATCAATGATTTATTCTTTAACAATCCTAGTATGTACTACAAAACTCTTGGTCACCTTCCTATTTCCCATTTAAGCTTTGTAGTGATGTCATTATCTTTTGCAATGCTTTTATTCATCATATCAAGCAGCTCAAGTATTTTATAAATAAATTTGGTAGAGAAAGTGGCCTTTTTATCAATGGTAACAAAAGCTATTTGATCACTTCCTCTCGAATCTCAAATAATAAAATCAATCAAATTTTGCATCACTAATTTTAAGCATTAACACTTACCCTTAAAGTACTTTGGTGCTCCTCTCTTTAAAAGCCCAAAATGATCCCATCTCTTTGATGAGTTAATTAAAAAAATTTTAAATAAAATTTCCATTTGGGAATTCCATTTACTTTCTTTTGGTGGCAGGCTCACCATTCTTAAAAGCACTCTCAATTCAATGGCTCTTTATTTGATTCAAACTATTATCCCAACTAATGCTACTCTCATCAGAATTGATCGCTTGCTTAATAAATTTGTTTGGGGCTCCAATAACTCTACCAAAAGATTGCATTGGACATCTTAGCATAAATGTTGTGGTCCTTTGGGTGAAGGTTCTCTAGGTTGCAAACCTATTCGTGAAGCTATCACCACTTTCTCTTATAAGCTCTGGTGGAATTTTAGAAAGAAAGATAGCCTTTGGGCCAATTTTATGATGGAAAAATATTGCCATGGTAAACACCCTCTTATCTGTGCTTATAAAGTTTCTGACTCTCCAATTTGGAAATGGCTTTCCTCCATTAAATGGGTTGCCGAATCCTTAATATCTTGGTGTATTCATTCAGGTACTTCTTTCTTTTGGCAAGAAAATTGACCGGCAAATGCTCCATTGACACCCTTTATCTATCCACTATACTTCATTATCAAAGTTAACTCTTTTGGCTTAATAATAATTGGAATGAAAGTAAACTTGAGAATTATATCCCTATTTCTCTTTTTGACAATTTTAGAAATATTCCCATTTCTTCTAACATACCTAATCAAATTCTTTTTAAGCTTTCTTATAATGGTGATTTTGTTCTTAAAGAGGTTTGGAATTTTATTAGAGTTAAGAAGAACTCCTCCAATGTATTTATTGAACTTTGGAACAATATCATTTCCATTTCCTATTCAATATTTTTCTTGGAGGATTTTGAATAACTTTATTCCCGTGGACTCTTTTCTCTGGACTAAAGGGTTATATTTACCATCAAAATGCTATTATTTCTTTCATACTGAAAATATAAATCATGTTTTTTTCAATGGTGCTATTACTTCTAAATTATGGCTTTGGTATGATGATTTATTTAATACCAACTATTTTCATGGTTCTCTTTCTTTATATCAACTTCTTGAAGTTTGTTTCAAAAAAACTGTGAAAGGTCATATAAAAGTTTTAATTGTGATTACCCTTCTCGGTTCATCCGATGGGTATAAATGATGCTAAATATGGCACTCCTATGAACCACAAAAGGATTCTGCTATAACTAAAGAAAAAATGCATGCTCGCTTAATGCTAATCTTATTAGTAGCATTTATTTTAGAGGCTATAAATTTGTGGCTAAAAAATTGAGTATCATTTTGCTTGACTTAGACCTATATAAAGGTGCTAGGATTATCCATTGGATCAAACCTAAAAATAACTTGATTAAAGTGAATACTGATGGTTTTGTAGCTTCCAATAAATATGGCTGTGGTGGTATCCTTAGAGATTCTAAAGGTACTATCATTTTTGCTTTTTCCTATCCTCTCAAAGCCTGTTCTGTTATTTTTGCTAAGCTTATGGCTATTAATAAAGCTATTGAAACTTGTTTGAATAGAGGTTTTCTCAACATCTGGATTAAAGTTGATTCTCTCTTGCTTCTATACATGTTTAATTCCAAGAGAAATGGGAATCCTGAATTATTTTATCTCCTTAATCATACAAAAAATCTTATTTCTCAAGTTTGTTTTAAAATTTCCCACATCCTTCATGAAGGTAATGCTTGTGCTGATTTATTTGCTAATTTTGGTGCCAACTTAACTGAGTTCACTTTATTTGACAACCAAACATTGCCTAAATTATTAAGAGGTTTTGGTTAATATAATACTAGACGCCTTATTTTATTAATTATAATTTTAGCTTGGTTTATTTTGTGTTGGTTTTTTATGTGCCTTTGCTTTTGTTTGCACTTTGTTAAACCCTCTTTGGGTTGTGGTTATTTGCTTATTTTCACTCTTTGGCTGAAGTTGGTTGTTACTTTTGACCTTTTACTTTTGGGTTGGCTTGGTGTTTACTCCCTGGTGGTTATTATTATTACAGCCTCAGTTGATTTGTTTTTTTGGCCTGGTGGCTACTGTCTGCCTGGCTGGGTTTTTACAACATTTTTTCCTTAGCTATTTTTGATAACCTCCTATTGGGTTGTGGCTTTGTCCTCTTCCTCAGATGAGTTTTGCCTCATTTCGAGGCTAATTGCTCACTTACTTGTTTTGGATCTCCTACTGTGGTGGTTGAATGGGTGGTTTTGTTTGCTGGCTGGGTTGACTGGTAGTGTTGGCTAGTTAGGTTGGCTAGCTAGTTGGTTATTTTAGCTATCTTTTCCTTTTCTGTTGGTGACATATCTTGGGGACTATTGGTGGTTTAGCTCTGGCTTCATTTTGTAATGGTGGAGGTTTTTGTTTGGCTATTATTTTCTTTGTCTTGTTGACTGGTCCATGGTAGTCAATTTTGTTGATTTTATTTTATTTCTTTTGGTTTTGGTTTTGTCCTCCTCCTATTTTAGCCTTCCTCTCTTGGCTGCAGTGACTTTGGGTTTGGTTATTATTCTAGGTTGGCTAGTTATGGGATTTTTGGTGGTTGTATTTTCTTGGCTATCTTGGGTGATTTTGGCTTGATGCCCACCAGCCTTACATTGACTTGGGTTTTCACTGGTGGTGGTTGGCTAAGAGGCTATGTTTGCTAGTTGGATTGGTTGTTTCTCATTGTGTGTGTTTTTTTTTTTGCTTTTCCTTGGCTCATGGGGATCTTTCCTTGTTGGTTACTAATGATGGGATGTCTCCGGTGGTCACTTATGGATGTTTTATTTAGCTACTTTGGTGGGAGGACTTTAGTTATCCTTGAATCTTAGTTGGCTACCTTTCTTTATTAGTAATTTTTCTCTTCTTCTTGGCCAATTTGTTGCATCCTTTTGCTTTAACCTTTGTTGATCCTTCTAAATTGGGATTTTGGTTTTGGTGGTCGTTGGTCGCCATTGGCTTCCTTCTGTGGTCTGTTGTTGTTGTTCATGTATGTCGGTGGTGGTTTTCGTGTTACGGTTCTTATTTCCCAATGATATTGTAATAACTTTGTTGTTTTATGTGATTGGCCTATTGTGGGTTTTAGTTGGTGGGTTTCTTGCTTAATGGCTACTAGCTGGTTGTTTTCTCTGTTTGTTTAGTGCATGACTAGATCACTATGGACCGCTTGCCTTGGATGGCTGCAGGTATCAAGTATGCTCGCTATGATGGCTATGATGTTACTCACCACCTCTCTTTGGTGGCTAGCATTACATATGATTGTAACCCTTCTTATGAAGTTTGGATGCTCATATGTATTGTTGCCCCTTGAGATGATCTTAATCGAGCCTGAGCCTTTTCATTCTTGACTCTCTCCTTTTCCCTTTATCCTTATCCTTTAGCTATGATTTTTCCTTGGTAGTTTTTTGTAATTCTTTCATAGGTTGGAACTCTAATAAAGGCTGCCATTTATCATCCCTACTATTGTTGTGGAGCTTATTTTTTTCTTAAATATATCATGAACTACCGACTCATCCTTTTTTCTACTTTCATGCTTTGTTTTGTTTTACTGTCATTTTGCTCATGTTTTATAGATGTTGTTTTGCCCATTTGTTTTCTTTCATCTACTAATGTATTTAGATTGGGGTTTAGCTCTTTAGGTTTCTTGTAGCTCTATAACTGGTAGAATTTTGAGCTTTACCCCTTTTAAGGACATTGTAACTTTTCCTTTTATGGAAATAAAATTTGAACTTTTTTCAAAAAAAAAAAAACCCTAAACCCTAAACACTAAACCCTAAACCCTAACCCTAACCCTAAACCTTAAACCCTAAACCCTAAACCCTAAAAACCTAAACCCTAAATCCTAAACTAACCTTAAACCTAAACCCTAAAACCTAAACCCTAAACTCTAAACCCTAAACACTGTTAACGAATAAACCTAAACCCCAAACCTAAACTAAACCCTAAACCCTAAAGCCTAAACACTAAACCCTAAACTATAAACCTTAAACTAACCCTAAACCTAAAACCCTAAACCCTAAAATCTAAACTTAAACCTAAACTCTAACCCCTAACCTAAACCCTAAACCTTAAACTTAAAATCCTAAACTGACTAAACTAACCTTAAACTCTAAACCCTAAACCCTAAAAACCCTAAACCTTAAACCTTAAATCCTAAATCCTAAACTAATCCTACATCCCAAGCTAACCCTAAATCCTAAACCCAAATCCTAAAAAATAAAATAAACCTACGAATAAAAAACTAAATAAAATAAAAACTAAATATAAAATAAAAATAAAATAAACCTAAAATAAATTAAATTAAAAACTAAACATAAACATAAACCTAAAAAATAAACATAAAAATAAAAAAAAAATAAAGCCTAAACCCTAAAACCTAATAAACTTAAACCTAAACATAAACCAAAATAATGGGCAGGAACATCATCACAACTCTCTCAGATCAAACAAGCGGAGGCTGAGGCAGCTTATCGCAAGAGGGTGGGGAATCTTGAGGTGGGATATGGAGGCTGGTTGGAGTTGGCTAGGAAGGTGTGGAGCAAAGGTTACCCATGGTGGTGGAGAAGGGAGAGATCGTGATGGTGGATCTCACCGAGAAGCCGGTGGTTCGATGGGAACCGGAGAAACTAAAGAACATCCGATCACCGCTATGGAACTGTCTTTAAGAGAGATTCTAGTTATCTATGGTTTTTTATTTGTTCTATGCATGCTCATTTTTTATCTATGTCGTCGCTTGTGTCTTTAAAAACCTCAGGTGTTACTTGGTTGATGAAATTAAAAGACGAAATATTTAATATGAATTTATTTTCTATTAAAAAAAATGAAAAACCTAAACCCTAAAATAAAAATTGAATGCTAAACTTAAAACCTAAACCCTAAACTCTAAAAACCCTAAACCCTAAACCCTAAACCCTAAAACCTAAACCCTAAACCCTAAATCCAAAACCCTAAACACTAAACCCTAAACTTAAAACTAAACCTAACTAAAACCTAAACCCTAAACCTAAACCCTAAACTAAACCTAAACTATCCTAACCCTAAACCCTAAAACAACTTAAACTTTAAAACCTAAACTTAACTATCCTAACCCTAAACTCCTAAACCCTAAACTTAAACTCAACACTAAACCCTAAACTTAACTAATTTAAATTATAAACTTAAACCTAACTCAACTAAACTTAAACCTTAAACTTAAACCCCTAAACTAACCCTAAACTTAAACTTAACCTTAATAACCCTCCTAACTATAAACTAAACCCTAAAGTTTAAACTAAACTCTAAACTAAACTTAACCTTAAACCTAAACCTAAACCCAAAATCTAAACTTAAACCAAAACTCTACACCCTATAACTTAAAACCCTAATCCCTAAACCCTAAACTAACCCTAAACCCTAAACCCTGAACCCTAAAAAACTCTAAACCTTAAACTTTAAATGCTAAATCATAAACTAAATTTACACCCTAAGCTAACCCTAAACCCTAAACCCTAAACCTTAAACCCTAAAAACCTTAAATATTAAAGCCTAAACATTAAACCCTAAACCATAAACCCTAACCCTAAACCCTAAACCCTCAAATCCTAAACCCTAAAATCCTAAATCGTAAACTTTAAACCCTAATAACCTAAAAACCTAAACCTAATCTAAATATAATCGAAAATAAAATAAAAAATGTAAACCTAAATAAAATAAAATAATAAAATAAAATAAAAACCTAAATTAAAACCTAAACCTAACCCTAAAATTAAAATAAAATAAACTTATAAAAATAAACTAAAATAAAATAAATAAATGCCTAAACTAAACTAAAAAAATAAAATAAATGTAAGAATAAAAAACCTAAATAAAATAAAAAGTAATTGTAAAATAAAAATAAAATAATCTTAAAATAAAATAAAATAAAAATTAAATAAAAGCTTAAACCTAAAAAACTAACCTAAAAATAAATAAAAAATAAAATCTAAACCCAAAAGCCTAATAAACCTAAACCTAAACCTAAACCCTATGAATGGGCAGAACCTTGACGATAAGAACATCACCCCAACCAAAGCTCACCAGAGATCTAGGTGGAGGCTATCAGGGTGGTGGAGGATCCAAGTTGCTAGTGGATATGGATGGTCGAGTAGTGGTGGTTATGGAAGCAGGAGCGAGAGGATATAGCCATGGTGGTGGCAGAGGGAGAGATTGGGGATATGATGGTGGATCCCACTACTCGAGAGGTCGGGGTGGTTCTGATGGGAACTAGAGAAAGAGAAGAATGGTTGATTCGATCCATTGCTTATGGAACCATGTCTTTATAGTAGAGATTGTTCTATTTATCTAGGGTTTTTGATTTGCTCTAGGCATGCTCATCTTTGATTTATGTCGTCACTTGTGTCATTGAAAACTTGGCATGTTACATAGTTGGTGAAATTGAAAGAAGAAATGTAAAATTTGAATTTGTTCTCTGTTAAAAAAAACCAAAAACCCTAAAACTTAAACTACAACCTGAACCCTAAACATAAAACCTATACCCTAAACTCTAAAAACCCTAAACCCTAAACCTTAAAATACTAAACCTTAAACCCTAAACCCTAAAACCTAAACCCAAAACCCTAAACCAAAAACCCTAAACCCAAACCCCTAACCCTAACTCTAAACCCTAAACTCTAAACCCTAAAAACCCTAAACCTTAAACTTTAAACCCTAAATCCTAAACTAACCTACACCCTAAGTCAATCTAAACCATAAACCCTAAATCCTAAAAACCCTAACCCCTAAAGCTTAAACACTAAACCCTAAATGCTAAACCCTAAACCCTAACCGTAAACACTAAACCCTATAATCTTAAATCCTAAAACCCTAATCCTAAACTATAAACCCTAAACCGTCAACCCTATAAACCAAAAAACCTAAACCTAAACTAAATAAAACCTAAAAAATAAATAAAAAAACCTAAACCTAAATAAATAAAAAATATATAATATAATAACATAAAATAAAACCTAAACGTAAACCAAAAAATAAAATAAAATAAATTAATAAAAATAAATAAAAATAAAATAAATAATAACCTAAACTAAACTAAAAAATTAAAAGAAAACCCAAGAATAAAAAAACCTAAATAAAATAAAAACAAAATGTACAATAAAAATCAAATAAACCTAAAAACACCTAAAATAAAATAAAGTAAAAACTAAATAAAACATAAACTTATAAAATAAACCTAAAAATAGAACCTAAAAATAAATAAATAAATAAAACCTAAACCCTAAAACCTAATAAACCTAAACTAAACCTAAACCCTAAGAATGGGTAGAAGCTTGATGAAAAGAATCACCATCAACCAGCTCGCCTAGATCTCAGGAGGCAAAGGCTAAGGTTATCGAGTGGTGGGGGGATATGGATGTGATGATGGATATGGAGGTGGTAGTCAGAGCAATGGTGGTTATGGAAGTGAGAGGAACGACGGAGGTTATAGCCATGGTAGTGGCAGAGGGAGAGATAGGGGATATGATGGTGGATCCCGTTACTCGAGTGTCCGGGGTGGTTCTGATGGGAATTGGAGAAACTGAAGAACAACTGATCCGATATGCTGCTTATGGAACTGTGTCTTTATAATAGAGATGATTCTAGTTATCTAGTGTTTATAATATTTATGTCATCGCTTGTGTGTTAAAAAACTTGGTGTTTTACTTGGTTGATGAAATCGAAAAGAAGAAATATTGAATCTGAATTTGTTCTTTGTTTAAAAAAACCAAAAACTGAAACCCTAAATTAAAACTTAAACCCTAAACCTAAAACCTAAACCCTAAACCCTATACCCTAAACCCTAAACCCTAAATCCTAAACCTTAAACACTAAAACCCTAAACCTTAAACCCTAAAACTTAAAACCTAAACCCTAAACCTTAAACCCTAAACCCTAAACCCTAAACCCTAAACCCTAAACTAGCCCTAAACTCTAAACCCTAAACCCTAAACCCTATAAAGTCTAAACATAGACTAAATAAAACCTTAAAATAAAATAAATAAAAAATCGAAAAGTAGAATAAAATAAAAAAATAAAATAAAATAAAAACATAAACTAAAACCTAAACCAAAATCAAAACCTAAAAAGAATATAAAATAAAAAATTAAAATTAAAATAAAATAAAATAAATAAAAGCCTAAACTAAACTAAAAAAATAAACACATAAATAAAATAAAAACTAAATCTAAAATAAAAATAAAATAAACCTAAAAATAAACAATAAATAAAACCTAAACCCTAAACTAAAAAAAAACTAAACCTAAATAAAAAAATAAACCTAAACCTAAACTAAAATAAACTAAATTAAAATAAATAAAACTTAAATATAAACCTAAATTAAGTTAAACCTAAACCTAAACTTAAAACAAAACTAAATAAAATAAATTAAATTAAAAATAAACAAAAACCTAAACTAAAAAATAAAAACTAAAACCTAAACCTAAAAAAATAAAATAAAACCTAAACTTAAAACTAAAAATAAAAAATAAAAAAATAAACATAAACCTAATCCTAAACCTTAAAAAATAAACTGAAATGAAAAAGCTAATCAAAAATAAATAAACTTAAAATAAATAAACTAAAATAAATAAAAAATAAACATAAATAAAAATAAAAGATAAAATAAACTAAAGTAAATAAAAAATAAACTAAATAAATCTAAATGTACTAGTTTACTTAATTTAAAAAATAAATAAATAAAAATAAACAAATAAAAAATAACCCTAAACCCTAAACCCTAAACCCTAAAACCCTAAATCTTAAACCTTAAACCCTAAACCCTAAACCCTAAAAAACTTAAACCTTAAACTAACCCTGAACCTTAAACCCTAACGCTAAACTAATGCTAAACACTAAACCATAAACCCTAAACCATAAACCCTTAACCTTAACCTTAACCCTAAACCCTAAACCCTAAAACCCTAAAACCCTAAACCCTAAACCCTAAAAAAACCCTAAATTCTAAACCCTAAAGACTAAACCCTAAACCCTAAACTAACCCTAAACCCTCAGTGAACCCTAAACCCTAAACCCTAAACCCTAAACCCTAAAAACCCTAAACACTAAAGCCTAAATAATAAATCCTAAACCCTAAACCCTAAACTCTAAACACTAAATGCATAACCCTAAACCCTAAAACCCCTAAACTCTAAACCCTAAACCCAAATCCTGAAAACCTAAAAACTTAAACCTAAACTAAATAAAACCAATAAATAAAATAAATAAAGAAACCTAAACCTGAATAAAATAAGAAATAAATATAAATAAATACCTAAACTAAAGCATAAATCTAAACCTAAATATAAAATAAAATAAACTAAAACAAAATTAATAAAAACCTAAACTAAACTAAAAAAAATAAAATAAACCTAAGAATAAAAAACTTAAATAAAATAAAAATCAAACTTAAAATAAAAATAAAATATACCTAAAATAAACCTAAAATAAAATTAAATAAAAACTAAATAAAAACTTAAACCTGAAAAATAAACCTAAAAATAAAACCTAAAAATAAAAATACGAAATAAAACCTAAATCGTAAAACCTAATAGACCTAAACCTAAACCCTAAGAATGGGCAAAGCATTGACGACAAGAACATCACTGTCAACTAGGCTCAGTCTAGATCTGGCAATGGAGGAAAAGGCGGAGGCGACGGTTATCCTAGTGGTGGTGGAGGATCTAGAGGCGCTCGTGGATATGGTGGTGGTGCTCGGAGTAGTGGTAATTATGGAAGCGAGAGGAGCGATGGAGGTTACAGTCGTGGTGGAGCCAGAGGTTGAGATCCAAGATATGATGATGGATTTCACTATTTGAGAGGGCTTTTGATGGGAACTAAAGAAACTGAAGAACGACTAATCTGATCTGCTACTTATGGAATCGTGTCTTTATAATAGAGACGGTTCTAGTAATCTAGGGATTTTGATTTGCTCTATGTGTGCTTATTTTTTATCTATGTCGTCACTTGTGTCATTGAATACTTGGTGTTTTACTTGGTTGATGAAATCGAAAAGAAGAAATATTGATTCTGAATTTGTTCTTTATTAAAAAAAACAAAAACCCTAAACCCTACAATAAAACTGAACCCTAAACCTAAAACTTAAACCCTAATCCCTAAACCCTAAATCCTAAACCCTAAAACCCTAAATCCTAAAACCCTAAACCCTAAACCCTAAACCTTAAAACCTAAACCCTAAACCCTAAATCCTAAACCCTATACCTTAAACCCTAAACCCTAAACTATAAACCCTCAACCCTAAACTAACACTAAATGCTAAACCCTAAACCCTAAACCCTACAAAGTTAAAAACCTAAACATAAACTAAATAAAACCTAAAATTAAAATAAATAAAAAACCAAAACAAGAAAAAAAATTAAAAAATAAAATAAAATAAAAACATAAACTAAAGCCTAAACCAAAACGTAAACCTAAACTTAAATCTACAAAAAAATACAAAATAAAAACTAAACAAAAATAAAATAAATAAAAACCTAAACTAAATTAAAAAATAAAAAACCTAAATATAATAAAAATAAAATAAACCTAAAATAAAATAAAATGAAAACTTAATAAAAACCTTAACCTAAATAATAAACCTAAAAATAAATAAAAAATAAAACTTAAACCCTAATGTGAAAAAAAACTAAACCTAAAATAAAAATAAAATAAAAATAAACCTAAACTTAAATAAGCTAAATTAAAATAAATAAAACCTAAACCTAAACCTAAAATAAACTAAACTTACACCTAAACCTAAACTAAATAAAATAAAATAAACAAAAAATAAACCTAAACCTAAACTAAAAATAAAACCTCAAATAAAACCTAAAACATTAAACTAAAAAAATAAAATAAAAACCTAAACCTAAACCTAAAGATCAAAAATAAATCCTAACCTATAAAAAAAATAAAAATAAAACTAAACTAAAAAATAAACATAAACCTAAAGGTAGACCTAAAAAATAATCTAAAATAAAAAACCTAATCTAGAAAAAAATAAATCTAAAATAAATAAACTAAATTTAATAAAAAATAAAAATGAACCTAAATCAAAATAAAAAAATAAACTAAACTAAAATAGATAAAAAAATAAACTAAAAAAACCTGAACCAACTAGTTTACTTAATTTTAAAAAAATAATAAAATAATAAAAAAAAACCCTAAGCCCTAAACCCTAAAACCCTAAACCCCAAGCCCTAACCTCAAAGCCCTAAACCCTAAACCCTAAAAAACCTTAAACCCTAACCCCTAAACCCTAAACCTTATCCCTACCCTTAACTTCTTTTTCTATTTCCTTTTCTCTCTCTTTTTTTTCCTTTTATTTTTAAACTTTTGCCAAGTTTACGAGAATAGACTTGTTAATTTTGAGGGACGTAGTATGTCGCATTCTTATATATGCCGACCTCGTGAACTGTAAATGGCTTGAGATCTCTTTTAACACAATAGATGATCCCACCTATCACAAACTTCATACACAGATGTAGAGAGGATGGAACTATGTTGTTCTCATGTATCCATGGTTTCCCAAGCAAAGTGTTGAAAGATGTATCTGAGTCTATAATGTGAAACATGGTTTCAGTCTTCCAATCATCTATATCCAAGGGCAACACTATGGAGCCTCAGGCCTCTTGACCTCACTTTTGAAGCATGGATTCAATCTTCCCATCTTAGACTTAGGAGTTTTCTAGACACTAGGACTTCCCTAGTCTTAAGACACTTCTAACAACTAAGTAAACACTTAACCTAAGCCTAAAGACTTAGAAGGGTTAACCATAGGATTAGGTTATGCCTTAAGGATTAGGATAATCCACCTACCATACAACCCAAATCCAATCCATATTCACCTTCTCAAACCAAACCTCAAGTTCAATTTAAACATCAAATTCAAATTCAAATTCAAATCCAAATCCAAGCCCCAATTCCAAAACCAAATGATTGAAGCCCGTGATCAAATCCAAACTTAAAACCATTCCTAAGCCATATGACCTATCCCATGGACTTAGCCAAATATTAATTCAAATCAATCCAAAATCAATTGATATCTTCAATCATCT
Source organism: Cymbidium sinense (assembly GCA_021442155.1). Classification (NCBI taxonomy): domain Eukaryota; kingdom Viridiplantae; phylum Streptophyta; class Magnoliopsida; order Asparagales; family Orchidaceae; genus Cymbidium; species Cymbidium sinense. The sequence goes on from CM038215.1 coordinate 86,859,034, forward strand.
TTCTAAAAATAAATCAAATAAACATTCAAATGATCAAAATTATATCAAACTAAATCAAATTAAATCAAAACCCTTCCTAAGCCATATGGCCTATCCCATGGACTTTAGCAAAATATTAATCCAAATCAATTCAAACTCAATTAATTTTCTCATAAATCAATCATATTTTCAATCATCTCTACAAATTTAAATAAAATATACATTTAAATCATCAAAACTAAATCAAACCAAACCAAAATCCAAACTTAAGCCACTTGACCCAACTCCATGGACTTAGCCAAATTCCTTCATTCCAAAACCCAAATTCAATTGATTTTCTCATGAATCAATCATATTCACAAATATAAATGAAATCTACAATCATCAAGCCAAACCAAAATCTACCCAAGTTAAACCCAACTTAACCCTTTTGACTGAAATGTTCAAATGAACCAAAACCCATTTGAACCCAAGTCAATTGTACAAATTTATATATAAATCCCAAATCCATATATAAACTTAACTAAATCAAACTCAACCCAACATCATAACTAGACCCAATTGGTCCTTGACCCAAAGTGGCCAATTTGACCTATTTGAGCCAAGTTCTAATCCTACCCAAATTGGATTGAACCAAGCCCATCAAAACCTCCCATCATGATTGTTGATCACCCTAAGTTGATTAATTATCCCAAATGGTCAACTTGGTCATTTGACCAAGTCAACCCCTTAACCCATTTGAACCAAACTAGCTAAATTGTAACCTAATCAAAATCAATATTTGAATATGACTTGACCTTCAATTGAGTCAAACAAAACCCAGTTGGCCCTCTTGATCAAAGTTGATCCAAATTAACCTAAAAGATCAAATTAGGTCAAATCAAAATATAAACCAAATTTATTATAACCAATGGCTCAAGTTTATTCCAAATTGATTGTTGAACTTGACCAAAGCCATGATTGGACCCAATTGAACCCAATTGGCTTACTTAGCCCAAATTGACCTAAAGGTTTAAGTTGGCCTAAAGCAAAACCAAATCAAAATTAATTGAAACAAAAGCCTACAATCATATTTACTTGGTCAACTAAACCCAAACCAACACCCAACCCAAGCCAATTTGGCCAATTTGGTCAAATTGGTCAACTTAACCCATTTGACCCAATTGAATTCAAATGAGCAAATATCAAATCTAAGCCAAACTAAACCAAACCAATTGAACCAAAATATCTCAAATGATCATATGAACTTGTCCCAACCTTTGGTTTGACCTAATTTGACCAATTGGTAAACTTGACCCAACCTAACCCAATTTGACTTAAATGAGTCAAATTGAGTCAAACCTAACCAAATCAACTCCAACTAACTTGAAATTTGAGCTAACCCACCATTGCCTCATTTCAAAATTTCCCAAATCAAATCCAATGCTAAATAATCATTCTACCCTTGGGTCTACGGCATCACATGAGACAAATCACCCATGTAAGTGGTCATTTTCATTCCTTGGCCATTTGGTACTCTCCCAATGGTCCACCTAAGCACCTAGGACACTGCCCAACCTAACCCAAGGGGTGGTTGGGTTGGCCATGACCCATGGGAGGTGAAATCACCTCACCCTCCCCATTGGAGCATTTGAAACCCATAGGACACCCATGATTCCTCCTTGGCAACCACCTCTGCACCTTCAACCAACCATGTCGTGACCTACGACTCACTGAGATGGCCTGACGACCACTAGAAGCTAAAACTAAACTTACCATCTAATCAAGATGAAGGGGGTACAAACCCCCTTATTTCCACTCAAACACACACAAAATTCATTCCTTATTGCCCTAGCTACCCAAGATGAGCTGCTAGAACCATTCCCTAAGCTCCCAAGCTCATTCCTCAATCAAAAAATGTCATTCCCATTCATCCCAAAATAAGACACTCCCATTTTTGACCTCACTTCCCCATTTTTCCATCAAACTCAAATTAACTTTGCACGAACCTTCCCTTAGCCTCGCCTAGCAAGAACAAATCATCTCCCAAGCTTCTCGAGCACCGAAAGTGGGACTTCGATCAAAGTCGAGCTCCAAATCATCAATTCATGGCCTTTCAAGCAAACATTATGGAATTAATCCAATTGTTGGTCAATAGGGCTGAATCTCCACTAAATGAAGCTTCCTTAATCAATCGAGCCACCGGTCTTGAGCACTAGTGAGGTATGCTTCCAAAACTGAACCTTATGAAAAAATGGGTTGGAGCTTTTTGTAGAAAACTTGCATCTCATGTGATCTTGATCGTTGGATCCCCTTCGATCAAAGTTGTGAAGGTGTGGGATCCTTTTGAAGTTGATCTAAGCTTGGGTAAGCTTGGATCAAGTGAGCAATGGCAAACAAGCTCCATTCTCCCTCACTCGTGTGACATAAGATCATGCACCGTCCGTTCCACTTGATCAAAATGGATGCTCATGATTAGATCCACTAGATCAATCTAATTTAATCTTATTAAGCTGTGGGATGAATCGTAGCCATCTGATCTTAAATTAGATGGTGGATGAGAAAGTGCATCCGCTGTCACCACGTAGGCACTGAGTTAGATAAGTTTTAAGTAGCCAATCCTACGATGCCCTCTGGAAAGCGCACCACGTCAGTGCGCCATGTGGCACCAACAGGATTAGGTAATTAGGCTGAATTAATCATTTTTAATGGCTGAAACTTCTAAAAATAATAAAAAATCATAGAGAAATAAAAAATACAAATAAATACTCCTTTTAAAGGTATTTTAGAGGTGAATTAATTAAAAATTATCTGAACCGATTTTGTATAGTAATTAAAGTTTTTAATTACAAAATTTATTAGCTTAATTACTTAAGTAATTAATGCCAAATTTTGTGGGATAATATAATGGGATGACCTCTTCCTCCCTTGATTTTCTTGAGATTTATTACTCACTTAATTATAAAAATTGACTAATTAAACCTTAATTACACTTTTAAATTAATTAATGATTAATTGATCTCATGAATAGTAATAAATTAGTTAATTATGTTTATTAATCATTGTTCAATAGTAAGTAAACTAAGGAATAGGGTTGGAACCCCTTTCACTAAGTTCATTTCACCCTTTTTTAAAAATGAAATTAATTAAGATTTAACTAATTAATTAAATCCTTATATAAAATTGAAATCATAATCACATCAATTAATTAAATCATATGTTTAATAACATAAATGAGTTTAATGAAATTATGGTTAGTCCATATATGTGGAAAACCATAAGAGTAATTAATTAAGTTCCTTAATCTAATTAAATATTAATCATAAGCCAATTGCAGGCCTTTTATTTTCTAGATCATTACAGTTTATTTTCCATGCATATCATGTTTGCTCATAATTATTTAGTTAATTACTTTAAGGTGACATAGGTAAGGGTAATTAATTCATCTAATTAATGGTTCAACCTAATTAACCCATAAAATTAACTTAATTACATTTCCTTAAATTAAATCAAATCACTATTGTAGAAATGGGTTTAAAACAACAAGTGATGATTTCTCTTCTCCTCTTTAAATCAAATCAAATCCAAAACTTAATTAATAAAGAAGCTTTGCTTTGTTTTAAATAATCTTATTTGATTTGATTGTCCTTAAGAACTAGTTTGGTTGAATGAATCACATGCTTATATTTGATTGTTCTCTTTCCAATCATGTTAAATTTGGTATGTCATTTGAATTCATGCATCCATCTTTCAAAATCAAGTAAAATAAAATGGATTTCTTTTATTTAAGCTTGCATGTATTGATTTAATTTAATATATGTGTGGGTATTATCACTATTAAATCCAAATGTATTTTTCAAAAGCTTATAAATTAATTATAATATGTGTTATGATGCTAATTATAAATACATAAGAAAATCATGTGCTTATAGCTTAAGTGTATGAATGTTGAGTTCTCTTCCTCTATTCATGATTTATATAAGATTTAATGGTAATGGTATATATCCTGACATCTTGGGAACACGAGACTTTAGCTAGCCCCAAGGAGGCCATTTGATTACCTCACTTCCATGGTTCAACCAGAGCACATACCCATTTGATTTCAATCTTATGTATTTCAACATTAGAATTTGGATAGAGCTTTAATTCAAATATATAAATGATTCAATAAAAAATATATATAATCTTTGCATGGTTATTTTCCCTCATTTATGTATACATCCATGTGTGTCCAAGAAAAGCAAGTATATAATCTGGACATCCTAGGAATACGAGGCTTTAGTTAGCCCCAAGGAGGTCATTTGATTACCTTACTTCGGTTTAACAATGACATCTTGCCTATATTTTTTGTACATGTATATGTATATGAATTAGTGAATAAAAAAATCCCATTTTACATTAAAATTACAAGCATTCATAATTAACAAAGTGGTTGAATTAATTAGCCATCTGATTTGGAGCTTACTTCTTATGTTCATGTATATGAATTTACATATGTTTGAATACAAATGGGTATATAGTTTGGACATCCCGAGCATATGATGCTTTAACTAGCTCCAAGGAGGTCATTTGATTACCTCACTTCCCTGATTTAACAACGACACATCTTTATTTAATTTTATTCTTATGTCCTTTTTGTATCATAATTTGGATAAAGTTTTAAGTTAATATGTTTATATTATTAAATCAAATAAAATATAAATTCTTAACATACACATACATTCATCGTTTAAGTGTGTTAAAATATGTTGCATAGATACACTTAGATTAAATCATATGCATGTTACATGTGATGGAAAGGAATGTTTTAATATATGTCATGTGGTAGTAATTCAATTAAATTAATCTTAAGATGCCTTTCATTTTGAATAGATTATTTAAAGTGAACCTAAACTTAGATTAATTAAATCATTTAATAAGCCATTCACTAAAGAGAACTAAATCAAATTAATATACTTTAGAAAGTGACTTAAGGTATGGATGAAAGAGGAAAATCTCTTTTCTTTTCTTTATAACACTTAGTTGCTAAGTGTAATCAAATGAAACAAAAGAAACACAAATTAAAATTCTCAAATCAATTAAACTACTTAAGTGAAATCAACCTTTCATGTTAAATTGAATCCTTCCACTTAGAAAATATAACACTAATTCTTAACAAGACTTACCACACAAGCCTTAATACACACATTAGAATTAAGTCACCACTCTAAGTTAGATGGTGTATGATGTGATGTATGTTATTTTATGATATATTATTTTAAATTATGTTAGGGTGTATTTTAGTAGACTAGATGATTGGCCAATATTAGCCTAATCATGTTTACTATAGGGATTATGCTTAAGGGATGCTTAAAAAAATGTGAATGCTCTTTTGCAAGTTGCTTAAATCCTTAAGCATAATCCAAGTTAAGATAGGTGGGCTTAGTTAACCATGTGTAGGGTGTTAAGTCCAAATTATAAATACAAATACTTGGGATTATATGAATATTTAGCTAATCTCTATTTTACAGTTGTAGTTAGATTTACTTTTCCCACATAACTGTAATTTTTGCAATAGGAATTATGATTAGTGCTATTAGGGATTAGGATGAGCAAGGTTTTCCTTCTGTGATGCCTTTGAAGCAACCACCATCCAAATAGAAGGAACCAAATCAAATGGTGATATGAAGAAAGAAGACCCCATAGCATTTAATACAATTATAATTATTCTTTCATATTCTGTGTAAGGGTAGAGCTAACCATCTTTTCTCCTTCGTTGTATACTGGTACACCGATCACCTTTTATTCTTTTATGATATTTTATATAATTGTTTGATGTTATTTTACATTGTGCATTAGGATGGCATGCTTTTCATAGTATCTTAAATGATTGATGCTTTAATGTGTGGCTTGGATACGATTAAGCTCTTAGGATAAAAATAACTTTTCTACCCAACTAATCACTCATAACTAAATTTTAAACAACTCATAACCTTATCATAAAGCCTAAGACATAAATAATAATTAAAAGATTTAGCAACCCCTTAGCTATATGGTTGTATGTTTCACATCATGCATGCATAATCTTTTTCTCTTGAACTTGCATGATCTCTATCCTTTCACGATAAAAGAATGCTTGACCTTAGAGGGCATCCCTTGTGGTAAAGAACACCTTCTTCTAGTTGATTTGACCCATAACCTATTTCATCATGTATTTAGGCATAAGAAATCCTAAAGCCACTGTCAAAATGATGTGTCTAAAATGAAATAAAATTTGAAAAGATTTTGCATCTATAGATTAAGTCATATGCTCATACCACTCATGCTCTAGTCTCTTAGGGAGTGTGTTTAGGACTTTACTCGCTTTCTAATTAAATAACTACCCTAGCTATCTTCCAATTCACAAGATCGGACTACATTATTTTAAAATCGTATGAGGAGTTAAGCCACCTGTGTTATTATAAGTCTAAATCAAACAATTTATTTACTCTTGAGGTAAACCCTTATGTCCACTGTTGCTTAGATTTAGGTCGTGTTTTAGCTACTAAAGCTCCTATATTTAGGATCCAAGGTAGCTACGAGCATAAAGCCTCACCTCTTAGGCATTCTCACAACCTTGTGTTGGTGCATTATAAGCATTAGTAATCTAATTAATTTTCAACTCAAAACATATAAATCTCTTCAACTTTAAAATGATAAAGCCCAACAATATGATAGATTGGAAAACTCACTAGGCTTCCTAGTATCATGAGAATTTCATACTTATTTCATTTCGATTCCAAAAATAAGTCTTCTCCTTGAACTTTCTGAATTGAATTTCCAAATACAACCAATCCTTTGATAGTCTAACCTTGAAATATTTGGAGATGATAGTTGTCTACTTTAATCGAGAGTATTCTTAGGAAATTTTATTTCTTAAGATGTAATTAATTATGGAGGCTTGCCTCCATAAGGAACTTAAGAACCTGGTTTAATATAAACTTTTCTTTATTCATCCATGTAAAGTAGGGTAAAAATCTATGGTACATTCATTGACCCATCATACTTTAGGAGTCTTTATTACGTGATTAGGTCCATTGTAGAGTGATGTCTTTATCTTTCAACATAGTACATCATACCTCAATGTTCTACCCATCATACCTTAGGAGTCTTTATTACGTGATTAGTCCATCATGATGTCTTTATCTTTGAGATAGTACATCATACCTCAATGTTGTACTCAATCACCAAAAGTAACCCCCATGACCGCGTCACCCCATAAATCCAAAATAAACACCACAAGGCCCTCTCACCTTGTTCATTGAATCCTCTTAAGATCATCCTTTTTTTTGGAGTTTGGAGATGTCGATACTCAAGTAGGCAAGGGTTCATAGACTAATAAAATTGATTGATACACCTAGGATAACCAGAACTCTAGATAACCTATATCTGCCAACATCCACTATAATGTAAAGAGGACAGGTCAGTCCCTGGAGTAAGTCTTCATCACAGAATGTAACTCCTAAGATGTCCTTCGAGTGACATGCCTCCCCTTTAGTATCGGTCAGCTGAGCTAAGCATATATATAGATCAAGTAACGCCTTGATTAGAGATTCCCTCATCTCTTTGGATAAGATAAGGGTATCGTATATGCTTAACTTAGCTAGAAACTTTCTAAGGTAAGCTAGGACAATATAATTAACTCTGGCTTGATCCTCCATAAGCATATCTATGGGTGGAGCATCTTATGGAGGGGCTATCTGCTCATTGAAACCAATAACTTGCTTACCTTTATCCTAAGGTGCTACCCTAGGAGGTAGAACTTTGCCACGCTGGTTGACTTGACTTCTTGGAATGATGAGCTTGTGGAAAGTTCTACCTTCTCATCAGCATACCTACAGCCCTATTGGATCCTTAGAGTTAGTTGTCTCCAAGTCAATCTCAAGAGGAACCCGATTGATTCAAAGAAGGATAGTCCACTCAATCAAAAAAGGAAAGGATCAAAACTACTATTATTTTATTTAGTCGAGAGCTTTCAAGAATAAAATCAAGAGCATTAGAAGTAAATAATATATAGAATCGCCTTCATTAATTTCCTTTTGGGTGGAGATACATGATGAAATCAAATAAAGTAAGTAGTAAGGGATTTAGTGCCCTTATCCAGATACAACTCTTCCCATTAAAAAGGAGCTAGAAGAGGTTGTAGCTAACAAGTGGAGAGAGTACTAGACTGGACTATATGCTCGGACTATCGGCAAGTAGGTGAGTTGTCGCTACTATGGCTATCACCTTCCTGAAGTTATCCTTTGTAACTAGCAAACCTTCCTTGGTGTTGAGGTTTGAGCTACACACCCACAAGGAAAGCTTCTTGATCTTAGAAATAATCTTCTTAGAGGTTCGGGATAGGGAAATATACTAACCTTCTTTGGTCTTAAGAGGATCGCAAGTATCCCTAAGGATTACTCTAATAGAATTGGATGGTTGTTCTAATAAGTATTTCTTAGGGATAATTATGGCCCTCAAATTTTAGCTATGCTCAATCTAGTCCTTAAAAGTGATACAATCCTCTAAGACATGGCCTAACATAAGGGCAATAGCTGATCATCGCCTTGCCCACTTCCTCCGCCTCTTAGGCTGGTAACTAAAGTGTTTCTTTAAGAGATTATTAAAGATTTTCCTAACTACCTCTCTCTTGAATGAATATGTCTTATTCAATCTATCGACAAGAGTAAGTGGAAAGTAACTACCTCGTGATGGATATGAATACTGTTGCTGGGTAGGCTACTGAGGTGCTAGAACTGGTCATTGTGGCGATGATGTGGTATATGATGGCGAGGTGGAAGAGGAGGTGGCAAAGGAGGTCGGAGCTCAGGTCTCTCATACTAAACTCTACCGGTTGCTTCCTCTCGTCACCCACACAATTGTCCCGGCTTCTTCTCAAACACCTTCGTGACTTGGGCCTAGATGATTGGTTGGGAAAGGGAAATTATTTGGCTTCCTCAGCTGCTAATTTCTCAAATGTTTTGATGGTAAAGCACTTAGGCATGAAGGCGACCAGGCCACAGATATTCTTGAGAAGAATCTCAATGGCATGCTATTCAACATTTGTGGTTCGCATTTCATGCTCAAGTTGCGACACCTGAGAATGTAATCAACAAGGAACTCGTTGAGTTTCTGTTTCTCTACAATGAGGTCACCTACAGTCACCCTCTAATGAGCTCCAAAGAACCTCTTGATGAAGAGGTGCTCCAACTCAAAGAAAAGTCTTCACCAACCGTTGGGCTTTGTACCAATCAAATGCAACACCTAAAAGACTCCTAACCTAAGAGGAGTGCATAGCCACCAGTAAAAGTTGGCTCTAAAGTGCAATGTGTTATCGTGGCACTATTGCCCTCAAAGATCTTGAAGGATGGTAGCACAAAACCCTAAATAAAAAAACTAAATAAAAACCTAAACCTAAAAGATAAATGTAAAAGCAAAAACTAAAAATAAATAAAAAATATAACATAAACCATAAACTAAAAAAAAAACTTAAACCTAAAATAAAAAAAATAAAATACACATAAAAATAATATAAAAGAAACTAAACTAAAATAAATAAAACCTAAACCTAAACCTAAAATAAACTAAACCAAAACCCTAAATTATATAAAATAAACTATAAATAAACCTAAACCTAAACTAAAAAAAACCTAAAAATAAACCTAAAACCTAAACTAAAAAATAAAATTAAATAAAAACCTAAACATGTACCTAAAAATAAAAATAAAACTAAACTAGAAACTAAACATAAACCTAAAACTAAACCTAAAAAATAAATTAAAATGAAAAAACTTAAACTAAAATAAATAAACATAAAATAAATAAACTAAACTAAATAAAAAATAAATAATAAATAAAGTGAATAAACTAAACTTTAATTTAAAACTAAACCCTAAACCCTAAACTTAAACCCTAAACCCTAAACCCTAAACCTAAACACTAAACCCTAAACCCTAAAAAACCTAAACTCCTAAACCTAAAACCCTAAATCTAAACTCCCTAAACTAAACCAAACTAAACCTATAACTAAACCTAAACTTAAACCCTAAAACCCTAAACCTAAACTAAACCTAAAAAAACCCTAAACCTAAACCTAAACCTAAACCTAAACCTAAACCTAAACCTAAACCCTAAAACCTAAAACCTAAAACTAAACTAAATAAAAAACCTAAAATTAAATAAATAAAACCTAAACTTAAATAAAATAAAAAATAAAATAAAATAACAATCTAAACTAAAACCCAAAACCTAAACCTAAAATAAAATAAAATAAGCTAATATAATAAAATAAAATGAAATAAATAAAACCTAAACAAAATTAAAAATTAAAATAAACCTAAGAATAAAACCTAAATAAAATAAAATTAAACATAAAATAAAAAATAAAATAAATAAATAAAATAAAATAAAATAAACTAATAAAACCTAAACCCGAAAATAAACATAAAAATTAAACCTATAATAAAAAAAAATAGCCCATACCCTAAACTAAAAATAAAAAAACTAAACCTAAATAAAAAAATAAAATAAACAAAATAAACCTAAACCCAAACTAAAATAAACTAAACTAAAATAAATCAAACCTAAACATAAACCTAAAATAAACTAAACATAAACTCTAAACTAAATAAAATAAAATAAACTAAAAACAAACCTAAACCTAAACTAAAACATAAAACCTAAAATACATCTATAATAAAAAACTAAAACCAAAACCCTAAACCCTAAACCCTAAAAAGCTAAAAACCTAAACCTAAACTAAATAAAACCTAAAATAAATTAAATAAAAAAACCAAACAAAAATAAAATGAAAAATTTAAATAAACTATAAACATAAACTAAAACGAAAACCTAAACTTAAACCTTAAGAGAAAATAAAAAAAATAAAAACTATACTAAAATAAAATAAATAAAAACCTAAACTAAACTAAAAAAAATAAAAAACCTAAATAAAATAAAAACTAAACCTAAAATAAAAATAAAATAAACTTCAAATAAAATAAAATAAAAACTAAATAAAAACCTAAAGTTACAAAATAAACCTAAAAATAAATAAAAAATAAAACCTAAACCCTAAACTAAAAAAAACTAATCCTAAAATAAAAATAAAATAAACCTAAACCTAAACAATGATAAACTAAACAAAAATAAATAAAACCTAAACCAAAACTAAAACTAAAAAAAATATAATAAAATAAAATAAAAATAAACCTAAACTAAAAAATAATACCTAAAAATAAACCTAAAATAAAAACTTGAAACCTCAACTTACAAAAATAAAATAAAAACCTAAACCTAAAATAAAATCTAAAACCTAAACCTAAAAAATAAAATAAAAATAAAACTAAACTAAAAAATAAATCTAAACCTATACCTATACCTAAAAAATTAAATTAAATTAAATAAACATAAAATAAATAAACTAAACTAAAAAATAAAATAAACAAAATAAAATTAAAATAACTAAATAAACTAAATAAATCTAAACCTACCACTATACTTAATCTAAAAAGAAATCAAAAAATAAAAAAAAAAACAAATAAAAAAAATCTAAACCGTAAACCTACAACCCTAAATCCTAAACCCTAAACACTAAACCATAAAACCCTAAATCCTAAACCCTCAACCCTAATCCCTAAAATCCATAACCTTAAACCCTAAACCCCAAACCCTATACTCTAAGCCCTAAACCCTAAACCCTAAACCCCTAACCCTAAACCATAAGAACCTAAAAACCTAAAAACCTAAAAACTTAAACCTAAACTAAATAAAACCTAAAAATAGAAAAATAAAAAAATGCCAAAACCTAAATAAAATAAAAACCTAAACTCAAACCTAAACCTAAGCTTAAATGTAAACCTAAACCTAATCCTAAAATAAAATAAAATAAAAAGTAAAAACTAAAATAAAATAAAATAAAAAATAAAAACTAAAATAAAATAAAATAAATAAAAACCTAAACTAAACAAAGAAAAAATAAACCTAAAAATAAAAAAACTTAAATAAAATAAAAACTAAACAGAAAATAAAAATAAACTAAACTTAAAATAAAAACCAAATAAAAAACTAAACCTAAAAAATAAATCTAAAAATAAATAAAAAATAAAACCTAAACTCTAAGCTAAAAAAAAACCTAATCCTAAAATAAACAAAATAAATTAAACTTAAACTTAAATAAAATAAATTAAACTAAAATAAATAAAACCTAAACCTAAACCTAAAATAAACTAAACCTAAACCCAAAAGTAAATAAAATAAAATAAAGTAGAAATAAACATAAACCTAAAAGTAAACCTAAAATAAAAACTAAAAACCTAAAGTAAGTAAATAATTTTAAAAGTAAACATAAACCCTAAAACCTAAAAAAGCTAAACCTAAACCTAAACCCAAAGAATGAGCAAAACTTTGACGGTAGGAACATCACTCAACCTGCACCTAGATCAATGGATGGAAAAGGTGGAGGCTATCAGTGGTGGTGGGAGATCCTGAGGTGGAGTCGCTGGTGGTTATGGAGGCGGGAGGAGCGATGGAGGTTACAGTCATGGTGGTGGCGGAAGGATAGATTGGGGATATGATGGCGGATCTCGCTACTCGAGAGGCCGGGGTGGTTTTGATGGGACCTAGAGAAATTGAAGAATGCTCGGTCTGATCTACTACATATGGAACTGTGTCTTTATAGTAGAGATAGTTTTAGTTATCCAAGGTTTTTGATTTGCTCTATGTGTGCTCAATTTTGATCTATGTCATTGCTTGTGTCTAAGAAAACTTAGTGTGTTATTTGATTGATGAAATTAAAAAGAAGAAATGTTGGATCTGAATTTGTTCTCCATTAAAAAAAAAAAAAAGCTAAACCCTTGACTAAAACCTAAACACTATACCTAAAACCTAAATCCTAAATCCTAAACCCTAAAAAACCCTAAACCCTAATCTTAAACCCTAAACCCTAAAAGCATAAACCCTAAAACCCTAAACCCTAAACCTTAAACCCTACACCCTAAACCTTAAACCTTAAACCCTAAACCCTAAATCCTAACCCTATTCCCTAAACCCTAAACCCTAAACTTAAACCTAAACCTAAAGTAACTAAATTTATTAAAAAATAAACTTAAACCGTAAAACCTAATAAACCTAAACCTTAAGAATGGGCAAAACCTTGATAGGTTCGAGTCTAGATCTGGCGATGGAGATGAAGGCAGAAACGGTAGTTATCACAGTGGTGGTGGGCGATCTGGAGGTGCTGGTGGATATGAAGGTGGTTGTTGGAATAGTGGTGGTTATGGAAGCGACATGAGTGATGTAGGTTACAACTGTGGTGGTGGCGGAGGGAGAAATTGGGGATACAATGGTGGATCCCGCAACTCAAGAGGTCGGGGTTGTTTTGACGGGAATTGGAGAAACTGAAGAATGATCGATCCCATCTTCTCCATGGAACTGTCTATAGATGGTTTTAGTTATCTGTGGTTTTGATTTGCTCTATGCTTCATTTTTGATAATGTAAAGAAAATGTTGAAAACTTGGATTTATTGATAAACCCTAAAAGAAGAAACCTAATTTAAACTATAATAAACCCAAACCTAAACTAAACCTAAACCTTAAACTTAAACCCTAAACCTAAACTCCCAAACCCTAAACTCTAAACCTAAAACCTAAACCAAAATCTAAACCTAAATTAAAAAACCTAAAATAAAATAAAATAAAAAAGAATAACCTAAAGTAAAACCTAATCCTAAAGCTAAACCCTAAATAAAACAAATTAAATTAAAAATAAACCAAAACCTTAACTAAAAAAATAAAACCTAAAAAAACCAAAAAAAACCTTAAACCCAATCCTAAAAAAATAAAATAAAAACCTAAACCTAAACCAAAAAATAAAAAGTAAAACCTAAACATAAAAATTAAATTAAAAATAAAAATAAACTATAAAATAAGCATAAACCTAAACCTAAACTTAAAAACTAAACTAAAATAAAAAACTTAAACTAAATAAATAAACCTAAAATAAATAAACAAAATTAAATAAATATAAAAAATAAACCTAAATAAGAATAAAAATAAAATAAACTAAAATAAATAAAAAATAAACTAAATAACCTAAACCTATTTTACTTAATTTAAAAAAAAACCCTAAACCATAAACCTTAAATCCTAAACCCTAAACCATAAACCCTAAACCTAAAACTAACCTTAAACCTTAAACCCTAAACCTACAATCCTAAACTTATAACTCTAAACCCTAAACCCTAACCCTAAACCCTAAACCCTAAAATCCTAAACAATAACCCTAAACCCTAAACCCTAAACCCTAAACACTAACCCTAAACCCCAAACTTAAACCTATAGTAACTAAATTAATTAAAAAATATACCTAAATAATAAAACCTAATAAATCTAAACCCTAAGAATGGGAAGAACCTTAGAAGAACATCACCGCCAATGCCCGCCTAGATCAAAAGCAAAGGCAGAGGCGACATTATCATAGGGTGGTGGCGATCCGGGAGGTGGTGGATATGGAAGTGGTGGTCAGAGTTATGGTGGTTATGGAGGTGTGAGGAGGGATGGAGGTTACAGCCATCGTGGTGGCGGAGGGAGAGATCTGGGACATAATGGTGGATCACACCACTGAAAGACCTCAGTTCTAGGGGAAGAAACCAAAGAACGAATAATATGCTACTCTCATATGTAGCAATACGTAACCGATCTACTTATATATGGTTTATTTTATGCAAATTTTTTACCTATGTCATCACTTATGTCTTAGAAAACTTGGCGCATTACTTAGTTGATGAAATCGAAAAGAAGAAATGTTGAATCTTAATTTATTCTTTATTGAAAAAAAGCAAAAACCATAAACCCTAAACTAAAACTTAAACCCTACACATAAAACCTAAAGTCTAAACCCTAAACCCTAAACCCTAAACCCTAAACTCTAAACCCTAAAACCCTAAACCCTCTCGGCTGCATTCCCTCTCTGGCAATTTTATGGCAATTTTGCATTCCCGTGTTATTCTCTGCGGTTTGGCCACTATTCGGGCCTCCCCGATCGTGCTCTCTATCAAATTGTCTGTTTGCGCATCACCTTGTAGCTTATGTGATTCTCACCGGATCGATCAATGGCGGAGGCTCCACCCTCCGCGCCACCTAACTCGTCGCTCCTAGATGCGGCGACTATAATCACCGACCCTAAAGGTACTCTGGATCTGATTGCTATTATTAATGTGTCGGCTGTGAAGTCCTTTAAGGACGCTCTTTCTGGTAAGATCCCTTATGCTAATGCCTCGGTTAGTTTAATTTCTACATCCTTTCATGGACGTCATGTGTCTCACCGGGATGATGGAGAAATTAGCTAAGCCTTATGAGTTCTCCTTGGTTGGTAAATTCTCTTTGCGGCACCCTACTCTAGATAATATACGATCCTTCTTCCATAGCTTAAAGCTTTTGGGAGTTTTCACTATTAGGTTGCTTGATCCTCGACACATCCTCATTCAATTATCAAATGATTTAGATTACTCTCGTGTCTTTGCTCGTCGCTCCTATTATGTGTACAATTGTCAAATGCGGCTCTTGAAATGGTCACCCCTTTTTGATGTCAAGGAAGAATCCCCTATTGATCCTTTATGGCTTGCTTTCCCCAACATGAGAATTCACTATGTTACTCATCAAGTATTGTTTGCGGTTGGGGCTCTATTGACCTTCAAATTGATCGCCACCACTAGATCTCAAATACCATCACGCATCTTAGTTGAAATAGACATTACCAAAAAATACCCCAAAAAAGTTTGGATTGGTTCGAAAAAATTTGGATATAATCAGAAAGTTGAATTTGAAAACTTCCCAGTCTTTTGCTCTCACTGTAAGATACATGGCCATGATCATATCGAATGTTTTGTTCTACACCCTAACCTTAAAAAGACTATTTCACAGGACACTAGTACCTCTCTTGGAACAGGGAAAACCATTAAGTTAGCTTATGTGCCAAAAGCTACTCATAATAGAATACATCCTCCTACACCAGCCCCCTTAGCACCTATTGATTTTCCAAATGAAAAACATCCTGAGCTATGTATACATACTAATATTGAGGTGTGTGCTGAGACTAATGCCAACTTACCTAGCACAACTCCTACTTGCAATATATTGGCTTCTCATGACAAACCTTTGCTTAATTTGAATCTTAATTACAATCTGAATGGAAATCTTACATTGGATCAAAATAATGTTGATCCCTTGGTGTCAGACCAAAATCGAATATGCATCATCATGGCAATGAAAATGTTATTTGCACTATTAATGGTGCAAGAACCCCTCTACTTCTCTACAAAGTGATACTCAGCTATCCAAATTTCTCATCTAACTCGTCAAGAAGGAGAAATCCCACTACTAAAACATTGACCGATCGCTACCCTAGAAAACAAAACCAATCCCTTTCTAATGGAGATACTTTGGAGACCTTTCCAAAGTTCTTAAAAAAAATCTTATAAAGCCAAAATGACTAATAATTTCACTAGAACCACACGTTCTTCCCTTACACCTCACAAATAATTATGTCCTTCTCTTCTTTTTTCCATTTTCCTTTTCTATCTTTTCTTTTTGAATTTTTATTATGATAAATTTTCTTATTTGGAATATCCGGGTTGTGGGACACTCTGTCAACCACAGAGCTGTCACTCATAACATCAAACTTCTTGTTATTATTGAGCCTTTCATTAACTCTTCCAAAATTGGTTTTGTCGCTAGATCGCTTGGATTTCAAAATTTCTTCATCAATCTTAATAATAAAATTTGGTGTTTTTGGGATAATTCAATCACCATTTCCATCATTGATGATCTTGATCAATTGGTTAATGTCAAAATCTCTTTAGGTGATTTTTTGGCTTTTGGTTCCTTTATCTATGCTTCTTGTAATAGAGTAGGAACATCCTTTGGAATCATTTAAGAACCTTCGCTCGCTTAACCTTCCTTGGTTAGTTGATTTCAACACTATCATCTTCAAAAGGAGAGGGAGGATGTTCTCTAACCATCATTCCATGGAAGACTCTAATATGATCCTTGATTGCAATGATTGACATTTTTGGTCGATTACACGTGGCACAACTCTAGACTTTGGCAACATCTGGACAGGGCCCTTTTTAATTCTCTTTGGATTAATCAATGGCCTCTCACTGACATTTGATTTGAGGACTTTGTCTGATCATGCCCCTCTTTTGATCTTTATCAAAACTCCCCCCACTAACCCTCCTATTCCCTCATCTTTTCATTTCAAAAATATGTGGACCCAACATGGTGATTTCATTAATGTTGCTAATTGGATGGCTCTCATCCAGATAATTTAAAGGCATGGCACTTTGGCTTAAGCTCAAGAGGCTTAAACAAAACCTCAATTGGTGGAACAAGCATATTTTTAAAAATCTCTTTACCAATCTTAAAGCTATGGAATAAGTGGTTTGTTCACTTGAAGAGGTCGTCTTAACTCACCCGAGTTTGAAGAGTTAAGCCAAAAAGATAGTTTGATTAACTACCAAAATATGGAAGAAACCTATTGCCAAAAAAAGCATATTGCGATGGTGACCAAAACACTAGGTACTTCCATGCTATTTGTAATAAATGGAAAGCTCTAAACTTGATTAAGAAAATTAAGAACCCTAATGGTGGCTGGATAACTGATAACAATGAAATCAAGGATTCTGTCATACATCACTTTCAAAATTTATTAAATTCTAATCCTTTGTTAGATAACCCCTCCAACACCCATCTTATCTCTTCTATGATTACCAATGAGGATAACAATTTGCTCACTATGCGTCCCTCGGAAGAGGAGATTAGTAGTACTCTCAATAGCATGAACAATGATTCCGTTGCTGGTCCTGATGGTTTCACGACTCATTTATTTCAGCATTGTTGGCCTTTTATTAAATCTGACCTTGTTAATGCTGTTATTAATTTTTTTTGATGGCAGCTCTATTCCCAGATATTTTTCAAGTACTTCTATTATCCTTATTCCCAAAACCATCAATCAATCTGGGATCTTTAGACCTATTAGTCTTTGTACCTTTTTCCAAAAACTCATTACTAAATTAATTAATAATAGGCTTAGCCCTCTGCTCCATAAAATCATCTCCCCTAATCAAACTGGTTTTGTTAAAAATAGAGCCATATCTGATAATATTCTCCTTGCTCAAGAGCTGGTTCATGACATTGATGTTCCTTCCAGAGGAGGTAATATGCTTCTCAAACTAGACATCTCTAAAGCCTTTGACAACCTCTCGTGGGATTTCCTTTTCCAAATCTTGCATTTGTTTGGTTTCTCTGATCATTTTATCCGAATTATAAAAAGTTGTATCACTAACATCTAGTTTTCTATCATCTTAAATGGTGAGTCCCTTGGTTTCTTCTCTTTGAGCCATGGTTTGGGCCAAGGCGACCCCCTTTCTCCTTCTCTTTTTATCATTATTATCGAATATCTTTTGAGAAGCCTCAATGACCTTTTCATCAAAAAACCAAACATGGCTTTTAAAACTCATGGTGGATTCCCTGTTTCTCATCTTAGCTTTGCAAATGATTTTATAATCTTCTGTAATGCCTCCCTTCAACATGTTAAAAATATTAAGAATCTCTTAAATGATTTTGGCAAAGTTAGTGGCCTCTTTCTTAATGACAAAAAATTCTGTTTTATTCCCTCAGCTAAGATACCTCCCAAAGATTGAATCAAATCTCCAGAATTACTAATTTTAAGCAAAGTCGACCTCCCATTAATTACCTCGGGGCACCAGTTTTTAAAGGCCACAAAAGATCTCATCTTTTTGATGACCTTATTCAAAAGATTTCTAATAAAATTTTGATTTGGGAATTTCATTTACTCTCTTTTGGGGGTAGGCTCACCTTGATTAAGAGCACTCTTAATTCCATGCCTTTATATCTCATCCAAACCATTACCATCTCTAGCAGAATTGAGCGCCTAAATATATTTTTTTGGGGCTCCAATACCTCTTCTAAAAAAAATGCACTGGACCTCTTGGTTTAAAAGTTGTGGCACTTTTGACGAAGGTGGTCTTGGTTGTAAATCCATAAAAGAAGCTATCAATGCCTTTTCCTATAAACTCTGGTGGAATTTTAGGAGTAATCAGCCTCTAATTTCATGATAAATATTGCCAGGGGAAGCACCCCCTCATTTGTCCCTTTAAATCGAGTGAATCCCCTGTGTGGAAAAGACTTTATTCTATCAAATGGGATGCCGAATCCCTAATTTTTGGGGCATCAACCCTGGTACCTCTTTCTTCTGGCAAGATAACTAGAGTGGTTGTGGTTCCATGGATGACTTACTCTACACTCATTCCACTTTCGCCATTAGAGTAAACTCTTTTGGCATAACAATAAGTGGAACAATAAGTTTTTGATTCTATCCCTTTACTTTCTAATATGGTTACTTCTATTCCTATCACTCCTCAAAATCAAGATCATATTCTCTTTCTCTCTCACAATGGTGATTTCAACCTCAAAAAATGTGTGGCTCCACATTAAAGATACTGTGATTCCTCCTATGTATTATCCAAACTTTGGAATAACAATATCCCTACTTCTTATTCTGTCTTACTTGGCATATTCTCAAAAAATTTTATACTGATTCCTTGTTGTGGGGTAAAGGATTCCATTTACCCTCCAAATGTCAATGATGTTTCCATATTGAGAATGTTAATCATGTTTTTGTTAATGGGGCCATAGCTTCTAAACTTTGGATTTTGTATGATGATCTTTTTTAACACCATTTTCATTGGCTCTCTTACTCTATATATCAACTTCTTGAATTCTATTTTGATAACACTACTAAAGGTCACATTAAAGTTATCATTGCTATCACTTTATCCTCATATGGATGGACCGTAATGATTCAAAACATCAAGGGATCCCTATGAAGTGAGATTACTAGAACTAAAAGCAAAATTCTTTGTTTAAAGCCAATATCATTCATAGACACTTCAAAGTAAATTTGTGGCCAATAAAGGGGCATTAACCCCGGATCAACCTTCACTATCAAAATGACAAGATTGTCTATTGGGAAAAAACCTCTTGACCATATCATTAAAATCAATACGGATGACTCTGTGTCTCATAATGGCTCTAGTTCTGGTGGCATTTTCAGGAACTCTAAGGGTCTATTCCTATGTGCTTTTACTTATCCCCTTATTTCCTGCACTGTCCCATTTTCTGAGCTTATGGCAGTCTTCAAAGCTCTTGAGATTTGCATCCAAAATGGCTGGCTCAATATTTGGATTGAGGTGGATGCTATTTTGCTGATTGATCTTTTGACTTCCACTAAGATGAGCAGAACGGAATTATACTACCTCCTCAAGCAAACTAGAGCTCTTCTTTCCCAACTAAATTTTAACATCACTCATGTTTATGAAGGAAATGCTTGTCGACTACCTTGCCAATCGGGATCCGATGGTATCATCTTCTTTGATCAACTCACCTTACCCAAACACTTGTGTTGGTTAACTTGGACAATTCGGGTTTCCTTATCTAACCTAATCTAACATTTGACGCCCATTCATCTTCTATCTCAGTATGCTTCTTTATTTCTCTACTTTTTGTGCCTTTTGTGGATGCTTCAAATGGATATTACTTGTTGTCTTGATAATTGTGTCATGATTTGGAGTTTTAACAGCTACTCTTTCATCAGGAGGCTCACTGCTTTTGGCATTTACACTGATAAAGGACTGTTGTTGAGCTATATGTATACTGATACTCTGCAGTGGAATTATGTTAAGCTATGTGTCAACTGCAATTAGTTTTATAACACCAATCCTATTTGGGACTTTAATCTCATTGCTGCTGGCTGCATTCCTAATCTTAGGGGGCTTATTCGGTGCTGGATGGAGATATTTATTTTGATGGGTTTAGCTAATGCTATTAATTTCTGCAACCTGCTGTTTCTCAAAGATATTACTGCTTGGAGCCTCTTAGTTCTCTATGTTGTTTCTATGCATTGTAGTATTGTTTACTATGCTGGTTGCAATATTTATCTTGATGATTTACTATTAGGTTATTGGATCTTAACTGATAATGAGCGCTTTTGATTGTCTCCCATGGCCATTTTGCTGATATTTATCATCATCTTTGTTGTTTATCGGAACTGACCCCATGCAAGCACTTTTAGAATCCATTTTCTATTTCTGAGGGTCTTGGTGGGGTGCTTTCTTCTTTTCTTCCACCTGCTATGGATGTTCTTTCGGTTTCCTCACAGTTCCGACCTCCTTACCCCTTAATGGCGACTTATCATTGAACTTTGATATTACTTCTTGGTTATCTTTTTATGCTACTCTTATTTGCATTATTTATTTTCTGCCCTGGATGGAGTTTCTTCAGATTATTACTGGCTATTTTATTCAAGAGAACCTTTCTGTGCAAGATGTTTCTGAGATTGGGGCTTTGCTCTTCTCTTGCTCCCTGCAGGAATGGGCTTTCATGTTGGCCTTTCTTTTTGGTTTTTACTGTGTTTACCCACTTTTCTTTGTTTCTCTTCTTGTCGCTAACTGGGATGTTGGTCTTCCTCCGCTTTTATCCTGTAATTGGATGTGACTAATCATCCGCTAATGCTTTGAATGTCTCTTCTTGGCTTGTGGGAGTCAGACATTTTCTTTCCCCCTATCTTTATATATGCTTTTGGGTGGACTCTTGACCATCTTGTTGGTATTAACCGCCTTGTTGTCGCGACCGGATTAATACTCTGTGTCGCTTTAGGGTTTTGGTTTGTTTTGTTCAGCAAGATGTTGATGATTGCTTGGTGGATTTTGCTTTGAACCACCATACTTGTTTTTTATTTGCCTATCAACTGAATCCATTGATCTATCTTTTCTACTGCTATTTTCTCCATCTTTTTTCAGTTAAACTTGTATATATTGCACTGCTTATCCTGGATGGGTGTTTTTATGGCAAGCTAGCTGGTTTTTATTGTCCTGATTATTTCTTGTCTTGGAGTTATGCTGTCTTGGTTTTTCAGGACTCCTATGTTGGCTCCATCCCTGTTGGTAGGATTAGGTCCTATGCTCGAAGTTATTTCGACATTGCGCTGAGGTTTTTTGGTGTGTGATGTCTGGATTGCTGCATTCAAGATACTTATTCCTATGTTATATCTACTTGGTTATTAACTATGGCATTGTCTACTCTGATTGAGAGGCTTGGATGTTTTTGTCCTAATTGTTGCTGTCCTAGCTAGTTTTTGCCTTGGTTACCTGTTGTCTTGTTTTTGCTGGATTCTAATGATGATTTTCACTTGAATCCAATTTTTGATCCTTTTGCTGGTGGGTTCCATTGTGGCAATAACCTCTCTGCTGTTGGGATTGGTTCTCTGATTGCCAGTGCTGTTAACGCCTGGGCTGTTGTTCATCACCTGTTAGTTATTCATGTGTTCGACTATGCTGCTTTGGATATGATTAAGGGTTTCAACAGGTTGCCTTCTCTGTTGTATGCTCTTCCAGATTATGCTATTTCTATTAGTTTTGGTCATTGGCCGTGGTTTTCCGATACTTATGTCCCCTCATGCCTTGCTTTTGGCTATCTTGGCTGCTACTTCCTTGGCTATTTTTTTGTCTTGGTTATTTGCTGTCTTGTTTTTCTGGATTCTAATGTGGATATTAATTTGTATCCCTATTTTGATCTATCCTCTGGGGGGTTCCAATGTTGCATTAACTATTTTGTTGTTGGGGCAGTTTCTCTGAGTGCCCTTGTTGTTTCTGTCTGAGGTATTGCTTATTATCGAGTTGATCTACATTACCCTTGTTGTTTCTATTCCCAAGGGATCAATGGCTTGTGCTCACATCGCCTTTTGTCTTGGTTATCTACTGTCATGTTTTTTTTGGATTCTTCAGTGGATTCTATTTGGGAATCCATCCTGGAATGCAATCTCTATGTGGTCCCTTCATGTCTTGGTTTTTTGTCGCCTTTGTGGTCGTCTTTTACTCTTGGTTATCTTGCCTTGTTTTTTGATTTTAATATGGATCATATTTGGACACCCAATTTTTCTCATCTAGGATCGTTTGTCCGCTTACTCCTTGAATAAAATCTCTATTATTAAGGGGTTGTATGAACGCTGTTTTCCTCTTCTATGCCTTTATTTTATGAACTCTCGGCTTTTCGTCTTGCTTATTATTATTTTCTTTGGTTTTTGGTTTTGCTGCCTTCCCTTACAATTGTTTCTTGCCATATGGATACTTATAAGGGGCTTGTACCAATCTGCATTCATATATTGATTGGGCTCATTTTCTGGACTTTACATCTACCCCTGTCAGACTTTGCCCGACAAATTCATTTATATATCTTATAATTGGGATGGTGTTATTTAAAGACTCATTTGCTTGAGGATTCCAGGCTACTTCTTCTCTACTATTTTCTGTGGATGGTTTCTATCTGATCTATTTCATATGTATAAATATGATTTTGTTTAGGTTTTGTAATAAAGCTCACAAGACTATCAACAATGGGTGCTACCTTCTCAGTGTTTGTTGGCTATGATGGCTATGATGATCTCACTCCCTTTTGGTGGTAGCTAATGTGATGTAACCCTTCGCTAAAGTTTGGATGCACATACTTGCATCCGCCTCAACATGGTGTGATTGACAGCCTTCTATCACAATTCCTTATTAACATTCTCATATTATATTGTTTCCTTCTATCCTTTTGTCTCAGATTAACCTTAATCTCTCTCTCATTATAACTTTGCGGTGATTCTCTCTCTTCTTCTTTTGCGTGTCCGCTCCATACGATCATGCATTCCCACATCCTCCAGGCATTGGCTTTTAATCTTACTTTAGCTTATTATGTTAATCTCATCTTTTGATTGCTTTAATGCTTTTGCTTTTGGATGTACTTAGATAGGGGATTTACTCCTTAGTTGTAGTTTTGAGCGAGTTTTGAGTTTACCCCTTTAAGGACCTTGTAACCCTCTTTTTGTGGTAATAAAATACCCTTACATGGGGTTTCAATTTAAAAAAAAAAATCCTAAAACCCTAAACCCTAAAACCTAAAGCTTAAACCCTAAACCCTAAACCATAAACCCTAAATCCTAAACCCCAAAACCTAAACCATAAACCCCAAACCCGAAACCCTAAACCCTAAACACTAAAAAGCTAAAAATCTAAACCTAAACCTAAACTAAAACTTAAACCTTAACATAAACCTAAACCTAAACCTAAACATAAAAAAAATAAAAACCTAAACTAAACTAAAAAATAAAAAGCCTAAATAAAATAAAAACTAAACCTAAAATAAAAATAAAATAAACCTAAAATTAAATTAAATAAAAACTAAATAAAAACCTAAAACCTAGAAATAAAAAAAATTAAACCTAAACCCTAAACTAAAAAAAAACTTAAACCTAAAATAAAAATAAAATAAACCTAAACCTAAACTAAAATAAAATAAACTAAAAAGTAAATAAAACCTAAACGTAAACTTAAAATAAACTAAACCTAAACTAAACTTAAACCATAAATAAAATAAAATATACTAAAAATAAACCTAAACCTAAACTAAAAAAATAAAACCTAAAAATAACCCTAAAATAAAAACCTAAAACTTAAACCTAAAAAAATAAAATAAGAAACTAAACCTAAACCTAAAATAAAAAATAAAACCTAAACCTTAAAAATTAAATAAAAATAGAACAAAACTATAATAATAAACCTTAACCTAAACCTAAACCAAATAAATAAACTAAAATAAAAAACATAAACTAAATAAATAAATTGAAAATAAATAAACTAAATTAAATAATAATAAAAATAAACCCAAATAAAAATTAAAAATAAAATAAACTAAATAAACTTAAACCTATGAGTTTACTTAATTTAAAAAAATATATATTTAATATAAAAAATCCTAACCCTAAACTCTAAACTCTAAACCCAAAACCTACAATCCTAAACCCTAAACCTTAACAACCTAAACCTTAAATCCTAAACCCTAAACTCTAAACCCTGAAACCCTAAACCCTAAACCCAAAACCTAAACCTTAAACCCTAAAACCTGCAACCCTAAACCATAAACACTAAACCCCAAAACCCTAAACTTTAAACCCTAAACCCTAAAAACCTAAAAACCTAAACCTGAATTAAAAAAACATAAAAATAAAATAAATAAAAAATGTAAACCTAAATAAAATAAAATAAAAACTTAAACTAAAACTAAAACCAAAACCTAAATGTAAAAATAAAATAAAATAAATAAATAACTAAACCTAAACCTAAATAAAATAAAAACCTAAAATAAATTTTAAACCTAAACCAAAAATAAAATAAAATAAAATAATAAAAATAAACTAAAATAAAATAAATAAAACCTAAACTAAACTAAAAAATTAAATAAACTTAAGTATATAAACCTCAATAAAATAAAATAAAAACTAAATAAAAACCTAAACCTAAAAAAACATAAAAATAAAACCAAAAACTAAATAAAAAATAAAACCTAAACCCTAAACTAAAAATAAATAAATAAAACCTAAAATAAAAATAAAATAAACCTAAACCTGAATTAAAATAAATGAAACTAAAATAAATAAGACCTAAACCTAAACTAAATATAAACTTAACCTAAACTAAGTAAAATAAAATAAACTAAAAGTAAACCTAAACTTATACAAAAAAAATAAAACCTAAAAATAAACTTAAAATAAAAACGTAAAACCTAAACCTAAAAAAAAATAAAATAAACCTAAACCTAAACCTAAAATAAAAAAATAAACCTATACCTAAAAAAAATAAAATTAAATTAAAACTCAACTTAAAAATAAACCTAAACCTAAAAAATAAACTAAAATAAAAACCTTAAACTAAAATAAATAAACCTAAATAAAAATAAAAAATAATAGAAACTCAAATAAATAAAAAAATAAACTAGATAAACCTAAACCTACCTTATTACTTAATTTTTTTTTAAAAAAAAAACCCTAAACCCTAAACCCTAAACCCTAAACCTTAAAACCATAAACCCTAAACCCTAAACCCTAAACCCTAAACCTTAAACTCTAAAACCTACAACTCTAAGCCTTAAACCCCAAACCCTAAACCATAAACACTAAACCCTAAACTAACCCTAAACCTTAAACCCTAAACTAACCCTAAACCCTAAGAATGGGCATAACTTTGACGGCAGGAACATCACCGTCAACTAGGCTTAGTCTAGATTTAGTGGTGGAGGTGAAGGCAGAGGCGGTGATTATCGTAGATGTGGTGGGGGATATAGAGGTACTGGTGGATATGGAGGTAGCGATCAGAGTAGTGGTGGTTATGGAGGTGGGAGGAACGACGGAGGTTATAGTCATGGTGGTGGCGGATGGGGAGATCGGGGATATGATGGCCGATCCCGCTACTCGATAAGCGGTAGTGGTTATGATGGGAACAAGAGAAATTGAAGAATGGCCAATCCAATCTGCTACTTATGGAACTGTGTCTTTATAGTAAAGACGATTCTACTTATCTAGGGTTTTTGATTTGCTCTATGGGTGCTCATTTTTTATTTATGTCATCACTTGTGTCATAGAAAACATGGGGTGCTACTTGGTTGATAAAATTGAAAAGAAAAAATGTTGAATCTGAATTTGTTCTCTGTTAAAAAAAACCTTAAACCCTAAACTCTAAACCTATAACCAAAACCCTATACACTAAATCCTAAATCCTAAACCCTAAACCCTTAAAACCCTAAACCCTAAAGACTAAACCCTAAACTATAAACCCTAAACCATAAAACCATAAACCCTTAATCCTGAACTTTAAACCATAAACCCTAAACCCTATAACCTATAACCCTAAACCCTAAACCCTAAACCCTAAACCCTAAACCCTAAACCCTAAACCATAAACCCTAAACTAACCCTAAACTAACCTAAACCCTAAACCCTAAACTAACCTTAAAACCTAACCCTAAACCATAAACCCTAAACCTTGAATAAAGATGTCATTAGGAGTAGATCTAAATAATAACCTATTCCTGACACAGTTATGGTAGCTAAAGAAAATGTCTTCAAGAGACTTTCCCTTGAATATTAGAGATTTGAATACCCTAAACCCTAAACCTAAATCATATTATAATATTATATATTATAGTACAATGTAGAATCATATCTTTAAGCATGTAGTGATGTGTTTTTGGATCTTATAATATGTTTTGAAATGTTTTAGTATATTATGGTATTGTGCCCTATAGTCTAAATTAATATAAACCATCATAAAATATTAATTTAATAAATCAGATGATGAAATTTGTTAAATTTGAAGTGGGAATTAGGTTGTAGTACCAAAGGTGTGCTACACCACTTGTAGTCTAAAAAGTAAGATTTTATGTTCAAAATAAAGATTATATGTTGAGTCTATAATCATGTATCATAAATATGTAGCATAGTATAGCATCATATATCATAATATATTATTCTACGTATTTTAAATTCTTTTAGTATTTTACAATCATGCAGTTGAGCCTACACTAACATTATTTATAAAAATGTTGATTTAGACTTTAAAATGGTGGAATTGAACAAATTCATAATTGGTAGAGCATGGCATCAAAATATATTATTTCAATTTAAAATATGTAAGTGATACGACTAAAATATATAGTTTTTTTATTATTTAAACTAATTTTCTGATTTTTTATCTTAAGCAATCCCTTCTGATGTGATAGGCCATATAATATAATATATTATGTTATAGTGTATTCTAATATAAGATGCCATAACATAGTGTAACATCATGCATTATAGCATACTATTGTGTATTACTACTTGTTGTTTAGCATATTTTAGTTTGCTATAGTATGATGTAGTATAGTTTGTACCGTATAATTCATAAAATGATTTATAGGTCGAGATGATGGGAGTTGGCCAAATCTAAGGTAAGCTTTAGGGAACATCATTGGGGTGTGCTATGGTGTGTTTAATCAAAAGAATGAAATTTTGCATCCAAAATAAATGTTCATTTTTCAACCGAATTTGATAAATATTTTGCTTAAAGTGATTCATTTTAAGGTGTAATGTAAGATAATATATTATCAAATCATATTAAAATATAATGTACATAATAATATAACTTTACATATATATATATATATGAATGTGGTGGTGTGTTACTAAATATTATTGTATATTTTAATATGTTTTACTTTTGTTATAATATATTGGGTCAAAACTCACAAAAATGCTAATTTGAAGGTTGAGATGAAATAATTTGGCCAAATTCATAGCACACACTAAGAAGCTACACCAAAATTATGCTATTTTGCAGTATTTCTAATAGAAAATTAACAATTTTACATCCAAAATGAACATTATTCATATTTTGAGAAAGTTTTGTTATTTGTTCCTTTTAAGTGAACCTAATGAGGTGTAAAGTTATACAATATATTATATTATAGAAAATTATAATATAACATCATATTTTATAATATAATATAGTGTGTTAATTCTCATTATAATATGTTTAGCATGATATTGTATAGTTAGTTTGAGCTTACACCATCACAAATCATAAAATGTTGATTACAATGTTAAGATGATGTAATTTTAATGAATACATTATTAGGCTTTTGGTTCAAGTATTAAAGGTGCATAAGAGAAGAAATAAGATTTGATGAGAATTCCATGTGAAGGACATGGAGGGAGATCCACTAGGGATCACATTCATTGAACATGACATGTGAGGGGTCTATGTAGGGAGAAGAAGAAAATCTACTGGGGAAAAGGTTTGGATTTGATTTGATTATATGATTTGTGCAAAGAAGATCTACTGGGGATAAGAATCTATAATCTACCTGCAATTAAGATCAAATCGACTTTGATTTGTTTATTTTAATTATTATGGAGGCATATCGGCTAGAGTTATGGGCTCGAGTCCGTTGGGGATCGGGTACATGAACCTTCCACTAGAGAAGCATGTTCGGGCTATCCGTTGGGTATTGGGATTTAAGTTTGATTTCATAGATTTATTTGGGGATGTATCCACTGGGTATAAGAGTTTGGTTGGATTTCTTTGATCTAGACTCTACTAGGGGAGTTGGTTTAATTTGGCTCCACTAGAGAGGTTGGTTTTGAATTAGTTTTATTTGCTTGACTTATTTATATATGATTTGGGAATCCACTAGGGAGAAGGTGTGATTTAACTCCACTAGGGAAAATTAGATTGGGATTAATTTAATCTGAGTTGATGTATGGATCCTGTCAATGTGCGATGGACCCACGGAGAAGGGGCTATATCAGCCTTGACCTACCTCAGGTTTACAAATCCAAAGGATACCTCTCGGGGTAGAGCCAACCAACCTAAGGGGTTTCCTGGTGTGCAAGCTATGCTAGAGAAAGGTGTAGACATCTTCCAAAGTGAGGAAAAATCATTGGGGTGACTATGGATGCACAATAAATCAAACTTGACGACTACCGAAAGTGAATATCAGGGACTTATGTCAACTCAAAAGTTGTCAAGATTAATTTTTTCTTAATTTTATGTGATTTGATATGGTTTGTCTGGTTTAGTTTGTTTTCGAATTGAGGGCATATTTTCTAAAGATGAGAGCTTGGTCAAATTTGATAGATTTGATTTATGGACCATGTTGTTGTGTAATGGACACACTAAGAAGGGGCTATATCAGACTTATCCTATCTCAAATTTAAAAATCCAAAAGGCATAATCTACAGGTCATGGGGTAGAGCTAGCTAACCTAAGGGGTTGCCTTTCGGTATGCAACGGTTGTGATAGGAAGAAGGCATAGAAGACTTACATCTTCTAAGTAGGGAACAACCGTTGGGGTGACCTATTAGTAGCATAACAAATTGAACCCGACTTAGGGGCGACTACTGAGTGAATGTTGCTGGAGACTTATATCAACTCAAGAGTAGTCAGACGATTCCTATGGTGAGTTTTGCTAACATTGCCCTAAAGATAGAATACCTGCTTGGGAAATGGTATCGCTAGGGGTGTCCTCCTAATCCACAAGTGAGTATATATATATATATATATATATATATATATATATATATATATATATATATATATATATATATATATATATATATATATATATATATATATTATATGTGTGGAAACTATTGGTGTGCATGGGGCCACACTAAAAATGGGTTATGTCGGCCTTGACCTATCTTAGATTTATTTGACCAAGGAAGAATCTGCACATCCATAGGACAAATTCTCCAACCACAAGGGTGGTTACTAGGAAAGGGGAACTATCCAATTTGATAGTATCCTGGGTAGTGTCTAAATGTGGTCACAAAGGATGTGATCCAAATATAGTGCCTACAGGGGAGGTGCTGCTAGGAACATTATCCTGAGCCCTAGAAAAGAAATCCTATATGTGTACTGTGGACAACTCAAGGAGAAAACATAGAAGATTTATGTCTTCCATGAGTGGTGTATCCTAAGATTGGAGAACTAACCAACCTAAGGTGTATCTATCAGCATGAGTGGTATATCCATCAGCATAATGAGAATTGACCAACCTAAGGTGCTCGTCGGTGTGCAACAATCAATCTGGAAAGAAAGCATGTAGGCTTACAACTTCCCAACTAGAATCGATCATTTAAATAGTCTATCATCAAAAGAATAGATGTTATCTGATCTAGAGCCACTACTAAGCGAGGAGCCCTGAGGAAGGACTAGACCTAAACTTGAAGTAATCAAGAGGGAAGGAGCCGCTAGGGGACTTATCCTAAATTTCAAATATACTCTACCCAATCAATGCACGAAGGCTAATCCAAGAAGAAAGTGTAGCATACTCACATCCTCTTAAATAAAGCCAACATGAGTTAGCTTACTAGCCACGTAGTAAGGCCTACCAAACTAATAAGGCCACGGTGTGGTGGCCAAGGAAGGAAAGTGTAGTAGACTTACATCCTCCAAAGTAATAAGATCGCTGGAGTGACACACTAATAGAGTAGCACATCAGCCTAACCTAGAGCAACTACTAAGTGAGTGCCACTAAGGGCGGTATCTCAACTCAGAGTAGCCCAAGATAACATATATGTATTTATTTTATATGTTTCTGTGTAGTTTGTGTTTTTCTTGTGTTGATAAAGGATAGGACACCACTCAGGTTCTTTACACCTACCGTAAACACATCATGGAAAATTCACAAACAAGAATACTTTCAACATGCAAGAGGTTAAATTTGAAATGTAATTTTCATTTATGATAATTATTTTTAAACATGATTTATAATATTTTTAAGTAGAGCCCATTGATTGGAAGCATTGTGCACTCTCCTTTATGATTAAGAAGTTGATAAGATCCTCCTTAGTAGCTTTTCTCAATGGAAAAAGGGCCTTCCCAAGTGGGTTCAAACTTTCCTCCCATCTTACGATGGGCAACAATTGATCTTCTCAAAACTAAAATAAGCTCTCCTACTTGAAAAGCTCTATGACAGACTGACTTGATGTGAGCTTGAATTATTTCAGCTTTGTACAACTCGAGCTTTTGGCATGACTGCAAGCGACTCTCCTCCAAACCTTTGAGCTCTTCTAACTGCAACTTGGTGTACTGCTCTATTTTGATCTTGCTAGCCACAGCTATCCTTAGTGATGGGAGTTGGATTTATAATGGTCAGACCCACATACTAAGGAGAAAGGACTAGACTGAGTTGGATTTTTATATGTGGTGTGGTAGGCCAACAAGGCTTCAACTAACTTCTCATGTTACTATCTCTTATTATTATCGAGTGTCTTCTTTAGTATTTTGATTAGAGTTTTTTTTATGGCTTCTGCTAAGAAGTTTTCTCTCAAGTAGTTGATGGTAGAATATCCTCAATCTATGTTGTGATTCTGGGAAAATTTATTGATCTCGTTGCTCTTGAATGAGTACCATTATTAGATATAATTCATTGAGGTACTCTGAACCTATATATGATATGGTTCATAAAAAACTAGAGCACATGCTTAGTTGTGACCTCTCTATGCAGAATCACCTTCACCCATTTAGAAAAGTAGTCAGTAGTAGCTAAGATGAACCGATGACCCTTGGAAGATGGAGAATCAATCAGACCCACTATATTGGTACACCAACACTCGAATGGCCATGAGGATAATGTAAGATGTAGAATGTTGGGTGGTTGGTGTAGGACCACATCATGTATTTGATATTGGTGGCATCGCCTAGCCGTATCCATGCAATCTTTGATCATCGATGACCAGTGGTATCCTAGTCTCTTGATCTTGGCTTTCATCTTTGGACTAGCTTGGTTGGCTCAACATAATCTTGAGTGTACCTATCATGATCTTAGCTTCATGCTTATCTAAATAACTTAACCACATATGATCAAAAGACAAGACATGACACCATCCACAAGAGTGAAAGTGATGTTTGCTTCATCCGATAGGCTTGGGACTCTCTTTAGGTAGTTTAACTTTATTTAGGTAATCCATGAATGGTTTCCTCCAATATAACTCCTCTTCCTTCTTGGCAAAGGCAACCTCCCCTTCAAGATAGTACTTTTTGATGAGTTCAATATGATTAAGGGATAAGACTTGTCTATTTTGGACCTTTATTAATATGGACTCATCCTTTGGACATGCTAACTCCTTGGTAAGCTTGGCTAAAGCATACACTATGACGTTCTCTCCTTGAGGAATCTTATAAATAGAAACCTCTGGGATTTGGGCCAACAACTCTATGGTGTACTTGTCATAGTGATGGAGCATAGGATTTATAACCTTATAGGACCCAATGATTTGGTTGATAACTAGTTGAGAATCCCTGAAGGTGTTGATGTTTGATAGAGCTAACTCTAAACTAGCAATTAGAGCCTCATATT
Source organism: Cymbidium sinense (assembly GCA_021442155.1). NCBI lineage: Eukaryota > Viridiplantae > Streptophyta > Magnoliopsida > Asparagales > Orchidaceae > Cymbidium > Cymbidium sinense. The sequence continues at coordinate 86,891,788 of CM038215.1, forward strand.
GGTTCAAAGATTGGAGATGATATTAGAATCTCATCACATCGTGGAGTTTAGAGAACTATTCCTACCGCCTTTCTTGGAATAATAGATTGTGGTTCTTCTCCTCTTTGAGAGGAAGCGCACCAAAGTACATCTCCTAGCAAGGAATGCTAGTATCCCCTAAGTTCATGATTTGTACATTGGGAGATCATCAAAGCAGAGTCAATAGGAAGTGAGTGTGCTACTAAGAAATCTGCTAGCTCTTGTACTTTCAACCGCATGGAGGGGTAATGTCCGCAAGAGGATCACGATTATTTCAACCATCTAGATAGCATCGTATCATGAGATACTATGGATTAATCCTAGAGATTAAGTTCACCTGTGGAAGCATGTAGGTGTAGCTTTTGGGATACGGAAAGATTAAAGCAATGCTTCTTAAAGGGTGGATAATTTTCCCCGAGGGATTAGATGATGGTAAAGTAAGTTTTCCTTCCCTTCATCATTGGCTTGGGCCAATAAAGCACAAAAGGAGTCTTCTAATGCAGTAGTGTAAAGTTTGAGCTGAATTGATAGGGTCGCTAGAACCAAGTTGTAATGCTTGATGTCTCAAGGCATGCTCACATTTATTATCCTACTTAAATCCTTTCAAGTCGAGAATGGTGATATCTTCTCGATAGGTTTGATATAAAGCTTGTTAAATGCCAATGATTTGAGTTGAGTCAAATTTTTAGGGGGAGGCATTTTGAATATCGCTTGATCTTCTCAAGATCAATTTTGATTCTCTGGTGCCAGACAACAAACCCAAGAAATTTCTCTGAAGCAATTTCGAATGCACACTTCAAGGGGTTCATTTTGAGGTTAAATTGTTTTAACTATTTGAAAACTACTCTCAAGTTAAAGAGATGGTCTTCCTTTTCTCAACTTTTGTGCACAAAATCATCAACATAACACTCAATTTTATGATGAATGAATTCATTGAATATTTGAGTCATAGCCCGCTAGTATGTAGCACCAACATTTCTAAGGCTGAAAGGCATGATTTTATAGCAATAGATTTTTATTGGGGTTCTAAAAGTAGTGTTTCTTTCATCTTCAGGGGCCATCTTTATTTGGTTATTATGAGCCATCCATGAATGAAGACGAGATGAGGCAATGTCCACAGATTGGTAGTGGACCTTTTTGGGCATGCCTTATTTAAATCCTTAAAATCCACGCATATGTGAATTTGGCCATTTTTTTTCTTAACTGGGATGATGCTGGCTAACTAGGTAGGGTTTTTCTTCCAAATGAGTTAATGTGATTTGAAAAGAACCTATCATATTCCAAATGATTGGTGATGACTAAGCAGTAATCGTCATCATCAACTGGACCCACTGTATCGAATCCTAGTCTCGGTCTTGATTGAGAGCTTTTGCATTTGTTCTTCCATATTCTTTCAAAGTAGTCGACTGTGTTTTTTGATCCAAGTATGTGGATTAACCCTTTCTTTGCTAAATTATGAACACAAGGCAAGCACCAATCAAAAGCTAATTCTTTTAATTCTTTATATGAATCATCCTCAAGTTCTACATCAACTTCTTGACTTGAGGATGATGCTCCTAGAAAGAACCTATGATTCTTCACACCGGTGGATGACTTAGGGGCTTCTTTAACTACCAAACCCTCAACTTTTTGAGAGGCAAGTGGGGTTAAAGCTAAGGTTCCCAACTGATGCCTAACTATTTCACATATAGAATTAGATATAGTTTTGCTTTGCTTTGGAGCCCGGTCTTCAACCCTATCTTGCTCAAGTGTCACATCCAAGAAAATCTACTATTGAAAAGAACTGGCTGGTGTGCTAACCATATAAAACTCATCCTATGAACTAGATTCTAAGTCTATATGGATAGCAGGTGTACTCCTAGTAGTTGGGATATATTTTCTATGGGTGGCCAACAATGAGGTTTTTCACCCCTTAGACTGCCTCTGAACTGGCCTCTTCCTCTATCTGGTGGAGGTCAGGTCGTCCTACCCATATGTTCGAATGGAGTGATGAATTGTGGGTGGAATCGAATGTCATGCTCCACTTCCTCCTCCAAGTCTATTTCCTCTCCCTTTTATTTTCTTTTCCTTTTTATTTTTCTCTTTCTTTTTCTTTTCCTTTTTCTTTTTTTTTTATTTTTAAACTTTGTCCAAGTTCGTGAGAATAGACTTGTTTATTTTGAGGGAGATCTTTGACAGTAGATGATCCCACCTCTCACAAACTTCATACATTGATTTAGAGAGGATGGAACTATGTTGTTCTCATGTATCCATGGTCTCCAAGCAAAGCTTTGAAAGATGTATATGTCTATATTTGTGAAACTTGGCTTCGTCTTTCCAATACCCATCTCCAAGGGCTATAGAACCTAAGGCCTATTAGCCACACTTTGGATGTAATTCAATCTTCCCATCTTAGACTTAGGACTCTTCTAGACACTAAGACTTCCTAGTCATAAGACACTTCTAAAAAATTAAACACTTAACCTAAGAGACTTAGAAGGGTTAACCATAGGATTAGGTTATGCTTATGACAGGATAATCCACCTACCCTACAACCTAAATCCAATCCATGTTCACCTTCTCAAACCAAACTTCAAGTTCAATTGTAACATCAAATTCAAATCCAAACCCAAGCCCAAATTCTAAAACCAAATGATTGAAGCTCATGATCAAATCCAAACTTGAAACCCTTCCTAAGCCATACAACCTATCCCATGAACTTAGCCAAAATCCAAATCAATCCAAAATCAATTGATTTTCTCCTAATCAATTTATATCTTCAACCATCTTTCTAAATATAAATCAAATCTACATTGAAATGATCAAAACTAAATCAAACTTAATCAAATAAAATCAAAACCCTTCCTAAGACATATGACCTATCTCATGGACTTAGCCAAATCTTAATCCAAATCAAGTCAAACTCAATTGATTTTCTCATAAATCAATATATTTTCAATCAACTTCACAAATTTAAATGAAATATGCATTTAAATCATCAAAACTAAATCAAACCTAAGCCACATGACCCAACTCCATGGACTTAACAAAATTCATTCATTCCAAAATCCAAATTCAATTGATTTTCTCATGAATCAATCTTACCTTCAATCATATTCACAAATATAAATGAAATATATAATCATCAAGACAAACCAAAATCAACCCAAGTCAAACCCAACTTAACCCTTTTGACTTGAAAAGTTCAAATGAACCAAAACCCATTTGAACCCAATTGCTATTGAATTTATATATCAATCCCAAATCCATATATAAACTCAACTAAATCAAACTCATCCCAAATCAAGCCAATTAAAGCAAATTGGTCCACTTGACCTAAAGTGGCAAATTTGACCTATTTGAGCCAAGTTCTAATCCTACCTAAATTGGATAGAATGAAGTCCATCAAAACCTCCCATCATGATTGTTAATCACCCTCGTTTGATCAATTGTCACAAATTGGGTCAAACCAAGTCAACTTTGTCATTTGACCAAGTCAACCACTTAACCCACATGAACCCAAACTAGCCAAGTTGCAACATAAGCCAAATCCCTTGAAACTAATGATTCATACTAAATCAAAATCAATATTTGAATATGACTTGACCTTCAATTGAGTTAAACCAAACCCAATTGGCCCTCTTGACCCAAGTTGACCAAAATTGACCTAAAAGACTAAATTGGGTTAAATTAAAATATAAATAAAATTGATTGCAACCAATGGCTCAAGTTCATTCTAAATTGATTATTGAACTTGACCAAAGCCATGCTTGGACTCAATTGAACCCAATTGACCAACTTAGCCCAAATTGACCTAAAGGTTCAAGTTGGCCCAAATAAAACCAAATCCAAAATAATTGAAACCAAAGCCTACAATCATTTTCTATCAACTAAACCTAAACTAAGCCTAAAGCTAACCTAAACCCTAAACCCTAAACCTTAACCCTAAACCTTAAACCCTAAAACCATAAACCCCAAAACCCTAAAACCCTAAAACCCTAAACCTTAAACACTAAACCCTAAACTATAAACCCTAATCCCTAAACCCTAAAAAACATAAACTAAATAAAACCTAAAAATAAATAAATAAACATCTAAACATAAATAAAATAAAATAAAAACCTAAACTAGAACCTAAACCTAAACCTAAAAATAAAATAAACCATAACAAAATAAATAAAAACTAAACTAAACAAAATAATAAAATAAACCTAAGAATAAAAAACCTAAATATATTAAAAAATAAACATAAAATAAAAATAAAATAAACCTAAAATAAAATAAAATAATAAATAAATAAAAACCTAAAGCTAGAAAATTAACCTTAAAATAAACCTAAAAATATATACAAAATAAAACCTAAACACTAAACTAAAAAAAAACTAAACCTAAAATAGAAATATAATAAACAAAATAAAATAAACTTAAACCTAAACTAAAATAAACTAAACTAAAATAAATAAAATCTAAACCTAATCTTAAAAAAAACTAAACCTAAACCTAAATTAAATAAAATAAAATAAACTAAAATTAAACCTAAACCTAAAGTAAAAAAAATAAAACCTAAAAATAAACAAAAAATAAAATTCTAAAACCTACACCTAAAAAATTAAAATAAAACCTAAACCTAAAAATAAATAATAAACCTAAACCTAAAAAGAAAAAAATAATAATAAAACTCAACTAAAGAAAATTTAAACCTAAACGTAAACATAAAAGTTAAACTAAAATAAAAAAAACTTAAACTAAATAAATAAATAAAACTAAAATTAATAAACTAAACTAAATAAAAAATAAAAATAAACCTAAATAAAATAAAATAAAATAAACTAAAATAAATAAAAATAAAATAAATAAACCTAAACCTTCTAGTTTACTTAATTAAAATAAAATAAAACTAAATAAAACCTAAACCTAAATAATAAACCTAGAAATAAATAAAAATAAAACCTAAACCCTAAATTAAAAAAAAAAAAAACTAAACCTAAAATAAAAATACAAACCTAAACCTAAATTGAAATAAACTAAACTAAAAAAATAAAACCTAAACCTAAACATAAACTAAATAAAATAAAATAAACTAAAATAAACCTAAACATAAACTAAAAATAAAACCTAAAACCTAAAATAAAAAAACCTAAAACCTAAAAAAAAAATAAAATAAAAAACTAAACCTAAACCTAAAATAAAAAAATAAAACCTAAACCTAAAAAAAAATAAAATAAAATAAAACTAAACTAAAAAATAAACTTAAACCAAAACCTAAACCTAAACTTAATAAATAAACTAAAATAAAAAAACTTAAACTAAAATAAATATACCTAAAATAAATAAACTAAACTAAATAAAAATAAAAATAAATCTGAATCAAAATAAAAAAATAAAATAAACTACATTAAAAAATAAACCTAAACCTACTTGTTGACTTAATTTAAATAAAAAAACCCAAATCCTAAACCTTAAACTCTAAAACTAACTCTAAACCTGAAACTCTAAACTCTAAAACTACAACATTAAACCCTAAACCTTAAACCCTAAACCCTATAGCCTAAACCCTAAAGCCCTAAACCCAAAACCGTAAACCCAAAACCCTAAATCCTATGCCTTAAACCCTAAACCCTAAACCTTATACCCTAAACCCTAAACCCTAAACCCTAAATTAACCCTAAACCCTAAACCCTAAACCCTAAACCATAAACCCTAAACCCTAAACAAAACTCTAAACCCAAAAGAACCAACCTCCTCTCTCATGACTCTCGAGCTTTTGTTCCTTGCGCTTTTGCGCTTGAAGTTTCAATCCTTCGATCATAATTTCTAGATTTTGGTCTCTGTTTGGTGTGAGTGTCCCTTGCTCTTTTCAATGGTGAGCCGCCGCCATGAGAGCTCTTGAACTTGAGGCCTACTAGGCTTCCAATTTTCAAGGTATTATGGATCCGACTCCATCCGTTACTCTGCCTACTGTTAAGTCCTTCAAAGATGCATTATCTGGTAAGAACACTTCCTCTAATGCTTTGGTCAATTTGATTTCAACATCTTCGGAATGGTGCCGTAATGTGCTCGATCTTGATAGAAAAGTTGGCGAAGCTTTTTGAATTCTCTTTAGTTGGTAAATTTTCCTTACGTCACCCGACTCTTGATAACATCCGATCCTTTTTTCATAGCCTAAAGCTCTCTGGCATTTTCACTATCTGATTGATTGATCCTAGGCATATCCTTATTCAGCTATCTATTGACTTAAATTATTCAAGAGTTTTTGCTCGTCGCTCTTATTTTGTGTATAATTATCAAATGAGACTTTTGAAATGGTCTCCTCTTTTTGATGTCAAAGAGGAATCCTCAATTGTTCCTTTATGGCTAGCTTTTCTAGACATGAGAATACATTACGCTACCCATCAAGTTCTCTTTGCGGTTGGGGCTTTCTTTGGTCGGCCCCTTAAAATTGATTAGGCCACCGCACCGAGATCATGGCCATCCGTTGCTCGTATTTTAGTTGAGATTGATATTACCAAAAAGTATCCTTAAGAAGTTTGGATCAGCTCTGAGAAATTTGGGTATAATCAAAAAGTGGAATTTGAAAATTTCCCTATTTTTTGCACACATTATAAGATCCATGGTCATGATCACTCAATGCTTTGTTTTGCATCCTCATCTTAAAAGAATAAATTGTCGATCCTAATCCCTCTAGCAAATGAAAAATCTAAGAATGCTTATGTGCCTAAAGTCACTCAAAATGAAACTCACCCTCTTACCCCCACTCTTTTATTATCTACGATTTGCCTATTGGAGAGCCATCTGAGCTTGGTAAAAATAATGCTTATGAGGTTTGTGAGGAGGCTAATGATAACTTACTTAACATTGCCTCTAATTGTAATAATTTGGCCGCTCAAGACAATACCTTGATTCATATGAACCTTAATGGTAATTTGAATGGGAATTTCAAGTTGGATCAAAATCTCAAAACTACGGAATTGTTAAAAATGTTGATACTTTGGTGATGGACCAAAATTTGAAAAGTAATCCTGAAAATGAACATGAAATTTGTGCTATTAATGGTGTCACAACCTCTCCTTCTATTACCCTTCAGAGTGATACACATGCTAACCCAATTCTGACACTGAAGAAGGGAAAATCACCATTAGGAATGCTTTGATAGATAATGGACCTACTCTGAATATCACAAACCACTCTCTTTCGGATGGACATACTTTGGACATAGATAGACCTTTTCAAACTATTATTAAAAAAAATCCTTTAAAGCTAGAATGTTCACTAATAGCTCCTAGAACCACTAGATCTTCTCTAACTTCCCATAAATAATTGTTTCATGTTTTCCCTTCTCCTTGCTTTTATTTTTCTATCCCTTTTCTTTCCTACTAATTTATTATGATCAATTTTCTTATTTGGAATGTTTGGGGTATTGGGACTCTCATTGTCCGCAACCGTATTAGAAGCCTTTGTCATACTCATTACATAGCCTTACTTGTTGTTATTGAACCATTCATACACTCTTCTAAGATTACCATTGTTGCTAGAACGCTAGGCTTTCAAAATTTCTTTTATAATATTAGTAATAAAATTTGGTGCTTTTCAAATAATTTAATCAATATCTCTATCCTCAATGATCTCCAACAATTGGTTAATGTTCAAATCTCATTGGGTGAATTTTTTGCTCTTGGTTCCTTTATCTATGCATCTTGTAATAGAGCTGGTAGGAACATCCTTTGGGATAACTTAAAAACCTTTGCCTCCTCTGTCAACAAATCCTGGATGGTTGGGGGTGACTTCAACACTATTTTTTCTTCCTCAGAAAGAAGGGGAGGTTGCTCTCCTAACATCCAGTCTATGGAAGACTTTTCTAGTATAATTCTTGATTGCAATCTGATTGATATTGGATTTTCGCTCTTATGTGACATAACTCTAGACTCGCAGGGCTTGATAGGACCCTCTTTAATTCCCTTTGGATTAATCAATGGCTCACTGCTGAGCATTTGAGCGTAACTTTGTCCGACCATGCTCCACTTTTAATTTCAAAACTCCTTCTACAATATCCTCCCTACCTCTTTAGATTTCAAAATATGTGGATCCAACATAGTGATTTCATTAATGTTGTTTCCATTAATTGGATGGCCCCTATTCATCTGAATTACTTTAAAGGCATGATTCGGCTTTAGCTTAAAGACTTAAACAAAACCTAAATTGGTGGAACAAGCATCATTTTATAAATCTTTTTGCCAATCTCAAAAATATGGAATAATTAGTTTGCTCCCTTGAAGATGCTGTGTTAACTGACTCTAATAAGCTTGATGATTTGAAGGCAGCTAAAGATAACTTGATTAATTATCAGAACATGGAGGAAACCTACTAGCAATAAAAGGCCGCTAGCAAACATATTGCTGATGGTGACAGAAATACAAGGTATTTCCATGCTCTTTTCAAAAAAAAGAAAAGCCTTAAACTCTATTAAAAAAATCAAAAATGTTAACGGTAGCTGGATCACTGATAATAATGAAATTAAAGATTCTATCATACAACATTTTAAAAACTTATTAAACAACAACCCTTCCTTAGAAGCCCTCTCCAACACACACCTGATCCCCTCAACGATTACTAATGATGACAACCACTTGCTCACTTTGCGTCCTACGGAAGCTGAGATTGGTAGTATTCTCAATAGCATGAACACTGATTCTATTGCTGGCCCTGATGGCTACACGACTCAATTCTTTCAGCATTGTTGGCCTATTATTAAGTCTAACCTTGTTGATGTTGTTGTTGATTTTTTTAATGGAAACCCTTTACCAATATATTTTTCTAACACTTCCATTGTTCTCATTCCCAAAACTAATAATCCTAATTTTTGGGGCAATTTTAGACCTATCAGTCTTTGCACCTTCTTTCATAAACTCATTGCTAAATTAATTGCTAATAGGATTAGTCCACTGCTGCCTAAAATTATTTCCCCTAACCAAACTGGCTTCGTTAAAGGTAGAGCAAAATCTGATAATAAACTCCTAGCCCAAGAGCTGATTCATGACATTGACATTCCTACCAGAGGTGGCAACATCCTCTTCAAATTGGACATCTCTAAAGTGTTTGACAACCTCTCTTGGGATTTCCTCTTTCAAATTCTTCATTTGCTTGGGTTTTTAGATATTTTCATCTGCCTCATCAAAAATTGTATTACCAATGTTTGGTTCTCCATTATCATGAATGGTGAGTCCCTAAGTTTCTTTACTTCGATGCATGGCTTGAGACAAGGCGATCCCCTTTCACCCTCTCTTTTTATTATTGTTGTTGAATACCTTTCGATGAGCCTGAATGATCTTTTCTACAAAAATCCTAACATGTTTTGTAGAACTCAAGGCGATCTTCTTGTTTCTCATCTTAGTTTTGTCGATGACTTTATATAAGCAATGCCTCTATTCTACATTAAAACTATTAAGAACCTTTTAAATAAATTTGGCAATGAAAGCGACCTCTTTATAAATGAAGAAAATGTTGTTTCATTCCTTCCTCTAAAATCCCTAGTAATAGGATCAACCAAATCTTGAGAATTACTAATTTTCAGAACAACAACTTCCTATTAATTATCTTGGTGCTTTGCTTTTTAAAGGTCAAAAAAGATCTCATCTTTTGATGAGCTAATCCAAAAATTTCTAATAAAATTGCTTTGGGAGTTCCATTTACTCTCTTCGTGGTAGGCTCACTTTGATTATGTGCACCCTTAACTCCATGCCTTTATACCTCATTCAAACTATTGTGCCAATTCTATCATTAATGCACTGAGCCTTAAAAAATTTTTTTGGGGCTCTAATAACTCCTCTAAAAGAATGCACTGGACCTCTTGGTATAAAAGTTGTGGTACTCTAGCTGAAGAGGGTCTTGGTTGTAAGCCAATCAAAGAAGCTATCACTACCTTTTCCTATAAACTTTGGTGGAATTTTAGGAGTAACAATAGTCTTTGGGCTAATTTTATGACTGCTAAATATTGCCAGGGTAAGCACCCTCTCATTTGCCCCTATAAAGTGGGAGACTCTCCTATTTGGAAAAGACTTTGTTCCATCAAATGGGATGCCAAATCATTAATTTCCTGGGGGATTAACTCTAGCTCCTCTTTCTTTTGGCAAGATAACTGGATTGGAGGTGGGTCCATTGATGACTTACTTTCTACCCACTCCACTGCTATTAAAGTGAACTCTTTCTGGCAGAATAATATGTGGAACAATAGTAAGTTTATTGATTATATTCCTTCCTTTCTTTTAAACAAGCTTACTACTATTCCTATCATTCCTACCAATCAAGATCAGATCCTTTTTAAGCTTTCACATAATGGTGATTTCAACTTTAAAAATGTTTGGATTCACATTAAAGAAGGTCATGATTTTTCCAATGTATTTTTAAAACTATGGAATAACACTATCCCTACTTCTTATTCTGTTCTTACTTGGCGTATTTTGAAAAACTTCATCCTCGTTGACTCCTTGTTGTGGGGTAAAGGTTTTCAATTACCTTCAAAATGCCAATGCTGCTTTCACATTGAGAATGTGAATCATGTTTTTGTTAAAGGGGCCATTGCTTCTAAACTTTGGATTTGGTATGATGACCTCTTTAACATTGTCATTTACAATGGCTCCTTAACTTTATACCAGCTTCTTGAAGTTTATTTTGACAACACTATTAAAGGCCACATTAAAGTCATAACTGCTATCACTCTTATTTGGTTCATATGGATGGACCAAAATGATGCAAAATATCGTGGGATCCCTATGAACCACATGAGGATAATTGCTAGAATTAAAAACAAAATTTGTGACTTGTTCAATGCCAATCTCATTAACTACAAATAATTCAAAGGTTGTAAATTTTTGGCCAATAAACTGGGTTTTAACTTGTCGGATCAACCACACTATAAAGATGACAAGATTGTCTATTGGGTAAAACCTCATGCTAATAATATTAAAATTAATGCTGATGGCTCTGTCTCTCATAAAGGTTCAAGATGTGGTGGCATTTTCAGAAACCTTAATGGTAATGTCCTATGTGCTTTTGCTTACCCCCTTAATTCTTGCTCGTTCCTTTCTTGAGCTCATGGCAGTACAAAGCTCTTTAGATTTGCCTTTAAAAGGTTGGCTCAATATTTGGTTTGAGGTGGATGCTCTTCTACCGATTGATCTTTGACTTCCACCAAAATGGGCTATATAGAATTATAATATCTTCTTAAGCAAACTAGAGCTCTCCTTACCCAACTCGATTTTAAAATCACTCATGTATGGCGTGAGGGTAATGCATGATGATTACCGCCAATGGTTGCTAGATTGGATGGAATAAATTTCTTTTATCAACTAACACTACCTAAATATTTGTGTGGCTTGGTTAATCTGGACAATACTGGGCTCCCTTATCTCAGAAATTAGTCTAACCTATTGGATTGACCTGGTTCAATACCTGTTTAACTGCATGATCACTTTCTACTTTGTGTTGTTATTTCTTTGGTATTTGTTGATGCATCATCCTGATATCCCTTGCTGCTTATTTGTTGATCTCTATGGCATGTGTTGTTGGTTTAATTACCATAAATTTAATTGGGAGCTTACTGCTTCTACTACTTTTACTGTTAATGTGTTGTTGTTCCTTTGGAATTTGCTGATGCATCATCCTATTACTCCTTGATGGTCCTTTACTGAGCTATGTGGAATCTACTATTGGTTTAATTATCCCAACCTTGTTTGGGATCTTACTGTACTGGTAAGATGTTTCCTGTTTGGCATCTGCTATTGGTTTAATTATCCCAACCTTATTTGGGGTCTTACGGTAAAATGTTTCCTATTTGCTAGAGGGCTTAATGCTCTATTATTTGTATATTTTGAATACTGTGGACGATTTCTTTCCTTTTTCTAGAATTATATTCTAAGACCCTTGTCTCAATGTCTAACTACTATACTTTTATATAACTTTATGGCTAACCCTAATTTATCTGATATTCTTCCCCTTATTATGGTTGTAGCCTCTCCTATGCTCCATAACCTTACCGCCACAACCTATAAGGAGAGATCTTGCAATATCCTTTATATTCTAACTTTTTCTCTGCAGAATTGGAATTATTTCTTGAATTCCAATATTACTGATGTTGTGGGATTAGCTACTAGCCTCATATTATGGATATCAAAGATGTATTTTCTTTGAACCACTTAATAAACTATGTTGTATCATTGCTCTTTACTGGTTTATCTTATGCAGGGTGCAATATCTGTGTTGATGTTTTAATTGTTGGATGTTGGATTTTTGGGCCTTTTGTCCTGTAGGCCTCTATTGAGGTTGTTTACTGCATGGTGGCTTTTGCTTTTCTACTTGATTTTCTTGTTAGCAATAGGGCTTTTGCTGATCGTTACATGTTTGTGGTCTTTTTAAACTGTTATTGTTTTTTACATCTTGTTACAGCTAGCATTGGCCAGACCAATTCCCTATCTATCTGGGATTTATCTTATGCATTGTCTGTTTTGAATGGGTGGTTTTTTGGCCAACTTGTTGTTCTTTTCTATCTTGGTTGTTGGCTGATCTGGATCATTGAATCTTATGTCCAGCATGCTACTACTGGGGTTGTCCATCATTTTCAGCAGGGTGCTTTTGGAGTTATTTTGCTGCTTGCTTTGCCTAACCTCATATACCCTTCTTGCCAGGAGAGAAACTGCAATTTCTCATTTATTTTTTTACCTCATCGGATTGGACTTACTTATTGGCTTTTCGCTTTGTCTTTACTGAGGATGTGGGCTTAGCTACAAGCCTGATCATCCTTATCTGGAAGGATATTTATGTTCATTTTCCTTTGAACCCTTTTTGTTTCTATTTTACATTTCTGCACTTTAATGGAGTTTTTTATGGTGGGTGTAATAATTGTATTATTGTTTCCACTATTGGCCTTTGGAATTTTGGGTCCTTTGTCCAGTTGGTTGTCTATGTGGTTGTTGGCTATTTCTTGCCTTTTGATTTTTTTATTGTTTGTACTGTTAACATCTGGGCTGCTGCTGACTTCACCTGCTACTATTTTTTCCATCCTCGTTCAGCTAGACTTGGCCATTCTATCTGGGATTTAATTTATGCATTGTCTAATTTGAATGGGTGGTTTTATGGCCAACTTGATGTTATTTTCTTTCTTGGTTGTTGGCTGATCTGGTTCATTGAGTCTTATGTCCAGCAAGCTGCTACTAGGGTTGCTTATCATGTTCAGCAGGGTGCTTTTGGAGTTATTTTGTTGATAGTTTTGGCTAACCTCATATACCCAACGCGTGAGAGAAACTACAATTTTTTGTTCAATTTTATTATTTCATTGTAGGTTTGGACTTACTTAATGGCTTATCAGTTTGCCTTTACTGAGGATGTGGGTTTAGCTGCTAGCCTGATCATCTTTATCTGGAAGGATTTTTCTGTTGATTCTCTTTGAACCCATTTTATTTCTACTTTACATCTATGCATTTTAATGGTGTTTTATCTGGTGGGTGTAATAATTGTATTTTTGTTTCCACTATTGGCTTTGGGATTTTCGGGTCCTTTGTCCAGCAGGTTGTCTTTGTGGTTGTTGGTTGTTTCTTCTTGCCTTTTGATTTTCTGATTGTCTTTGCTATTAACATCTGGGCTGCAGCTGATCTCTCCTGCTGCTATTTTATCCCTCTTGGTTCTATTAGAATTGTACAGATCATTGTGATTATGCTTTTGCTTTACTTGATTTTAACCTATGTAATGTTTACTCTAAATGGATGGACTTATGGCCAGCTTGCTGGCTATGATTGTTGGCATAATTGGACTATTGAGTTTGCTGCTAAGCAAGCTGCTTCTGAGGTGTTATCTCTGATTATTTTTATTGGAATTGTTTGTGGTGGGGAGCAGCCCTTTACCTGTTTCTTCTAATCTGTTGTTGTATTCCTATCTCTTCTCTGATAGACTTCTGCAATTCCTGTGGTATTTTGGGCTGGGGGTATACTGTCTTCCTTTACACTTGCTGATTTCTAACTTCTGCAACAAGGAGGTTGTTAACATTTGCATTACTTACATTCAATGGACTTTCTTTTCTGGGAAATATCCCTGGGTTGTTTACTGGGCTGTTTACCAAGACTGTCTATTTATTATTGTCATATACATTTGGGATGGAGTTAATACCATGCATTTATATTTTCCTGGATGGTTTTCAGTAGGTATTACATCTGATCTTTTATTGCTTCTTACCTTTGCCTGACCTTTTTTTTTGTTTCTGTGGTGGGTTTTCTTTGGTCTCATTAAACCCTTAGATGGTTAAAAATATGGTTGACCTAAAAATGATGGCTTTCTTTCATTTGTGTTGGGATTATCATGCCATGGGGCCTAATATGATGACATATATTTTGCATGGGATCCTCTTATCCATTCTGCTCTTTACTGCTCTTTCTTCTACTTTGTATACGGCTTTCCTTATGTTTGTAGGTAATAATGCTCAAAAGATCATCTTCAAATGGCTGCTATACAGGTTTGTTGGCTATGATGGCTATGATGATTTCACTCTCCTTTGGTTTGGTAGTAGCTCTTGTGATGTAACCCTTTTGCTGAAGTTTGGATGCTCATATTTGCATCTGCCCCAACTTGGTGTGACTGAGCCTGAGCCTTCCATATCACACTTCTTTACTATCATTCTCAGATTATGCTATTTTCAATTATCATTTTATCTGTATTACCTTAACTGCTCTAACTTATTTCTGTCTATAATTTTGCAGGTGCTTCTCTCTTGTCCTCTTGTAGGTTTGCTCCATAGTGTCATGCTTTCTCACATCCTGCAGAGCATTGGCCCTAATCTTCCATTGGCTTCTTATGTTAATCAATTTGTATCTTTTACTTACTTTATTTTTGTCTTTTGCTTTTGGTTGTACTTAGATAGGTGATTTACTCCCTAGGCTGATTGTAGCTCTCTGAGCAGTACTTCTGGAGTTTATCCCCTTTAAGGACCTTATAACCTTCTTTTTGTGGCAATAAAATTCCCCTTTATGGGGTTTCCAAAAAAAAACCCTAAACCATAAACCCTAAACCCTAAACCCTAACCCTAAACCCTAAACCCTAACCCTAAACCCTAAACCCTAAACTAAAAGCTTAAACTCTAAAACCCTAAACCTTAAACCATAAACCCTAAACCCTAAACCCTAAACCCTAAACCCTAAACTCTAAACCCTAACCTTAAATCTTAAACCCTAAACCCCAAACCCAAAACCTAAACCTAAAGTAACTAAATAAATTTAAAAATAAACCTAAACCCTAAAACCTAATAAACCTAAACCTAAACCTAAACCCTAAGAATGTGTAGAACCTTGACAGCAGGAACATCACCGTCAACTAGGCTCAATCTAGATCCGCAGGGAGGTGAAGACGAGATAGTTATCAGTGGTGGTGGGGGATCTGGAGGTGCTGGTGCATATGGAGGTGGTGGTGAAGCTTGTTATGGAGGTGGGAGGAACGGAGGTTACAAATGTGGTGGTGGCGAGGGAGATATCGAGGATATGATGGTGGATCCATACCAGAGGTCGGGTGGTTCTGTGGGAACTCAAGAAATCAAGAACGCCTATCCAACTGCTGCTTATGGAAATGTCTTTATAATAGACATTTTAGTTATCTAGGGTTTTGATTTGCTCTATGCGTTCATTTTTATTTATGTCATCGCTATATGAAAAAACTTGGTGTGTCACTTGGTTGATGAAATCGAAAAGAAGAAATGCTGAATCTAAATTTATTCTCTATTTAAAATAAATAAAAACCCAAAACCCTGAACAAAAACCTAAACCTTAAACCCTAAACCCTAACAATAAAAAATAAAAAAATAAATTTAAAAAACCCTAACCTTAAACCTTAAACCCTAAACCCCTAAACCCTAAACCCTAAACCCTAAAACATATAACCCTAAACCCTAAACCCTGAACCCCAAACCCTAAAAACTAAACCATAAACCCTAATCCCTAAACCCTAAAAGCCTAAAACCTAAACCTAAATGAAATAAAACCTAAAGATAAAATAGATAAACAAACCTAAACCTAAATAAAATAAAATAAAAAAATAAAATAAAAGCCTAAACTTAAACCTAAACCTAATCCTAAAAATAAAAATAAAATAAAATAAAAAGCAAAAACTAAAATAAAATAAAATAAATAAAAACCTAAGCGAAACTAAAAAAATAAAATAAATATAAAGATAAAAAACCTAAATAAAATAAAAACAAAACCAAAAATTAAAATGAAATAAACATAAAATAAAATAAAATAAAAACTAAACCAAGACCTAAACCTAAAAAAATTACAGAAAAATAAAACCTAAAAATTAATAAAAATTAAAATCCAAACCTTAAACTAAAAAAAAAGACTAAACCTAAAATAAATAAAATAAAAAAAAACCTAAACCAAAACTATAATATACTAAACTAAAATAAATAGAACCTAAAACTAAACATAAAATAAAGTAAACCTAAACCCTAAACCAATAAAATAAAATAAACTAAAAATAAACCTAATCCTAAACTTAAAAATTAAACCTAAAAATAAACCTAGAAAAATAAAATAAAAACCTAAACCTAAACCTAAAAGATAAACTAATTCAAAAAACCTAAACTAAAATAAATAAACCTAAAATAAAGAAAATAATCTAAATAAAAATAAAAAATAAACCTAAATCAAAATAAAAATAAAAATAAAATAAACTAAAATAAATAAAAAAATAAAATAAAAAACTAAAAAAAAATTAAACATACTAGTTTACCTAATTTTTCAAAAAAAAAAAGAACCCTAAACCCTAATCCCTAAACCCTAAACCCTAAATCCTAAACCTTAAATCCTAAACATAAAACTTTAAAACTAAGCCTAAACCTTGAACCCTATACCTACAACCCTAAACCCTAAACTCTAAAAAACCTTAAACCCTAAACCCTAAACTACCTCTAAACCCTAAACCCTAAACCCTAAACCCTAAACCCTAAACCCTAAACCCAAACTCTAACCCTAAACCCTAAACCCTTAAACTTAAACTTTAAGATCCTAAACCTTAAACCCTAAACTAACCCTAAACCATAAACCCAAAACTTTAAACCCTAAACCCTGAACCTTAAAATCCCTAAACCCTAAAGCCTAAACACTAAACCCTAAACCCTAAACCCTAAACCCTAAATCCAAACCCTAAATACTAAACCCTGAAACCCTAAACCCTAAAACCATAAACCCTAAACCCTAAACCCTAAAAATTGAAAAAGCTAAACCTAAAGTAAATAAAACCTAAAAATAAAATAAATAAAAAAACATAACCCTAAATAAAATAAAATAAAATAAAAACATGAACTAAAACCTAAATGTAAACCTAAAAATAAAATAAAATAAATAAACTAAAATAAAATAAATAAAAACCTAAACTAAACTAAGAAATAAAATAAACCTAAGAATAAAAAACCTAAATAAAATAAAAACTAAATGTAAAATAAAACAAAATAAACATAAAATAAAATAAAATAAAACCTAAATAAAAACATAAACCTAAAAAATAAACCAAAAAAGAAATAAAAAATAAAACTAAAACCCTAAACCAAAAAGAAAAACTAAACCCAAAATACAGATAAAATAAATAAAATAAAATAAAACTAAATCTAAACTAAAATAAACTAAACTAAAATAAATAAAACCTAAACCTAAAACTAAAATAAACTAAACCTAAACCCTTAAATGAGTAAAATAAACTAAACTAAAAATAAACCTAAACCTAAAGAAAAAAATAAAACATCAAAATAAAACTAAATAAAAACCTAAAATCTCAACCCGAAATCCTAAGACCTAAAAAGCTAAAAACCTAAACCTAAACTAAATAAAACCTAAAAATAAAATAAATAAAAAACCTATACAAAAATAAAATGAAAAATAAATGAAAAGTAAAAATAAAATAAACCTAAAAAAAATAAAAGTTAAATAAAAACCTATACCTAAAATATAAACCTAAAAATAAAACATAAAAATAAATATAAAAGAAACAAAAACCTTAAACTAAAAAAAAAACCTAAACTTATAATAAACAAAATAAAATAAACCTAAACCTAAACCAAAATAAACTAAACTAAAATGAATAAAACCTAAATAGAAACCTAAAATAAACTAAATAAAATAAAATAAACTAAAAATAAACATAAACCTAAACTAAAAAATAAAATCTAAAAATAAACTTAAAATAAAAACAAAAAACCTAAACCTAAAAAATAAAATAAAAACCTAAACCTAAACCTAAAAATTAAAAAATAAAACCTAAACCTAAAAAATAAAATAAACATAAAATAAAACTAGAAAATAAACATAAACCTAAACCTAAACCTAAAGAATAAACTATAATAAATAAAGCTAAAATAAATAAAATAAACTAAATAAAAATAAAAATAAACCTAAATAAACAAAATAAAATAAAATAAACTAAAATAAATAAATAAATAACAAAAAAACTAAAAAAAACTTAAACCAACAGGTTTACCTAATTTTTAAAAAAAAACACTAAACCTTAACCTTAAACCCTAAAGCCTAAACCTTAAAACTAAGCTTAAACCCTAAACCCTAAACCTATAACCCTAAACCTTAAACCATAAACCCTAAACCCTAAACCCTAAACTTAAACCCTAAACTAACCCTAAACCCTAAACCCTAAACCCCAAACCCTAAACCCTAAACCCTAAAACCCTAAACCATAAAACCCCTAAACCCTAAACCCTAAACCCTTAACCCTAAACTAACCCTAAACCTTAAGCTAACCCTAAACCCTAAACCTTAAACCCTAAACACTAAAAATCCATCCTAAATCATAAACACTAAACCCTTAAACCCTAAACCCTAAACTCTAACCCTTAACACTAAACCACTGGTTTAAGAACTTTTGCTACTTCAGTTAACAAACCATGGTTGGTTGGGGGTGATTTCAACATTATCCTCTCGACCTCTGAAAGAAGGTGTGGTTGTTCCCCAAACATTCATTTCATGGAAGATTTTTCCAACATGATTCTTGATTGCAACCTTATTGACATTAGCTACTTGGGTTCAGACTACACTTGGCATAACTCTAGACTCTAGCAATGCCTTGATAGGACACTCTTTAACTCTCTATGGATTAATCAATGGCCTAGTACCTCTGTTGAGCATTTGAGTAGAACTTTGTCTGACCATGCTCCTCTTTTGATATCCACTTAAAATCCTCTAATAGACTCTCCCCCCCCCCTCCCCTCATTTCGATTCCAAAATATGTGGACTCAACGCATTTTGATTTCTTAAATGTTGTCTCCACCAACAGGTTGGCCCCCCTTCACCCTGATAATTCTATGAAGGGCATGATTTGTCTCTGGTTTAAGCTTAAAAGACTTAAACAAAACCTAACTTGGTGGGGCAAGCATCATTTTAAAAATCTATTTGCTAATATCAAAATTTTGGAACAATTGGTTTGTTCTCTTGAAAATGCTATTTTGACTGATTCTTCTAAACTGGAGGATTTAAATGAAGCTAAAGATAACCTGGTTACCTATCAGAATATGGAGGAAACTTACCGGCGCAAAAGCGCCAAGAAACATATTGCCGATGGGGACGTAAATGATATTTCCATGCTCTTTTCCAAAAAAAAAAAGAGGGCTTTAAATTCTATAAAATAAATTAAAAGTGATAATGGAAACTAGATCACTGATAATAATGAGATTAAAGACTCTATCACTGATCATTTTAGAAATTTGCTAAACAACAACCATACTTTAGAGGCTATCTCCAACTCTCATTTGATTTCTTTAACATTTACCAGTGATGACAATCACTTGCTTACGATGGTCTCTACGAAAGTAGAGATTGATAAAATTCTTAATAACATGAACGCTAATTCTACTGCTAGCCCGGAAGGCTATACTACTCATTTTTTCCAGCATTGCTGGCATATTCTTAAGCATGATTTAGTTGACGTTGTGGTTGATTTTTTTAATGGTAAACCTTTACCTAGATACTTCTCCAGTACATCCATTATTCTTATATACAAAAATGATAATCCTGAATGCTTGGGTGACTTCAAACCTATCAGCCTTTGCACCTTTTTTCATAAACTTATTGCTAAATTGCTTGCCAACAAAATTAGTCCTCTGCTTCATAAAATTATTTCTCTCAACCAAACTAGTTTCGTTAGTGGTAGAGCTATATCTGATAACATTCTTCTCACCCAAGAACTGATTCATGATTTGGATGCCTCTAATAGAGGTGGTAACATCCTTTTCAAATTGGATATATCTAAAGCTTTTGACAACATCTCCTGGACCTTCCTTTTTCAAATCCTTCATTTGTTTAGCTTCTCTGATAATTTCATCTCCCTAGTTAATAATTCTATTGGTAATGCTTGGTTCTCTATTATTTTGAATGGCGAGGCCTTAGGTTTCTTCCCTTCTGCTCATGGTCTAAGATAAGGGGATCCCTTGTCTCCCTCTCTTTTTATTATTGTAGTGGAATATCTTTCTAAGAGCCTTAATGACCTCTTCAACAATAATCCTAGCATGTTTTTTAGAACTCTAGGTGGTTTGTCCTCTCCCATCTTAGCTTTCTGATTTCATTATCTTTTGCAATGCTTCCATTCATCACATTAAAACATTAAAATTTTCTTAATTAAGTTTGGGAAGGAAAGTGGTCTTTCTATTAATGAAGGTAAAAGTTGCTTCATTCCTTCCTCTAAAATCTCTAGTAACAAAATCAATCAAATCTTGAGAATCACTAATTTTCAGCAACAATGCTTCCTATTAAATATCTTGGAGCTCCTCATACAAAGGTCGAAAAAGAGCACATCTCTTTGATGAGTTAATCCAAAAAATCTCAAAAAAAATTTAATTTGGGAATTTCATTTACTTTCATTTGGTGGAGGCTCACTTTACTTAAGAGTACCCTAAACTCCATGCCTTTATATCTTATTCAAACCATTATTCCTATGAATTCTACCTTAAACAGAATTGAGCATCTCCTGAATAAATTCTTATGGGGATCAAACAACTCTACTAAAAGGATGCATTGGACTTCCTGGTATAAAAGCTGTGGCACCCTTGCTGAAGGTGGGCTTGGCTATATGCCAATTCGTGAAGCTATTACTACATTCTCTCATAAAATTTGGTGGAACTTTAGGAGCAAAAATAGTCTTTGGGCTAAATTCATGACTGCCAAGTATTACCTGGGTAAGCATCCTCTAACCTGTCCTTACAAGCTGGGTGACTCTCATGTATGGAAAAGACTTTGTTCCATCATATGGGAATTTTTTTTCTTGGGGTCAACTCTAGATCTTATTTCTTTTGGCAAGACAACTGACCGGCTCCATTGACAATTTAATATCTACTCACTCCACTACTGCTATTAAAGTTAACGCTTTCTGGTAGAATAATAAATGGAATGATACCATGCTTATTGATTATACTCCTACCTCCATTTTGCATAAATTTACTAACATCCCCATCATTGCTAACCATCGATCATCAAATCCTTTAAGTCGTCTCAAAATGGTGATTTTAATCTTAAAGATGTCTGGATTCATATTAGAGAAGCTCATGATTTCTCTAACATGTTTTTTAAACTTTGGAATAACACTATCCCTATTTCTTACTCTATCCTTACTTGGAGAATTTTGAAAAATTTTATCCCTGTTGATTCTTTAATGTGGGGTAAAGGGTTTTATTTACCTTCAAAATGATACTACTATTTTCACATTGAGAATGTGGACCATGTCTTTGTTAATGGAGCTATTGCCTCTAAATTATGGATTTGGTATGATGATCTATTCAATATTGATCATTTCAATGGCTCTTTATCCCTATATCAGCTTCTTGATGTTTATTTTCAAAGAACTATTAAAGGTCACATTAAAGTGGTAACTGCCATCACTCTTATATGGTTCATATGGATGGATAGAAATGATGCCAAACATCATGGGATTCCTATGAATCATAAAAGATTATTGCTAGAATCAAAGAGAAAATTCGTGCCTTATTTAATGCCAGTTTAATTACCAACATTCAATTTAAAGGTTGTAAATTTGTGGCCTACAAACTTGGTCTTATCCTGACTTATTTCCTTAATGGTAAAGAGGATAACATTGTCTATTGGATAAAGCCTCATAATAATATTATCAAAATCAATACTGACGGCTCCATTTCTCAAAATGCTTTTGGCTGTAGTAGCATTTTCACAAATTTTAAATGTAATGTTACTTGTGCCTTTGCCTATCCTCTTACTGCATGTTCTATTATCTACGCTGAATTAATGGTGTTAACAAAATATATCTTTACAAAAAGGTTTTCTTAACATCTAGATTGAGGTGGATGCTCTCTTACTAATTGATATGTTGACCTCCACCAAGATGGGCAATACAGATTTTTTATACCTCCTTAATCACACTAGAGCTCTTCTATCTCAAGTTTATTTCAAATCACTCATGTTTGGCATTAAGGTAATGCATGTGCTGATTACCTTGCTAATCTGGGTGTTATACTAGATGACATAACCTTCTTTGATCAGCTTAATCTTCCTAAACACTTGCGTGAGTTAGTAAATTTGGACAATACTGGTTTACCCAATATCAAAAATTAGTCTCTATTTTAGGTCTTTAATCTATTATTGGTTTTCCCAACCTATTTTTTCTATCCTTAATTTTTATTCTGTTGCCCTTTGGGTTCCTCTAATGTATTTCCCTGAAACTATTTACTGATTTCTGTGGCGCCTATTGCCTCTATGTTCTCTGCTGGTTGACTCTTATTTGAGATTTTTGTTCTTACTATTTCCCTGCCTGAAGGGGGGTGTGCTTCCTTTTTCCTTAATCTGCTTGTTGGAGATGGCCCTTTTCCAAACCTGCAGGGACATATTATTTTATTTGCTTACAATCCCTACAGTCTTACTGCATGATTGGGACTACTCTCTGTTGGTTCCTTTGCATGATTGGGACTATTTTTTGCCTCTCCTTCCTATTATCTCTACTGATACTGTTTACTTAGACTATGGTCTTTTTCTCCTTGATTTAATGGATTGTATGCTTCTATTTTTTTTTTCTTTTGTATTTCGGTTTCATTGCTATAATTGTACTGCATTTTATATCCTCCATCGGGCTCAGTATTTGGTCTACTGTCTTGGCTTCTAGGTGAATGGTCTTAAGGGTTTTTGTCTTCAGCAGGCTTATTTTTATGGTTGGCTTTTTGACTGCTCCTATCTTCTATTGTTTGAGGGGTGGTTAGCCAGATTATCGGTGATTTGGAGGTATGGGTCTTTCTACCTTTTCATTACTTTCTTGGATCATTTAGATTTGTACAATTCTTGTTGTGAATTTACTATTATCAAGGTGATTATTAGCATCTTTAGGGAGGACATGAATGGGGTTTCCTTATATTCTCAGATGACCTTTTGTTTCCTTTGTTCATCAAGTTGGTTTTGTTTGTGGAACAATTGGTCGAGGCTTTTACCTATTTCATCTTTATGGATTTCTTGTATTGGAGGCTCTTACCTTTGTTCTCTGAACTGTGGGTTTGTTGTTGGTTGTCCTACTTTTGGTTGGGTCTTTTTTCATTTACCCTTTGGGTTTGTGCTGCCCCTTTTCCCAACTTGCAATGACAAAGTGTTTTATTTACTACCCATTTCTTCTTTCCTTTCATGACCGGTTTGTTTCTTGACTCTCTTACTATCTTTCTTGTGGTCGGTTGCTTAGCCGAGCTATTTTCCCTTGATTGGCGTGTTTTTCTACGCTTATTTGGTTGATTCACATTTTGGTTCATTGCTTTTGGTACTCTCAAAAAATCATTATCGGGTTCGGTATTTATTTTGCTATTTTGGTGTTTGCCAGCATGTTCTTTCTGGATATTATTGTCTGCGGGATAGCTTTTGTGCTTGTGGATGGTTTCTTGTTCTCTTAATTATTGATTGGATAATCATCAGATCTATGCCTTTGGATCTATTAAACTTGTACAATTTCTATTGTGATCATGCTATTATCAAGGGGACTATTAACATATGTATTGCTGGTCCTGAATGGCTACTTTTTTGGATTCAAGCCTAGCCTTTTATTCTAATGACTGCAGTGTATTTCACCCCTTTAGTTGTGGCCTTGATTTTTCTATTAGCTTACTGGTTATGTTTTTGCTTGACTCTCTTTGATATGTATATTTAATGCTATGGTCTTATTATCAATATGGTGGATGTGCCCAGAATTTTCAACTGGTTTGGGATTTTGTTGGTTGTGCATTCTCATTCCTTGTGGGCATTATTTGGTCATACATATCTTATATGGGGTGGGTGGCATCCCTTTACCATTCCGATCTATGCTACTTTCTTTTCTATTGTGTATGCAGGTATTAAAGACCATATCAACTCCTCCAAATGGAAGTTGTTCCACCTCAGATGCTTGCAGATTCTATGCTATTTCTCTAATGAAGGCATCAACTTCTCTCATCCTCAAGAGCCTTTGATGAAGATGGCCCATTGGCTTTTATTTTGTATCTATCTTTATCTATTGCTTTCCTTTTCCTTTTGCTTTGTTTTGATTGTAACTAGACAAGGGATTTACTCTCTAGGTTGTTTGTAGCTCTTTGAGCAGTAGTTTCTGAGTCTATCCCCTTATAAGGACCTTGTAATCTTTTTTTTTTTTGTGGCAATAAAATTACCCTATATGGGGTTTCCTAAAAAAAACCCTTAACACTAAATCCTAAAACCCTAAACCCTAACAACCTAAAAACCTAAAGTAAATAAAAGCTAAAAATAAAATAAATAAATCAAATTTAAACCTAAATAACATATAAAAATAAAATAAAATAAAATAAAAACCTAAACATAAACCTAAACATGAACCTGAACCTAAAAAAAACATAAAAATAAATTAAAATAAAATAAATAAAAACATAAACTAAAGTAAATAAAATAAAATAAACCTAAGAATAAAAAACCTAAATATAATAAAAACTAAACTTAAAATAAAAATAAAATAAAACTAAAATAAAATAAAATAAAAATAAAATAAAAACCTAAACTTAAAATATAAACCAAAAAATAAATAAAAAATAAAAAACCCAAACCCAAAACTAAAAAAAAAACAAAACCTAAAATAAAAGTGAGATAAATAAAATAAAATAAACCTAAACCTAAAATAAAAGAAATAAAACCTAAACCTGAACCTAAAATAAACTAAACCTAAACCATAAACTAAATAAAATAAAATAAAATAAACTAAAAATAAATCTAAACCTAAACTAAAAAATCAAACCTAAAATAAAAACCTAAAACCTAAACCCTAAACCCTAAACCCCGAAAAGCTAAAAAGCTAAACCTAAACTAAATAAAACTAAAAAATAAAATTAATAAAAAACCTAAACCAAAATAAAATGAAAAAATAAAGGAAAATAAAAACATAAACTAAAACCTAAACCTAACCCTAAACCTACAAAAAAAAAAAAAAACTAAACTAAAATAAAATAAATAAAATCCTAAACTAAACAAAAAAAATAAAAAACCTAAATAAAATAAAAACCAAACCTAAAATAAAAATAAAATAAACTTAAAATAAAATAAAATAAAAATAAAATAAAAACTTAAACCTAAAAAAACCTAAAAATAAATAAAAAAATAAAACCTAAAGCCTAAACTTAAAAAAAAAAACTAAACCTAAAATAAAAATAAAATAAACCTAAACCTAAACCAAGATAAACTAAACTAAAATAAATAAAACCTAAACCTAAACCTAAACCTAAACTAAATAAAATAAAATAAAATAAACTAAAAATAAACTTAAACCAAACTAAGAAAGAATACATAAAAAATAAACCTAAAATAAAAACCTAAAACCTAAACATAAAAGAATAAAATAATACCAAAACCTAAACCTAAACATAAAAAAATAAACTAAAACTATAACTAAACGAAAAAATAAACATAAACCAAAACCTAAACCTAAAAAATAAACTAAAATAAATAAAACTAAAATAAATAAAATAAACTAAATAAAAATAAAAAATAAACATAAATAAAAATAAAATAAACCAAAATAAATAAAAAATAAACTAAATAAACTAAAAAAACCTAAACCTATAGGTTTACCAAATTTTAAAAAAAACTTAAACCTTAACCCTAAACCCTAAACCCTAAATCCTAAATTCAAAACCCTAAAGCCTAAACATTAATACTAAGCCTTATCCCTAAACCCTAAACATACAACCCTAAACCTACAAGCCTAAATCTTAAACCATAAACCCTAAACCCTAAACCTAAACCCAAAACCCCAAGCCTTAAACCCTAAACCCTAAACCATAAATCCTAAACCGTAAACCCTAAACCCTAAACCCTAACCCTAACCCTAAACCTTAAACCCTAAACCCCAAACCCAAAAATCCTAAACCCTAAATCCTAAACCCTGAAAACCCAAAACCCTTAACCCTAAACTAACCCTAAACCCAAAGCTAACCCTAAATCCTAAACCCTAAACCCTAAACACTAAAAATCCTAAGCCCTAAAGCCCAAACACAAAACCCTAAACCCTAAACCTTAAACCCTAACCCTTAACACTAAACCCTAAAACCCTAAACCATAAAACCCTAAACCTTAAAACCCTGAACCTTAAAAACCTAAAGTAAATAAAACCTAAAAATAAAATAAATAAATAAAACCTAAACCTAAATAATATAAAAAATAAAATAAAATAAAAACCTAAACTTAAACCTAAACCTAAACCTAAAAATAAATGAAAATAAAAAATAAATAAAATAAAATAAAATAAATAAAAACCTAAACTAAACTAAAAAATAAAATAAACCTAAGAATAAAAAACTTGAATAAAACAAAAACCTAAAAAATAAACCTAAACATAAATTAATAATAAAAACATAATCCTAAACTAAAAATAAAAACTAAACCTAAAATAAAAGTAAAATAAACAAAATAAAATAAACCTAAACCTAAACTAAAATAAATAAAACCTAAACCTAAACATAAAATAAACTAAACCTAAACCCTAAGCTAAGTAAAATCAAAATAAAGTAAAAATAAACCTAAACCTAAACTAAAAAATAAAACCTAAAATAAAAATCTAAAACCTAAACCCTATACCCTAAACCTTGAAAAGATAAAACCATAAATCTAAACTGAATAAAACTAAAAATAAAATTAATACAAAAAAACCTAAACAAAAACAAAATGAATAAATAAAATAAAATAAAATAAAACTAAAACCTAAACCTAAACCTAAAAAAGAAAATAAAATAAAAAAATAAAATAAAATAAATAAAAACCTAAACTAATCTAAAAAAACAAAAAACTTAATAAAATAAAAGCTAAACCTAAAATAAAAATAAAATAAACCTAAAATAAAATAAAATAAAAACTTAAACCTAAAAAAATAAATCTAAAAATAAAACCTAAACCCTAAACTTTAAAAAAAAATTTAAACCTAAAATAAAAATGAAATAAACCTAAACCTAAACCAAGATAAACTAAACTAAAATAAATAAAACCTAAACCTAAACATAAACCTAAACCTACACTAAATTAAATAAAATAAACTAAAAATAAACCTAAACCTAACCTAATAAAGAATACCTAAAAATAAACCTAAAATAAAAACCTAAAACCTAAACCTAAAAAAATAAAATAAAAACCTAAACCTAAACCTAAAAAAAATAAAACCTAAACCTAAAAAATAAAATAAATATGTAACTAAATTAAAAAATAAACATAAACTAAACCTAATCCTAAAAAAATAATAAATAAAACTAAAATAAGTAAATTAAAATTAATAAAAATAAAAAATAAACCTAAATAAATAAAATAAATTAAACTAAAATAAATAAAAAATAAATTAAAAAAACTAAAAAAACTAAAATTATTTAATTTAAAAAAAAAACCCTAAATCTCTTAAACCTAAATCCTAAACCCTAAAGCCTAAATTTTAAAGCCTAAACCAACCAAACCACAAACTTACACAACCAAAACCTTAAACCATAAACCCTAAACCCTAAACCCTAAACCCTAAACTAACCCTAAACCCTAAAACCTAAATCCTAAACCCTAAACCCTAAATCCTAATCCCTAAAACCTAAACCCTAAACCCTAAACCCTAAACCCTAAACCCTAAACCTTAAACCCTAAACCCTAAACCCTTCACCCTAAACTAACCCTAAACCATAAATCCTAAACCCTAAAAACCCTAAACCCAAAACCCTAAACCCTAAACCATGAATAAGTTCGTTATGTGATCTAAAAGCTACAACATTATGATTATTGCTATAGGCATAAGCTACTTGATATGTAATGCTATAAATAGTGCTTTCTTATCTTAATTAAACATAATCTAATTTATGTTTAAGAGTAAGAGTGTTGTCCATATGTCTATCATTAGTATTGATAGCATAACTAGGATTTAAATTAAATAGTAAAGTTTGGTAACATAAGTTTTCTTAGATAACTCCTAATAAAGCATCTTTTTTAGAATTAATAATTCTATCATCATATATCCACAAGGTTATAGGGCTATCTGTACCATTTCTAAAGTATTCTTTGATTAGTATTTGAATTCCTCCCAAAAAATACATGTCTATATTTTTTAGGATGAGGAATCTTTTGTAAATTTTGATTTCTCATTGTATAATTATATAAAAGGATTTTTGTACTGCCTTGGGATTCTATTATTTCAATAGGGTATTCTCCTTATCTGATACTATAATGAATTGCTTTTTTCTAATTTAAAATTGGCATATTGAAATAGTCTTTAGTTCTTAATGATAATTTTATTTTTTGAATCTTCTTATATTCTTCTTCTAAAAGGGTTAAGTGTTTACTATATTTCAATTGATTATCTATAATGTCTTCTATGTTAAGCTGTTGGAGTTTAGTCCTTTAATCTAAGTATAAATATTCATTTAAATCATTATCATTTTTGGAGTAACAATATTGATTTATAAGGACTTCTTCTTGATCAGATAATTCAAAAATTTCTTCATCGGAGTTGATTTCGAAAATATCAAAGATAGGTTCTAATTCTTGTTCGTCTATAATTTGGACAGATTTTCTCCCTAAAACTTTTGTTCTTTTTGGACATTCACTAGCATAATGTCCTTCTTCTTTACATAACCAACATTTACAAATTTTTGATTTTTTGTTAAATTGTTTTCGCCTAAAGTTTCTTTTCTTTAAATTCAATTTATTTTTATTTATTTTCCTAAAGAATTTTTTTTATTATAGGTTGATCCTGTACATGAGAAAGTTATATTTCTGGAACATCCCCATTGATGTGCTACAAGATCATTCTTAGCACAACATAAAGATTATTTATATTTTTATTTTGTTGATGGAAATCAATTTATTGGTAGTTTCTACTAATTTTCCTTTAGCAAATAAAACTCTAGAATGAGTGAGCACTTGGGTGAGGAGAGTTCTATGTTTAGGGTTTAGTGTTGTAGGTTTAGGGTTTAGGGTTTAGGAATTTTTTTTAATTTATTTTTTTTATTTTTTTTAAAATTAAGTAAACTCATAGGTTTAGGTTTGTTTAGTTTATTTAGTTTATTTTATAATTATTTTAGTTTTTGTTTTTTTTATTTTTATTTAAGTTTATTATTTATTTAGTTTAGTTTATTTATTTTAGTTTTATTTATCTTAGTTTATTTTTTTTAGGTTTAGGTTTAGTTATGTTTATGTTTTAGTGCATTTATTTTTAGGTTTATGTTTTATTTTTATTTTAGGTTTTTATTTTATTTTTAAGTTTTAGTTTTATTTTAGGTTTATTTTTGTATTCTTTCTTAGTTTAGGTTTATTTTAGTTTATTTTATTTTATTTAGTATAG
This sequence comes from Cymbidium sinense, assembly GCA_021442155.1. Classification (NCBI taxonomy): domain Eukaryota; kingdom Viridiplantae; phylum Streptophyta; class Magnoliopsida; order Asparagales; family Orchidaceae; genus Cymbidium; species Cymbidium sinense. The sequence continues at coordinate 86,921,605 of CM038215.1, forward strand.
GTTTAGGTTTTATTTATTTTAGTTTAGTTTATCTTGGTTTAGGTTTAGGCTTATTTTATTTTATTTTAGGTTTAGGGTTTTTTTTAAAGTTTAAGGTTTAGGTTTTATTTTTTTATTTATTTTTATGTTTTATTTTTAGGTTTATTTTTTTAGGTTTATGTTTTTATTTAGTTTTTATTTTATTTTAATTTAGGTTTATTTTATTTTTATTTTATGTTTGGTTTTTATTTTATTTAGGTTTTTTTTTATTTTATTTTAGTTTAGTTTAGGTTTTTATTTATTTTATTTTAGTTTAGTTTTTAATTTTTTTTTGTTTTATTTTCTTTTTAGGTTTAGGTTTAGGTTTAGGTTTTAGTTTATGTTTTTCTTTTATTTTATTTTTTCATTTTATTCTTGTTTAGGTTTTATTATTAATTTTATTTTTTAGTTTTATTCAATTTAGGTTTAGGTTTTTAGCTTTTCAATATTTAGGGTTTAGGGTTTAGGGTTTAAGTTTAGTTTGATTTTTTTAGTTTAGGTTTAGGTTTATTTTTAGTTTATTTTATTTTATTTAGTTTAGGGTTTAGGTTTAGTTTATTTTCGGTTAAGGTTTAAGTTATATTTATTTTAGTTTAAGTTTAAGTTTATTTTACTTTTTTTTAAGTTTAATTTTTATTTTTAGTTTAGGGTTTGGATATTTATTTTTATTTATTTTTAGGTTTATTTTTTAAGTTTAGGTTTTTATTTTGTTTTTATTTTAATTTATTTTGGTTTTAATCATATGATAACTATAAAGGTCCATCATGCTTCCGTAGATTACTCCAATCTTAACAACCTATTATGCAATTATCCTTCATATCCGATCTAGCTATTGACCATATATTCTCCAGTTCATATCTTATTCTCCTATTCCCATGGCTTTCTAGGGGAGATACAGGCTCAAACAAAGACAACAACCTTATAAGATTACTTAAGAGAATACTAGCACAACTTTCATTCATTTCCTACACTAAGCATAACCAGATTAGAGAGAAAGTATAACAATATAACATAGTATTAAGATCAAAATAATCTTACTGATACATAATAGCCATTATAGAAATCATAAGCTAAACATACTTACAGACATAAACTAGAGAAGAGATAATTTAACCTCTATGACTATAATACATAACTTCTTCACAGGATTAAGAGGAATGTTTAGAAAGGATTCTTGTGAGCTCTGCCCCCTCCCCCTAAACCTTCTTCTTCATATATAGAGCTTTGTGAAATATCTGTATAAGTGGGTATGACGTAAGTGCTTATGTCATAATGCTAATTTCATCATTCTGTTGATTTCATCATTTCTTATGTCAGATGTCGAGCAGCTTCGATTCTAATTTCTCCTTTACTGTTTGCAAGGTATTTTACTTTGTCAAAATTTACAGTTATGTAGTTTTCCTTTCTGTAATTTTTTATAGAATTTTTCTTTTACTTCGGTACTTGCATGTATCGTATTTTTTAACAGTATATTAGTATATTTTTGGTGCATGACTTCATGAATTTGTTTTGTCCTTTGTCTGCAATGACTGTAAATGAAGAGTTCATTTGAGCAATGATAGACCCATATGTTTGAAATGTCTATTTTCTTTTTCTCATTCCATATTTGAAGCAGGTCATCTTCCTTCAATCTTTTTGGAGCTTTTTTAATTCCATATATTTAGGTAAATATTGTTCACTACTTATTCTGAGTTGCATTAAGGTCACATTTCGTTCATTTATTTTAGGATATGTCTAGAATAATTTTGCATAAATATTCCAAGGCTTTAAAATAGATTGGAATGTTTCTACTGCTTCAATAATTATTTTAGGTAGCTGACTGATTATTTGAAGACTTTAGATATATTAATTTGATCAAACCTGTGATACAATTTTGAGTTATTTTGGATCAAGGTCCATAGATGTAGTATAAATTAATATTTCCTTGTGTATGGAAATATATTTGTGAGTTAATTCATTTTTGAAATAGAGAAAATTGTTGCCATTCTTCTACTATTTCAAGTATATTTTTGGGTTCTATCTTGGGTTCTTTTGTAAAACCAAGAGTAAAAAAGCTATATTTGTCTATTTATTTGTACTTGTGGATGGCATCCTTTTTGGAATGCATATTGTCAATTGAGCAAGATGGTAATTCTTCTTCATCACTTCACCATTGAGATAAATTTTTACTTTTTGTAATTCGGCCAAAATCTTGGTACCATAAGAGATTTCACATTCTAATTTCCACATCTGGAATTCAAGTATCTTTACATAATTGTCAATAAGTTGCTCGTCAGATTTTTTTGAGATTTTATCTAATGGTATATCTGGTTCTTCCATATGTTCCGGGATATCAGTAATTTGTAGATCAATATCTGGTTTTGTGCTCATGTCCTGCAAAATTCTCGTGTTAATGTATCAACTAGACAATTATTTTTTCCTTCAATATATTCTATGTCAAAACTATATGGAGAAAATAAACTTTACCAGTGAATAAGTATTTTATTTGGTAATGAATCAATTATTTTTCCCTTAACGAAAGAGATTATCATTTTGTTATCTGTTTGTATTATAAAATGTTCATTTCAAAATATTTCAAATTTTTTGATAGCCTTTTTAATGGCTAAGAGTTCTTTTTCATTAATATGATAATTTTGTTCTGTTGTGGTGTAGGTTTCGAATGCATATCGATAGAGTAGTTCAAAATAATTTCTTTGTGCTTTTAGAATTGCACCCCAACATGTGTCATAGCTGTCGTTTCAACTATTAATTTTTGGCCATTATTTGCCAGGTGTAATTTAGGGAGATTTTACAGCTATTTTTTATTTTTGTAAAGATCATTATTTAGATCTCACTTCCATGCCATATTTTTTCATAGCTTATTTTGAAGAGGAGCATAATGTGACTAAGTTTTGAATAAAAGCTTCAAAGATAATTGATACATCCTAAAAAATCATTGTAATTATTTTTGATTATTAATGCCAAAAAAAGTTATCAATTTTGTTTAAAATGTGATCTTGTAGTTCAATGGTTCCTTTATCAATTTTAAACCTAAGAAGTCTATCTGTGTTACAAAGAATGCATTTTTCTTACTTAAGGCAATACAATGTTTATATGCCTTTTGAGCAAATAAAGTTAAATGTTTTAGATGTAAAGGGAGTGTGTTACTAAAAATATGAATATCATCAACATAGATTAAAGCAAACATATTAAATTCAGTAAATAAATAATTTATTCTTCATTGGAATATTTGTAGAGCATTTTTTAAGCCAAAAGGAATTACATTCCACTGATTGTGTCCTTACGGGGTACTAAAGGCTATAAATTCAGTAATGTCAGGATGCATTTTTATTCGCCAAAATCCTGATTTACAATCTAATTTGGAAAACCATCGTGCATTTTTTATTCGATTAATTAGTACTTCTTTGTTTAGTAAGAAGTATCCATCAAATTTAGTATTATCATTATATTTTTTTTATAATTAATGACCATCTGGGCTTTACCATGTACTTGTTCAACATGATTGCGGACTAGGAAGGTGGCTACTATGAGGACTATGACTTGGTTCAATAAGTTGAAGTTGTAATAATTCAGAGATTTGAATTTTGAGTTCTTTTTTTATCATCAATTGTGTATTTCATTGGTTGAACACGGATAAGTAGAGTGGGATTAATAGGTTCAATATGGGAAACAGGTTCGTCTTTTGCCCAAAATTGTAAGGAATTTTTAGAGAATGTTTTGGAAAATAATTGTTCAACAAAATGTTTGCTTAGTTGTAGTTTGTCAAGGTCGGTAAAGAGGTATAAATGTAAGCCAAATTTCATGTGAGTGGAAAGATGTGTTTGAATTAAATTATCTAAATCACCACGCTGGCTGCGAAAAGGAGGTGGATTAGTAGGATCATGAGAAACATGATGGTGAATAAATGGACAAATTAACGTATGTTTACAGGGGGTAATCAATTCGATGTGGTCAGTATATTGTGTAAAATAATACATGGATTTAAAAAATTTATTTTCAAGAATGAGATCAGGAACAGGTTCATCTAGACTCCATAAAGAAGGTATTTTAATGAGTGTTTCAGAGAGTAAGATATATTGATTAGAGCAATAATGAGTAATTATAAGAATACCATTAAAGGTATCCTGAAGTAAAGTATCGGTTTGAGGAGAAATATGTGGAGGAAGGATACATCATTTACCAATGGTAATATCACTACCAGTATCACATAAAGCATGAATAAGTATAAGATCATAAGTGGGAATATATAATTCAATTTTAATATAGCTATGAAAATTAACTATGTTGTCAAGGAATAATTGAAGAGTTAATTCAGACAGAGGAGTCAGTAAATTCAATAGTATGTTGTCATAAAAAATCCATTCCTACTAAAATCCATCTTTCTTTTGTATCATCTGTTAAAAAGGTATGTTGAAAGTCTATTCATTGCTTTTGGATATCCCAAAAACAAAATAGAAAATTTGTTTCAATTTGACAATATTGTTTATTTCCATGGTAGTCTTTATATACATATGGTTCATTTCATTGGATTTGTAGATTTAGAGGAATTAATGAGACATCAATACGAGAACTATGTGATCTGATATTTAATAATATTGAGTTGATATTACTAGTAAAATATAATAACCCTAAAGTATTAATTGATTATTAGCATATTGTGATTTTCTAGAATCAAGAGACCTTCTAGGTTGAATAATTAGATCTTTATTATGTTCATGAAAAAAAGTAGTTTTCTAGGTATTCTAAAACTTTTTCATCTGATAGCACTGCTTTCACCCATATCTAAAGCTAACTGATCAGGTGGTGGTGTTAAATTTATATAATCTACTTTTTCTAGTTGGATAGTTTGTCCTATATGAGAAAACATAGAATCTATATGAATAGGTTCGTTATGTGATCTAAAAGCTACAACATTATTATTGTTTATATAAGCATAAGCTGCTTGATATGTAATGCTATAAATAGTGCTTCCTTGTCTTAATTGAACACGATCTAATTTATGTTTGAGAGAAAGAGTTTTATCTATATGTCTATCATTAATATTGATGTCATACTTATAATGTAAATTAAACATTAAAGTTTGGTAACATAAGTTTCCTTGAATAACTCCTAATAAAGCATCTTTTTTAAAATTAATAATTCTATCATCATATATCCATAAGGTTATAGGGCTATCTATACCTTTCTAAAGTATGCTTTGATTAGTATTTGTATTCCTCTAAAAAAATACATGTCTATATTTTTTTGGGAAGATCTTTTGTAAATCTTGATTTCTCATTGTATAATTATATAAAGGGATTTTTGTACTACCTTAGGATTCTCTCTTATTTCAATAGGGTATTCTCCTACTATAATGAATTGCATTTTTCCAATTTAAAATTGGCATATCAAAATAGTCTTTAGTTCCTAATGATAATTTTCTTTTTTGAATCTTCTTATATTCTTCTTATGAATGGGTTAAGTGTTTACTATATTTTGATTGATTATCTATAATGTCTTCTATGTTAATTTGTTGGAGTTGGTCATTTAATCAATATAAATATTCATTTAAATCATTATCATTATCAGAATAATAATATTGATTTATAAGTTCTTCTTGATCAGATAATTCATAAAATTCTTCATCAGAGTTGATTTCAAAAATATCAAAGATAGGTTCTAGTTCTTGTTCATATAATTTGGATAGATTTTCTCCCTAAACTTTTTTTCTTTTGGACATTCATTAGCATAATGTCCTTCTTCTTTACATAACCAACATTTACAAATTTTTGGTTTTTTGTTAAATTGTTTTCTTCTAAAGTTTCTTTCCTTTAAATTCAATTTATTTTTATTTATTTTCTTAAAAAAACTTTTGATTTTATTACAGGCTGATCCTGTACATGAGGAAGTTATATTGTTGGAACATCCCCATTGATGTGCTACAAAATCTTTCTTAGCACAACATAAAGATTGTTTATATTTTTTTATTTTGTTGATGTAAATCAATTTGTTGGCAGGCTTTTGCTAATTTTTCCTTAGGAAATAAAACTCTACATCCTAAGGTTATATCTGTAAGATATTGTTGAAGAAATTATTAACTCCATATTATGTTATATGGTTTAGGTAATTTATAGAGGAATGTATCAAGATATTGGCTTCATTATGGTTCAAGAATATCATAAAAGAATTGTTGATATTGGCAATTGTATTCATTTAAATAACAAATATTACAAATACTAAGAAAAGTAAGTTTCTGTTTTGCAATTTTAGTTTTTTTTTAGCTTTTCTCTTCTGTAGTGAATCTAATTTTGTACCCTAAGAATTCACTTTTAATGTAATCTGCATAAAATCTTACCATTTCCGGTGTACCTATTGTGGTTTCAAATGAACAAGTATTTCTAATTTCTTATTTTTGGTTTGAACTAAGTCCAAGAATCCATTTTTATAGATACCTATTAACATATTTTCGATAAAGTTATATGCATCTTCACCTTGGAGATTATAATTGTAAATGGCTAGACTATTTTCTATTGTCCATTTATCAATAGTTTCTACTATATTCTTACAATAGTCTAAGTTTAAGTAAATACCATGTTCACTAATCGGTTCATGCGAACATTCCTTTTGGGTATTAGTGGGTGGATAACTTTTCGGTGTCAGAATTCTTCTAGCACTAGGTGGGATGTGTTGTCTTGAGGTTGAAGTAGTGGATGATCCAATGCTACTAGTATTTGGTAATGTAGTTATCGCGGATATTTCAATAAGTGGTCTATCTATAAATGGCGTTTGTGGTGTGTTATTCATAAATTGATGTTGATGTAAAATAGATATTAATTCATCTATCTCTTATGATTCATTGACATTTATGATTTCATTAATTCATATTGCTCCTTGTATATTACCTTTGTTGGGTGTTTGTATATGATTTTGTTTAGTTGACGGATACTAGGACAAATTTTCATGTGGTTTTATTTCTAGTAAATCAAATTCCATCCTATGGCAATATTATTGTTAAGAATTTATTGAGTGTCTAATATTCGCTTTCCTAATTCAAGTATATTACTAGTACTATTAGTCCAAAGAATAGGTTATATCTTTTTTGTAATAATGATTTAAATTATTTAACTTTGTTATGTTGATCTTCATTTTGTTCCCTAAATTACTGGTTGATATTTTGTTCGAAAGGGTTGAACTAAGACCTAACTCATAGTGTTGTTTTATTATCATATAACTAGTTACTATCCATTCATTTAAGTTCCCTAATCGCACTTTGATATGGAAAATTTGTTCTTCGGAAATACTAGTTGACTATTAGTAATTTTGATTTTAATAACTCTAGAAGTCTTTTATATTCTTTATCTAAATATTCTTTAGTTAGATTTATCATGAAAAGGGAATATATCTTCTTCTAATTTTATTAGTTTCAAACGTTTCTTTCTTTCTTTTTCTTCCCTAATTTCAAACTCATATGATGGGAAATTAGTTTGATAAGAAAAACTTGGTGTGCATAAACATGCATAATAGAGATTGCACTCAAAAGTATTTTTATTTTGTGGAGATCTTCTAGGCTCTGATACCATTATCGTAGGGTTCTACCTTATTTTTTGTAGAGTTTTGTTTGGTAATTTTAGGTAGACTTTGTTCGAGATTCATTTTTTAAAGGTCTCTTCTAATTTATGCCTATATTGGTTTCATTTTAGGATTATTTTTTTAGGTTTAGGTTTTATTTAGTTTTTATTTTATTTTATTTTTGGTTTATTTTATTTTATTTTAGGTTTAGTTTTTATTTTATTTAGATTTTTATTTTTTAGTTTAGTTTGGGTTTTTATTTATTTTATTTTAGTTTAATTTTTATTTTTTATTTTATTTTCTTTTAGGTTTAGGTTTAGGTTTAGGTTTAAGTTTAGGTTTTAGTTTAGGTTTTTTTATATTATTATTTTTATTATATTTTGGTTTAATTTTTCTTATTTACTTTATTTTTAGGTTTTATTTAGTTTAGGTTTTTAGCTTTTTAAGGTTTAGGATTTAGGGTTTAGGTTTAGTTGAGGGTTTAGGATTGAGGGTTTAGGGTTTAAGTTGAGGTTTAGGTTTATGGTTTGGCTTTATGGTTTAGGGTTTAGGGTATAGGGTTTAGGGTTTAGGTTTTAGGGTTTAGGGTTTAGGGTTTAGGGTTTAGGGTTGCAGATTTCTTTTATAGGTTGGGAGATTCTTGCAGGTGGATCTTTCTGGTATCAGTGGATGAAGGCTAATCCAAGAAGAAAGCATAGCAGACTCACATCCTCTTAAATGAAGCAAACATGAGGTAGCTTACTGGTCACACAGTAAGGCCTACCAAACAAACAAGTGCTCATCAGTGTGCAGTGACCAAGTAAGGAAGGAAAGCATAGCAGACTTGCATCCTCAAATGCAAGAAGCCACCTAGGGTGACACACTAGCTGGGTAGCACGTCATCCTGACCTAGAGAAGCTACTGGGTGAGTGTCATTGGGGGCGTTATCTCAACTCAGAGTAGCCCGAGATAAAAGATATGGGTTTGTTTTATATGTTTGTGTGTAGTTTATGTTTGTGTTGTGTCGATGAAGGATACGACGCCGCTCGAGTTCCTTACACCTACCCTAAACACATTATGGCAATTCAGAAACAAGAATACTTTCAACATGGAAGAGATTGAATTCAAAATGGAATTTTCATTGATGATAATTATTTTCAAACATGATTTATAATATTTCTTTAAGTAGAGCCCATTGATTGGAAGCATTGGGCACTCTCCTTTATGATTAATAAGCTGATAAGATCCTCCTTGGTAGGCATTCTCTCCTCCAAACCTTCAAGCTCTTCTAACCATAACTTGGTGTTCTACTTTGTTGTGATCTTACTACCCACAGCTATCCTTAGTGATGGGAGTTGGACTTCTAATGGTAGAATGGCTCCAGACCCATACACTAAGTAGAAAAGAGTAGACTAAGTAGGAGTTTTATATGTGGTGTGGTAGGCCCACAAGGCTTCAACTAACTGGTTGTTGATGAGTGTCTTCTTTAGTATTTGGATGAGAGTTTTTTAAATGGCTTCTACTAATCCATTTGCCCTCAAGTAGTTGATGGTAGAATATCTCCAATCTATGCTGTGTCTCTGGGCAAAGTTGTTGATCTAGATGCTCTTGAATGCAATACCATTATCTGATATAATTCATCAAGGCACTCCGAATCTATATATGATATAATTCCTAAAACACTGGAGCACATGCTGAGCTATGAGCTCTCTGCGGAATTTCCTTTGCCCATTTGGAAAAGTATTGATGCGGCTAAGATGAAGATGACCCTTGAAAAAGGAGGATCAATCGACCCACTATGTCATACCTAACACTTGAATGGCCATGAGGGTAATGTAGGATGTAGAATGTTGGGTGGTTGGTGTAGGACCACACAGTGTATTTGACATTGGTGGCATCTCCTAGCCATATCCATGCAATCTTTGATCATCGATGGCCAATAGTATCCTAGTCTCTTGATCTTGGCTTTCATCTTCAAACCAGATTGGTTGGCTCCACATAATTCTCAGTGTACCTCGGTCATGATCTTACGGGATTTATGCTTCTCTAAACAACGTAACCACATATGATGAAAAGACTGCCAGTATAATACACCATCCATAAGATCATAGGAAAGTGCTCTCTGCTTCATTTGATGGGCTTGGGCTTTTCTTGAGGTAGTTTGCTTTATTTAAGTAATCCATTGATGGTTGCCTCCAATCTAACTCCTCATCCTTCTTGGCAATGCCAACATCCCTTTCAAGAGAGTACTTTTTGATGAGTTCAATATCAGTAAGGGATAAGACTTGTTATTTTGGACATTTATTAATATGGACTCATCCTCATGCCAACTCCTTAGAAAGCTTGGCTAAAGCATACTTCTGCGTTCTCTCTTGAAGAATCTTATAAATGGTAACCTCTGAGATTTGGGCCAAAAACTCCATGGCATACTTATGGTAGTGATGGAGCTTGGGCTTTATAACCTTGTAGTACTCAGCGATTTGGTTGATAACTAGCTGAGAATCTTCGAAGATGTTGATCTTCTAGATGCATAGAGTAATGGTTAACTCCATACCAACAATTAGAGACTCATATTTGGCCTCGTTGTTGGTGCAAGGATTGGATAAATGATATGAAAATCTCATCACATCGTGGTCCAGAGTTAAGAGATCTATTTCTACCACTAAAATAAATAAAACCTAAACCTAAACCTAAAATAAACTAAACCAAAACCTAAACATGAACTAAATATAATAAAATAAACTAAAAATAAACCTAATCCTAAACTAAAAAAAATTCCATAAAATAAACCTAAAATAAAAACCTAAAACCTAAACCTAAAAAAAATAAAATAAAAACCTAAACCTAAACCAAAACATAAAAAATAAAACCAAAAATAAAATAAAATTAAACTAAAAAAAAAACCCAAAGCTAAAACTAAACATAAAAATAAAAAAAGAAATAGACCTAAATAAAAATAAGAAATAAAATAAACTAAAATAAATAAAATAAACTAAATAAACTAAAGAAACCTAAACCAAGTTACTTAATTTTAAAAAAAAATAAAATAATAAAAATCAAATAAAAGAATAAAATAAACTTAAACCCTAAACCCTTAAACTCTAAAACCCTAAACCCACAAACCCTAAACCCTACAAACCCTAAACCTATAAACCTAAACCTAATTCCTAAACCCTAAACCCTAAACCCTAAATCTAAAACTAAATCCCATCATAAATAAACCTAAACCCTAAACCCTATCTAAAATAAATAAAATTAACCTAAACTAAAATAAAACCTAAAATATAAGATACAAAATAAACCTAAAATAAACCTAAAATAAAACTAAACCTAAACCTAAAACTAAACTAAAAATAAAAAAGAAAATTGAAACCTAAAATAAAATGAAATCAAACTAAACTAAAACTAAAGTAAAATAAACTTAAACCTAAATGTAAATATATTAAAATAAAACTAAACTAAATAATAAAATAAAATAAACTTAAATAAAAAATAAATTAAACCAAAATACATAAAAATAAACTAAATAAACTCAAACTCTACTTGGTTTAAATTTAAAATAATAAAATAATATAAAATAATAAAACCCTAACCCTAATCCACTAAACCCTAAACCCACCCTCCTGACCCTAACCCTAAATCCTAAACCCTAAACCCTAAGCCTAAACCCTAAACCCTAAACCCTAAACCCTAAAAACCTAAAAACCTAAAGAAAATATAACCTAAAAATAAAATAAATAAAATACCTAAACCTAAATAAAATAAAAAAATAAAATAAAATGAAAATCTAAACTAAAACCTAAACCTAAACCTAAAAATAAAAAAAATAAAAAGTAAACTAAAATATAATAAATAACAAACCTAAACTAAATTAAAAATTAAAATAAACCTAATAACAAAAAACCTAAATAAAATAAAACTAAATAACATAAAAATAAAAAAACTTAAAAAATAAACCTAAAAATAAAACCTAAAATAAAATAAAATAAAAAAAAAACTAAACCTAACATAAAATAAAACAAACAAAAATAAATAAACTAAACTAAAATAATTAAACATAAACTAAATCAAATAAACTAAACCTAAATTAAATAAAATAAACCTAAAAAAATAAACCTAAACCTAAACACAAAAAAAATAAAAAAAAATAAACTAAAAATAAAATCCTAAAATCTAAATAAAACCTAAATAAAAAAGCTAAAATAAAAAAACTAAAATAAAATAAAAATAAAATAAAATAAAACATAAACTAAAACCTAAACCTTAACTAAACTTAAAAATAATAAAATAAAATAAAAATAAAATAAATAAAACCTAAAATAAAACTAAAAAAAATAAAATAAAAAATAAAATAAACTAAAAAATAATTATAAAATTAATAATAAAATAAAATAAACCTAAAAATAAATAAATAAAATAAATACCTAAACTAAACTAAAAAACTATACCTAAAATAAAAAAATAAAATAAACTAAAGATAAAATAAACTAAAATAAATGAAACCTAAACCTAAATAAAATAAAACTATAAAAATAATTATAAAATTAACCTAAAATAAAATAAAATAAAACTTAAACCTAATAAAATAAAAAATAAATAAATAAAATAAACCTAAAATAAAAAAAAAAATACCTAAACCTAAATAAAATAAAATAAACCTAAACTAAGATAAACTAAAATAAAATAAATGAAACCTAAACCTAAAACTAAATCTAAACCTAAACCTAAACTAAATAAAATAAAATAAACTAAAAATAAACCTAAACCTAAACTAAAAAATAATACATAAAAATATACCTAAAATAAAAACTTAAAACCTAAACCAAAAAAATAAAATAAAAAACCTAAACCTAAACCTAAAAAATAAACTAAAATAAATAAACCCAAAATAAATTATCAAAACAAAATAAAAATTAAAATAAACCTAAAAAAAATAAAAAAGAAAATAAACTAAAATAAATAATAAACATAAACTAAATAAAGCTAAATCTTAATTTGTAATTTAAAAAATAGTAAAATAAAATAAAACAAATATAAAACTTTAAACCCTAAACCTACAACCCTAAACACTAAATGTTAAACCCTAAAACCCTAAACCTTAAACCCTAATCTCAAAACCCTAAACCTAAAATCTACAACCCTAAACCAAAAACCCTAAACCCTAAACCCTAAACCCTAAAAACCTAAAATATATTAAATAAACCTAAACTAAAAAATAAAAATGTAAAAATAATCTTAAACCTAAACTAAAAATAAAACCTAAAAATAAACCTAAAATAAAAACCTGAAACCTAAACCTAAGAAAATAAAATAAAACCTAAACCTAAACCTAAAATAAAATAAATTGAAAAAAATTAAATAAAATAAAACAAAAGTAAAAATAAACATAAACCTAAAACCTGAAATAAAAGAATAAAAAAACCTAAACTAAAATAAATAAACCTAAAATAAATAAACTAAGCTAATTTAAAAAATAAAAAAACTTAAATCAAAATAAAAAAAAATTAACCAAAATACATAAAAAATAAACTAAATGAACCTAAACCTACCAGTTTACTTAATTTAATAAAATAAAAAAATAAAATAAACTCTAAACCCTAAACTTTAAACCTTAAACCTACAACCCTAAACCCTAAAACTCTAAACTCTAAACCCTAAACCCTAAACCTTAAACCTTAAAAATCCTAAACCCTGAACCCTTAACCCTAAACCCCACTCTTTTCTCTTTTGCGATTCCTGATTCCATCTTGGTGTTGCATCCCCGACTAAGGATCTCTGCATTTTTTGCTTCAATTTCGGCCAAATTCTAGAGCTTGATTGACATCTGGTCGATTGTGTGATGCTTTGTCCTTTTTAATTGCTACAGTGAGTTCAATTCTTTTTGCTCCACCTCAAATTTTAGATGCTTCGACTAGGGCATCTGACACTTTGGAGATTGGCGGCCCTATTGCATCATCTTCTACTAAATACTTTAAGGAAGTGCTCTTTTGTAAGGTTTCTCAGTCTATTGAATCAATTAATCTCATTTTAATCTCTTTTCGTGGTTTATCGACTATTATGTGATCTGATGTGGATGTTGAATTATTGGCAAAATCTTTTGAATTCCCTCTTGTCAAAAAATTTTCTTTACGTCGTCCAAATTTGGATAAGATCCACACCTTATTTTCATAATCTTAAGCTAACAGATGCCTTTTCGATTGGTCTTATTAACCCTTGGCATATTCCAATACAACTTTCTAATGTTCTGGATTATTCACTTGTTTTTGCACGTCATTCTTACCTCATCTTTAATTGTCAAATGCACTTACTGAAGTGGTCACCCCTTTTTGACATTAGGGAGGAATCTGCTATTGTCCCTGTGTGATTATCTCTTCCTAATATGCACATCCATTTTGTTACTCATCATGTACTTTTACTATTGGGGCTCTACAATTCAATCAAGCTATTGTTGAGCAATCTCGCCCCTCTATGGCTCGGATCCTAGTGGAAATAGACATAATTGAAAAATATCATAAGGAAGACTGGATTGGCTTTGAAAATATTGGTATTCACAAAAGGTTGAATTGGAGAATCTTCCAATTTTTTTGTTTTCATTGTAAAATTCATGGCCACGATCATTAAGAATGTTCTATTCTCCATCCCCATTTTAAAAAGTGAAATCCTCCCAAAAAATCTTGCTCTTAGTCATAAGCCGATCCCTACATATGTTCAAAAAATATCCTTGGATCCTAAGAATGGTTTAAAGGATGCAATTGAGGTTGATTCATTGAATATCAAGGTTATTCCTATTGAACTAATTTTGGCTCCTACTATTGATATGGCTTCGGCTGATTTTCAGATTGGGAAGGATGAATTACCTCTTATCTCTTCTTTAAAGTTGAACATTTTTAATGTGTAAAATAACAAATTTTCAAAAATATTGCATGATGATTCTGTTTCCTTTGATTCTATCTCTACATCTATGTTGTCTTTGATCAATGAAAATGAAGTTATTAATGAGGATTTAAATGATGTTGAGCATGCTGAAAATATTTATCATCCAGATTTAACTATTTGTGCTTTAAATGGTTCTAAATCATCACCGTCTCTCATTTTAAATCTTGATATTCATGTTAATCCTACTTTTCAACTTAATCTAGATTTGAAAGAGTGTGAATTTCCCTATAAACACTTGGAGAAGTCTCTAAATTGGTGACCAATACTAAATCTTACTGGGATGATGATTCGGGAAAAGAAAATGGTTTTCAAACTTATCATGCTAAAAAAAAAAAAGTGTTAAAAATTACCCTCTCTCAAATTGTCCAAAAACACTAGATTAGCTAGGCCTCCCACTCTCTTAATTAACCCTTACCCCCTTTTCTTTTTTGTTATGATTAATTTTCTGTTTCCTCGTTATTTTGGAACCTCTTATTCATGATAATAAAATTAACCATGTTGCTAGAATGATCAGGTTCAATAAATTTTACTCCAATGTTAGTAATAAGATCCAGCATTTTTGGAATAATTTCATTGAGGTTTCTATTATTAATAATTTTCAACAAGTTGTTAATGCACAATTTTTTTATGGAGACTATTGTGTTTTGGGTTCTTTTGTTTATGCATCTTGTTATAGATCTAGTCGAAATCTCCTTTGGGACAATTTGAGGAATTTTGCTACTCTGCCAACAAACCTTGGTTTGTGGGTGGTGATTTCAATACTATTCTTTTTTCTTCTGAATGGAGTGGTGGTTGCTCTCCCAATATTCATTCTATGGAAGAATTTTCCAATATGATCCTTGATTGCAATTTGGTTGATATTGAGTTCTAATCACACTTGGAAAAACTCTAGACTTTGGCAAAGGTTGGACAGGATTCTTTTTAATACTCATTGGATTACTCAATGGCCTATTACTTATATTGATCATTTAAGCAGAACCTTGTTTGATCATGCTCCTCTTCTGGTTTCTATTAAAGATAATTCTAATAGACTTAATAACTCCTCTCCTTTTAGATTCGAGAACAGGTGGATTTAGCATATTGATTACCTTGATGTTGTCACTAAAAATTGAAATGCCCCTTTACAACCTGATAATTCATTTAGGGGGATGAATAGACTTTGGTTAAAACTTAAAAGACTTAAACAACATTTGGGTTGGTGGAACAAGCATTGTTTTAAAAACCTTTTTGCTAATATTAAAGACATGGACATGTTGGTTTGTGATCTTGAAATCTTTGTTATGTGTGATCCTTCTAAGCTTATAGATTTGACTGAGGCTAAAGATAAACTTGTCAATTTCCAAAATATGGAATAGACTTATTGGCACTAAAAAGCTACTTGTAAATATATAGCGGATGGTGACAGGAATACTAGGTATTTCCATGCTTTGGTTAACAAAAAGAGAGCCTTGACTTTAGAAGTATGCTTAATAAGAATTTCCCTTATGAAGAGATTTCCAAATCGCACTTGATTCCTTCTATTATTAATAATGATGATAATGATTTGATTCTGTTGAAGATAAAATTTTTAAAGTTCTTAATAGTATGAATTTTGATTCTGTTGTTGGTCCAGAGGGTTTCACGACTCAATTTTTTCAGAAATGCTGGTTTATCATTAAAAATGATTTAATTGAGGTAGTGATTGATTTTTTTAATGGTAATTCTTTTTCGTGATATTTTTCTAGTACTTCTATTATTCTGATACCTAAAAAAGATAACCCAGACTTTTGAAGTGATTTTAGACCTATTAGTCTTTGCACCATTTTCAATAAACGGATTTCCAAAATCCTTACAAACAGACTTAGTCCTTTACTCAATAGAATATCTCTTTAAACCAAACTAGTTTTGTTAGAGGTAGATCTATTTCTGATAATATTTTACTTGCCCAAGAATTAATTCATGATCTTGATACCAAGACTACAGGGGACAACATTCTTTTCAAATTAGATATTACCAAAGCCTTTAATAACATCTCTTGGGATTTCCTTCTTCATATTCTGAATTTATTTGGGTTTTCTAGAAAATTAACTCTTCTTATTGAAAATTGTATTAATAATGCCTGGTTTTCAATTTTGCTTAATGGAGAACCCTTGGGTTTTTTCCCTCTTCCCATGGATTAAGACAAGAGGATCCCTTATCTCCAACTTTATTTATTATTACTGTTGAGTACTTATCAAGGAGCATCAATGATTTATTCTTAAAAAATCCTAGTGTGTACTATTGAGCTATTGGTGGTCTCCCTATTTCCCATCTAAGTTTTGATAATGATTTCATTATTTTTTGCAATGCTCATCACATCAAGCTTCTTAAGAATTTTTTAAATAAATTTGGTAGAGAAAGTGGCCTTTCGATCAATGATAACAAAAGCTATTTTATCACATCCTCTAGTATCTCCAATAATAAAATCAATCAAATCCTTCATATCACAAATTTGAAACATCAACACTTACCTCTTAAGTACTTGCTCGCTTTTAAAGGCTAAACGTTCCCACCTTTTGATGAGTTAATTCAAAAATTACAAATAAAATATCTATTTGGGAATTCCATTTACTATCCTTTGGTACGCCACTATTAAAAGCACTCTCAACTCTATGCCTCTTTATTTGATTTGAACTATTATTCCCACTAATGCCACTCTTATCAGAATTGATCATTTGCTTAATAAATTTTTTTGGGGATCCAATAATTCTATCAAAAGACTGCATTGAACATCTTGGCATAAATTTTGTGGTCCTTTGGGTTAAGGTGCTCTTAGTTGCAAACCTATTCGTGAAGCTATCATTACTTTCTCTCATAAACTCTGGTGGAATTTTAGAAAAAATGATAGCCTTTGGGCTAATTTTATGATGAAAAAATATTGTCAAGGAAAACACCCTCTTAACTATGCTTATAATGTTTGACTCTCCGATTTGGAAAAGGCTTTGTTCCATTAATTGGGTTGTCAATCATGAAAATCTTGGGGTATGTTCTTCCTTCTTTTAGCAAGACAATTGATTGGCAAAGCCTGATTGACACCCAATATATCTACTCACTACTAATCAAAGTTAATTCTTTTTGGCTCAATAATAATCGGAATGAAAACAAGCTTGAGAACTATATCGCTCTAAAACTGCAAATTTGTAACCTCTAAAATGAATGTTACTAATAAGATTGGCATAAAAAAAACAAGAATTTTTTTCTTTAGTTCTAGCCAGAATCCCTTTATGTTTCATAGGAATACCAGGATATTATCATCATTTCTATCCATCCAGATGAACCAGATAAAGGTAATAGCAATTAAAACTTTTATATGACCTTTCACAGTGTCTTTGAAATAGGCTTCAAGAAATTGATATAAAGAAAGGGAACCATGAAAATAGTTGGAATTAAATAAATCATCATACACACCCTAACACAAACCTAAACCCTAAACCTAAACTTAAACAAACACTAAACCAAACCCTAAACCCTAAAACTAAACCTAAACCCTAAAACCTAAAACCCTAAAAATTAAAAAATAAAGAAACCCTAAACCCTAAACCTTAAATCTGTAAACCCTAAACCTAAACCTAAACCCTAAACCCTAAATAACTCTAAGAATCTAATCCTAAATCTTAAACTATAAAACTAAACCTAAACCCTAATAATTAAACTTAAATACACCCTAAATGAACTAAATCCTAAACCTAAACTTAATAAACTAAACCTAACTAAACCCTCCTAAACCCAACTCCTAACCAAACTTTAAACCTAAACTAACCTTAAATTAAACTTAAATAAACTTAACCTAACCCTAAACTAAAACCTAAACTAAACTAACTTTAACCTAAACCCTAAATCTAACTAACCTGCATCCTAAACTAACCAATCCTAACCTAAAACTATAAAGTAAAACTAAACTATAAACCCTAAACCCTAACCTAAATCTAAATCCTAAAACCTAAAACCCCAATCAGAAACCCCAAACTAATCTAACTAAAACCTAAAACCTAAATCATAACTAAATAAAACCTAAAAATAAAATAAATGAAAAAACCTAAACTAAAACTTAAGCCTAAAATTAAAATAAAATAATAAATAAAAATAAACTAAAATAAAGCAAAGAAGAACCTAACTAAACTGTAAAATATAATAAACCTAAGAATAAAAAACCTTAATAAAATAAAAAAATGTAAAATTAAAATAAAATAAACTTAAAATAAAATAAAATAAAAACTAAATAGAAACCTAAACCTGAAATATAAACCTAAAAGGAAAGCCTTAAAAAAATAAAAAAAATAAAACCGAAACCCTAAACTAAAAAAAAAAACTAAACCTAAACTAAATAAAATAAAATAAAAACAAAAATAAATAAACCTAAAAATTAAATTAACTAAAATAAATAAAACCCAAACCTAAACCTTAATTAAACTAAACTTAAACCTAAACCTAAAACTAAACCCTAAATAAAATAAATAAACTAAAAATAAACCTAAACCTAAAATAAACCTAAAATAAAAACCTAAAACCTAAACCGACAGAATTGAAATAAAAACCTAAACCTCAACCTAAAAATAAAAAATAAAACCTAAGCCTAAAAAATAAAATAAAAGTAAAACTCAACAAAAAAATAAACCTAAACTTAAAAAATTAACTAAAATAAAAAACCTAAAGCAATATAAGTAAACCTAAAATCAAAAAACTAAACTAAATAAAAATAAATAATAAATCTAAATACAAATAAAAAATAAAATATATTGAAAAAAATAATAAATAAATTAAATAAACCTAAACCTACCGGTTTACTTAATTTAAAAAAAAAAACCTAAACCCTAAATCCTAAATCATAAACCCTAAACCCTAAATCCTAAAACTGACTCTGAACCCTAAACCCTAAACCCTAAACTGGAAATCCTAAACCCTAAACCCTAAAATTAACATGAATCCTTAAACCCTAAATGCTAAAATACCATAAACCCTAAACCCTAAGCTAACCCTAAACCCCTTAACCCTAAAAACCCTAAATCCTAAAGCCTAAACGCTAAACCCTAAACCCTAAACCGTAAACCTTAAACCCTAACCCTACACCCTAAACCCTAAAACCCTAAATCCTAAAACCCATAACCCTAAACCTTAAACACTAAACCCTAAACCTTAAACCCTAAAACTTTAAAAACCTAAACCTAAACTAAATTAAACCTAAAAGTAAAATAAATAAACAAACCTAAACTAAAATAAACTAAAAACCCTAAACTAAAACCTAAGCCTAAACTAAAAAATAAAACAAAGTAAACTAATAAAAATAAATTAAGATAAAATAAATAATAACCTAAACTACACAAAAAATAAAATAAACCTAAGAATAAAAATATTTAAATTAAATTAAAACTAAAAGTAAAATAAAAAGTAAAATAAACCTAAAATAAAATAAAATAAAAACTAAATAAAAATGTAAAGACTAAACCTACCAATTTACTTAATTTAAAAAAAAAATACGAACCCCGAAACCCTAAACCCTAAACCCTAAGCAAACCCTAAACACTAATGCTTAAACCTAAAACTCTAAACCCTAAATCTTCAAATATAAATAGTAAACCCTAAATCCTAAACCCTAACCCTAAACCCTAAACCCTAAACCTTAAAACCTAAACCTACAACCCTAAACCCTAAACCCTAAAACCTAAACTCTAAACTCTAAACCCTAATCCTTAACCATAACTCTAAACCCTAAACCCTAAACCCTAAACCCTAAACCCTAAACCCTAAACTAAACTAACTAAACTCTAAACCCTAAACCCTAAAAATCCTAAACACTAAAGCCTAAACCCTAAACCCTAAACCCTAAACCCTAAACCATAAATCATAAAACCCCTAAACCATAAAGCTTAAACACTAAAACCTAAACCCTAAACCCTAAACCCTAAACCCTAAATCCTAAAACCTTAAGCCCTAAAACCCTAAATCATAAACCCTAAACCCTGGACAATAACTAAAAACCTAAAAACTTAAACTAAATAAAACCTAAAAATAAAATAAATAATTAAAACCCAAACCTAAATAAAATAAACTAAAATAAAATAAAAACCTAAACTAAAACCTAAACATAAACCTAAATAAAAAATAAAAAATAAAAATAAAGTATAATAAAATAAAGAAAAACTTAAACTAAACTACACAATAAAAAAACCTAAGAATAAAAAACCTTAATAAAATAGAAAAAATGTAAAATAAAAATATGATAAACCTAAAATAAAATAAAATAAAAACCTAAACCTCAAATATAAACCTAAAAATAAATAAATAAATAAAACCTAGACCCTAAACTAAAAAAAAATAAACCTAAACTAAATAAAATAAAATAAACTAAAATAAATAAACTTATAAATAAACTAAACTAAAATAAATAAAACCTAAAGTAAACTAAACCTAAACCTAAAACTAAACCCTAAATAAAATAAAATAAACTAAAAATAAACCTAAACTTAAATTAAAAAATGAAAACAAAAAATAAACCTAAAATAAAAACCTAAAACCTAAACTTACAAAAATAAAATTAAAACCTAAAGCTAAAACTAAAAATAAAAATAAAACTTAAACCTAAAAAATAAAATAAAAATAAAACTTAACTAAAAAATAAACCTAAACCTAAATTTAAACCAAAAAAATAAACCAAAATAAAAAAACTAAACTAAAATAAATAAACCTAAAATAAATAAACTAACCTAAATAAAAATAAAAATAAACCTAAATAAAAATAAAAAATAAATTAAATTAAAATAAATAAAAAATAAACTAAATAAACTTAAAACTACCGATTTAGTTAATTTAAAAATTAAAAACCCTAAACACTAAATCCTAAACGTTAAACCCTAAAACTAACCCTAAACACTAAACCTACAACCCTAAACCTACAACCCTAAACCCTAAAAAGCTCTAAACCCTAAACCGTATACCCTAAATCATAAACCCTAAACCCTAAACCTTAAATCGAAAACCTACAACCCTAAACCCTAAATCGTACACACTAAACCCTAAAAAACCCTAAACCCTATTCTAACCCTAAACCCTAAAGCCTAAAACCCTAAATTATAAAGCCTAAACACTAAACCCTAAACCTTAAACCCTAAACACTAACCCGAAACCCTAAACCCAGAAACCCTAAACCCCAAAACCCTAAACTCTAAACACTAAACCCTAAAAACCTAAAAAAGATAAACCTAAACAAAATAAAACATAAAATTAAAATAAATAAAAAAGCCTAAACCTAAATAAGATAAAATAAACCTAAGAATAAAAAACTTAAATAAAATAAAAACTAACTGTAAAATAAAAATAAAATAAACTTAAAATAGTCCTAAAATAAAATAAAAATAAAATATTCTTAAAATAAAATAAAATAAAAACTAAATAAAACTTAAACTAATCCAAAATTTACTAATTTTTTTTAAAAATTGAGACTAAACCCTAAACTACTAAAACCTAAACCCTAAACCTAAACCCTAAACCAAATTAAACCCTAAACACCTAACCCTAAACCCTAAACTTAAACCTAACCTTAACTTAAACCCTAAACCCTAAACCTCTAAACTTAAACCCTAAACCAACTATAAACCTAAACTAAAACCTAAACTCCTAAACCCTAAAACTAACTCTAAACCTAAGTCAGATACCCTAAACTAAAACTATAAACCCTAAACCCTAAACCCTAAACCTAAACTCCTAACCCTAACCTAAACTCTAAACTAAATTAAACTTAAAACCATAAAACCTAAAGCCTAAATCCTAAACCCTAAACCCTACACCCTAAACTAACCCTAAACCTTAAGCTAACCCTAAACCCTAAACCCTAAACCCCAAACCCTAAAACCTTAAACACTAAAGCTTAAACACTAAACCCTAAACCCTAAACCCTAAATCCTAATACCCTAAACCCTAAACCCTGAACCCTAAACCCTAAAAACCTAAATTAAATAAAACCTAAAAATAAAATAAATAAATAAAATCTAAACTTAAATAAAATAATAAAATAAAAACAAAAACTAAAACATAAACCTAAAATAAAAACTAAAATAAAATTAAAAATATAAATAAACTAAAATAAAATAAAGAAAAACCTAAACTAAACTAAAAAGTAAAATAAACCTAATAATAAAAAAACCTTAATAAAATATAAACTAAACTTAAAAAAAATAAAGTAAACCTAAAATAAAATAAAAAAAACTAAATAAATAAAAGCCTAAACCTAAAATATAAACCTAAAAAGAAAACATAAAAATAAATAAAACCTAAACCCTAAACTAAAAAAAAATTAAACCTAAACTAAATAAAATAAATTAAATTAAATTAAATAAACCTAAAAATAAACTTAACTAAAATAAATAAAACCCAAACCTAAACCTAAACCTCAACCTAAACCCTAAATAAAATAAACTAAACTAAAAATAAACCTAAACCTAAACTAAAAAATAAAACCTAAAAATAAACCAAAACGAAAAACCTAAAACCTAAACCTACAAAAATGAAATAGAAACCTAAACCTAAACCTAAAAATATGTAATAAAACCTAAACCTTAAAAACAAAATAAAAATAAAACTCAACTATAAAAATAACCTAAACCTAAACCTAAAAAATTAACTAAAATAAAAAAATAAATTAATATAAATAAACTTAAAATAAATAAACTAAACTAAATAAAAATAAAAAATAAACCTAAATAAATAAAATAAAATAAACTAAAATAAATAAAAAGTAAACTAAATAAACCTAAACCTACTGGTTTACTTAATTTTTTTTTAAAAAAAACCCTAAACCCTAAACCATAAACCCTAAATTGTAAACCCTAAAACTAACTCTAAATCATAAACCCTAAACCTACACCCCTAAAAATCCTAAAAAACCCTAAACCCTAAACCCTAAATCGTATACCCTAAACCATAAACCCTAAACCTAAACCTTAAACTGTAAACCTACAACCTTAAACCCTAAATCTTACACACTAAGCCCTAAAAACCCTAAACTCTAATCTAACCCTAAACCCTATAGCCTAAAAAAAACCCTAAACCCTAAAGCCAAAACACTAAACCCTAAACCCTAAACACTAACTCAAACCCTAAACCCTAAAACCCGAAACCCTAAAACCTTAAACTCTAAACACTAAACCCTAAAAACCTAAAAAGCTAAACCTAAACAAAATAAAACCTAAAAGTAAAATAAGTAAAAAAGCTTAAACCTAAATAAGATAAAATATCCCTAAGCATAAAAAACTAAAATAAAATAAAAACTAAACATAAAATATAAATAAAACAAACTTAAAATAGTTCTAAAATAAAATAAAATAAAAACTTAAACCCTGAACCAAAAAGTACCGATTTACTTAATTTTAAAAAAAAACCTAAACCCTAAACCCTAAACCCAAAAACTAATAGTAAACCCTAAACCTATAACCCTAAACCCCAAACACTAAGATCCCTAAACACTAAGCGAACCCTAAACACTCAACCTTAAACCCTAATGCTTAAACCATAAACCCTAAACCCTAACCCTAACCTTAAACCCTAAACCCTAAACCCTAACACCCTTAACTCTAAACCCTAAATAAACCATAAAGCCTAAACAATAAATCAGAACTAACTAAATCCTAAACCTAAAACTTAACCATAAACCCTGTCAGAACCTAAACCCTAAAACCTAAAGCATAAACCCTAAACCCTAAACCTAAAACCCTAACCCTAACCCTTAACCCTAAACCCTAAACCATAAAACTCTAAACCCTAACCCTAAACCTAAATCCTAAACCCTAAAACTATAAAACCTAAAGCTCAAATCTAAATAAACTAAACTATAAACTAATCATAAACCTTGTTAACCCTAAACCCTAAACCCTAAGACCTTAAACCCTAAAGCTTAAACACTAAACCCTAAACCCAAAACCCTAAATCCTAAAACCCTAAACCCTAAAACCCTAAACCCTGAACCCTGAACCCCAAAAACCTACACAAAATAAAACCTAAAAATAAAATAAATAAATAAAATCTAAACATAAATAAAATAATAAAATAAAATAAAATAAAAACTTAAACTAAAATTTAAACATAAACTAAAAACAAAAATTAAAAAAATTAAAAATAAACTAAAATAAAATAAAGAAAAACTTAAACTAAACTAAAATGTAAAATAAACCTAATAATAAAAAAACCTTAATAAAATATAAACTAAACTTTAAATAAAAATAAAGTAAACCTAAAATAAAATAAAATAAAAAACTAAATAAAAACCTAAACCTAAAATATAAACCTAAAAAGAAAACTTAAAAATAAATAAAACCTAAACCCTAAACTAAAAAAAACTAAACCTAAACTAAATAAATTAAATTAAATTAAATTAAATAAACCTAAAAAATAAACTAAAATAAAATAAATAAAACCCAAACCTAAACCTTAATTAAACTAAACCTAAACCTCAACCTAAACTCTAAATAAAATAAATTAAATTAAAATAAACCAAAACCTAAACTAAAAAATATAACCTAAAAATAAACCTAAAATAAAATCCTAAAACCTAAACCTGTAAAAATGAAATAAAAACCTAAAGCTAAACCTAAAAATAAATAATAAAACATAAACCTAAAAAACAAAATAAAAATAAAACTCAACTAAAAAATAAACCTAAACCTAAACCTAAAAAATTAACTAAAATAAAAAACCTAAACTTATATAAATAAACCTAAAATAAATAAACTAAACTAAATAAAAAAATAAACCTAAATAAAATTAAAGAATAAAATAAACTAAAATAAATAAAAAGTAAACTAAATAAACCTAAACCTACTGGTTTACTTAATTTAAAAAACCCTAAACCCTTAATCTTAAACCATAAACCCTAAATCGTAAACCCTAAACTAACTCTAAACCCTAAACCCTAAACCTACACCCCTAAAATCCCTAAAGAACCTAAACCCCTAAACCCTAAACCCTAAACCGTAAACCCTAAACCATAAACCATAAACCCCAAATCGTGAACTCTAAACCCTAAACCCTAAACCCTAAATCCTAAACCTTAAACCCTAAACCTAAACCTAAAACTCTAAATCCTAAACCCTGAACCCTAAACCCAAAAACCCCTAAACACTAAACCCTAAGCTGACCCTAAACCTTAAACCCGAAACTCTGAAAACCTTAAACTTTAAAGCCTAAACACTAAATCCTAAACCCTAAACCCTAAACCCTAAACCAACCCTAAACCCTAAACCTTAAATTCCTAAATCCTAAAACCCTTAATCCTAAACCCTAAACCCTAAACCCTAAACCTTAAACCCTAAACCATAAAAACCTAAAATCCTAAACCTAAACTAAATAAAACCTAAACCTATATAAAAAAATAAAATAAAGTAAACTAATAAAAATAAACTAAAATATAATAAATCATAACTTTAACTAAACTAAAAAAATAAAATAAACCTAAGAATTAAAACTTAAATTAATTTAAAACTAAACATAAAATAAAAATAAAATAAACCTAAAATAAAATAAAATAAAAACTAAATAAAAACCTAAACACTAATCCTAAACATACTAGTTTACATAATTTAATAAAAAAATACTAAACCCTAAACCCTAAACCCTAACACTAACCCTAAACCATAAACCTAAACCTACTAACCAAACACTAAACCTAAACTAAAACTTAAAACCTAAACCCTAAACTAACTCCTAAACCCTAAACCCTAAACCTAAAGAATTAAACTCAAACCTAAATCTCAAAGTAAACCCTAAACTAAACCTTAAACCTAACCCTAATCAGAACTAATTTTAAACCTAAACTCCTAAACCCTAAACACTAAATCTTACTACTAAACCTTAAACTTACACCTAAATTAACCTTAAAAAACCTAAACTAAACCTAACTAAACTCTATGTTAACCTTAAACTCCTAAATTATAAATCTAAAACTAAACTAAACTTAAACCTAAACTCACTAACCTAAACTATAAACCTAAACTAAACCTTAAAATCCTTCTAAACCCTAAACTAACCCTAGACCCTAAGCTAACCCTAAACCCTAAACCCTAAAACCCCTAAACCATAAAGCTGAAACACTAAACCCTGAACCCTAAACCCTAAACCCTAACCCTAAATCTTAAATCGTAAAACCCTAAACCTTAAAACCCTAAAACGTAAACCCTAAACCCTGAACCCTAACTAAAAACCTAAACCTTAACTAAATAAAACCTAAAAATAAAATAAATCAAAAAACTTAAACCTAAATAAAAAATAATATAATATAATATAAAAGCTTAAACTAAAACCTAAACTTAAAAATAAAATTAAAATAAAATAATAAATAAAAAATTAAAATTGAATAAAGAAAAACCTAAACTAAACTATAAAATAAAATAAAACTAAGAATAAAAAACATTAATAAAATAAAAAATGCAAAATAAAAAAACTAAACTTAAAATAAAATAAAATAAAAACTAAATAAAAACCTAATCCTAAAAAATAAACCTAAAAAGAAAGCTTAAAAATAAATAAAAAATAAAACCTAAACCCTAAACTAAGAAGAAAACTAAACCTAAACTAAATAAAATAAAAAAACTAAAATAAAAAAACCTAAATAATAAACTAAACTAAAATAAATAAAAATAAATAATAAACCTAAACATAAATAAAAAATAAAATAAACTAAAAAAATAAACAATAAACTAAATAAACCTAACCTACCGGTTTACTTAATTTTCAAAAAAAATCCTAAACCCTAAATCCTAAACCATAAAACTTAAACCCTAAACCCTAAAACTAACTCTAAACCCAAAACCCTAAACTTACAATCCTAAACCCTAAACCCTAAACTGTAAACTCTAACCCTAAACCCTAAACCCTAAAGCCTAAACCCTAAACCATAAACCATAAATCTTAAACCCTAAAATTAACCCTAAACCCTAAACCCTAAAATACCCTAAACCCTAAACCTTGAGCTAACCATAAACCCTAAACCCTAAACCCTAAAGCCTAAATGCTAAACCCTAAACCCTAAACAATAAACCCTAAATTCTAAACCCTAAACCCTAAATAATAAATCCTAAACCCTAAACACTAAGCCCTGAACCCTAAACCCTAAAATCCTAAAACTTAAACCTAAACTAAATAAAACCTAAAAATATAATAAACAAACAAACCTAAATGTAAATAAACTGAAAAACCTAAACTAAAACCTAAAACTATAATAGAAAATAAAATAAATTACACTAATAAAAAGAAACTAAGATAAAATAAATAATAATCTAAACTACAATAAAAAAATAAAATAAACCTAAGAATAAAATCCTTAAATTAAATTAAAACTAAATGTAAAATAAAAAAGTAAAATAAACCTAAAATAAAATAAAATAAAAACCTAAACACTAAACCTACCAGTTTACTTAATTTAATAAAAAATACTAAACCCTAAACCCTAAACCCTAAATCCTAAACCCAAACCCTAAACCCAAAACCCTAAGACTAACCCTAAACATACACCCCTAAATTAACAACCCTAAACCCTAAACCCTAAACCCTAAACCCTAAAACCTTAAAACCTAAACCCTAAAAAACCCTAAACCCTAAACCCTAAGCTAACCCTAAACACTAATGCTTAAACCTAAAACCCTAAACCTAATCCTCAAATGTAAATTGTATAAAATACTAAAAAATAAAACTAAACTAAAATAAAAAAATAAACCTAAAATAAAACATAAACTTAGACAAAAATAAAATAAACCTAAATAAAAAATACTAAACTAAAAATAAAAAATAAAAACTAAAAAACTTAAAACATAAATCTACTAAAAATAAAATTAAAAAAACAAACTAAATAAAATAAAGAATAAATAAATTAAAAAAATAAACTAAATAAAATAAATAATTAAATAAACTACTGGGTTTGCTTTTTAAAATGAATGATCCTAAATCCTAAGCCTGAGCCCCAGAGAAACTGAAGCCCCAGGCCACTGTAGGCTGAGGCCACACAAAACTAGGCATGAGCCATGATTGTGTGCCAGGCCATGAGCCCCTAGGCCCTAAGCCCACAGCAATAAAGATCTAATGTTATCTGGCACTGGCTCTAGGCCACTGAGCCACAGGCCACTGAATCAGAGGCCACTATAAGGCCACAAACCCTGGGCCTAAGGCCCTGATCTGAAGCTAAAAGAGATAAAATACTAAAGATAAATAAAGATAATGATTGATTAGTTAGGCCTAAATAAAGATAAAATAAATCTAATAAATGGGATAAGATAAAATACTAGATAAAGATAAAATACTATAAAAATAATAGCTAAGATAAACCCAGATAAAACAGATCTTGGGTTTGCATGGTTAAAAACTTAAACCAGGCCCAAATGATGATGAGCCTGGATCCTGAGCTGGGCTGGCCTGAGCCCTAATGACCTGAGACACCCTAGGCCATAAGCCAGGCCTGGGCCCTCTAGCTGGAGCCACTAGATCTGATATGACTACACTTGGATAGGCCCTGATTCTAAGGCCAGAGCTTTATAAGAGCCCAGGCCACTGCTGTGATGGCCACTAGGCCTGATGTTGGACTGATGGGCCACTGGGCCTGGACCTAAATGAGCCCAGGCCACAAATACTGAGCCATGAGCCCTAAGCCCTGACAGGCCCCAGGCCCAACTGAGGCTGAGCCTAGGCCAAACCTATGCCCTAGACCCTACCACAGGCCTAAATAAAACCATGAGCCACTAAACCACAAACCCAAATGTTAAACCCAAAAAATAAAACCCACAAAGATTACCCACAAATCCTAAACTAAATAAAAACACAAACCCTAAACCTAAAATCTTAAACCTAACTAATCTAACTATGATGACCTAAACCCTAAAATAAAACTAAACATCCTCCCTCTAGCACTGCGGTGGTTGCGTTTTCCATTTCATTTTCCTTGGTGGGTTTGATCATTCTAGATTGATTTTTTGATAATTTGTCTCGATTGGCCTCTGTGGGTTTCCTTGTCTTTCAATGGAGGAGCCAGAGCTTATCCATCTTGGAGCGTTAGCATCGATTTGTGGAATTATGGATCTAAAATCAACCGCTACTTTGCCTACAGTTAAGTCCTTTAAGGGTACATTATCTGGTAAGAACCTTTCCCCTAATGCTTCGGTGAATTTGATCTCGACCTCATTTTATGGGATGCCTACTGTTATGTGCTCGGATCTCGATGTTGAAAAGTTGGCAAAGCCTTTTGAATTCTCTTTAGTTGTAAATTTTCTTTACGTCGGCCAACTCTCGATAACATTTGATCATTTTTTCATAGCCTTAAACTTTTAGGTGTTTTCACTATCAGATTGATTGATCCTAGGTATATTTTAATCCAGCTCTCTAATGACTTAGATTATTCAAGAGTTTTTGCCGTCGCTCTTACTTTGTGTTTAATTATCAAATGCAACTTCTAAAATGGTCTCCTCTTTTGATATAAAAGAAATCCCAATGTTCCTATATAGCTCTTCCTAATAGAGAATACATTATATTTAAACATCAAGTTCTCTTTCTTGGGGCTCTCTTTGGTGGCCTCTTCAAATTGATCAAGGTGAGATCCGACCTTACATTGCTTTCGTATTTTGGTTGAGATTGATATTACTAAAAGCATCTAAAGAAGTTTGGATTGGCTCACGAAGTTGATTATAATTAAAAGTGGAATTTGAGAACTTTCTATTTTTTTACACATTGTAAGATTCATGGACATGATCATTCTGAATATTTTGTGTTGCATCCTCATCTTAAAAAGAATAAATTATCAGATCCTAATCCTACTCTATCAAATGAAAAACCATTAAATTTGCTTATCTTCCTAAAGTCACTCAATGGGAATCATCCCCTTACCCCTACTCCTTTTCTATCCACTGATTTGCCTATTGGAGAGCAATCTGAGCATGTTAAAATAATGCTTATGAGGTTCATGAGGAGGCTAATGATAACAATTAACATTGCTAATGACAATACCTTGACTCGGTCTAACTACTATTTTGGCTAGTGAACGAGACTCATATGAACCCAGTGGTGATTTGAATGGAAACTTTAGGTTGGATCAAAATCTAAAAACAAATTCTGGAGTTAATCCTTTGATGAAAGAACATAATCTAAAAATTATTGATCCTTTGATGATGGAACAAAATCTGAAAAGTAATTGAGAGTGAAATGTATTCTATTAATGGCTAACCTCTCATTCTCAACCCTTGGTAATGCTAACCCACTTTCTGACAATTGAAGAAGGAGAAATTACCATTATAAATGCTTTGACTGATACAGGTCCTATTCTAAATATCATAAATTAGTCTCTCTCAAATGGTGATACTTTGGACAATGATAGATCTTTTCAAACTTTTTAAAAAAAAATCTCTTAAAAATAGAATGTTCATAGCTCCACTAGAACTACTAGATCTTCTCTAACTTCCCATAAATAACTATTTTTAGTTTTCTTTTCTTCTGCTTTTTTATTTCTTTAGTTATCTCTTCTCCTTTCTTTCTTATTTTATTATGATCAATTTTCTAATTTGGATTGTTCGGGGTATTGGGACTCTCATTGTCTGTAATCGTATTAGAAGTCTTTGTCGTATTCATAACATATCCTTACTTGTTGTTATTGAACCATTCATACACTCTTCTAAGATCAACCATGTTGCTAGAATGCTTGGTTTTCAAATTTTCTTTTATAATATTAGCAATAAAATTTGGTGTTTTCGGAATAATTTAGTCAACATCTCTATCCTTGATGATCTTCAATAATTGGTTAATATCCACATCTCATTGGGTGAATTTTTTGCTTTAGGTTCCTTTATTTATGCTTCTTATAATAGAGCTGGTAGGAACATCCTTTGGGATAACATAAGAACATTTGCCTCCTCGATTAACAAACCCTGGTTGGTTGGGTGTGATTTTAACACTATTATCTCTTCCTCGAAAAGAAGGAGAGGTTGCTCTCCTAACATTCATTCCATGGAATATTTTTTTAATATGATTCTTGATTGCAATCTGATTGATATTGGCTTTTTGGGCTCTGATTATACGTGGCATAACTCTAGACTCTGGCAGCGGCTTGATAGGACTCTTTTAATTCTCTTTGGATCAATATGGCCGTTGAACATTTGAGCGAACTTTATTTGATCATGCTCACTTTTGATTTAAAATCCTCAACAGATTATCCTCCCCACTTCTTTTGATTCCAAAATATGTGGATCCAACACATTGATTTCATAAAATGTTGTATCCATTAATGGATGGCTCCTCTTCATCAGAATAATTGTTAAGGGCATGATTGCCTCGGAAGCTTAAAAGGCTTAAACAAAACCTAAATTGGTGGAACAAGCATCATTTTAAAAATCTTTTTGCC
Organism: Cymbidium sinense; assembly: GCA_021442155.1. Classification (NCBI taxonomy): domain Eukaryota; kingdom Viridiplantae; phylum Streptophyta; class Magnoliopsida; order Asparagales; family Orchidaceae; genus Cymbidium; species Cymbidium sinense. The sequence continues at coordinate 86,953,460 of CM038215.1, forward strand.
AATATCAAAAATATGGAATAATTAGTTTATTCTCTTGAAGATGCTATTTTGACTGATTCTACTAAACTTGAAGAGTTGAATGAAGCTAAAGATAATTTGGTTAAATATCAGAATATGGAGGAAACATCTCAAAGTACTAGCAAACATATTGATGGTGAAAAATACCAAGTATTTCCATGCTCTTTTCAAAAAAAAGAAAGCCTTAAACTCTATTAAAAAATTAAAATGATAGCAGCTGATCAGATAATAATGATATTAAAGATTCTATCATACATCATTTTAAAACTTATTAAACAACAACCCTACCTTAGAAGCTCTCTCTCACGATTCCCTCAGATTACTAATGATGACAACCATTTGCTAGCATCCTACGGATCAGATTGGTATTCTAAATAGCATGAACCTGATTACATTTTGTGAAGGCTACGACTCAATTTTTCAGCATTGTTGGCCTATTATTAAGTCGACCTTGATGATTGTTGATTTTTTATGGCAATCCTTTACTAGATATTTTTCTAGCACTTCCATTATTCTCATTCCCAAAATTAATAATCCAGATCTTGGGGCGATTTAGACCTATCGACCTTTGCACCTTCTTTCATAAACTCATTGTTAAATTAATTGTCAATAGAATTAGTCTCTTGCCTAAAATTATTTCCCCAACTAGCTTTTGTTAAAGGTAGAGATATCGACAATATTCTTCTAGAGGCGATTCATGACATTGATGCTTCTACGAGGTGGTAACATCCTTTTCAAATTGGACATCTCTAAAGCTTTTGACAACCTCTCTTGGAATTTCCTCTTCAAATTCTTCATTTGTTTAGTTTTTTCGACTATTTTATCGCCTCATTAAAATTGTATTACCAATGTTTGGTTCTCGTTATCATGAATGGTGAGTCCCTAGGTTTTTTCCTTTATGCATGGTTTGAGATAAGGAATCCCTTATCTCCCTCTCTTTTTTATTATTCTTTGTTGAATATCTTTCAAGGAGCCTTAATGATCTTTTCAACAATAATCCTTGCATATTTTTTAGAACTCAAGGTGGTCTTCACTCTCTCATCTTAGTTTGTTGATGACTTCATAATCTTTTGCAATGCCTCTACTCATCACATTAAAACTATTAAGAATCTTTTAAATAAATTTGGTAACAAAATGGTCTCTTTCTTATGAAGGTAAAGTTGTTTCATTCCTTCCTCTAAAATCCAAGTAATAGGATCAACAAATCTTGAGAATTACTAATTTTCAACAAATAACTTCTATTAAATATCTTGGTGCTCACTTTTAAAGGTCAGAAAAGATCACATCTCTTTGATGAGTTAATCCAAAAAATCTCTAATAAAATTTTTGTTTGGGAATTTCATTTACTCTCATTTGGTGGTAGGCTCACTTTGATTAAGAGCACCCTTAACTCCATGCCTTTATATCTCATTCAAACCATTGTGCTGACCAATTCTACCATTAGCATTGAATTGCCTCCTTAACAAATTCTTTAGGTTCTAACAATTCTACTAAAGAATGCATTGGACCTCTTGGTATAAAAGTTGTGGCACTCTTTGAAGGTGGGCTTGGATGTAAGCCAATCGGAAACTATCCTTTGCTTTTCTTATAAACTTTGGTGGAATTTTAGGAGCAACAATAGTCTTTGGGCTAATTTCATGGCCAAATCTTGCGGGGTAAGCACCCTCTCATTTGCCCCTATAAAGTGGGAGACTCTCTGTTTGGAAAAGACTTTGTTCCATCAAATGGGAGGCAATCTTTAATCTCTTGGGGATTAACTCTGGAACCTCTTTCTTTTGGCAAGATAAACTAGGGGGTGGGTCCATTGATGAATTACTCTACCCACTCCTACTATTATTAAAGTGAACTCTTTGGCGAATAATAAGTGGAACAATAGTAAGCTCTTGACTATATTCCTTTCTCTCTTTTAGATAAGCATACTATTATTCCTATCATTCCTAGCAATCATGATCAGATCCTTTTTAAGCTTTCCCAAAATGATGATTTCAACCTTTAAAATGTTTGGATTCATATTAAAGAAGCTCATGATTTTTCCAATGTGTTTTTTAAACTTTGGAATAACATTATTCCTTTTTCCTATTATGTTCTAACTTGGCGTATTTTGAAAAACTTTATCCCTGTTGACTCCTTGATGTGGGGTAAAGGTTTTTACTTACCTTCAAATATCTTTTACTTTCACATTGAGAATGTGAATCATGTATTTGTTACTTGGAGCCATTGCTTCTAAACTTTGGATTTGGTATGATGATCTCTTTAACATTGCCAAATTCAATGGCTCCTTAACTTTATACCAACTTCTTGAAGTTTATTTTGAAAACACTATTAAAGGCCACATTAAAGTCATAGCTTCTATCACTCTTATTTGGTTCATATGGATGGACAGAAATGATGCAAAACATCATGGGATTCCTATGAACCACATGAGGATAATTGCTAGAATTAAAAATAAAATCCATGACTTGTTTAATGCCAATTTAATTAACTACAATCAATTCAAAGGCTGTAAATTTGTGGCCAATAAATTGGGTTTTAACTTGCCGGATCCACCCAACTGTAAAGATGACAAGATTGTTTATTGGGTAAAACCTCATGCTAATACTATTAAAATTAACACTGATGGCTCTGTCTCTCAAAATGCTTCTAGTTGTGGTGGCATTTTTAGAAACCTTAATGGTAAAGTCCTATGTGCTTTTGCTTACCCCCTTAATACTTGCTCTGTTTCTTTTGCTGAGCTAATGGCAGTTTACAAAGCTATTGAGATTTGCCTTCAAAAAGGTTGGCTCAATATTTGGATTGAGGTGGATGCCCTTTGATTGATCTTTTGACTTCCACCAAAATGGGTCTGAGTGTACTACCTTCTCAGAGCTCTCCTTTCTCAACTCTATTTTAAAATCACTCATGTATGGCGTGAAGGTAATGCATGTGATTACCTTGCTAATCACGGGTGCTAGATTAGATGGCATAAAATTCTTTGATCAACTTACACTTCTAAAATATTTGTGGTTTGGTTAATTTGGATATCTTTATTCCCTTACCTCAATTAATCCATTCGATTGGTTTGGCTTATATTACATGTTTAACTTCATGATCAACTTTTTTGTTGTTGTTTCTCATTTTGATGCATCTTCCTGATACCCCTTTCTAGTTAATTGCTGATCTCTGTGGCATCTGATGTTGGATTAATTACCCTAACCTTTTTTGGGGTCTTATTGCTTCTGTTGTTTCCACTATTAATGGTAAGGTGTTTCTAATAGAGATGTATTACTTTATTCTTAACTCTTTACTTTCGATCCAGGAGATGACTTCTTGCCATCAATATTTTGTTATGGGTCTTACTATATCTACTTTCCATTATATGATTAAGGGTTTGTTTGTCTCTTTTCCTTTTGGAAATCTATTGGGGCTCATGACTTTGTTATCAATGTTTAATTGCTATATTTTGTATAGCTTCATGGCAGCCCTAATTTATCTATCTTTTTTTCTCCCTTTATTATGGATGTGGCCCCTCTTATGCTCTAACCTCACCTCCACAACACATGGAGAAAGCTACATATTATACTATAACTTCTTCTTTCTTGAGGATTGGAATTACTTCTTGATTTCCTTCCGACCTATTTTTCTTGATGTTGGGCTTAGTGATGCGCTTTTCTTTGTCTTGAAGGATTTCAAGATGGCTTCCTTTGAACCACCTTTGACTCTATGATGTACCACTATTTTCTTGGATTATCTTATGGTGGGTGCAATAAATGTTTTGCTATTTTAATTGTTGGTACGTAGGATTCGGGTCTTATGTGTCCAAGTGGGGCTATTTTTTGATTGCTTTTGCTAACCTCACCTTACCAACTGTATGGAGAAAGTACCATACCCTTGTTATTTTTTATCTCTTTCTTTGCGAGTTGGACTTGCCAATGATTTCTTTCGATGCTTGCTTTTCACATGTTAGTTTAGGCAGCCTACTCTCCTTTGTCTTGAAAGATTTCAATGATGGCTCCCTTTTGAACCCCTTTTGTGTCTATGTTGTACCACTATTTTTTATTGTCTTATCTTATGGTGGGTGCAATAATTGTATTATTGTTTTAATTGTTGGGTGTTAGATTTTTGGATCTTATGTCCAGCAGGCTACTTGTGAGGTTGTTGGCTATTTGTTGGCTTTTCTTTTTCTGATTTCTTTTGCTGTTTGCAACCAGGCTGTAGCTGATCACCACATGTTTGTGGTCTATCTAAACTGCTGCTATTTTTTCCATCTTGATTCAGTTAGACTTGTCCAGATAACTATGATTATACCATTACCTACTTGGAAATTAACTTATGTGTTTATTGAATGGGTGGCATGGCCGCTTCTTTGTTATTCTTTGTCTTGGTTGTTGGCTGAACTGGATTATCGGGTTTTATGCCAAGAAAGATGCTACCGGGGTTGTCTCTCATGTCCAGCAGGCTGCTTTTGGGGCTATTTTTTTGATTGCTTTTGCTAACCTCACCTTCCCAACCTATAAGAAAAGAAACTGCAATACCCTTGTTATTATTATTGTCTCTTTGCAGGATTAGACTTACTTAATGATTTCTTCCCAATCTGCTTTTACTGAGGATGTTGGTTTAGCTGCAAGCCTGCTCTTCTTTGTTTTGAAGGATTTCAATGATGGCTCTCTTTGAACCCCTTTTGTATCTATATTGTACCTCTCTTTTTTTTATCTTATGGTGGGTGCAATAATTGTATTGCTATTTTAATTATTGGTATTTGGATTTTGGTCTTATGTCCCGCCTTTGAGGTTGTTGGTTGTTCTTTGGCGATTGTTTTGATTATTTTTTCTTTGTTCCAACCGTGCTGATCGATGTTTATGGTATATTGTCTGCTATTTTTTCATCTTGTTTATTAGACTTGTGCAAATCACTGATTATGCTATTACCTACTTGGATATTATCTTATGCATCTATTCTAAATGGGTGGTTTTATTATGCTTATTTCTTTGTCTTGGTTGTTGGTGACTGATTATCGGGTTTTATGCCAGTATTTATCGGGTTGTCTCTCGATTGTCCTTATTTGGAATTATTTGTGGTGGGAGCGACTTATTACTTGGCTGGTAATCTTTGTTGTATTCCCATCTTGGCTCTAGACTTATTTCTGTGGGTTTGGGTTATGCTATCTTGCTTTACACTTGCTGGTTATTAACTTCTATAATGATTATTAACAAGGGGGTTGTTAACATATGCATTGCTTCTAATCTACTTATTCTGATTGGGTACCTTTTTTTGGGCTATATTCTTGGGCTGTATACCATGACTGTAAGTTTCATATATGTCCCATATGTTTAGGATGGAGTTAATTACATGCATTTTGATTTGCCTTGCTGGATTTCAGTAGGCTTTTCAACTAGTTGTATATTGCTTCTTTCCTCTACCTGGCCTTTTCTGTTGTTTTCCTGTGGTGGGTTTTCATGCTAGCCTAATTAAATTCTTGGCTCTGGTAAAAAATAAGGTGGATCTGGCAAAGATGGTTCATTTTCATATGTGTAGGGATTCTCATGCCATGGTGACTATATTGATGATATTTATTCTACATGGGATCCCCTTTGCCATTCTGCTCTTTACTATATCATTTTATATTATGTTTATGGCTTTATTTAGGTTTGCCGGTACTAATGCTCAAAAGACATTCAACAAATGGTTATTATCTTTCCACAGGTTTGTCGGCTATGATGGTTGTGATAATTTCACTCCTTTTTGGTTTGGTAGTAGCTCTTGTGATGTAACCCTTCCGCTGAAGTTTGGATGCTCATATTTGCATCGCCCCAATTTGTGTGGTGAGCTCTCTCATACACTTCTTTATAATCCTTCTCAGTTTATCCTGTTTTCAATTTTCATGTTGTCTGTATTACTTTAACTGTGCTAATTTCTATCTTTCTATAATTTTGCAGGTGCATTCCTCTTGTTCTCTTGCAGGTTTCTCCCTAGTGTCATGCACTCTCTCATCCTGAAGAGCTTTGGCCCAGATCTATTTATTGGGTCATCTATATTAATCAATTTGTATCTTTTGCATTCCTTTACTCTTTTATTTTGCTTTTGGTTGTACTTAGATAGGGGATTTACTCTTGATTGTAGCTCTTGAGTGGTTGTAGTTTATCCCCTGTTAAGGACCTTCTAACCCTCTTTTTATGGCAATAAAATTCCCCCTATATGAGGTTTCCCAAAAACAAAAACAAAAAAAAAAAATTGCTAAACCTAAACCCAAACCCTAAAACTAAACCCTAAAACCTTCAACTAAAGCCAAACCTAAACCTAATTCTAAACCATAAATAACCCAATCCCAAAGATAACTCTAACCAACCTTAAACCCCTAAACCTAAACCTAAATCCACACTAAACCTTAAACCCACCAACCCTGAATAAATTAACCTACTACCCTAACCCTACCAAAACTGGACTTAAACCTTCATACCACAAATCCTGACCTGACTAACCTGCACTAATAAGCCCTAAATCCTACCTAATCCCACCATTAACCTGACCCTAAACCTCAAAACCTACCCATGGCTAAACTAAATAAAACCTAACATAACTATAAACCTAAATAAAACAAATTAAAACTTAAACCAAGATAAAATAAAATATAAAACCTAAATTAAAACCTAAACTAAAACCTAAAAAAAGAATAAAATAAAAAAATAAAAACTAAACTAAAATAAAATAAATAGAAACCTAAATTAAACAAAATAATAAAAAACCTAAATAAAATAAAAACTAAACTTAAAATAAAAATAAAATAAGCATAAAATAAAATAAAATATAAACTAAATAAAAACCTAAACCTAAAAAATAAACTTAAAATAAAACCTAAAAATATATAAATAATAAAACCTAAACATTAAACTAAATAAGACCTAAACCTAAAATAAAAATAAAATAAACTTAAACCTAAACTAAAATAAATAAACCTAAATCTAAACCTAAAATAAACTAAACCTAAACATGAACCTAAACCCCAAATAATATAAAATAAACTAAAATAAACCCCTAAACAAAAAATAAAACCTAAAATAAACTTAAAATAAAATGTAAAACCTAAACCTAAAAAAATAAAATAAACACCTAAACCTAAACCTATAATTGAAAAATAAAACTTAAACCTAAAAAATAAAATAAAATAAAAATAAACCTAAACCTAAACCTAAACTTAAAAAATAAACTAAAATAAAAAACCTAAACTAAAATAAAAAAAACTAAAAATAAATAAACTAAATAACAACAACAACAACAATCCATTATCCCACTAAGTGGGGTCAGCTACATGAATCCTTCATTGCCATTGTGTCCTATTATGTGTTAAATTCTCATTCAATTCAAGTATACTAAGGTCATTTTATATACATCTTAACCATGTCTTTTAGGTCTACCTCTACCTTTCTTAACATAAAGAAAATCTATTATCTACTCTTAAAGGTCTGAACGCTTTATATGGCCAAACCATCTAAGGCCACTCTATCTAACTAGAGCTACTCCAACTTTTTCCCAGAACATACACATTTTACATTTTATCTCTAAGAGTAAAGCCACTCATCCACAAGCATCCTCATCTCCAACTTAACTTAGTCTCATGCTTCTCTTTTGTTGGCCAACATTCTGCAGCATAAATCATTGCAGGTCTTACCACCATCTTATAAAATTTTCCCTTAAGTTTAAGTAGTACTCTTCTATCACACAATAGGCCAGATGCATTACTCCACTTCAACCATCCAACTTCAATTCTACTAAAAAACATCTCCATCTATTTCACCATCATTTTGAACAATATATCCTAAATATCTAAATCACTCTTTAATGACTTGTTCACTAATGTCACCACCACTATAACTTCTATAACTAAATTTACACTCCAAAATAAACTAAACTAAATAAAAAATAAAATGAACCTAAAAGAAAAAAAATAAAATAAAATAAAATAAAAAAAATAAACTAAATAATTTAAATCCTAAAACCTACTAGTTTACTTAATTTAAAGAAATAATAAAATACTAATATAATAAAAATAATAAAATAATAATAAAAACCTTAATCCTCAACCCTAAACCCTAAAACTAACCCTAAACCCTAAACCCTAAACTCTAAACCTTAAAACCCTAATCACTAAACCCTAAACACTAAACCCTAAGCCCTAAACCCTAAAACTCTAAACCTTAAACCCCAACCCCTAAACACTAAACCCTAAACCCCAAAAACCTAAAAACCTAAACTAAATGTAAATAAAACCTAAAAAAATAACTAAAAAATAACCTAAACCTAAATAAAATTAAATAAATAAAATAAAATAAAAACATAAACCTAAAGAAATAATAAAAAATAAAATAAACAAAATAAAATAAATAAAACTTAAAAACTAATAAAAATAAAATAAAAATAAAAAAACCTAAATATAATAAAAAATAAACGTAAAAAAAATAAACCTAAAATAAAATAACATAAAAACTAAATAAAAACCTAAACCTAAAAAATAAATCTAAAAGTAAAACTGACAAATAAATGAAAATTAAAACCTAAACCCTAAACTAAAAAAACCTAAACCTAAAATAAACAAAATAAAACAACCTAAACCAAACTAAAATAAAATAAACTAAATAAATAAACCTAAACCTAAACTAAATATAATAAAGTAAACTAAAATAGACCCAACTAAACTAGAATAATAAAACCTAAAATAAACCTAAAACTTAAACCTAAAAATAAAATAAGAACCTAAACCAAACCTAAAATAAAAATAAAACTTAAACTTAAAATAAAATAAAAATAAAATAAAAAAAACAAAAAACATAAACCTAAACCTAAAAAAATAAACTAAAATAGAAACCTAAACTAAAATAAATAAACCTAAGATAAATAAACTAAACTAAATAAAAAATAAAATAAACCTAAATAAAAATAGAAAATAAAATAAACTAAATAAACTAAACATCTGGGTTTTAATTAAAAAAAAATCCTAAACCTTAAACCCTTAACCTATAAATCTAACCCTAAAAACCCTACCTCCTAAACCCTAAACCACCCTGAGTTAAAACCCAAACTAAACCTGATCCTAATCCAACCACCCAAACCTCCTACCACTAAACTAACCTAAACTAAACTGAGCCATAAATCCTCCCTCTCCTACTTTTCCTGATGACCCTACCACCAAACCACTATCTAAACTATCCTAAACCTAAATAAATTAAACCCACAAATCCTATATAAAAACTACAGATCTAAACCAAACTGGTTCTAAACCCTCCACACCAACACTAAACCATAAACCTTAAACTTTAATCCATAAACCTACCCCACCCACCCTTAAACCTTAACCTAAATGGACCACACTAAAAATAAGAACTTAAACTTAAATTAAATAAAAGTGAAAAATAAAATAAATAAATAAAAACAATAAAATAAAATAAAAACCCAAACTCAAACCTAAACTTTAACCTAAATAAATAAATAAAAACTAAACTAAACTAAAATAAATAAAAAACTAAACTAAGCTAAGAAATAAAAAACCTAAACAAAATAAAAACTAAACCTAAAATAAAATTAAAATAAACCTAAAATAAAATAAAGTTAAAACTAAATAAAAACCTAAACCTAAAAAATAAACCTAAAAATAAATAAACAATAAACCCTAAACTAAAAACAACCTAAACTTGAAATAAAAATAAAATAAACCTAAACATAAACTAAAATAAACTAAACTAAAATAAAAAATTTAAACCTAAACCTAAACTTAAACCTAAACTCTAAATAAAATAAAACAAACTAAAAATAGACCTAAAAATAAAAAATAAAATAAAATAAAAACCTAAACTAAAATGAAAAAACCTAAAATAAATAAACTAAATTTCAACAACAATAACAACAACAAGCCATTATCCCACTAAGTAGGGTCAGCTACATGAATCCTTCTTCTCCATTGTGTCCTATTATGTGCCAAATGCTCATTCAATTCAAGCATACTAAAGTCATTTTTTATACATCTTAACCATGTCTTTTTAGGTTAACTTCTACCTTTCTTAACATAAGGCAAATCCAATGCATCTACTCTCCAAACCGGGTCTTTGGATGGCTAGTGCTTTATGTGGTCACGCCATCTAAAGCCACTCTCTCTAATTTTATCTACCACTAGAGCTACTCAAACTTTTTCCTGAACATACACATTCCGCATTTAATCTCTAAGAGTAAAGTCACTCATCCACCTAAGCATCCTTATCTCTTGCAACATTTAACTTAGTCTCATGCTTCTCTTTTACTGGCCAACATTCAGCACCGTAAATCATTGCAGATCTCACCATCATCTTATAAAATTTTCACTTAAGTTTAAGCGGTACTTTTCTATCACACAGTAGGCCAGATGCATTCCTCCACTTCAACCATCCAACTTGAATTCTACGAATAACATGTCCATCTATTTCACCATCATTTTGAACAATAAAGCCCAAAAGTCTGAATCGCTCACTCTTTTTAATGACTTGATCACCTAATGTCACAACACTATCACTATAACTTCAACAACTAAAATTACACTCCATAAATAAATTAAACTAAATAAACATAAAAATAAATCTAAACAAAAATAAAAAATAAAATAAACTAAAATAAATAAAATAAACTAAATAAACCAAAACTAACTTAATTAAAAAAACTAACCCTAAAACTAACCCTGAATCCTAAACTCTGAACCCTAAATCCTGAACCCTAAACTTACAACCCTAAACCCTAAACCTTAAACCCTCAACCTTAAAACCCTAAACCCTAAACAGTAAACCCTGAGCCCTAAACCCTAAAACCCTAAACCCTAATCCCTATAACCTAAACCCTAAACCTTAAACCCTTAAACCTACAACCATAAACCCTAAACTCTGAACCCCAAACCCTAAACACTAAACCATAAACCCTAAAAACCTAAAAATCCTAAACCTAAACTAAATAAAACCTAAAAATAAAATAAATAAATAAACGTAAACCTAAATAACATAATAAAATAAAATAAAATAGAAACATAAACTAAAACCTAAACCTAAACATAAAAATAAAATAAAATAAAAAATAAAAACTAAACTAAAATAAAATAAATAAAAACCTAAACTAAAATAAAATAAAATAAACCTAAAAATAAAAAACCCAAATAAAATAAAAACTAAACATAAAATAAAAATAAAATAAACCTAAACCCTGAACCCTAAATCCTAAACTCTAAAAACCTAAAAACCTAAACCTAAAGTAAATAAAACCCAAAAAAAAACCAAAACCTAAATAAAATAAAATAAAAACTTATACTAAAATCCAAACCTAAACCTAAAAAATATAATAAAATAAAAAATAAATAAAATAAATAGAAACCTAAACTAAACTAAAAAAATAAAATAAAGCTAAGAATAAAAGACCTAACTTGAATAAAAACTAAATGTAAAATAAAATAAAAATAAACCTAAAATAAAATAAAATAAAAACTAATTAAAAACCTTAACCTAAAAAATAAAACCCAAAGCCTAAACTAAAAAAGAAAAATTAACCTAAAATAATAATAAAATAAACAAAATCAAATAAACTTAAACCTTAACTAAAATAAACAGAACTAAAATAATTATAACCTAAACCTAAAACTAAAATAAACTAAACCTAAACCCTAAACTTAATAAAATAAAATAAACTAAAAATAAACCTAAACCTAAACTAAAAAATAAAACTTAAAATAAACCTAAAATAAAAACCTAAAACCTAAACCTAAGAAAATAAAATAAAAACCTAAACCTAAACCTAAAAATAAAAAATAAAATCTAAACCTAGAAAAAAAAAAAAAAAACTAAACTAAAAAATAAACTAAAATAAAAAACCTAAACCAAAATAAATAAACCTAAAATAAATAAACCAAGCAAACTAAAAATAGAAAATAAGCCTAAATAAAAATAAATTAATAAACAAAAATAAATAAAAAATAAACTAAATAAAGTAAATAAACCTAAACCTTCTAGTTTACTTAATTTTTTATTTTAAAAAAAAAACCTTGAAACTTAAACCCTAAACCCTAAACCCTAAACATACAACACTAAACCCTCAACCCTAAACCCTAAACCCTAAACCCTAAACCCTAAGCCTAAACTTTAAACCCTAAAAGCATTAACCCTAAACCCTAACCCTAAACCCTAAACCCTAAATGGTAAACCCTAACCATAAACCCTAAACCCTAAACACTATACCCCAAATCGTAAACCTAAACTTAAAGTAACTAAATAAATTAAAAAATAAACCTGAACCCTAAAACCTAATAAACCTAAACCTAAACCCTAAGAATAGTGTAACCTTGATGATAAGATCGATCAACCGTGCTCGATAGATCTAGCAATGGAGGCAAAGAAAGGCGACATCGAGTGGTGGTTGGAGATCCTGAGGTGCCGTGTGGGAGGTGGTGGTGAGAAGTGGTGGTGGCGGCGAGATCCGGATATGATGGTGGATCCCCGCTAATCGAGAGGTGGTTCCGTGGGAACTAGAGAAACTGTAGAATGGTCAATCCAATCTGTTGCTTATGGAACTGTGTCTTTACATTAAAGACGGTTCTAGTTATCTAGGGTTTTAGCTTTTTTATATGTGTGTTCATTTTTATCTATGTCATTGCTTGTGTCTTAGAAAACTTAGTGTGTTACTTGGATAATGAAATTGAAAAGAAGAAATGTTGAATCTGAATTTTTCTCTAAATAAAGCATGAAGCCTAAACCTAAAACCTAAACCCTAAACCCTAAACCCCTAAAAACCCTTAACCCTAAACCCTAAAACACTAAAACATAAACCCTTTTCCCTAAAACCTAAACCCTAAACCCTAAAGCCTAAACCCTAAACCCTAAACCTTAAACCCCAAACCCTAAATCCTAAACCCTAAACTCTCAACTAACCCTAAACCCTAAATCCCAAATAGCTAAAACCTGAAACCTAAACTAAATAAAACTTAAAAATAAAATAAATAAAAGAATTTAAATAAAAATAAAATAAAATAATAAAATAATATAAAAACCTAAAATAAAACCTAAACCTAAACCTAAAAGGAAAATAAAATAAAAAATAAAAACTAAAAAATAAAATACCTAAATATAATAAAAACTAAAACTAAAATAAAAAAATAAACCTAAAATTAAATAAAATAAATAATAAATAATAACCTAAACCTAAAAATAAACTTAAGAATAAATAAAGAATAAAACCTAAACCCTAAACTAAAAAAACATAAACCTAAAGTAAAAATTAAATAAACCTAAACCTAAGTAAAATAAATAAAACTTAAAGCTAAACTTGAAATAAACTAAACCTAAACCTAAACCTAAACACTAAAAAAAATAAAATAAATTAAAAATAAACCTAAAACTAAATTAAAAAATAAAACCTAAAAATAAACCTAAAATAAAAACCTAAAACCTAACCCTAAAAAAATAAAATAAAACCCTAAACCTAAACTTAAAAATAAAAAAAAAATAAAACCTAAACAAAAAAATAATAATAAAAGTAAAACTAAACTAAAAAATAAACCTAAACCTAAACTTAAACTTAAACAAAATAAACTAAATAAACCTTAACCTACCAGTTAACTTTATTTAAAAATTGATAATAATAATAATATTAAATAAAGCTAAATTAAAAAACCTAACCCTAAACCCTTAACCCTAAACCTACAAACCTAAACTCTAAACCCAAAAAATTAAAACCCTAAATCCTAAACCCTAAACCCTAAACAATAAACTAACCCTAAACCCTAAGCTAACCCTAAACCCTAAACCCTAAAACCTACAACCCTAAACTCTTCACCCTAAACCCCAAACTCTAAACACTAAACCTTAATCCCTAAAAACATAAAAACCTAAACCAAAACTAAATAAAACCTAAAAATAAAATAAATCAAAAAACCTAAACCTAAATAAATTTAAAAAAATAAAAAATGAAGACCCAAAAAAAAACCTAAACTTAAACTTAAACCTAAGCCTAAACCTAGATATACAAATATAATGAAATAAAAAATAAAAATAAAACTAAAATAAAATAAATAAAAACTTAAAGTAAACTAAAAAATAAAATAAACCAAAAATAAATAACCTAAATAAAATAAAACTAAACCTAAGATAAAAATAAAGTAAGCCTAAAATAAAATAAAATAAAAACCTAAACCTAATAAATAAACCTAAAAATAAAACCTTAAAATAAATAAAAAATAAAACCTAAACCCTAAAATAAAAAAAATGTAAACCTAAATTAAATAAAATAAAATAAACCTAAATGTAAACAAAAATAAACTAAACTAAAATAATAAAACATAACCTAAAACTAAAATAATCTGAACATAAACCCTAAACAAAATAAAATAAAATAAACTAAAAATAAACATAAACCTAAACTAAAAAATAAACCTAAAATAAAAACCTAAACATAAAAAATAAAATAAAAACCTAAACCTAAGCCTAAAAATAAAAAAACAAACCTAAACCTAAAAAATAAAGTTAAAATAAAATTAAACTAAAAAAACATAAACATAAACCTAAACCTAAAAAATAAGCTAAAATAAAAAACCTAAACTAAAATAAAGAAACTTAAAATAAATAAACTAAACTAAATAAAGACAAAAATAAACCTAAATAAAAAGAAAAAAATAAAATTAATAAAAATTAATAAAAAATAAACTAAATAAACCTAAACCTACAGGTTTACTTAAATTAAAACAAAAAATGAAAAAAACCTTAAACCCCAAACCATAAACACTAAACCTTAAATCCTAAACCCTAAACCCTAAACCCTAAAACTAACCCTAAACCTACAACCCTAAACTCTAGACCCTAAACCCTAAACCTACAACCCTAAATGGTAACCTCTTGGATTTGGGCCAACAAGTCCATAGTGTACTTGTTAGTGATGGAGCTTTGGCTTTAATAACCTTATAGGACCCAATGATTTAGTTTATAACTAGCTTAGAGTCACTGAAGATGTTGGTGTTCTAGATGCCTAGAGTAATGGCTAATTGTAGACCGACAATCAGAGGCTCATATTTGGCTTCATTGTTGGTCCAAGGATTAGACAGATGATATGAGAATCTCATCACATCCCAGTTTAGAGTTAAGAGAAATATTCCTACCCCTGCCTATCCTAGAATAGTAGATTATAGTTATTCTCCTCTTTGAGAGGAAGCCGCACCATCAAAGTACATCTCCCAACAGTGAATGCTAGTATCCCTTAAGTTCATGATTTATTCATTGGGGAGATCATCACTAAGCGAAGAGTCAGCTAGAAGTGGGTGTGTTGCTTATAAATTCATTAGCGCTTATCCTTTCACTGCACAGAGGAGTATGAAGGTAATGTCAAACTGTGAAATGATCATGGACCGTTGTGCCAACCATCTGGATAGCATTGGCTATGTCATGAGATACTATATTAGATTAATCCTAGAGATTAAGCTCACCTTATAAGGAAGCATGTAGTGTTGTAGCTTTTTGAATACAAAGATTAAAGCTAAGCAATGCTTTTCAATGAGTGGATAATTAGCCTTAGTAGGGATTAGATGACTATTGAGATAGTAGAGTGTGTTTTCCTTCCCTTCATCATTGGCTTTGGCCAACAAAGCAGCAAGGGAGTCATCTAATGCAGAGTGTAAAGTATGAGCGGCTTGCTTGAGATAGGGGTTGTTAGAACTGGTGGCAACATCAGGTAATGCTTAATGTCTTCAAAGGCATGCTCACACTTGTCATCCCACTAGAACTTGCCATCCCTTTTGATAAGTTGGATATCCCAACTACCCTTGGAATGATCTGAATTGAGTTAAACTTTTATTGGTGGCATTTCAAATATTGCCTTGATCTTCTCCAGAATGATTTCAATTCCCTAGAGTGGGACAACAAACCCAAGGAATTTCTCTGAAGCTACTCTCAATGTACACTTCAAGGGGGGGTTAATTTTGAGGTTAAATTATCTTAACTGTTTGAAAAATACTCTCAAGTCAAAGAGATGGTCTTTTCTTTCTCTACTTTTGACCACGAGATCATCGACATAGCACTCGACTTGATGATGCATGAGTTCATCAAAGATTCGAGTCATAGCCCGTTGGTATGTAGCACCATCATTTTTAAGTCTAAAGGCATGACCTTATAGCAATACATTCTGATCGGGGTTCTAAAAGCAATATTTCTTTCATCTTTAGGGGCCATCTTTATTTGGTAATATCTAGATGAGCCATCCATGAAAGAAAAGACTGCATGAGATGAGGAAATGTACACTATCAGCTCTGAGATTGGAAGTGGAAATTCATCTTTTGAACATGCCTTATTTAAATCCATAAAATTGATGCATATGTGAATTTGGCCATTCATTTTTTTAATTGGGATGATGCTGGCTAACAAGGTAGAGTATTTTTCTTCTTAGATGAAGCCAACATCAATCAATTTCTTGAATTCATAAATGACATGTTGTTCTGTGTCTAATCACATGCATCTAGGAGCTTGCTTGATAGGGTTAGTAGTAAGCTCTATTACTAGTTTATGGATCACTATGTCAGGAGCCAATCCAGGCATCTCTTCAAAACACCATGCAAAGTAGTCCTTAAACTAAGTCAATAGCCTAACTAAGTCATTGGTTTTGATTTCATTCAATAAATAACTGATGTCTATTGGGCGTGGATCTTCTTCAGTTCCTAAGTTGATTTCCTTAAGCTTATCAATGGTTGACTTTATCTCTTCTTTGAACTCTAGCACTACATTTTTGACTTCAAAATCATCAAGATCATCTGAAGCCTCTAAGCACAATTCCTTATATGAATTAATGTGATTTGAAAAGAACCTATAAAATTCCAAATGATTGGTAATTACTAAGCAGTAATCATCATCATCGACTGGACCCATTGTACCGAATCCTCATCCCGGTCTTGATTGAAAGCTTTTATATTTGTTCTTCCATATTCTCTTGAAGTAGTCTAACCAAGTTAAAATTTATATATGTATCTATGTATATATGCTCCAATAGTTGTATGCTTAATTTTAGTATCTAGCACTTTCTCCGCTATATAATTCAAGCTATGGGTGTCAAAAAAATCAACTCGACCCGAACTCAACTCAAAAAATTTGAGTATAGCTTGACTTGATTAGTGTTCCAGTCAAGTTTGGGTCAAAAAACTAGGACGATTATTATTTATGTAACATTTGAGTTAACCCAAATAACCTAAAAATAATCTATATATGACCCAATTACCATTCATGTTTGGTTTAGGCTAGTTAGATAATTTAATTGAGATAAATAGACCATATTTGAGTTAATCTGATCATGTTGATTCAAAAAAATTACAATCTGTATAATAAATGGGTCAAGTTTTGGATTACATTATAATAATTGACATTATATTATAAGTTTCTCCATATCTTAATCCAAATCTATATTATAAGTGCTTAATCCAAAATTATAATGTAATCTATATATGGGTCAAGTTTTGGATTATATTATATAGATTTGGATTACATTATAATTTTTCTAGGAGACACTTGTAAAGAATAAACGATTAGATTTGTGTGGTGTGAAAGTGCTTTCTCCCATTTTGTGGGGTCATAAGTTTATATTGTTCTTTCTTCTTTGTAAGTGCAGAAGGTTCTTCCTTGATTATATTATTGATGTCGGTCATGATTTTATGGATAATTTTGCTTCTCAATCAAGTTATCATAGTCATCATGTGGCCTACTGTGGGCTCCAAAAATTTGCCATCGACCTCTCGACAATATTGCATTGAAGAGAGTATGATTTGAAGAATGTCGGTGTAATTTTTAGAAGGCAGATGAGATAGTAGATAAGACACTACCCAGAGATTTCATCCTCATTTGGTGAGGACTTGAGATCTGGTTCCAGGTTTCCTATAAGCGCAAGCCCCAATAGTTAATTACCACTCTCAATAAGTGAGAGAGGACTTTCGATTAATGCTAGTCATTAGATCGCTTAATGCGTAGCGTATAGTAGCAGCATATGGAGTTTCAGAATTTAGATTATAAAATTCATCATTTCAGTTTAAATAGGATGGTTGGGGGAATGATGATGTGCTCGATCTAGATCCTATGGTTTCGTCATCCTGGTCCATCATGGTCCTTAGTCTACTTAGTCAGAGGAGATAGTCGACCCAACCTGACAGAAGGATCCTCATCAGCAACACATGGGTTACGTCATCCAAGAAATCCTTATAGGCCTAGGGTGGTGTTTGTCTAAGGAGACAGGCTTAAGTCTACTTTAGCTAACAGAGGGTTATTTGCCCTATCAATTATACTCTATGATTCACAACTCAAAGGGCAGAGCCATTGGGGAGCATATGGGCTACGATCGTCATCATAATATAATGGAGCCTGACTGGCCAAATCATACGATCAGAGGACTCTGGTCATAACTGCATCATCTGTGGAGCTTGCTAGCCAAGCCATGTAGTCAGAGGACACGGGCCACGTCCTTACTGGCATGAGATTGATTGAGAGTGAACATAGCAAAACACTTGATTTGATATTAACTCCTTTGTGAGCAAGAGCTTTCTTAATCTGTCACCCTCGACAAATAGTTACACAAGGTGGATAAATTGAGTTTGATTTTAAGTTTTTAATGATAAAATTCCATTTAACCAGTTTCAGATTGCTACTTAAAAATTGATTAATTAGAATATATTTAAGAGCTTTAGATCTTGTCAATTATGTTTAGCTTTTAATAGAGGATTAGATCTACTGTCACCTGATAGAATCAGTTTCTTAGATATTTTACTGATTTGAAACTTTTATTATAGGTTTTTAGGTTTTGTTAACCCGGACTCAATCCTAAGACTAAATCTGAAAGCAACCCATGTAGCATCCTCAAACACTTGAATATAAACATTCAGCATAATGTCAGGGCCCATATGGGTGATTAGTAATTTGGGTAATTTTATTTATGAATTATAAGATTGATTTTGTATTTTCCTTTTATTTCAATTTAGTCTGCATAGCCTTTTCATACATTAAAATTTACACTTGAAATCTCTATGTCCGAGCACATGTAGGTTTTTATAGCTTAGTTAAATTCATCTAATTAATGAAATCATTGATTTTAAAAATCATAATTAGAATGAAATTTTTTAATTTTTGATTGAAGGAAGTCTTCCCTATGATTTTTATAGATTTTGATTTAGTATCACCTTCTGTCTGCTTGTACAAAGAATTACAGATCCGGTGACGAAGAAGGCATTTTGATTTAGATTGTAGTTTAAAACATTTCTTGCATTTAGTTTACTTATTGAGTTTTTGTAGTTCTCCCAACTTGATTATGTTTAATTTATATAACTTTAATAAGTTATACTAATTTCAGTATTTATTGCTTTAGCCTTACACATGCTTGTTAGTTAGCATAGTAGTCATCTCCATATTCATATAAGAGTTATTAAACCTAATTTAGATTCATCCTTAACTATACACCAAGCTCTATATTTATTTGAAAAATTAGACTTTAAGTTTATTACAAGTCCCTTATGAGTTTGGCATTCATCTCCCCAAGTTTCAATTAAGACTTATTTAATTTTGAAGAATTTGAATAAATAAGAACTCACTTTATCGCTTCAATTTAAGCCATAGAGAATTGCAATTAGAGTTTCTGAGTTTAATATTAGCCTCCTCAAATTTTACTTATATTTTAAATGAGTGTTCTATTCTTTTCAAAATTTTCTTTAAAGGTTCTCCCCCTATTTCTCTTTGATTTAACATTTCTCTTCATATTTATCATATATTCTTTTGTTTGACTTAAGTTTAGGAAATTTCTATTTGAATTTGTTTAAGTCTTGAATTTTAGTCTAAATTTCGGCAGCCTCCCAAAGATCATCCTCAGGGGTGCATCGAGTGTTTTGGCTTTCTGCACGCCTCATGAGTAATGAGTGGTGTCTTGCGACACTGTAGCTAATTTTTTATCTCGTCGCATCCTCATGAGCACGACGAGGCCTCCAAACCTAAAAGAAGATATACAATGTAATATATATTCATTCCCCCATTTTTTCTAAGCCTAGAAATTAGACAAAATTTTGGCAGCATTTCGTCTAAGGGGAACAACATCTAACAGATGTTGGCTTACTCGGTACGACCTCATGAGCATAGTGAGCGGTGTCTTATGACACCACAGCTAGTTTTTCATCTCGTCACGCCCTCATGAGCACGACGAGGCCTTCAAACTTGCAAAGAAACACAAGCATGTATATATATCCACATTCACACATCCCACATATTTTGACTCATTTTTTTGCGCATTGCAATGAATGGCAAGGGAACGGGGTTAGACGTGCTGAAAACCAAGAGAAGAACCCGCCTCATGACGGTGTTCTTCACTGGTTGCGAAGAAGAGAAAGGTCAAAAAGAAGAGCTGTTTGGCTGTAGGGATAGTGGAAATGTTGAAAACCTAGAGAAGAACTTGCCTCATGACAGTGTTGCTTCTCAATTTTCATCATTTACAAGGAAAAAAAGAGGGGTTGTTTGGCTACAGGGGTAGTGGAAATGCCGAAAACCTAGAGAAGAACCTACCTCTTGATGATGTTTCTTCTCAGTTTTCATCATTTGCAAGGGAAGAAAGAGGAGTTATTTTGCTGCTAGGGGTAGTGGAAATGTCAGAAACCTAGAGAATAACCTGCCTCATGACAGTGTTGCTTCTCGGTTTCTGTTGTTTGCAAGGGAAGAAAGAGGAGCTATTTGGCTACAGGGGGTAGTGGAAACACCATAAACCTAAAGAAGAACCCGCCTCATGATGGTATTCTTCTCTGGTTCTGGTGAAGCGGATTTGGAAAGGAAGGATTGGCTAGGAGGTTGATGCCAGAAATCGAAAGAAGAACCGCCTCATGACAGTGTTCTTCCCCGGTTACGGTGAAGTGGATTTGAAATGGATTAAAATAAAATTATTAGAATATTAGAAGAAAATATTTATGTAGATTTCTTTCTTCTCCACTTCTGCTCATTTTAAATGATCAATAAAATAATTCATTCAAAGATAAGTTTTTCTTCTCCTTTTCTTTTTTGTTGCTTCCCACTTGAATATATAATATATATATATATATATATATATATATATATATATATATATATATATATATATATATATATATATATATATATATATATATATATTTATTTATTTATTTATTTATTTATTTATTTATTTATTTCATATTGTAAATCCGACATGGTTGATATTTTTTATTTCATTTAGGCCCCCTTTTATAAGGATCGATTTAGTTTGAAAGCGTGCAAAAAATAATTTATTCAGAAAGAATGTGCATTGATCAATATAATCAACTAGTTCTACAATATTATATATATATATATTGGCAATATAATATTTCTCTTTAAGAAAAAATACTCAACTAGGCTAAACAAAAGTTGCAAATAAACATCATATATTTTTTTATAACTTCATTATAATTAAAAGTAAATATATAATTATTATGAAAATATAATTTTTTTAAAAGCTGATTTGAATATTATAATAGGTAAAAAGGAATAGCTCTAATGGTGAGGTAAAACAGTCTTTCTGGACTCAGCAACATCAAGCTCCACCACCATATAGGAGATAGCTTGAAATACTATCCTCTAGAATACATAAAGTTCTTAAAGTAGCCAAGAAATGAGGCTTGATGAAAAGAAAATTTCAGAGGCCTGCGGTGATTGAAAATACTGAAGCTCCACCAAGGAGGTTGCCATCTCTTATAGTAACCAGTCATCGAGCCAAGTATGCTTTGTATGGTGAGCATCGGAGCGTGACACTTGGATCATGTGTCCAAGAATCTGCTGTCGAAAGGTCCTGGCAAAAAGGTAAGTGGATATGGAGGCCAAGGTCCCATAATGAAATTCTAAAGAAAGAAAGAGGTGTTACATCTCATCCACACATTCAGAAATCCACCTCAAAAATAACTTATCAGAAGTGGATACCTAAAAGAAGGGATATCACTGATAAAGATATGATGGTCGACACCCTGGAGAATCCTCTTGGGGATCCCATCGTCAATTAAATTCACCTCCACAAGAGAAGGTTGACTTTGATCATAGTTCTTTAATAGAAGAAGTGTTTGTTCCACACATTAAACCAGAGATCCACTGAAAATGTCGATCAGAAATTCATGTGCAAGAAGAAGATAATGAAGAGGACACTATGAAAGTGGAAGTTATCTATATGGTCAGAGATATAGATGAACTTTCCGCCAAAGACCATCGAGTAATATGGATCCAGAACCCAACTCAAGTTGACATTTATGAAGAAGAGTCTTCACAGAAGCAAGTAGAAGATGGATCTTCAATCTCTACTGAAGAGGAAGAAGAAGAAGATCAAAATGAGAAAGAGATCATGGGTGTTGAAGTTATTTATATAGTTGAACCAGGAAATGATCAGCCTGGTACACACTTTTATAATCAACATCATCGTTCAGCCCTAGCAACAGTTGCCCCTGCAAATGCACAAGGAGAAGGACAGTCAAGTTCTTCCCCTGAAGATAAGCAATGAGCTGAACAATAACAAGAAATTGAGGAAGAAGAAGAGCCTATACTTGTTGACACCATGGCGCTAGCTAGAGAGCAAAGATAAATGCAGTGTCAAATGGAAGTCAAAGATAAGAAAATTGCACAGCTTAGTACCAAGATGAATGATAGGTTAGTACAAATGAATATCATGATGGATATATTACAGAAGAATATCACATCAACTGCAACACCTGCTTTGTCTACTAATCAACAAGTAGCTAATAATACAACCTCTATACCACCAGTCACTCTAGTACCTCAAGTTCTTGCAATACATGTTATACCTAAAGTGAGGAATGAAGTTAACCAACTACCTCTTCAGTTGATAATTCAAAATATGCCTAGCACACCTATAACAGTAATAACTGCTCAGCTAGAAATAATAATTAATGAAAAGATAAAGGCAGTTATAGCTTCAGAGCAAGGTAAAAAATTGGTGAGTAGGGGTCACCCTTACCCAACTGAATATGATCAAGTGTCATACCTGAAAGGTTACTCAGTGCTAAAATTTAATACTTTCAGTGGGCTTGGTAACCCAAAGTAATATTTAGCCCAATTTAAGGCTACTTGTGGTAACATAGGAGGGAGTGATGCGCTGCTTTTCTGTTAGTTTGTCAGTAGCCTGACCTTAGCTACTTTCAAGTGGTATGCAGAATTACCAAATGATTCGGTTAAAACCTTTACTAAGTTAGAGATAATATTCATGAAGAGGTTCACTAGTGAAATAGAGCAAATAACCATCGCTGACCTTGCCTTGCTGGAAAGGAGAAAATGTCAGCAACAATTGGAAGAAGAACATGTGATCCAATTGCTAATGGGCAATATGAATGATAAAATGACAATATTTTTATGTATGGTATCAATTACAATATTCCAAGACTTGCTTGATAGGGTGGCCAAATTTGAAAAGCTGAATCACCGTAAGTCTAAAATCTATACAGATAAATCAAGGAAAAATAAGCCTTCATACTCTTGAAGAAATGAAACTCATGCTACTTCCTATAGCTCAAATGGTGAAAAGAGGGTAATATATAATGTGGATAAATGAAAAAAAACCAATGTACAATGATGATAAGGGAAAGATGTTTGGCCATCCTAATTCACAATCAAGATTGGTATTGGGAGGCAATGATAAACCTAAGACTTTTTCAGGTGGTGGAGATCGTCCAAAACAAGCAACAAGAGATGATGAGCGAATGCGGCCATCTCTTATAGAATAGATGAATAAAGACTATTCCTTTAGAATGGATAGTGTGGCTAAATTATTTCGGCAAGCAGTCAAAGATGATCTACAATTACTAGAAATTAAAAGGCCTAAAAAAGCTGATCAAGTCAGAAATCTAAATTACTGTCCCTATCATTAGATGATCAATCATCCTATTGAAGATTATTATGTCTTCAAAGATTGGCTAGAAAGAAAGTATTGGAGAGATGAATTTACATTATCTGATAATGTTCTAGTCAACCCAAAAAAAGAGTCTGCAAGAATGATTACGTCCTCTTCTGTATCATCCATCAAAGACAGAAAGAAGGAGAAATTAGTTCAGATTGAAGAATGGGAAACAGTAGTCTCTAAAAAGACCATGAAAATGTTGAAGCAGTTAAAAGACGTCACCAGTGTTAAGTGGAAATCACCACTTACTTAAAAGAGATGCATAAACTAAGTATTTGGGCTTCTTAGCAGTATTCTGATAAGGCTACTTCTTCATAGCATGAGGAGCAGTCTATTAAACACATGCCTCATAAATCAAAGAAGTTGGCTAAGAAAAAAAAAGGTCAAGAAGAGAACAACAACTCAAAAGATTATTGACAATTTAGAGGAGTATCACCAGCCGATAAGATAACCATTTAGGCTTGCAGACTTTATGCATAAACATCGTATTGTTGAATCAAATGAAGAAGATAATAGTGAATCTTGTCCAGTAGATACATGCTGAATCACTTATGTGATATTAGATGTTCTTCAACATTAGTTATGCTGAAATGATAAGGGTAATCAGGCAGACTCGACCAACCCATCAAAATTCTTATCTAGAAAGCAAGAAGAGCCTGAAGAGTTAACATCTAAATTTTGTTTAATGACTCAACAAAAAGATAATAGTTCAGATGAAGATTTATGTTTTCCCGATAGAGAAGAGTCAGACTCATCGATATCATCATGTATGAAATGTATGAAGTTGAAAAATGAGTCTAGCCTTTTTGGTCAATCATCTAGAATAAGAAGTGAATTTGAAGAAACTACCTCTTTAGAAGAATCTGAGCAAAATAAGGTGGTTCAAGTTCAGTTGAGAAGTGGTAAAGTATTTCCACCATCATCAAAGAAGGAAGATGCAAATAAAGATAAAAGCAAATAAATTAAAGTCAACGAAGATATCTTTCTCAAAATCCTAGAATAAAGCCTAAATCAAGCGAAAAGATATATTATAATATTCTATCACATCTAAGAAAGATCCCTGCACAAATGAGTGTGTACGAGGCTCTCTTGATGTCAAAAGACCTCCGAGAAACTTTGATATAGGCTCTCAAAGATCTAAAAAGTTATGAAGCTTACTTTGTCAAAAAATGCATGACTGAATCATTACAAACTCAAGATCTCCCAGTAATCACATTTTCTGAAGAAGATCTTATGTTAGAAATAGCGGATCACAACCGTCCTTTATATGTTACTGTAGAGAGTGATGGCATCTTGATCAACTGAATATTGATTGATCCAGGTTCTTCTATTAAACTTATGAGTCTAAAAGCATTAAGTGGATTATCACTAGATATCCAACATCTTGGGAGAGATAAATTGATGGTTCATGGTTTCAATGAAGAAGGGCAGAAAATCCTGAGTTCATTTATTCTCCTGCTCAAGTTTTGGGATTTATATACAGAAGCTAAGTTTCATGCAATCGACACTAATAGGTCATTTAGAGCTCTCTTAGGTCGGGCGTGGCTGCATGAGTATGGCATGGTCCCATCAACTATGCATCAGTGTATGAAGTACCTAAAAGATGGAGAAGAGTTCAGAATTTTTGGTAACCTGCACCATTCTCCATCCATGAAGTGAAGATCTATGAAGATGTAAAATATTTCATCCCTAAAGGGCCTAAGCCAACAGAGCCTCTTAAAGCGGTAGCATCCACTTCAGGAACTAAAAAGGTACTTCACAAGTTGAAAGAGAAAAAGCAAAGAGGAAGAAAGAAGGCAATGCTGACTCTCTCTCTAAAGTACTTGATTCTACATCTAAATCAAGAAGATCAGTTCCTCATTTGGGAAGTGACACACAAGAAGAAGAAAATATTCTTGTCAAACCTAAAGAAACTTATAAACTTTCAAGAAAGGTAAAGTATGAAATAAGTGATTCTGATTCAGACTATGACTTTGAATCTTCTTATAAAAATAGAGTTCAAATGGTCGCATTAAGAAAGATAGCTCACTTGGCAGAGTCAGATGACTCCCTCAAAATTATACCCATCCCTCAACAGTACTTTAAAGAAATCACTCCACTAGAGATCCATAATAGTAAAGAATTGATAATATTCTATGTGTCGCTATTGAGTGAGAGTGGTAGAATAGAAACTCTATTTTACAAATCTGAAGAGTCTCAGCCTCACAATTTTGATCAGCCTACTCAACATGAAAATTCTGATGAGATAGTGCCAATAAGAATACTAATATACTATCTACATAAATTGTGAAGAATGATACATAAGCTTGGAATTTATATTGAAACTACTAAACATAGAACTCAAATCTTTAACAGGATGTGGAGCCAAAGAAGTCCTTAAGCATCACGAATAAGTGATAAGTTTATCACTAAAGGTCTTGGGTTCATCCACAAATCTCATCAAAATAAAGTTTGTTATAATGTAATAGAAGTTGAGATCGAAACTAATAGTGATGAAGAAGATGATCTCCATGAAATTCTTCTTACAAATGATGAAGAAGTAGAAGCCAAGTTTGCGCTTGAAGAACTCAAAGATGGTGGACAAATGACTACTATAGATGATCTCAAAGAAATCAACCTAGGAGCTGTGAATGCTCCCCGTCTAACTTTCGTCTGCGACCTTCTACCCGATGAGAAAGTTGAAGAGCTAAAAATGCTACTTTGTGATCTCAAGGATTACTTTGCCTAGACATATTCTGAAATGGTAGGCTTATCCCCTGACATAGCGGTTCATAAACTTGCCATTAAACTATATGCGACGCCTGTTAAGCAAGCTCCTCGGGGAATGAATTGGAGATTGAAGAATAGGTAATTGTAGAAACTAAGAAGCTGGTCGAAGCAAGCTTCATCTGAGAAAAGAATTATGTAGATTGGATAGCCAACATTATCCCAATTATGAAGAAGAACGGTCAAATCCGTCTCTACGTTGACTTCCGAGACCTCAGTAAGGCGTGCCCAAAAGATGACTTTCTGCTTTCAATATCAGAGCTTCTAGTGGACAATACTTCCAATTATGACATATTACCAATCATGGATGGATCATTAGGATATAATCAAATCAAGATGACACCTGAAGATGAAAGACATACATCATTTAGGATGCCAATTGGCATTTATTACTACACAGCCATTCCTTTTGGATTGAAAAATGCTGGAGCTACATGCCAAAGAGCCATGACATGTATTTTTGACAAGCTAATTCACTAGAAGGTGGAATGTTATGTTGATGATTTGGTGGTGAAGAGCTTAAATCGTGAAAATCACTTTGAAACTTGAGAATTGTATTTGAGAGAGTCAGAAAATATGATCTCAAGATGAATCCTTTAAAATATGCATTCGAGGTATCCTCCAAAAAATTCCTTGGGTATATTGTACACCATAGAGGAATTGAAATTGATCCTATTAAAATCAAGATAATTATGGAGATGCCTCCACTTAAGAGTTTGCGTCAGCTCCGTTCTTTACAAGGATAACTTGCATTCATCCATCGATGTATATTAAACCTATCAGGACACTGTCAACCATTTGTAAAGTTGATGAAGAAGGATGCTCCATTTAAATGAGACAAGGAGTGCCAAGAAACCTTCCATAGCATTAAAAGCTACTTGTTAAATCCACCAATCCTTATAACATATACTTCTAGGAAGCCCCTCATTCTATACACAACTGCATTAAAAAAATCCCTTGGAGGATTATTGGCACAATACAATGAAGAAAGTAAAGAGAATACTCTTTATTATATCAATCGAAGGTTGATAGGAGCAGAAATGAGATACTCTCCGATAGAGAAGCACTATTTGGCATTGATCTTTGCAATCCAAAATCTCCATCACCATATGTTATCTCACAAGATTACCCTCATCTCAAGGATCAATTCGCTGAAGTACTTGATGACAGGACCAGCATTGACAAGTCATTTGGCAAGATGGGTAATATTGCTTTTATAATTTGATATCACATACATTCCATAGAAAGCAGTGAAGGGACAAGTCTTAGCAGATTTTCTAGCTGTACATCCCATCCATGCAGACTCTTCTCTTAATGACGATTTTCTCGATGAGCAAATTATGTTCATTCATGAAAGAGAAAAATCACAAATTTGAGAAATGTACTTTGATGAAGCCTCATCGATCAAATAAGTCCAACCTCTAAATTTCTCAAGAGCAAGAGTAGGAATCAGCATCGTCTTCATAACTCCAGAAAGAGGGATGATGAGATGATCATATGGGTTGACTGAGCTAAGAACTAATTATGAAGCCGAATATGAAGCATTAGTGGCAGGTCTTGAAGAAGCTATTTTCATAGGCATTCAAAACTTGCATATTTTCAGAGATTCTCAACTTATTATAAATCAAGTACTTGACATCTATAAAATCAAGAAGCATGAGTTAGCTTTCTATCACCAGTGAGTTTTTGATCTTATGAAGCAAATACCAAATATCACATTAACTCGAGTCTCTCGATCCGAGAATAGCAAAGTAGATTGTTTAGCAAAATTATTTAAGGAAATGACAAGTATGAATGGTGATTATATCATGATCGACATATTTACTCGATGAATTCTAGAGCCAGCAAAGTACCAATCCCCGCAGGTAGAGGGGTTATCAAATTTAACACAGTAGGATGCGACTCAGGTTTCTCCTCATACTCCTCAAAATCAACATGGAATTATACCCATAATAACTAAGCATAATATTGCCTCAGAAAAGCAGTGTGAAGCCTTTATTATAGAAGAGCCACATGATTGGAGGAAACCCTTCATCGACTATTTTAAAGAAGGCAAATTACCAAATAATAAATCATTGGCACCTCAAATTGATAAGAGAATGTTGCACTATGCTTTCTTCAACAACACTTTATATCATAGATCCTTTGAACAAATGTGGATACGATGCCTAAATGCAGATGAAGGTAGCAAAGCAATGGTTGAAGTTCATGAAGGACTTTGTGGTTCATATCAATCAGGTCCCAAGATGGTAGTAAAGATCAAAAGGATGGACTATTATTAGCCATCTATGGTGAGAGATTGTATCAATCATGCTAAGAGTTGTCATGAATGTCAAGTACATGAGAATATAATCCATCAACCTCCAAATCCAGTACACATAATAATAGCATCCTGACTATTCGAATGCTGGGGTACAGATGCATTTGGACCAATTGATCCATCATCATCAACTGGACAACACTTCATTCTAGCAGCGATTGATTATTTCTCTAAGTGAGCTAAAGCTACCCCATTTAAAGAAGTTACTGTTGATCGAGTGATTAACTTCTTTACACATATTATGGTCTATAGATTTGGAGTGTCACGCTGAATAATCTCCGATAATGACCCAACTTTCAAAAGTGCAAAGATTTATAGATTCATTGATTGAAACAGAATTGATTGGATATACTCTTCAATATATAATCCGAGGGCAAATGGTTTGGTAGAAGCTTTCAACAAGATATTGGCCAAACTGCTCAAGAAGATCCTCACTAAAAATAAGAGAGAATGGCATACCAATCTGATAGAGGTATTATGGGTGTATCGAACAACCTACAATATGCCGACTAAGGCCACTCCCTATTCATTGGTATTTGGAATTGAAGCAGTTCTTCTGCTTGAAGTTGAATTGTCGTCACTTCAAGTAGCCATCCAATACAATCTAACTGAAGATAAAAATGCTCATTTGAGAATGAAAGAACTCGACAAACTTGATGGAGTTAGATTACAAGCTCATCAAAATCTGGAAATTTACCAAACAAAGATGTCTAAGGCTTTTGACCATATAGTGCGACCACGAACTTCCAAAAAGGGGAATTGGTCTTGGTGCTGAGAAGACCTATTATTCTTAATCAAAAATTTGGTGGCAAATTTAAGCATAATTGAGAAGGCCCTTTTGTCATTGAAAAAGTGTACCAAGGATGGGCATACCAACTCATTAACTTAAAGGGTGAAAGATTAATGCCACCAATTAATGGTCGTTACCTTAAAAAGTATTATACATGATGAATACATTCTCAAGATACAATAAAAATTTCCCTGCAAGACAAAGGCATTTTTTTAGTATATCTATTTAGGTTGACATTGTGCTTCATGCCGAGATCTCTAAATAAATATACTTACTCAAGATGAAAAAATTATTTCATGAAAATCCCCCTGTTACATAGGGGGCATTTTTTATTTCTATATGTAGATGAAATCAATGTTACATGTTGAAACACTCTTTAGATCAAATGTATCAACTCATACATTGATATATTTTCTTAAATTATTTTAGAGCTTTTTCAAAGTGCTTTAGAATTTCCCGTGCAAGACAAGGGGCATTTTTATATATTTAGCCAAGTTTAATCGTGTTATAAGATAAGATTCTCGAATACATTTTGATTCAGGTTGACATCGAGCTTTACGCCAAAATCCTTGAATATATCTATAATTGTCATTGTTAAGTTGCAAGTTCTTGCAAGTGCAAAAAGAATCTATTTCTACACATAAAAAGATAGCCATAAATGTCAAGACCATTTTTCTCCCAAATTCGTCAGATGTTGAAGATCAAGTCAAAAGAACTCCCAATTTTGGAGGCTTCAATCAACTGAATTGGAAAAACATCAACCTGTACACCCTGAAGTCTAGGACATGGATGGGTTCTAAAGGTTGAACTTAACAAACCCACAAATGGTCGAGTTACTAACACTCTCCTCACTCAATAAGCCGTAAGAAAAGGCCGCAGTGAAAGAGCCCCTGTTCATCAATCTAATGACAAAACCATCGACCCATCATAGCTTAAGTCAAAGACTTAAGTAGGTTCTAAAGGTCAAACTCAGCAAGCCTATAAATGGTCGAGTTGTTAACGCTCTACTCACTCAATAAGCCGTAAAAAAAGGCCGCAGTGAAAGAGCCCCTTCTCATCAATCCAATGATGATAACTATTCAATCTCAAACCATATCCAGCTTAGTGGCCACAAGCAACTAGAATTCAAGAGATCTTTCCACCTGATCAATAGACAAAGATAATCTGAAGAAACTCCTAATTCAGGGCTGCCTCAAAGCAATCTATATATTTCCTGCAAGGTGATGTTATAATCAATTTTTGATGGTGTAATTAGGCTCAAAACACAAATCAAAGCTGATTTTCTCATCAAATCCTCCAAAGACAAAAGCACAAGACTAACGAAGGAATGTTGATTTCACTAATACAATAAGATAATACATAACTGATGGAAAAAAAATAAAAAAGAGAAAAGTACATCATGGGAGCCTAGACTATAGCTCTTGAAGATGGGCAAAATAAATTGCTAAAGACTGATGCTCACTCTCACCTTTAAAGCATCGAGCTCGTCAAAGCAAACCAACACCTACCATATAGCGAGTCTCAGTAACATGCTCGCTTCTATTGAGCTCTCCTGCTCTTTGATCCTAGTAGATAGTCTATTTAATTCAGAAGAAGCATCTATCAAACTCTAACGATCTTGTTGTAGAGCCTTAGCACTCTCCTCCAACTCATCATGTGCTAGGTCATCCGCCTCTCTACGAAGCCTGACCTGCTCCTAAACTTCTGCTAGTAAAGTGCCAGATTGGACAATACTGAGCGATCTCATTTGGTGGATCAAAAACTCTACATCCCTACAGAGAGTCTCCAAGTACCTAAGAACCTGCCCCTCCAAGCTAGTGCGAGCTAGAAGATCCAAAATTGTGTTCGAGTATGATGTGAAGCTATCTAGTGACTCTGGTGAGTCTGGAGCAAGCCTAGAAACCACATCCCTCAAAAACACCAAGCTGTAATCCTGCATGCCTCTATTGCATGGATCTGGTGTACATGAATATCGATGGTAGATATCAAACTCATAATTTACACCAAGCACTGAAGGGAATGAATGAGAATAATCAGTATGAGATAAAGTAGTAAATGTAAAGAAAAGAAGTAAAATACCTGAACATGGCGAATCTAGCTGAACTGGTGTATCATAAGCGATGTAATCCTCGAGGACCCTCACTATCTAATAAGCTCCAGGGCTATGTGTTGGCTCAACAGAAACTCTGCTAGGTGCAAGATCTCTCACCTCAGAAGTCTCCTCAGTATAATGGGCAGAGTGAGGCTTAGTAGGGAAAAGTGGCTTCATAGAAGGAGTAGCAAAATCTGAGTTGGAAGTATCAAAGGCAGGCATGCTCGACGGCCCAACTCTAGAGTCCTCAATAGTATCTCCAGTGCTACCTGACACCTGTGGCACCTCATCAGAAGTCACAAACTACAATGGAGGAGGACTCATGGAACAATCAACTAAAGCCCACATAGATTCTGTAGGCTGACTACGACTACGTCTGTGAGCTGGTGAAGCAGCCTCAGTATAACCAGGAATGGAATCCCTAGCTCTAACTCTACTATGAGGAGTGGTGTCCTCAACTCTAACCTGTGCATCAACTGTTGCATCTGTTATGAATCAAACTAAAATATTAGATGCATTGAATATATTTTAATGATACAACAAAGAAGATGACAGAAGTATTGAAAAGGAAAAAAATAATAATTATACCTCTGGCTCTACTGTGTCCCGCTGGTGGTGACTAACGTCGAGGCCTCTGACTTTGAGGAACTCCCAAAAAACTCACCTGACACTCATATATCCTGGTACCATGCTCCAAGAAAGGACCAAAGGATAGCTGTACCCAGGTGAGGTAGGTATAACTAACCCTTGTGTGACTCTGCGGAGGAGCTATCCAAAAGTGAGCACCAGTACCAAGCCTCAGTAAATGTAGCCAAACAATTGAAGCAGTCAAGTAATGTGTCTCAAGGGAGATCATCCTGACCTTCCTAATGTCCACTACACTAGAGATGAATGGCCTACCATCATGAGTAGTCGACTGGAAGAAACCAAACTACCGTGCAACTCGGTTAGGCTGGTAGCCCTCTATAACAACTGACTATCCAAATCGATAACATAATCAGCTTGGACGTATATTGAAAAGTACTCACATACTCTCAATGTCTATCAACCATAGAGCAATGAATATCTGCCATTCTCATCAAGACTATCAATAAGATCAGCCTCAATTAAGTCAAATGGTAAACCAAATATGTCTGACTAGTAGACTAACAAAAATCGATCTCTGGCCAAATGAGGAGCAAAGAAGAACATTCGAATCCACTCCATCTCTAAAGTAGACGATGCTCAATATAACTGCATGATTGTAGGATATCCTCGCCCTGAAAAGAATGTCGAATACTCAAAACAAGCAAAGGCACCATGTATGTGGAGATGAACCCAAGCGTACAAGTACTACCATGGTAGAGTCACATCTCGTAACTCTAGAGAACCAACCTCAGAAATCACCCCCAATATCTTGTAAATCCTACAAGCTTAGAGAAATCACCACCTCGAGAAATTAGGTCGCTAACAAAGTACCTGGACAAACTGATCCCTCTATAATGGCAAGCACAAAAATGAAGACCCATGTCACTATAAATCTGGTTAAGAACAAATCCTCACTCAATCCTTGTATGGCTGGAGAAGTCTCTCTTGCTAATAAAGTAGGCTCCGTAGTCTCCTCAGATAAGTAATTGTCATCAGACATACCTAATTAAAAAGGATCGTGTAGTGCTACAGTCTCTCTAGATAGAGCATAATCCTGTAAGAAGCTCTAAATCCATGCACTCACATGCAATGTAGCCCGTGATCATCTAGAGCATCCTAATGCCTAGAAAGTCAGGTGATAATGGTTCAGAAGATCAATGTAAACAGATGACGTGGCTAATCTTCCTCGTCGATCACTATCAACAAAGGGATGCCTGCAAGATAACTCCTCATCAGGCAGAATGCACTCCTTATAGCGGTAACCAAACACTCGAAGGCCTAACACAGCCTGTAAGTCCCAAAGTGTACTTGTTAACTCCTCCGGGCCAATCCAACAAGTGTTACTACTAGCATCCTAGAACTTCGCTACTCCACGAGCCCAAGAAGAAGGCATACCTCTAAAATCAAATAATGACACATATAATGCCTCATAAATGCCAGCTATCCGTAAAGTGTCTCGATGAGCCTGCAAGATGTATCTAGCCCATATAACATATTCATGTGGGAGACTAGGAATCTTGCCAACAGATGAATCTCGAAGCAAGTCTGATGAGCTCGACTGTAACTAACGGTGGCTCAGAAGTCTAGACTACCTCATCCGCTCAATGCTATCAGAAGCAGGCTATAAAATATCATAATATTCAGAACTAACATGAGCTACTGTACTATCTAGAGGATTGTAGTCCTCCCATTTCAGCTTAAGGGTATCCACCCAATCTGTAAGATCTTCAAAAGCAACAGAGTCTGAAGTAGAGTCAGGAAGCATGGAGGAGCACGCAAAGAAAATCTGGTAAAAATCATGTCCCCTCAACATATCGATGTGCTGCTCAATCCTATCCTTGATATCAACATCTCCACAATGATCGTGTCTGTCAATCTCTGACCAAATAGCCTCCTCGCTAGGCTCAAGTCTTCTCCAGCTGAACATTCTCATGTTAAGTGATTAGAGAAATGACACATAATAATCCAAGTGATAGCATAAGCGTTAAATAAAAAAGGAGTTATAATAAGAAGCAGTAAAAATAAGGGGAACAAAAAAAGAGAGAGAAGAAAATCAATAAGATCAACTAGTTTTCAACAAATGTGACTCGCTCCATACACAAATCACATTTATTGGGGGGAATTTATTGAACTTCATATATACCACATGAGTCAAATCGAGCTTATCAGATGAATTTGATTGACTTTGAATGTTTCAGAGCACAAATTAGAGCTGAGATGCACTAAAAATCACTGAAATTAGCCCAAATGATCTCTGATTGATGAACAGACTTTGTCATTATGTTCAAAACATCAAAATTTATCAGAATATAAATATTGCACAATCTAACGATCAACTGAGAAAGCGATCGATCTATCAATATGCCAACACGTATATCAGAGTCCGGAAGCTACGACGATGTCCGAATGACCTCCGTTCATGAAATTGATTATGTCATTAGTTTCTAAATATTGAAATCTATCATGTAAGACTACTCACACTCAATTTAGACGAGTCTGTGCAAATGTCGAATGATTGAAAGTGACAGTGTACAAATCGAGACTAAAATACACTGGATGTCATCAAATATAGTTGAAATGATCTCTGATTGGCCAACAGACTTTGCCATTATGTTTAAAATATCGAAACTAGTTAGAATATAAATATTACATAACTTGATGATCAACCGATCAAGCAATCGAGCTGTCAACATGCCTACACGCATATCGAGATCAGGAGGCACCGACTTAAACCAGATGACCTCTATTCATAAAATTGATTATATTGTTAGTTTTGAAACATTAAAATCTATCAAATAAGACTGTTCGCACTCAATTTGGACAAGTCTGCATGAAAATCAAGTGGTCGGAAATGATAACACGTATTTTGAGCTAAAATTGATTCAATTTGATGTCGATTTGAACCAAACAATCTTTGATTGCGAACGGATCGCGCCATTGCATTCAGAACATCAGAATAACCTTGAATAAACATATATATCAACCCTATATTGAGGTCGGCATAAAGTTCATATTAAAGTTGATTAAATAATAAAAAATATTATAAAATGCCTAATAACCTAAATCCCTATAAAACTGACCCATAATTTACCTTTTCACGCATGACCCGAGCTACTTTCTATCTTGTTTGCACACTCCCAAACATTCATTCTCCCCTCCGCATGGAAGCTCCTCCACGTTCGTTCGATTTCTCCCTTCAACCGCACGCTCCAAGCATGATCTCCTCCAGCTCTTCCGTTCGATTGGCTCAACCGCACTCACCCTCTCCTCAACCGTTCCCCCCTCCTTCCTCCTCCTTAAAAAAATGAGACTCTTAGTTTTGGCTCTCATTCTTCCCTCTCTTGTCCAAACCGCACGCAAGGAAAGGGTAAGTTCCCCCTCTCTTCCTCACCCTTTCGGTTTTCCTCCTATCCCCCTTAACTGATCTCCCCCCTCTCTTTCCATTTCCTTCCCGTCCACTTGGAGTAGTCGAAACCCTTCAAGCCCTAGCAAAAATTTTTCTTTTCATTTCCTTCCCCCATTTTCCCTAACCGAAATCACCAATAGCCAAATTCCTTCCATAGTCGAAATTCCTTTGGCTAAAATTCTCCATGTCCTCCGCACTGCCCTCTTCCCTAGCCGACAACCCCTTTTCCCTTCACTCTCCCTCTCTTCTCTATTTTCAATTAAGTCAAAGCCAAGTTGCTACTATCTTTCCTTCTCCCTTTCTTCTTCATTTTTTATATCGAGTGACAAAACCCATTTAATTTCAGCAAACTGGAAATCTGAAATCAGATTTCATTAAATGCAAGATATGAAACTTGAATTCCTCTTATATTAGTAATAGGCTGAACTTTCTATAGGGATGTGCAAGTTTGTCATTGTGGGTAATTGTGGACGTGTAGGAATGTAAATGTGGATATATATATATATATATATATATATATATATATATATATATATATATATATATATATATATATATATATATGCGTGTCTTTCTTTGCAAAGTTTAAGACCGCTAATGCCCAATAAGGCATAGTGTGAAGATGGTGCAGAAGACACCACATTCCTAGCATATCAAGTAAGCCAAATAAATTGTTATATGTCGCTCCCCTAGTCGAAATGGTGCCAAAATTTAGACTAAAATTCGAAACTTAGATAAATTTAAATGAAAATCTTTTAAAATTGAAATCAAATAAAAAAAAGAAGTGAAAAGAACATATAATGAATACAAAGGTAAAACATCAAATCAAAGAGAAAAGAAGTAAAAAGCACTTACAAGATTTATCTAAATAAAGTTGAAAGCCCACCCAAAATTTGAACTAAAAAATTATCCCCTTTCTTTTAAGCACTCCAACTCCTCAAACAAGTGGAATGAAATGGAAAGCCCCCTCTTAGCCTCATTTATAGGAATTGGAGGAAACAATGTGGAACCCATCCTTATCTAAATTTAATAATTAGGTGTGATGACGGGGTTTGATGAATGATACTAAACTCATAAGCTTTAATTATAATCCTTGGTGGTTTAAATTGAAGTGGTAAAATGGGTTCTCTTTTCTTCAAATTTCACAAAACTAAACAAGCTTTAGTTGAAACTTGGAGAGGCTGATATCAAACTTATAAGAGACTTATAATAAATTTGAAGTCCAGTTATTCACTAAATATGAAGTCTAATGTGGAGTTAGGGATATTGGAGTTAATGTTTGTTTATGTGAAGAAAGTCTCTTATTGAATACTCAAAGTATTAAATTCACAAATAAGTAATCATAAAACTAATTGAACAATTGAAAAGTAGGCCTAATATTGAAAGAAGTAGAAATCTTGATTGAACATCAAATCAAAGCATAAGAGAGCATCTTAGAATTAAGATATACTATTCTAATATACTCAAATAAATTGAAGAAAATTAAATAATTTATCTGAGATTTTCTATGAGATCGAATGATTGCTAATAAGCATAAGCAATGAATCCTTGAAAAATGTTTGAAGTATATTCGTTACCTTATTAAATACTCGAATTAGATTAAGGAGAAATTGAGTATAGTTGGTGATGAATTTGAGAATTGTCATAAGCAAGAGTCTGTTGAATATTCAAAGACTAATCAACTTGGGATAAAAGAAAGTAATTCCATATTAATCCAAAAGATTTAATAATATATTAGATCAATTTACAATGCATTATACTCCACCAGATTAGCAACAGATCGTACAAGCGAACATAAGTCATTAATTAAGACATTCTTAAATACACCCGCATGGATGCTGAATGCTTAAACTTAGTGTATGAGAATGTTGCATGGGTTGCTTCCCGATTTGGTCATAGGATCAGGTCCAGGTTAACAAAACCTAAAAATCCAATTATTATAAAAATTTTAACTTATTGAAATATTTAAGAAGCTAATTCTATCATATGATAGTAGATCTGATCCTCTATTATTTAATTAATAGAGTCGATAGGATCTAAAATAATAAACTAAATAATCAAGCAAACTCATATACCCCAATGATGGCTGTGTTGAATGGTGATTTCAACCGGAGGGGATACTTATCATCAAAATGTACTTGCAAGCTCAAACTGAATTAATCAAAATCAAGTGTCAATAAAAATATAAAATTTGGATAAATTACTAAGTGTTAGCTGCTTAAATGAAATTTAATTTTTAAAAGCTTAAAGCAAACATCATTTAA
This sequence comes from Cymbidium sinense, assembly GCA_021442155.1. Lineage (NCBI taxonomy): Eukaryota > Viridiplantae > Streptophyta > Magnoliopsida > Asparagales > Orchidaceae > Cymbidium > Cymbidium sinense. The sequence goes on from CM038215.1 coordinate 86,991,647, forward strand.
TCCACCTTCCGCAATAGTTTGTTGAAGGTTACAAATTAAGAAAATTCTAGCTCACAAAGGAGCCAAAGTCAAATCAAGTGTTCTACTATGTTTACTCTCAATCAATTTCACGCCAAGAAGGACGCGTCGTGTCCTCATTTGGCCAAGACTCCACATATGATGTAGTTACGACCAGAGTCCTCTGATCGACTGGTTGCCACCAAATGGAACTATTATATTACGATCATGACCGTAGCCCGTATGCTCCCCAATGGCTCTGTCCTTTGAGTTGTGAATCATAAGGTATACTTGATAGGACAAAAAGCCCTCTGTCAACTAAAGAAGTCTTAAGATTGTCTTCTCAGATAAACACCATCCTAGGTCTACAATGATTTCTTGGACGTCGTAACCCATGTGTTGCTGACATGGATCCTTCGATTAGGTTGGGTCGACTACCTCCTCTCACTAAGTAGACTAGGGACCGCGGCAATCCCGAATGATGGAACCATGGGATCTAGATCGGGCACATCATCATTCCTCCAACCATCCACTTTAAGTTAAAATGATGAATTTCATAAATCTAAATTCAGAAACTCTATATACTGCTACTATACGCTACGCATTTAGTGATCTAACGACCAGCCTTAATCGAAAGTTCTCTCTCACTTATTGGGAGGGGTAATTAACTATAGGTGCTTGCCCCTATAGGAAACCTGGAACCATATCTAAAGTCCTTATAAAATGAGGGTGAAATCTCTGGGTAGTGTCTTATCTACTATTCCATCTGTCTTCTGAAAATTACACCGACATTCAATAAATCAAACTCTCTTCATTCATTTGTCGAGAGATCGGTGTCAAAATTTTGAAGCCCACAGGCCCTTGGACACAAGAGAGAGAGAGAGAGAGAGAGAGAGAGAGAGAGAGAAGACTACTTGTCCCACAAAATGAGTTGGGACAAACATATTTTTTATTTCAAATAAAAATCTAAACAAAAAAATATATATTAATTGAAAATTATAGTTCCATAGGATATAGGTTCTCCTGGCAATTGGGGCACTGGAAGTCTAAATTATTAAAAAAAAACTATGAGAAAATCTCAATTGTCAGTTCTGAGAAAAAAATTAAATAAAAACTAAAAAAATAAATGCCCAATCAAAAAATACGCTAAACAAAACCAAATTTAGAAGAAGAAAAAAAATCTGACTGTGTTTTATCCATTACATCTTAGACTAATTAAAACCAAATTTAACTTTTATGATAATTTTATTATTCAGCTCCAAGAAGATTAATATATATTTTTATTTACAAAATTGAATAATTTAAATAAAATTTTAAAAATTAAACATATAAACGAATAAATTAATTTGAATGTTACTGGATTCATTCATTTATATCCACGATTATTATCTAGCAAAAAACTGTTATTATTTATTAAATTTTTATATATTTTTTAAACTTTTCATATATTAGGCATTTTAAAATGATGTATATAATTAGAGATATAACTAAGATGAAAATTTATGCTGAGCAGATTACTTGATCACTTTATTGAACTCTGATTTTTATGATTTATTATTTTTCGAATTTTAGAAAACCATAAACATTATATTGAATCAATTGGAGATAATGTTAATGAAAAAAATATTAATACAAAAATTGGATGAGAATATCTTAATCAAAATTTAATAACAATAAATTTTATAAATTTAAATATTTTTCACATTTTAAAATTAATTTAGAAATCTTTGCACTCATCTTTGAGTAAAGTTTAGAAGATATTATATCACATAAATCATGACTCAAATTTAATATAAAATTAAAAATTTGAAATGTAATTTTAAAATTAGAATCACATTCAAATTCTAATCGGACCTTTTTAAATAAATGATTAAATTTGACAGAAATAACAATCCGTACACTTTGTTTTCGATTGCAGCGGTGGATTGTCTCTCAGCTTATCGTTTCATAGGCCAGCAGAAGAAAAATATATAAATAAATATTATAAAAATAGAAAATCAAAACAAAAAAAACAATAAAATAATTCTTGCACTAATATGCTAAACAGGAGGGGTGTCGGAATAAATAAAAACATGTCACCCACCGTGCTTAGCTCGGTTGGTGAGGAAGTGATCTCAGGCTGCTCGATTCCTCTTCGTGAAGAGGCGACTACCTGAAAATAAACTGCGAGCACTGGGTTGTTAAGCTCGCCAGATTACATGCCGTTTCACACACCACATACGCGGATTAGATGACACCTCATTAAAAAAAAAAAAACATGAAATTCTTCTCAAAATTAATTTTTTATTACTATAATCCACTTTGACTAAATATTTCTCCATAAGCATCACTAGAATTTGTTTTTTTTTTTTTTGTATTTCTTTTAAGTTGCGGTCAATACTACTCTTTTAAACTCACAGAAGTCAAGGCAAGTATAGGAGCTATTATATTACAAATTGCTTAACAAATCGCTCTTTGGTGTAACAAAATTGATCTCATTTAGATGAAGATTTTTGACTTTTAAGACTATTATATATCTTAACAAATTAATTAATAAGATCCTTAATATTACATGCTCCAAAAGTACACTCTCTGTTTGTTCTCCAACTAGAGTGCAAGCCAGAAGTTTCCCTAAGCTGTAACTTTTCGTTTCATATGGCTTCTCCACTATAATGGTTTCTTCACTATAGTGTTTAAGTCTGTGGATTTGATTTTTTTTTTTTTCATACAGGTTATTGACCAGTCTTCCTATATCAGATGTGTTCTGATTGCACCTATGGAGACTAATTTTAAAGTTAAGAGAGAAACTTTGCAAGATACTGTAATATATCAATAGATTGATGACAGCTTGTTATTTATTTGTCATTTCTAGCGAGGTTGGATATCTCTTATGTTTTAGCCTTTTAAGTGTAGTTAGTCGCATTGTAAAGAGTCAAAGATAACCACATCTTTATTAGTTTTAGTGAATATAATGTAGATTTTATTACGCTTTGACGTTGGAGAATTATAACTCTGCAAATTTGATATAATGTAAAGGTAATTAATGCCCTCTTCTTGCAGAAGGCCTTAACTCAAAAAGTATTTTTCTTGATTTCTAAACTTTGTTGTCTCAAACGATAATCTTAGCAGATACAATTATGATAAATTGCTTTTCAGATCTATATGTCGATATCATATTTATGATTGGCGTTATAATCATCTTATAAATGTAATTAATCTTGTAAATAAATTTTCAAAAATTTGGAAACTAGCGTTTTTGATATTCCATGAAATAACTTGAGTCTGATATACATGAATTAATTATTAAGGCAGAATGCTGAAATTAATGCAACATAATAAAATAAATAATTCTCTAAATCTTTTTTTTTTAAATAAATACATTCCGTTTCTTATTTTATATGGTATGAATTTGATTTCATTTTAATTTAATTTTATTTAATTTATCTTTACTATGATCTTTTGTTAACAATTTAGACCTCTTTTAAACAAGAAGTTAAAAGGCTATTTTATATCTTAAATAAATTAACGAAATTATTATTGTACGTGCTACAAAATTGTACTATGATGTTATTCATATTAAGTGAATATTTATGATGCACCGATATTTCATAATGATGAAATGTGTTATGTCACACATAAGTAGAATACATGATTTTGCCTATTATATGCCAAAAATCATCTATATGACTAATTCAAAGAAATAAAAATTATAAACATGTACTAAATAATAAATTTAAACTTTAAAAGTGTATTATGTAAATAACTTATGGTAAAAAAAAAAATTTTAAAAATAAAAATATTTTTTTTTAAAAAAACTTATGTTAAATCATCTCTTCTCTTTTATTTGAAAATCTATCACTTAATTAAATATCATAATAGCTACTTAACACTAGTTTTAAATTTTATTTATTTATTTATAATATTTTAATATTTTATTTATGAAAGAAACAATTTTTTCAACTTCAAGGTAACAATCCATATTATCATATGATTATATTTTTTTCTTAAGTTTAAGGTGTTTAACTAATTCAAATATATTTTTTATTTTACGAGAAATTGAAACTAATTTATTTTATATGAATCATTTTATATTTATATATTTCTTGTAATTACAATATAATTTTTAATATATATTAAAATCATTGTTATAATATTATATCCAATAAGTATCAATGTCTTATAATCATATCATATTATGCATAACTACAACATAAGTGCCAGCCTAAAATTCCCTCAAGGCTATGATTGGTAGTTTAATATAATTGGCTTCTCTATCATCATTTTTTAATAAGATTAAATAAAGTTAACAAATTCGACAATATGTTAGGTATTTCTTCAATATTCAAGTTTGAAGATTTGTTAGGTATCATTTTAATATTCATACAAAATCATATGATTAAATTAAAGAGATACAAAGTTTATTATTTGAAAGCTTGGAAAAAGATAAGGTAATTTGAATACGTTAGATAGTTTTATATTTGGTTGGGTGCTATGTAAGTTGATGCATGAAAGCTTAATTAAGTATGAAAGCATAAGAAAATCTTGCAATTTTTTGAGGAGCTGTAAATAAAATTAGTAAAGATGGAAGATGGAAAAAATAAAGAGAAAGAAAAATAAAATAATCACATAAAAGTTTATTTTCAATAGTAATTTGAAGTGTCATTTTGGTGAATTAAAAGTTTTTTAGGAACTTCGATGGGTAACTATAATGAGTTATATGGGTAGTATTCAAATAATCATAATATTTAGTTTATGCTAGATTTGATAAATAGTTAATGAGTGACATGGAGTCATTGTATTTTTATAAGTACTTTTGAGAGTAGTGTGGCATTAGTGAAGCTAAATAAGTTTTAGAAATATATAAGCAATGCTAATTGAAGATTAATTATACTGAAAGTATATTATGAATATGGCTCAACTCTAAAATCCTAAATTATTGAAAAAAAAAAAAAGAATCTCACAACTCAATCAGATTATCAAGATTAAGGCCACTAACAATAGAGTTTTAGTTCAAGGATAAATATCAAAAAAGTTGCAATAAAATCAAAATACTAACTGATATGGCACTTAAAATACTACTAGTCGAAGCACGAATCTTGATGCTAAAACAAGTTGATCCGAAGTTAAAACTGATCGAGATCAAGCACTTAAAATATCCTTGGAAACTCTGGGATGAACTAGGCAAACAATGCAACTCCAATCGCACAAGAGCAGTTGTAGAAATTGATTGAATAAACAAAGAAAAGGCTTTTACCTCAATTGCACTATTGGTTCATTAGAATGAAATGTGGTTGGATGACCCCCACCTCTTATAGTTTTGCTAATATTTTTGTCTTAATTCAATGACCTAAAAATCCTATGTAGATTTTTTTTTCCTTAGATTTATCATGTATTGCTTTGAATTTTTATATTCAAACTTAGGGCAGGTCAATTTTGAAGTAGTGAGTAATGACAAGTAATTGCAATGGGTTATATAAGTTAGAACTAAAATAATTATAATATAAAGTTTAATATTTGCTAAGCTTAATAAGTTGAGAAGGGATTGAAAAGAAAGAGAACAGGGAGAAGACAAAGAAATAAAGAGAAAAAATTTACTAAAATTAAATCTTTTGAGTGTTTGAAGTATGATGTCAAAGAACCAGTATCATATTTTGAGGAACTTTTAGAGCATAATTTTTTTTTCATATTTTTTTTCTTGTAAATAGATTATATCATTTATCCTATATTATAGAAGTGGACTTAAGTCAATCAATATAAATTAAATATTCTATTTTTTATATTATAACTCTTTCATATTTTTTATTCATCATTTTACTTGCTCAAATTTTCATTTTTTTTATATTTTGACTTAAAATAAATTATATTTAGTGGTAACAATTATTTTTAAAAATACTCAAAAAGATTCAAAAATTATTTTAATTATATTTAAAAATAATGCGATTTATTTTCAAAAGCAATAAATAAAAATAGTTAAAAATATATACTAAATAAACATATTTTTTTTAAATAACATAAAAATAAAAATAAAAACACAAAATAAAATTAATGTTAAATAAACTCTAAACTATTCATCGACATGCGTTGATGGATATCATATGTAAATTAATATTTAAGCTCCATCCAACGTAATCCACACATTGTCATTTTCAAAACAAATTTTATAAAAAAAAAAAAAAAAAAGAATTTTGTCCCATTTCATAAATGACCGCTTTAATTAAAATTTCAGAATTTGTCAATCCATATAATAAAATTTTTGCTTATGACTTCTGTTCCATTTTCTGAATTTTTAATTAATCCTTATAAGGATTTTGTCGTATCTCATAAATGCCCGTTATCTTATAGTTCTTCTAAAGTTTTAATGTGGAAATATTAGTTGCAAATTTTGAATTTAGTCCACCATTCCACTCTATATATTGTGGTTTTTCTCATAGAAAAAAATTCAAATACAGTCATTAATCCTAAGAGCTAGACATGCCAAACAATAGTTTCCTCTCTATTGTGGACATTGGCTTGCTTCTCACCTTCCTCCTTGCAGGTTTGCCTCTCTCTCTCTCTCTCTCTCTCTCTCTCTCTCTCTCTCTTTCTCTTGAAAGTATTACATGCCGAGTTATGATATAATTTTTCATGAGGATTTCAATCATATTCAAATATCTAGCTCAATTTCTTTTAAATTTTATTAAAAGTAATATAAAAAATTATTTAAAATTACGTGTCCCAATTTCATTGGAGTCCGATACACTTAAACTTAAACTCCCCATATAATATTTTCTCCTCTCTCTCTCTCTCTCTCTCTCTCTCTCTCTATATATATATATATAATTGATTAATCAGCACATATCTTACTAAATTCAGGATTTAAGAGGATTTACGAATTTACTAGATTTACCGGATTTACTAAATCCGGGATTTAATAAATCTATTTTTTTGCATTTGGTAGAATTTAGAGGATTTAATAGTGTAAATCCTAAGTAAATTCATTGACAAACAACTCTTAGATTATCTGAATTATTGTACACATTGTATACTATCACATACATCAAAAAATTTATGTAAATAAATTATTGTGTACTTATTCATGTAGATAGTAATATGCAACATATATAATATATACATAATAATTCAGCAGGTTGTCTCACACAATAATTTCTTTATGAACTGTCATAAAAGTCTAAAAGTTCTTAAGAGGAGGTCGCAGCTAAACTTACAGGGCCTTGAATGAACCCAAACAAAGACGAACTAAAGTCCACCCCCATAGGATTAGACGCTAGGAGGAGATCGGAGGAAGGATGTTGGGCAGATGACGCAGCAGGAATGGCGGTGGGGAGGGGACTGATCTTGGAAAAGCTTTTGTGATGGACCGCTGAAGGTTCACTAAGGACAAGAAGATCAACATCGGAGGCAAAACCAATGAGACTGAGAAGGCAGCCGAGCTGAGTTCTACGTTTGTAAAATCGAATGGAGTCTGACGCTAGGACGTACTGGGAAACCATCAAGAGCAGCATCCGAGGAGCGTAGGAAAAGAGAGGAAAACCTCAGATGTGAAATGCCAACATACTTGACAGTGCACTAAGTTGATGAAAAGTAGTGAGGATGGCTAACGGCAAGCTTTCAGGTAGGGTTTTCAGGCACGGTCTGGTGACATTGATTGGACTGGGTAAGAAGACGACGGGGTCGATATAGGGTAGGGGAGGTCGGTTCTAGCGACTAAGTCGCTGAAGACGGGAGGAGGTCATCTTACATGTAATTCAATTGGAATGCCAAATTAAAATTTGTGTGGCAGGCTAAATAGAGAGGCTTCTAGGAGCAAGTTTTTTAATGGCAAAATTTTTAAAATAGGCTTAATATTAATCTTAATTAGTAATTTAAGCACGAAAAAATTTTTTTTATCAAAATAGGCCTATTTCCAGAGATGACGACATAGCCAACGCATCCGTCAGCCATATCGTTGAACGCCAGTCCGCTCAACCGACGGCTTTTTTTAAAAAAATAAAAAATTAATTGGGGCGAGATTTTACACTTATCTGAGTCATAATGGTGTCGAATCGAAAACTTAATATCGGAATCATAACAAAATTTTCTACAACTTTCATTGGTTCAAAATTTAAGATTGCCGACACGCATAGTTTTGAGAATGCGCAAGAAAACTACGGCTACCGAATGAAATTTCGCGCATGTCAGATTTTGCATTTATAGTCATGGTGTAATCGAGCGAACTTGGTATCGTTGGAATAGTAACAAAATTTTATACAACTTTCATGTTGGTTAAAATTTACGATTATGGCGCGCATAATTTTTGAACGCGACAAAAAACTCTGCACCAAACAAACTTTAGCTTTTCATACTTTGGAGCAGCTTTCATTAATCATCTCATTAACATTCTCATCCTATTATATAAATATATATATATATGCTATAGCAAGAAATAAAAATTATTTTAGTCTCTCTTACTTCAATGAATCTTTATACATAACATCTTTATCTTATTAATCCTTAAAGATTAATCATTTACGTTATTATAACATCATCCTTAAAGAGATTAAAATATATATTTTAACTAATCATGCTATAATTAGTATTTATAGTGAAGAAAGAAAGCTCAGATAACTATATTAACAGTTAATATAAAAAAATTAGAATAATTGTGCTATAATTAACAAAAAAAATATTTAAAAAAATACTTGTAATAAGAGAACTGATGTGCATCGGGCTAAAATCGTAAATTTTAACCAACATAAAAGTTGTAGAAAATTTTCTTACGATTCCAACGATACCAAGTTATTTATTCAATAATCAGATGACTATAAAAATAAATGACCGTTCATTGACGAATTTTCGCGATGCAAAAAAAACGCGATCGGGCCACAATCTTAAATTTTAACCAACATGAAAGTTGTAGAAAATTTCGTTACGATTCCAATGATACCAAGTTTGCTCTATTCTGACACCGTATGACTCTGATAAGTACAAAATACGAAAGCTACCCCAATTTTTTTATTTTTTATTTTTAAAAAGAGTCAGTCGTCCGTTATACGGACGCTAGGCCTATTTTGAAAAAAAAAAAAATTTCGTGCCTAAATTACTAATTAAGATTAATATTAAGCCTATTTTAAAAATTGTAACTTTTTTAATCCTATGGACAAAAAAGGCATCATTTTCACTTAGAAAGGTGTTACAGTTGCTGCATTTATGAGCTATTATAATGACACACTTACAAGAGAACTATCATCAAATGCCTTTGAAAGTGCTCCACCTAATGAGGGAGGGAACTAATTTTGGATGCTTGTTACTGTGGGAAATCATTGAACAAGAAAAATAAAAGTCCTCACATCAAGATGAAATCATTGAGTAGTGACATTTTCATTATTTTAATTTAACATATGAAAATTTTGATTGCCTCCATCTAAATATGGTGCTGCTAGCACTTTTAGAGCTCACACCATCGTCATCTGATGATTATTCTAAGATGTGAAGGTCACTCCTACTATCATATGGGGAGATATTTTTCTCGTGGTCCACCTATTTTTATTACATTATATTGACACCTTTGCTAGTTATAAGAAATTGAACTTTTTAAAATCCATATCACATACTGATAGAATTATTTCAGTTAGCCTAGGCCTTATAATTTTCCTCCCCTAATTCTCAAGTAAAAAATCTCATGTCCCTTGCATGATGCTATCAACTTATCAATATGTGTGAGATATACTAAACAAATTGTTTAAAAAGCTCTATTGCAAGCATATAGAATGTTGAGAACTTACATGATTCTAGGCTTTGGATTTGTTAAAGTAGACACATTCATTTTTTATATAGGTATTTTGGCTTATAAAACTTAAACAGTTAAAATTTATATATTCAATGCACACATTATTAGGTGTGTTCTACAAGACACTAAAAGATTGGATAAGCAAATTTTGGTGTGGTGTCAAAGAGAGAGATTGATCATCAACTATTCGTTTTATGTAATACTCAAAAATTTTTTGACAAATGATCTATATCTCTCTTTGACACCACACCAAAATATGCTTATCCAATCTTTTAGTGTCTTGTAGAACACACCTAATAATGCGTGCATTGAACATATAAAATGGATCATGCCCAACATTTCTTATGCCTTTGTCCTCATCAAATATGAAGTGAGTTCATTCCTATGAATAGTAGCAACAATATAATAAGAAGTATCGGAAGAGTAATTTCAATAGGTTCATCTCTCAACAAGCTTCTTTCTTCCCTTCTTCCCCTAGCTTGAAGAAATGAGTAATGTTTTATTAATAAAAAATGTTTAATATAAAGTTACAACATAAGAAATAACAAAAGGCATAGGTCCCACGTGGATTGAAGCACATATTTTGTTCTTATGATTTAAAATGATGTTGAAATTTTGAATGGACAAAACACTACAATGAAACAAATTTTAAAAGATATATCATATTATATATCATGCTCCAATAATGCAAATTATCTTCTTTGGTTCTAAAATGAAGAGTTAAATATAGATAATCTACATAAAAATATGCCTTTCAAAATTTCTTTGAATTTGAATAATGTGCTTTTCAATAAATGTATAGTTTTCTACTTTGGTTCACCTTTTCCTCCATTGTTGGGACTATTCATCAACATGGTAGCTTCAATGTCACGATCACAGATGTAAACCTTTGATGATTGCATATGACTTGATGATCAAATTGCAAACATTCTAGCTGGTCATATACATCAAATTAACAACCATGACTAATTTTACATGCTTGAACTCGTACAACTTAATAATCCAACTAATAAAATCATAGACAAAGTTGAAGATATAAGATGATGTTGATCATCATTTGTAACAATCCATGGTTTTAAAAAAAAAGGTCCAAATAAGTTTCCAATGATAAACAAAACTGAGATTGGTTTACAAACAAAATTAAGAAAAATCAAAATCGAGCTTAAAAAAATTTGCATTTGACGATGCTGTTAATATAGTTTGTTCATCTGTCAAACAATAAATTTATCATATAAATTAAATCTGGTTTTAATTAATCAAATGAAAGAAAGAGTAAAACAAAATCAAGATCGTTTCTTCTAAAAATTTGGTTATTAAGATTTTTATTTTTCATATTGTTCCACTTTTGTTTTGTTCTATTAATTTTTTTTCATTTCTTTTCATCATAGGCACACTTTAGGTTGCCATGTGAGTGTGCCTATGATGTATCATGTATGATTTTTTTATGATTAGTAAGGTTGTGAATGATTATATTATAATGTTTCCTAATAGTAAGAGTCTATATTTATTTATGATAAAAGTTGTCATTAGTAAATAGTTGTTATCAATATAGGTTGATGACGAGTATGACATTCGATGGTGGTGAACACTAGTGTTGGACAATTACAAGTGTCAATATTGATTGAAGGCTATAATCTAGCAACACATTTATTTATGGATAGGCTATTGTTAATCGATATCAATAATCGATGTTGGTTAACAAGGAGCATCAACATTAGTTGGTGGCGAGCATTAGTATTGATCAATTATAATTTTATCGCCTTCTATTTTCTGATGTCTTTGGTGCCTTTGCTGATATCGTCTCTGACCATTTTCAACCTCTTGTGGATTTAATCATGAGGAATGCACCATTCTACTTATTTTTCACCCAATCGATAACTCCTTTCATGATCTTCAACATAAGATAATCCTTCTCTCTTGATCTTGACTTATTATTTCTAATATTATCGGATCCCTCGAGTTAGCCTAGGTAGGTAAATTCATGGTTTGTTTAGCTTATAAATGTTGTCTGCCTCTTCAAACTATTAACTGAAATCACTTTGAAAGCTCTATAATTAATTGGAAGATTTTATTTTCTTGTTCAACCCAAAATATTTCTTTTAAACTTCTTTTGAATGAATCAACATTGGTTGATAGCTCTGTAATGAGGCTATCTAAATAGTCTCTCAATTCTCAGTTTTCAAATGAACGACCCACAGCCTCATTTAGATTACTTTTGGATTGCTTTCTCATAATTTAAGCTCATCTACTTAACTACTTTATCATTCACTCTTCGGGTTCTTTGTTTGGCAATCCATTGCATGTAAATTCAGTTATTGCTTCATTATAAGCTCACCTATTTGACAAATTTATTATTTATTTATTGACATCTTTGTTTAGCAACTCTTTCCTTGTGAATTCATCTATTACTCCGATGTCATTGGCCTTAGTTAACTGCTAAGATTTTATTAAGTATTTTCTTATATAAAAATAGTTGTTTATATTTATCCTGATATCGCCAAACATAATGAAAATAAACATCCTGAAGCTCTGAAATATTTTATAATTAATAGAAGGATCTTATAATCTGCACATCAATGGTGCTAATTCAAACTCTTCTTTCAAACTGAATATTATTATTAGCATGCCCCAAAAATAAATATTATTATTAGCTGAAGGTTTTCGTGTAAAGTTAAAATTTAAAGATTTTCATTTTATCGTTGTGAATATTCTAACACGCAACAACTAAAATCGAACTTTTAATAGCTAGTAATGATAAAATCCATAAATTTTTAGTTATCATCGTCTTCTCCGCCTAAATATATCTAATTAATAGACAGAAGTTGATTATTTCAAGCCTTATGAGGCATGCATGAAAGCTGAGATGTGATTTTCTAAGCATTGATATTTTTTTTTTACATAAGAAATTAAGAATTCTGAAGATTCGACATACAGTTTAGGGAATTTGTTGGGCAATATTGTCCATTAGCCTTTTGGGCAACCCAATAATGTGCATTTAAAATACAGATTAAAAGGGTTTAAAACCCTTCATAATTTCAACTTATAAACTTGTTATTAAGGGGACTTACATAATATTATCCATTAAAAGAAGTAAAATAAAATTCAAACTCATGTTAAAGAAAAAAAAAACAAAATTAATCTGCATGCATCAAGAGAAGTAGATTATTATGAATTGTCTCAACTGTTTTCAATATTATTATACGTAGTAATGCATGCATAAGAACAAGCACGTACAAGTCACTCTTACATATATAGCTTATATGGGCAATTTTTTAAAATAAGTATCATTAAAATGCTAATTAGGTAATTAAGTATTGTTAAAAAAATTTTTTCAAAATATGATCATCGGGCGACTGGTATACGTCGGATACGACGTGGCGTGGCGGTGCCACGTTGAAATGAGCACAGTCGCCCGCGACATATTATTAGGGTCGATCGGCCCCGATCGACCCTATCTTCTCGGTTTCGCTCGATTCGGCCCCGAACTCGTTTCCTTCGCCCGTAGGAGCTCCGACGCCCTTCATTTCCATCCGAGCATGGTCCTCTCCCTCTCGGAACTTCCCGGCCGCCGTCGGCGTAGCTCCAACCGCCTGCATTGCGCGTCTTGTCCAGGTAATCGAAAGGAACTTCCTTTTTTCCGACAGCCGCTTTCACGCCGTTTGACGACTTCCCTCTCCCATCTAGCAGCCGTTGGAAGTCAACATTAGCTTTCACGACAATTCCGGCGGCTCCATTTCGTTCGAGGAAAATTCCTTTGGCGGATTCTACATTTTTTTGCGCACTTCCCCATCGTTCTTTGTAAACACGGTAAATCACTTTTTTTATCAATTTATAAATTAATAGAGTACGTGTGCTAGGGGTTAGAGTTGTATGGTTAGACTTTTGTTTGGGATTTGATTTGTAGGTTTGTGTTGGCATTGCGGTTTAGGTGTTAAGTAGCCAAGGGTAGTATTATTTAGGGTGTCGATTAATATAAATTTCTGATTATTCATATAGCTTATTTTGCAAGAATGAATAGAGAATTTGTTTCGTTGATTCTTTTCTATGGAGGAGAACTAAGTATCGATGAGCAATTCAATCCAAGTTATGTGCAAGGTCGAAATCATCCAGTTAAGGTTCTGCATCACAGCAGCTTACTGGAATTGAAGCAACGGATTATGAGAACCTTGCACATTGATTCAGAGCATCACACAATCACTCTTACAGGTCATTATCCTGGGTAGCAGTTTATAGCGTCGTAATATCGGCGATGATGTTTGTGAAGTAACACCGACGAAGCTTCCGTCGGATGTTATCATTGTATGAAGTGGAGGATGTTAATGTTGCATCCACATCAGCTGATCCGACAATAAGGTCAGTAGATATACCACTAACGACACACCAAGATTTCATCGCACATGTACCTCTAGGGACACAACGCAGCTTTGATGAGTTGATTCCCAGGTAACATCTTGTCAATCTATCCCTGCTTACAGTTGTAATAATTAGTATGATTGGTTATCGTCCAACTTATGAGTTTTATGGCAGCAATGATGTTGTTTATCGTTCAGAGGAACCATATGTGCCTCACAGTGCTATAGGAGAAGATAAGTATCAGACTATGAGCAGTGGTTCAAGTGGTGAGTCGGCGAGATATATTAGTGATGATGACTCACCGGGTAGAAACCCGTGCACAGTCTACGACCATGATCTTCTAAGAAATCACTCACTCTGAAATATTGACAATGAGAGTCAGATGTTGTCCACAAACGAGTATGTCCGGATGTGTCTGACTATGAGAGAGTGGGACAACGATATTTACTTCGATGATCCTTCTGATGAAACTGTCCTAACAGATGATATTGAAATTCAGGTGACCTTGTCAAAGGTATGTACTTCGCAAATAAACAGATGGAATGAGAAGTATGTTCGCCAGCAACCAATGGTGAACGTTGCAGTATATAGAAATGAGCTGGATGGCTTGCGGCATACACAGGTTGGATTTGCAGATAACACTTCAGTTTAAATATGTGCAGCTTCTAATTTGACATAATTTTTAATATGTGCAGGTGATCTGGGAGGGTGAGTAGATCACGACGCGTCGATACATGCTCGGAGCTCGAGATATAGTTATCACGCGTCTCTCTTCAACGGAAGAGGGTTGAGTGGCATTTACCGATAGAGTGTTGCATCGGTTCGGAATTCCCAGTCGATGTAGCCCAGTTGACCCTAGTTTCAAAAGGGTCGATGGTAGCGGATGTCGGCGGGTTGATTACCACCACATTCTTTTGGGAGAGCGGAGGGATTGCCTCGTCGAGGGCTTAGATGAGGATGTGGGCGGGAAGCTACTATCCGGTACATATCGGTTCGGATCATGGGCTTCTCTGTATTCTTGGCGGCAGAGATCCTCTGACCACTTACTATGCTAAAGCACCAGTGGAGCGTATTTATGTAAGTCCTGATATAAGTATTCATCTGAATTCAATATTTATGTAAGTACTCATTTTACATACTATTTTTCATGTAGGCGGAGCACATCGCGACGACTCGGGACATCCTTCAGCCATACTTCGGCGATGTGGATGAGCACCACTTACAGGGATGCGTCGATAGGTACGAGCTATTATGCAAAGACCTGGATGAGCGTGTACATATCGGTGACATATATTACGGATCGGTGCCTACAGAGGGTGTCACACCATGACTGGAGCACCGAGCCATCTACTTATGCGGATCCAGGTCCATCTACGTATGCTGATTTAGGTCCTTCTACCTATCAGCCTACGTATGAGTCGCAGCCACCTATCTTCCTCCAGGGGCGATCGGTGCTAAAGATCTTGCGGTCACCATCATGCGTGATCGTCCATCCTGCACCGACAGGTGTGCGATTCCACGAGCCGAAGGCGTTAGATGTTTAGGGTTGTGTATTTATGCGTCTGTACTACGTTTCTTTTTATCTATTTTATTCATTGATCATTTATGCTTATTGACTCTCACTTAGTTGAATGTACTTGTTCAAATTGGGATGCAAATACTCAGATCATGTTATTATATTTCATATGCACTTTCTTTGAACTACTTGAATCAAACTAAAGCGGTGTTCTACTCAACTTTTTTTTGATGTTTTGTGTAGTATGACATTCAAGCGGCTTACAAACTTGTAATAAAATAAATTTGTTTTAAAGTTCATCACTATACAAATGAATCAAGGTGTAAATTAAGTAAGAAAGGTAATAAGTGACTCTATTACAAAAAGGCACAATATTAAAGATTAACTCAACTTCACAAGCTAAATCAATCAATATACTAATCAAGTCACTAAACATAAATCTAAATATAGAAGATACATGTGTGATTACTAATATTTATGTTAAAATCATATAATAATTATTAGAATGCAAATCAAAATTATAAAGATACTTTGCACAATAAGAATTATTTTGACTTAATATCATACTTATATCTCAAGCTTTGTAAATCAATGATACTTAGTTTTAAAAAAAAAACATCGAAATTAGCCCAAGTAGGCGCGACTCATGTCACAATTGATCAACTTGACCCATTTGACCTAAATGAAATCAAATGAACCAAAATCAAATATAAATCAAATTAAACCAAACCATTGATGCCAACATATTTTAAATGATCATATAAACTTGACCCAACCCTTAGTTTGACCCAATTTGATCAATTGGTCAACTTGACCCAAGTTTACCCATTTTGACCTAAATGGGTCAACATGAGCCAAATCATATCAAATCAATTCCAAATTCATTGAAACTTGGCCCAACCCATTTTTCAATCATACTAAACATATTCAAACTAAAATCAAAGCCAAATGACCATTTTACCTCTAGGTCAAAGGGTAATTCTTGGCCAAATTCACTTGAAATTTGATCAAATCCTCTTCATGGCCACTTGGCACCCTCTTAGTGGACAAGTGGACACTAGTGAGCATGGAGCACATGAACCAATGGGTTTGGATCAGCCAAACCCAACCTAATGGCCAAACTAACCATCCACTTAGAAATTAAGCACATGGGATCCCTCCTCCACTCAATTAAGCACATGGCACCTTCTCCACTACCTCCTCTGGCCAAAATTGAATCACATGCCACCCTAAATGGCCTAACCAACCCACTCTATGAGGTGAATTTGATCAAAATGGCAAAGGGAAGCTCGGCCATCTGATCCATCTAGAGGGAGATATACTTCCCTAATTTCATTTCATTTTCACTGACTCACACTCGATTGAAGCTAGGGAACTCAGAGCAAGCATCCTCAAGCTTCTCCAAGCCTCCTAGAGCTCTTTGCATTTCTCCATTTCTCGGTTTATCAAAATCAAAAATAGGGGAGGTAGCCAGGAATTCAATCTCATTCAACTCTCAATTTCAGCTTAATTCCTCCTTCAAGTACCTTAAGGGAACCCAATCGAGCTCACCCAAGCCTTCATCTAAGTTTTCAAGGCACGGGAGAGGGGACTTTGATGAAGGCTACAAGCAATTAAAGCCCACCTTGGTCCATAGAAAGATCCACTTCATCCCAAAGCTTGAAACCTTCAACAAGGCTTTGTTTCTACTAGACAAAGCTACCTCAATGGTTGGGAGTGCCGGTGATAGCCTCCAGCAATGTATGCCTTCAAACCGAGCCTAGAATAGGAAGTGTTTGGTCCTTTATGAAAGAAACTTTCACCCCATTGCAAATTGACTGATGGATGTCTTGCCCCTTGCATGATGATAGTGTGGGTTGAGTTTGAGCTAAATCTGAGCTCAATCGAGCTCGAATCTTGCCCTAAAGAGTGGACGGATGCCCTCTCCCACAAGCAAGCTTAGTGACGGATCATGGACCATCCATCCGCACATTTTGGATGGACAGTCCTAATCAAGTCACGTAGGATCCCTCGATTCATCCCTTAATAATCACGGGTTTGATCCTGACCATCCAATCTTTGATCGAACGGTCGAGGAGAAATCACATAGCACTCACTGACGCGGCATTAGATTTGACTAATTAAATAGCGAATCCCATCGCACCACATAGAAAGCACGCGCCACGTCAGTGGTCCACGTGGCGTCGACATGATTAACTATTTAATTAGCCTATTTAATTAGGTTTTAATCACTGAATCTTCAAATATTCATAAATAAATGTAGAAAAATCAAAAATATAAAATAAAATGCATTGTGAAGATAATTCGAAGGGGAATAATCTAAAATTCAATTCAATTAATTTTGAACAGTGATATTTCTTGAATTTGGGTTTTATTAGGAAATATAATTATGTTAATTACTCTCTAATGATCTCACTGATTAATTCCAAACTTCTCATGTGCATTTAGTGGGATGACTTCTGCCTCCCATAATTTTCAAAGAATTTATTGATGGTTTAATTAGAGAATTGTTTGATTCACTCTTAATCACTCCCTTAATCAATTAAGTTATTAATTAACCTATTAAATAGTGGTAAATTAATTAATCAAGTTTTCTAATTACCTTAGAATAGTTAATGGACTTAGGGAATGAGATTAGGAGTCTTCTCCCAAATCTTTTCTCCTAAGTTCATTTCATTTGGATAAATATTTATTTAGAATGCAAACTAATTAAATAAGTTTAATCACTTAATTAATTAGCTTAATTAATCAAAATTTTAAAATAAAATTAATCTGAACTTAATCTTTTCCTTCTTGGGTAGATGTTTAGTGTTCAATTACCTAAGTAGCTTAAGGAAATCATATATAACCCATATGTGTGGGAAGGGTTATGAAAGTACTTAAATTAAACCCTTTAGCTTAATTAATCATTAATTGTGAGCCAAATGCATTAGGCCCCTTTCTTTCTTAGGTGCATTATTGATTTAAATTCTTTGTGGTTTTATGTCATATTTTTAGCTCATAATTATTTGGTTAAATATGTTAAAGTGGTATAGGTAAGGGGTAAATAATGGACTTAATCTATACATTAACCTAAACAAAATATAAAACTAATATAAGGGTTCTAAAAATTAAACTAAAATGACATACACATGTGGGAGATGGGTTAGGACCAGGAAACCCTTTTCACATTCCTTAAATTCAAATCAAACTCAAAACCAAATCAAAATTTCCTTAAACTAAATTTGATTTACTTTAAATAATCTTATTTCATAAGATTGTCTTTAGAATTAATTAGGGAGAATGAATTTACATGCTTTCATCACTTCATTTCCTTTGTAGCATGCTAAATGTGTATGTCATATAAAAATCATGCATTCATGTCTTTAAAAATCAAATTAAAAATATTGAAATGTTTCCTTTATGTCAAATTGCATGTTTTGATTAAAGTAAGAATATGAATGGCTATTATGATTACTAAATCCAAAATTATTTTCAAAACTTATAAATTCAAATATCATAACTGAAAATTATGCTACTTATAATTATTTATAGGCTTACATATGAATATAATATAAGGTATGTATTGTGTGACTTTTCTTCTCTTCTCCTTTAGCATAGTTTTGAATAGGATTTTGCAAAGTGTATAGTTCATTTGAAAAGAATACAACACTTGCTTAAATCCATTCCTATTCATTCTTATGTTATCACTTAAGAAGGATATTCACACTTGCATATGTAAATTTCATAAACAAATCAAACAAATAAACATAAACTTTTTTTGCATGATTCTCTTTCCATGCATTTATTTTTGTACATGCACATGTATTTAAGAAAAGTGGTATATTAGTCTGGACAACCCGGGGTTGTGAGGCTTTAAGTAGCCCTAAGTAGGTCTTGTATCTTACACCCTTGGTGCTAATAATGGCGTCGTACTCACTTATGTCTTTTATACTTGTAAATGTGCATATGAAAAAAATGGATAAAAGAATCACTCTTTTCAACTTAACAAAATCATGCATACATGAAACATTCAAAATTTCCTTAAGTAAATTCTCTTTGCATTCATCATTAAAGTGTGCTAAATATTTTCATTTCCATGTGTAGATATGCTTAGGGTCCATCCATATGCATGTTACACATGTTGGGAAAGAAATGAAGTGTTGTGTGTTTTGTGATAGTATTTCACTTTACTTAATCTTAAAATGCTATTCTTTTTTTAATAGGTTTGTTTAGGAAAAATCTAAACTTAGGATTAATTAAGACACATAATAAAATATTCATTAAATAAAAATCAATAATAAATCTATTTTAGAAATTACTTAAGGTAGAGAAGGAAAAATAAGTTCTCTTCTCTTTTCCCTCTCTTTACAACTTAGTAATTAAGCATGTTCATTCAAACCAAACAAAATCATCAAATAAAATTAACCCAAATCAACTAAAAAACTTAAATAAACCATCCTCTAAGTTGAACATTTTCATACTTATAAAATATAAACCTTAAAACCTAACTAGACATACCACACAAACCTTAAATAGCACACACATTAGGCTAAGTCACCACTTCTAGCTTTAAGTTATGGCAATGCATGATTTGATGTTTACTTTTATTTTGTATGGTGTAATATTTTAGTCTGTACGTAAGGTGTATGTGCGTAGACTGAATGGTAGGATGATCTTAGTCTAATCATTATCTTCTGCACAAGATTGTGCTTAAGGGTCACTATAATAAAAATATAACTACTTTTACTGTACATGTGGCCTCTACCCCTAAGTATAATCCAAAATAAGCCAGATGGGCTTAGTTACCTATGTGTGGGGTGCTAAGTCCACTATACTTGCTTGAGATTGTTTGCTTTATTTAGTTAATCTCTATTTTATAGGTATTAGTTAGATTTACTTTCTCTTTTCATGTAATTTTACAAATTAGGATTTGGAATGATTGTTATGAGGGATTAGGATGAACATTGGTCTTAAGATAATGTCTTATGTACCATGTGAAGCCTTTGGAACAAGCCACATCCCAACCAAGTCAAAAGGAAGAAAGAACCAAAATGAAGAAAGAACTAAATGAAGAAAGAAGAATGAAGAATGAAGACCCCCATAACATGAATTCATTTTTGTAATTAATTCATCTATAATCTGGGTTGTATAAGGGTAGAGCTCAGCTACCCAATTTATTTTTGAGTTTGTACGGTGGAGCCCAACCACACTTGGCCACTTATTCTTTTGACTAGTTTTATAAATTGATTGATGTTTGTTTAACTTATGCATTAGAAATGGCATGTTTTTCTTAGTTTCTTCCTTGCTTTCATGTATGGCCTGGATGACGATCAGGCTCTCAAAGAAAAATAAATTTTCTATCAAATTAAACAACTCAAAACTAAAAATTAATAACTCATAACCTCACTTAAAGCTTATGTTATAAAAAGAAGATAAAAGAATTAGTAACCCCATTCGATGTTGTATTTTCTTTCTCACATCATGCATAAAAAATATATTATTTCACTCTTGATTAGAGGGCTTCCACCTTTGCTAGAGAACTTGGCTTGACCTTTGAGAGCCATGGTGGAAACACACTTCCTCATCTTAATTTTGGCCCACAATCTAATTTCTAATGCATTAGGCATATGAATCCTAAAGCTTGTGTCAAATTGATTGTCCAAAATGAAAACAAAAATTTAATAAAGATTGCATTAGATTTAGGTCATTAAATCATACCCTACATGATCTAGTCTCTTAGGGAGTGCATTTAAGGACTTAGCCCCTTTTCTAAATAAATAATAACCTAGCTATCTTGCAAAAGCATATGACTTTCCTACATGTATTTAAAACTGTAGGAGTTAGTTGGCGGCCACCCCTAGGCGCTTGTAAGTCCAAACAGTTGGGTGGTTTATCCTCTCTTGTGGAGGTAAACCAAATACCCATTTTCGCCATAGATTTAGGTCATGTTTTGGCCCTCGCCAAAGCTCCCTAGATTTAGGATCTGAGATTGCTTCTCCCCTTTGCGGGCTATATGCATAAATCCTCACCTCTTAGGCATTTCCATAATCTTGTATCGTGGAATTATAAGTCCTAGATTTCTAATAAAATTTAACTCAAAATAAATAAATCACTTCAATTTCAAAAATAAAGCCCAACCATAGAATAGTTTGGGATGCTTACTAGGCCACCTAGTAGCATAAGCATCCCCTACTTATTCCCTCTTTTGGATTCTATAATAACTCCCTCTTCTTGATCAATCCCACCTGATTGATTGATAGTCCTATCTTTGAAATCTTTAGAGACAATGATCATTTACCTTAATCGAGAGTATTCCTATGGGATCTCATTCTTTATGATGTAATTAACTATGGGGGTTTGCCTCCATAGGGAACTTAATGAATCTGAATTAAAATAAACTCTGCTTTACTTTTTCATGTAAAACAGGGGAAGAATCCCACGTACATACAAAGACCCATATTCCTTAAAAGTCTTTATTGAGGTGATTAGGTCCATTATAGGGTGGTGACTTCTATCTTTTGAGATGATACACCTCTCCTCAATGTCGTACCTGATAACCTAATAAGAACATCTGCGGATCTACATGGTGTCCAAACCAAAAGTAAATTTTTTATCTTCATTCTACCCACATAGATTGAAGATGGAAGTATGCTAAGAAATTTTTCACCACAAATACTCTCGATTAAGGTAAATGATCATTATCTCCAAATATTTCAAAGATTGGACTATCAACAAATTGGATATTTTTGGAAGATCAAGTGAGATTGATCAAAAGGAGGGAGTTATTATCAAACCAAAGGGAGATAAGTAGAGGATGCTCACAATGCTAGGAAACTTAGTGAGCATCCCAAACTATCCTATGGTTGGGCTTTATATTTTTGAAAATTGAAGAGAGTTAATTATTTGAGTTTAATTTTTATTAGAAATCTAGGGCTTATAATTCATAATAAAAGATCTTGAAAATTCTAAGAGGTGGGATTTATGCTTGTAACCCGCAAAGGGAAACAGCCACCTTAGAACCTAAATCTAGGGAGCTTTGTCGAGGGCCAAGGCACGACCTAATTCTAAGGTGAAAATGGGCATATGTTTACCTCCACATAAGAGATAAATTGTCCAACTATTAGACTTACAACCACCGTGGTGGTACCAACTCTCGCACCTGGGATGTTCGATAATATACCACTTTTCTTAAATACATGTGCATGTATAATAGAAAATAAATGGAAAAAGAGTCATGCAAAAGATTTTGTTTGTTTTTGGGTTGTATTATTTACATATGTAATGTGAGGATCCTTCTTAAATCATAACATAGAAGTGTATAGAAATATATTTAAGCAAGTGTTATGTTCTTTTCAAATGAACTATACACTTTGCAAATCCTATACAAACCCATGTTAAGAAAAGAGAAGAAAATCACATTACATATTTTATGATATAATCACATGCAAGCTTATAAGTATTTATAAGTAGCATACTTTCATTTATAATCTTTGATTTATAAGTTTTGAAAATATTTTTTAATTTAATAGTGATAATAGCCATACATATTCTTACTTTAGCCAAAGCATGCAATTTGACATAAAGAAAATATTTCATTTTAATTGATTTTTCAAAAAGATATGAATGTATGATTTCATATGGCATACAACATTTAGCATGCTTGGAAAGAAATAAAGTGATGTAAGCATGCAACTTCATTCACCCTCATTAATTCCTAAGGACAATCCTATAAGATAAGATTATTCAAAGTGAATCAAAATTCTTTAAAGAGATTCTTATTTTATTTTTGGATTTGATTTGAAAATGATTTGAAAGAAAGAGTTTGCTGGTCCTAACCCATTTCCCCATGTGAATTGAATTAGTTTAATTTTAGAATAATTAGATTGATTTTATGTTTTATTTAGGTTAAGGTGTGAATTAAGTCCATTAATTACCCCTTACCTATACCACTTTAACATAATTAATCAAATAATTATGAGTCAGCATATGATATGCAACCACGTGAAATTTAAATCAGCAATGCATCTAATAAATAAAGGGGCTTAATGCAATTGACTCATAATTATTGATTAATTAAGCTAAAGGGTTTTCATTAAGTACTTTCATAACCTTCCCACACATATGAGTTGGACATGATTTCTTTAAACTTATCTTAGGCTTTTGAACACCTATGGATCTACCCAGCAAGAGATTGATTAATTCCAGATTGATTTTGAAAGTTTCATTAAGCTAATTAAGTAGATCATTAGTGGATTAATCCTTAATTATGTTTG
Organism: Cymbidium sinense; assembly: GCA_021442155.1. Classification (NCBI taxonomy): domain Eukaryota; kingdom Viridiplantae; phylum Streptophyta; class Magnoliopsida; order Asparagales; family Orchidaceae; genus Cymbidium; species Cymbidium sinense. The sequence goes on from CM038215.1 coordinate 87,015,513, forward strand.
GATTAAGGAAGAAAGGGAGTTTAGGGAATAACTTAGCAAAAATACCTCAAACACATTCAATAAACCTCCTACTTCCTTAAACAATGTTTAATTATCTCAATTAAGGGATTAAATCACTATTCATATGCTTAATTACTTTTAATTACACTAAGGGGATGATTAGGGATTCATTAATTGATTTCCCTAATTAACTCATTAATAAATTCCAAGAAAATTTGGGGGAGGCGAGTCATCCCACTAAATATGTCTGGGAAGTTTAGAATTAATTAATGAAGTAATTAGAGCATAATTATGGTAATTAAATTTTTAATTAAACCCCAATTAAGAAAAATTAATTGTTCAAAAGTAATTAGAAATAATTTTATTGGATTCCCCTTTGAATTATCTTTAAAATGAACTTGAGTTTGTATTTTTTTTTTTTTTGGATTTTTCTACATTTAGTTATTAATTTATGAAGTTTTTATAATTAAAGGGTAATTAAATACACTAATTAATTAACTAATCCTATTCGTGCCACGTGGACTACTGATGCGATGCACTTTTCACATGACGTAATAGGATTGGTTATTTAAGTTATCACATCACATGCCGCATTAGCCGGCGGCATAATGTGCTTTCCTTTGGGCCATCTGATCAAGGATTGTGAGTACATGTCACCAGCAGGGAGAGGTGAGGTACGCCAGATAGTTAGCTACCTCTGCCCTCATGGATTTCCCCGATCAGTGTGCTACTCGTGCGGTCATACTAATAACATTGTATTGACAGATACTATTCACCATAAGAGAGGGGCTCCCGCACATAGAGTCTCGGGGGTGCCTCTGCCACACCGCTCCACTCCATGTTCACATCGCCAATATAAGTCCCATCTTCTACAGTTCCATCAAAAGCCATGAAGGCAGCATTCAGAGAAAAGAGAGCCCCACTGGTGATTCTGCTACAGCCAAGAGATCTCATTTCATCTACACCGCTGACTGAGGCAAAGCTGAGCTTTCCTGCTCGACCTCCTGCTTCAGTTGTGGGGAAGAGGGAATGGCGACCACATAGCATCATATTCATGCCATCAACACCACCACAATAGATCACAGAGATAGCAGCAGCAGAGGAAGAAGGAGATAGTTCAGTCATCTCCATGGTGATAGATCCTCCTAGGAGTAGCACTCTACCCATGGCAGATGACAGTCAGGAGCATGTATCCTCTAGTGAGCATAGCCTTCACAAGATCAACACTTTAGTGGGGGAGGTTAGATGTATTTCTATTCATGTGCACGATCCTACCACCAGTCAGCCATGATCATTTGTACCTACTCAGTTGGACCACTCCCTAGATGATATTATAGAACAGTATCTTGTTGAGAACAAGGAAATTCTAGGGTATGCCTAGTTTGACCTAGAGGAAGACATGGTTAGTTTTGATCCCAACGAAGATGATTTGTTGGAAGATTTAGCCGAGGTGCACATGGTTGACACCAGGGGTTCCGTTCTTCAAGATCAGCATGGTTTGGAAGGTGCTGCAGTAGGATGATATAGCCTACTCGACCCAACACCTCCTTCAACAACTTAAACAAAATGATGAATAAATTGATAAGATGGTAAAGTGTCTTGAATATTTGCTAGTAGCAATTTTGGCACTTCAAAACCAAGCCCCAGCAGTGCATCCTACTATTGTAGAGACCGGTCAGCCATAGTTGTTGCATGTCTTTGATTAACCTAAGAGTTCACCTCCGGTAGAACAGGCCAACACTAGCTTGTATAGGAAGGTAGTGGACAGTATCTTATAAGAAAAGGATATTAAACTCATGGTTGAGCAGCAAGTGAGAGAAGCATTAGTGCAAGCCTGAGGAGGATCATCGATTCAAAAGGTAGACCCTACCCAAAAGAATTTGATACTATCCAGTATCCTAAGGGTTTTGTGCCTCCTTCTTTCAAGAGCTTTGATGGTAGCGGGAACCCACGCCAACACATAGTGCACTTAACTAGCATTTACGCTTGGTGGCGTGATAATATTCATTAACTTTTTTTTTTTTAGTTTAGCAGCTTTTGATTGGTATGTTGAACTCCCTAATAGTTTAGTAAAGACTTTTGCTGAGTTGGAGTAACCTCTTCATTAAGAGGTTTGCTGGAGCTCAGCAAAGGATGATTATGGTGATCTAGTTGTAGCACAACAACACCTCAGTGAGTTCCTCATTGACTATATTCTCATGACATATTTTGAGTATGAAATATGAACCGCAGCTGTCTGAACAACATGACATTGAAATTCTACTAAAGAATATGCATGGCCCGGTCGCCTTCATGCTCAAAGGCTTTACCATCAAGACATTTGAGAAGCTAATCAACATGGCGGCTAGTTTACAAGGAGAGGCCAAATAGTTGCCTTTTCAAGATCAGTCAACAAAGCCAAGTAGCAAAAAATTTATGAAAAGAAGCCAGGGGCAGTAGCAACATTGGACAAGGGGAAGCAACAGGCTAGAGATTAGCATGAGAGACCTTAAGCTCCACAGCTATCATTTCCACCTCCTCTACCACTACCTAGGCCATCCTACCGGCCGCCACAGTAGCCTTCATGGCCTTCGCCGCCTCCTCCTCAGTCATACTCACAATGGCGGTACACATACCCGCTGCCAGGTTTCTATAATCCACCTACTCTTTTGAATAAACTAAACAAACCTTATTTATTTAAGAGGGAGATAGTCAGGAAAATCTCTAAGAATCTCTTAAAGAAACCTGATTTTTAGCTACCTGAGCCTAGGAAGCCAGAGGAAGTGGGCAGGAGCAATGATCCTAACTTTTGCGCCAACCACCGCATGCTAGGCCATGTTTTGGAGGATTGCTTTACATATAAGGACTGGCTTGAGCATAGCTACAAGATAGGTGCCATAGTTATCCCAAAGGAATATCTAGTGGAATAACCATCTAGTTCTAGTAGGGTAATCCTTGGAGATTCATGTGATCCTCTCAAAATCAAAGAAGGTTGTGATATCTCCTTATCTCGAACCTCTAAAAAGATTATTTCAAAAATTAAGAAACTTTCCTTATAGGTGCTGAGGCAGCTTGAGCCTCCAACATCAAGGAAGGTTCACAAGTTGCCAAAGATAACTTAGGGAAAGTGGGAGTTTAGCAGTAGCAGCAGCAGTCCACACTTGCCCAGGATAGCCAAGTAGCGCAACCACCGATCGAGCCCAGCCTCCATTCCATTATTCCAACTACTACTTTAGCTGACACTTCTACTTTAGCTAGCTTTTCTTCTAGTAGACATCTTATATCAATGGATAAGGGCATCAAATCCTTCACCCCACTTACTTTACTAGATTTCTACTATGTACCTCCTTCTAAACCTAAGAAATTGAGGAATATAGCTAGTTTGAATTACATCTGTGTCACTTCTGATGGGTTGTCTAATTCTACCCTTACAAAAAACTATTCAAGTCTAAATAATAATTATAATAACTCTGATCTTCCTCTTTGTGATTCAGAGGTGGACTTTTCTTCTTTGAATAATACGGGTTCACCTATTGAGATAGACTTAGAATCATCTAATTTTGAGGGTCCTATAGAAGAAGCTGTAGGTGATCCTAACGAGCAGGTAGAATATTTCACTAACTCATCATAAGAGATCACCAAATTTAACCTCCACAGTGGCAAGGTTCTACTCCTAGGGCAGCACCTCAAGATAAGGGGAAATAAGTCATTAGTACTAATGAGCAAGAAGCCCTTCCACAGGATGATCCACCCAGGGATATGCTTGTAAAGGATGAACTTAGAGTTGATTATAATGTCCTCGCTCACCTAAGAAAGTTGCCAGCTAAGTTAAGCATATATAATGGCCTTGTCTTATCCAAAGAAATGAGAGAATCATTAATCAAGGCTCTTCTTGATCCAGAGATATGCTTAGCTCAGTTGATCGTTATTGGAGAGGAGGCACATTATTCAAGAGAAGACCAGGGAGTCACATTCACCAATGAAGACCTTCTACTGAGGCATATGGAGCACAACCGTCCCTTCTACATCATAGTGGATATGGGCAGATTCAGACTTTCTCGGGTTCTAGTTGATCTAGGTGCATCATGAACATTATGAGTCTAAAAACCATTGCTTATTTAAGGATTGGAATCTCTACACTCCAGGAACTTCGGATGATGTTGAGAGGATTTAATGAACAGGGTGAGAGGGATTTAGGTTCCATAGTGTTACCTTTAAAAAATTTGGAAGGCTGAGTTCTATATAATTGATGATTGAATACATCATTCCTTTGCTTTGCTCGGTAGGCCTTGGATACACTAGAACAAGATGATTCCATCCTCCCTTCATCAGTGCATCAAGTTCAGAAGGGATGGAATCAAATACCGTGTCAAAGGAGATGAAAAGTCATTTTCAGTTAGAGAGGTTGAGATATAGAAAGATGCGACCTACTATCTTCCTCAAATTAAAATACCTTTTCTCGTGAACTTGGTCAAAATTTAAACACAAAAAAAAAGAAAAAAGAAAAAGAAAAAGAAAAGGAAAAGGAAAAGGAAAGTACAAGTGAACTAGAAAAGGACACCAAGGAAGAGGTAGAGCCGCATGTCACATTCCACCCATAGTTCATTCCACCATACAGACTTATGGGTAGAATGACTTAACCTCCACCAGGTAGAGGTAGAAGCAAATATAAAAGATGTTCCAAAGGTGGAAGACCCCTTGGTTGGTAGCCAGCCAATAGGGGTTATGTTCCAGTTCATAGAAGTACCCCTGCTATTAACATAGACTTGGAATCTAGCTCGGAGGACAAGCTGGTTTCATTAGAGGTGACACTCAAGCTAAATAACAATGAAGACCGAGCCTCCAAGCAAAGCATGAATGTATTTGAATTAGGTTTATGTAAGACTATTAGGCAGTAGTTGGGAACTTTAGCTCTAACATCACTTTCCTCTCAAAAAGTTAAAGGTTTAGTAGTTATGGAAGCCCCTTAAGTCTTCCATGAATGGTAAACTGAAGAGATTCCTATTGGGATCATCATCCTTAAGTCCAGAAGTTGATGTAGAACTTGAGGATAATTCATATAAAGAATTAATGGAATTACCTTTTGATTGGTACTCATCTTGTGTTCTGAATATTGCAAAGAAAGGTTTGATTCGTTATACATGGTCCAAGCAAAGATCAGAGTATTTTGAGAAGCTGTGGAGCAATAGAGGCAGGGATGCACAATCAAGATCAGGACTTGGATTCAGTACAATGAGTCCAGTTGATGATGAAGATTACTGCTTAGTTGTCACCAATCATCTAGAGTCTAATAGGTTCTACACTAACACTTATGAGGAAGTGTGTTTAGAAATTTCAGATGATCCGGATGATCTTCAAATCAAAGATGCACCTCCAAAATTTGAAGAAGAAATTCATTCAATGATCGACAAACTCAAAGAAATCAACCTCAAGATAGAAGAAAATCCACGCCCAACATACATCAGTTCTCTGCTAAATGAAGAAGAAACTAATGACTTAGTTAGGCTATTGATTGAGTTTAAGGACTACTTTGCATAGAGCTATGAAGAGATTCCTAGATTATCTCCTGACATAATAGTCCATAAACCAATATGCCAACCTCTCAAGAAGCTCTAGACACTCATTAGAAATGAACAACGGTCATTTAGTCAAGAAATTGATTGATCTTTGGTTTTATCGTGAAGAAAATACTCTACAGTTAGCTGTCATCTCGCTTAAGAAAAGAATAGACAAATTCGCATATGTGTCAATTTCAGGGACTTAAATAAGGTATGTCCTAAGGATGAGTTTCCTCTTCCTATACCAAAATTAATGGTGGACATCACCACATCTCATGTAGTATTCTCTTTCATTGATGGGTCATCTAGCTACAACCAAATCAAGATGGCCATCGAGGATGAAAGAAACACTTCTTTTCAAACCCCGATCAGAATTTATTATTATAAGGTCATGCCTTTCGGCCTTAAAAATGCTGGTGCTATATACCAATGGGACATGACTCAAATCTTCAACGAACTTATTCATCATCAAGTTGAATGTTATATTGATGATCTAGTAGTTAAAAATAAAGAAAAAGAAGACCATCTCTTTAACTTGAGAGTAGTTTTTGAATGGTTAAGACAATTTAACCTCAAAATGAATCCCTTGAAGTGTGCATTTAAAGTAGCTTCAGGGAAGTTCCTTAGTTTATTATTCGACACCAGGGAATAGAGATAGACCCAGAAAAGATCAAAGCCATCTTATAAATGCCACCACCTAAAAGTTTAACTCAACTAAGATCTTTCCAAGGGCAGTTGGTGTATCTAAGATGTTTTATCTCCAATTTATCGGGAAGATGCAAGCCATTTTTAGCACTTGTTAAAAGGATGTCAAGTTTAAGTGGGATGACAAGTGTCAGGATGCATTTGAAGACATCAAGCAGTTTTTGGTGAAGCCGCCTCTAGTAATATCCGGGCGCCACTTATCCTCTACACTGTTGCATTGGATGACTCCCTTGGCACTTTATTAGCCCAAGCCAACGATAAAGGAAGGACAACGCTCTCTACCACTTTACCCATCGTCTGATCCCTGCTGAAGTAAACTATCCACCTATTGAAATATTGCTTATCTTTAATCTTTGCATCTCAAAAGCTACAGCACTATATGCTTTCTCATAAGGTGAACTTGATTTTAAGAATCAATCCACTGCAGTATCTCATGACATGGATGACGTTATCTAGATGATTAACACATTGGTTCATGATTCTATCATAGTTCAACATTACATTTGTACCCCATTGTGCGGTGCAAGGACATGCGTCCCTGGCCCTCTCTTTCAATGGGGGATCAGTTTGTCATCGAGGCTATCACTGGTGCTTCCAACGGAGGAGGTAGCTTCGTCTAGTGGAGATGAAGCTCTATTGAAGGTTTCAAGCTTCAATTTGAGGTAGATCTCTCAATTGACCAAGGCTCCCTCCAATGTCTTGCGCTTTGGTCTAGGTCTCCCTTCATGTGGCTTGGATGCTTGGGAAAAGCTTTGGGTGAGCTCGACTTTCCTCCTTGATGGTGTTTGCCAAGTGAATTGAGGTTTGGTGTAGAATTGAGTAAGTTGGAAAATCCTTAGTCCTCCCCTATTTCGGCTTTGAAGGAAACCAAGAAAGAGAAGTTCATATGAGCTTGGGAATTCTTAGGAAACTTAGAAGCTTTCCTTTGATCCTCTGAGCTTCAATGCAATGAAGGTGGTTTGGGTGGGAATGAGGGGGAGTATATCTCCCCTTACTTGGATCAGATGGTCGAGGCTTGCTCTTCCATTTTGGATTAATTGATGAGATTGAATGGGTTATTTTGATTGTTAGGAGTTCCATGTGCTTCAATTTTGGCACAGGAGTGGAGGGGAGGAGGTGCACATGTGTTAATTGAGTGTGAGAGGTGATCCAAGTGGAGAATTTTCATTGAAGGAGTCGGTTTGGCCTTGGGTTGGTCCATGGTTGACCTAAACCCATTGGGTCATGTTCACACACTCCTTAGTGTCCATGTGGTCCACTAGGAGGATGCCAAGTGGTCATGAAAAGGAATTGGCCAAATTCAAGTGAATTTGGCCATAGGTTACCATTTGACCCAAAGAGTAAAATTGTCATTTGGCCTTGATTTTGATTTGGGCAGATTTGAGATGTTTCAAAAATAGGTTGGGCCAAATTTCAAAGAATTTGAAGTTGATTTGATATGATTAGGCTCAAGTTGACCCATTTAGGTCAAAATGGGTCAACTTTGGTCAAGTTGGCCAATTGGTCAAATTGGGTCAAACCATGGGTTATGTCAAGTTCAAATGATCATTTGAAGTGTTTTAGTATCATTGGCTTGGTTCAATTTGGTTTATATATGGTTTTGGTTCATTTGAGTTCACTTAGGTCTAATGGGTCAAGTTGACCAATTTGACCCATTCGACTCAATTGGGTTAGATCATGGGTTGGTTTAGGCTTGGTTGATCATTTGAAATATTTTGTAAGCTTTGGTTTCAATCAATTTTGGTTTGGTTTAATTTCAAGTTGATTTGACCTTTTAGATCAAGTTGGGTTCATAGTCAATTGGGCTAGGTTGGGTCTAGTTGGCCAATTGAAACTTTGGTCAAGTCCAACATATGATTTAGAATGAATTTGACCCATTAGTTGCAATCAATTTAGCTTAGATCAAGATTTGACTCATTTTGACTTTTTAGGTCAACTTGGGTCAACTTTTAGTCAAGTAGCCAGATTTTGGCTCAATTGATGGCTTGGTCAAGTCTAATCATTGATCATGAATTGTTTTAGATCAATGGTTTCAATCAATTTGGCCTATGATGGATTTTGGCTAGTTTAGATTTCATTTGGGTTAAGTGTTGACTTGGTCAAAGGATAGGTTTGACTTGGTTTTACCTAATTTAAGTGATTGATCATCCTATGATGATTGTTGCTCACAATGTGAGGCTTAGATGGGCTTAGTTCAATCAAATTTGGGTAGGATTAGAATTTGGCTCAAAAAGGTGCTTAGGTCACTTTGGGTCAAGTGAGCCTATGTGGATCAATTGACTTGATCAAGGCTTGATTCAAGTTTGGTTGAACTCACATATGGACTAATGATTGAAATATAAATCCAATCACAAGTGATTAGGAGTCAAATGGGTCTTGATTCATTTGACAATTTCAAGTCAAAAGGGTGAACATGCGTTTGATTTGGGTTGGTTTGATTTTGATTTGGTGATTGAAGTTTATGTTCATATTTGGCTTGTGATTGAAGGAATGATTCTTTGAGGAGAAAATTCAAAGGTTTGAATTGATTTGAGAATGATTTGGTTAAGTTCAAGAATTTGACTTTAAAGGTATAGGTTGGATTTAGGTTGGATTTGGGTTTGAGTTTTGAATTTAGTTTTGGCTATTTAAATTTATATTTCATTTATATTTGTGAATATAACTGAGAATATAAATTGGTTATGAGAAAATCTTTTGAATTTGAAATGATTTGAATTTGTTTTGGTTAAGTTCAAGAATTTGACTTGAAAAAATTTAGGTTGGATTTTGATTGGATTTGGTTTTGAGTTTTGGATTTAGTTTTGGTCATTTGAATTTATATTTCATTTATATTTATCAATATATATGAGAATATAAATGGGTTATGAGAAAATCTTTTGAATTTGAAGTGATTTGGATTTGATTTGAGATAAGTCCATAAGATGAAATCAAAGGCTTAGGAAAGATTTTGGATTTAGAATTGATTCATGATTTGGATTTTGGATTTGATTTCAATTTGAGAAAATTAATTGAGTTGGAATTGATTTGAGTTTGAAGTTGGAATTGATTTGAATTTGCAGTTGGTTTGAATTTGAAGTTGGTTTGAATTTGAAGTTGATTTGAATTTAAAGTTGATTTGAATTTGAAGTTGGTTTGAATTTAAAATTTATTTAAATTTGAAGTAGATTTGAATTTAAAGTTGATTTGAATTTGAAGTTGATTTGAATTTGAAGTTGGTTTGAATTTGAAGTTGATTTGAATTTAAAGTTTGACTTAAAAGAAGGAAGTAAGGATTTGGTTCAAGCTATAGGGTAGGCAAGTTTTCCTAACACCTCTAAGGCATAACCTCTTACTATGACTAACTCTTTTAAGTCTCTAGGGTTAGGTTAAGTGTTCACCTAATCATTAGAAGTGTCTTAAGACTAAGAAACTCTTACAATCTATAGGAGTCCTATGCGTGATGCCGACAAGATTAGGGCTTTAATTAGGGTTAATTAATCCATTTTAATGTTGAAACTTTCAAAATTCATAACTAAATGTAGAAAAAATCTAAAAAATATAAATAATGGTTCATTTTAAAGGTATTTCAGAGGAGAATTTAATAAAAATATTTTCAATGGATTTTGAACATTAAACAGAGCTTAATTAGGGTTTAATTAAAAACTTAATTAGCTTAATTACTCTGTAATCTCTCAAGTGATTAATCCCAAAAATTTTAAGAATTTTTAAGAGAATGATTTATGCCTCCTCTAATTTTTTTTGGGGATTTTTTACTTATTAAATTAGAAAGATTGATTGATTAAGCCCTAATTACCCTCTTAACTTCATTAAGGGGTAATTAAGCATATGAATAGTGATTAATTAATTATTTGGACTCCCTAATCACTGTTGAACAGTAAAGAGACTTAGGAAAGTGGATTGGAGCCTCCCTCCTAATCCTTTCTCTAATTTTCCCTCTCTTTCAACTAAAGTCCTAATTATTAATTAATTAACTAATTAGAAACTTAATTAGCTAAATTGGAATTCAAATCATATTAAATCATGCTTAATCTAGTGGATGGCTTATGGAATTAGGTGGGGACCTCTTTCCCTACCGTTTCCCTTATGCCCATCTCATTTCAAGATAATTATCAACTTGGGTTAGTTTCTTTTTAGGAGAGGTGGATTAATGGATTATTGGTTTAATTGATTTGAAAAATCTAATTAAATCTTATTTTTCCTTAATCCATCTTGGGTAGAGCTTTAGGTGTTCAAGAACCTAAAGAAGCTTAATGAAATTATTATTAGCTCATATGTGTGAGAAAATCATGAAAATAATTAAAATGATTCCTTAAGCTTAATTATTAAATGATTATGAGCTAATTACATTAGGCCGCTTTCATTTCATAAGAGCATTGCCATTTACTTTTCAATTCATTTGCATATTATATTAGCTCATAATTATTTAATCACTTATCTTAAGGTAACATAAGTAAGACTTAATTAATTTATTTAATCCATGCTTAACTTAATCAATCCATAAAAATCAATTTATTTGCTTCTTATTAAATCAAGTTAATTTACACATATGGGGAATGGGATTAGGATTAGCAAACACCTCTTTCTTACATCTCTCTTAAATCAAATTAAACATAAAATCAAAAATGACTTTAAGAAACTTTGGTTTACTTTAAATAAGCTTATTTAATGTGATTCTCCTCAGGAATTAGTTGGATTGAATGAAATAACATGCTTGTGTTTCTTTATTTATTTCTAATCATATTAAAATATTGTATGCCACTTGTAGTCATGCATTTATTTCTTTCAAAAATCAATTAAAATAAAATGGTTTCCTGTGTTCACTTAATTAAAAATATGTGTGAATATTATCACTATTAAATAGAAAATTTTTTGAAAAGTATATAAATCAACTATAACACATGAAGTAAAAAATTATAAGTATTTATAAGCTTGTATGTGCTTACAACCTAGAACATGTGATATGAAGTTCTCTTTTCCTTAATCTTCATGAATTTACATAAGGATATGAATATTAATAAGTGTATAGTTTCATTTGAAAAGGACATAACACTTTCTTGGGTTTATTCTTATGTATATCCATGTTAGAATTTAGATAGAACTTTTGTTCATATGTATAAATAAATCAAAATACAATTCTTGTATGATTTTCATTCTTATAATTGTGTGTACACTCATGAGTATTTAAGAATTGGGTATAACTAGTCTGGACACCCGGGATGCACGATTTTAAGTAGCCCCAAGGAGGTTCTTACCTCGTTCTCCTGATCAAACAATGGCAAAGTATTTGCTTATAACTTTTATACACTCGTGTGTGCATTTGGCTAATGAATGAAAACCTCACCTTATTCCATGTACCTAATTCAAAACAAAAATACATTTTGTTTGCATGATTTTTTATTCTTATAGTTATTTATACATCCATATGTATTTAAGAATAGCGGGTACAATGAGTTTGGACACCTAGGGACTCACAGCTTTAAGTAGCACCAAGGAGGTTCCTAACTCATTCTCCTAGTCAAATAATGTCGAAGTACTTGCTTAGAACTTTCATACAAATGTGTATTTAGCTAATCAATGAGAATCCTATTTTTTTCTATAAAATTCATTTATGCATCCTGCATTTAAGTGTGCCAAAAATATGTTACTTGTATAGATATGTTTAGGACTTAATCATATGCATGTTATATATGATGGAAAGAAATGAACAAACATGTATTATGTGATAGTAATTAACTCCAATTAACCTTAAGATGCCTTTCTTATTGAATAAGTCTATTTAAAATGAACCTAAACTTAGGATTAATATAAGATAATATAATAAGTCATTCACTAAAGAGAATTCATTAAATTAATTTGCTTTAGGTGTGACTTAAGATAGGGATAAAAGAGAGTGATCCTCTCTTTTCTTCTCTTAATACTACTTAGTTGTTAAGTGTAAATCAAGTGAAACAAAACAAATCATTAAGTAAAACTCATAAATCAATTAAGCCATTGAAAGTAAAGCCGTCCTTCAAATTAAATCCTTTCTTACTTAAAAAATTATAACAAAGCCTAGTTAAGGCATACCACATAAGATTGAATACACACATCTTAAAATTAAGTCACCACTTTTAGCCTTATGTTAGGGCGGTGCATGGTTTGATGTATGTTTAGTTTTATGATGTATTATTGTAGACTGGATGTTAGGGTAAATGCTCCATAGACTGGATGTTAGGTCGTGATTAGCCTAATCATATTTTTTGCAGGAGATTGTGCTTAAGGGGTGCTTAAAAATAAATATAAATGCTCTCTTTTGCAAATTGCTTATCCCCTAAGCATAGTCTAAGTTAGTATAGGTGGACTTGGTGACTCATGTGCAGGGTGTTAAGTCTAAATTATACATATAACTGCTTTGGTTATATGGTGTGTTTAACAAACACTTGTTTTATAGGTGTAGTTAGATTTACTTTTTTCTATTTTTAATATAATTTTGCATTAGGAATTAGGATTAGTGTTATGGAGGATTAGGATGAGCGAAGGCTAGAAGGCTTTGTCCTGGGAGGCCACCATGATGCCTTTGGAGCAAGCAAACCCAAATGAAGAAATGGAGGAGATATGAAGAAAAAAGATAAGAAGACTCTCATGGCATTTATTCATTTGTAAAAATTGTAATTATTATTTCATATATCGGGTTGTATAAGGGTAAAGCTCGGCCACCCATTTCTCTTTTCGGGTTGTACGGTGGTACCCGACCTCACTAGCCTATTTTTCTTTTACGTTGGGTTTATAAATTGTTTAATATTTTGTTTACAATTATACAATAGAAATGGCATGTCTTTTCTAGTTTCTTCATATATGGTGATTTGATGTGTGGCCTAGATCCGATTAGGCTCTTAGGAAAAAATAAATTTTCTACCCCAACTACAACTCATAACTAAATTTTCTGAATAACTCGTAACCTCACATAAAGTCTAGGCACTAAATCAAGATAATTAAAAGATTTAGCAACTGCTTAGTTGGATATTGTATGCTTAACATCTTGCATGTCATCTTGTTTCACTCTTGCTAAGAGAGGGTTTCCATCCTTGCATGATAGGGGAAGACTTGACCTTTGAGGGTCTCCTGGTGAAAAATACATCTTTCTTTCTGATTTATCCAATAACCTTATTTCACATGCATTTAGACTTATAAAATCCCTATAACCTTTGTCAAAATAAAGAGTCAAAAAAACAAATAAAAATTGAAAAGATTTACATTAGATTAAGTCATTGTTCATACCACTCATTCTCTAGTCTCCTAGGGAGTGGGTTTAAGACTTTAGTCTCTTTCTAAATAAAAACAACCTAATCATCTTGCAAAATCATATGACTTGACTATATGATTTTAAAACATAGGAGGAGTTAGCTAGCTGCCACTCTAAGCGATTATAAGTTCAGCAGTCGGGTGGTTTGCCATCTCTTGTGGAGGTAAACCATATACCCATCTTCGCTTATATTTAGAACATGCTTTAGCCCTTGCTAAACACCCCTGACTTAGGATCTGAGGTTATTGTTTCCTTCAGGCTATAACCATAAATCCTCACCTATTAGGTATTCCCACAATCTTATATTATGGGATCATAAGTCTTAGTTTTCTAATAAAATTTCAACTCAAATATACAATTCTTTTCAATTTCAAACATATAAAGCCCAACCAAAGGATAGATTAGAATTCTCACTAGGTTTCTTAGTATCATGAGCATCCCCTACTGATCTCCTTTTGGATTCAATAATAAGTCCTTCCTTTTTCTTTTATCTATCCCATTTGATTTTCTAACATAGCCAATTTATTAATAATCTTATCATTGAAATCTTTAGAGATAATAATTGCCTACTTTAATCAAGAGTATTCCTAAGAAATTCATCTTCTTAGGATATAATTAATTATGGGGCTTGCCCCAATAGGAAACTTTAGAACCTGATTTAAATAAAACTTGTTTTATTCATCCATGTAAAGTAGGGAAAAAATCTCTGGTATATTCGAAGATCCATCATGCCTTAGGAGTCCTTATTAGGTGATTAGATCCATTATAGGGTATTAATTTATATCTTTCTAGATAGTGCATTATTCCTTGATGTCACACCCGATCATCTCAATAAGTACACTCTCAGATCTGTGTGGTGTCCCCCATACACATAAATCAAAAATAAACACCACAGTAAATAATTATGTCCATTTCTTACTTAGATTTAGGTTGCGCTTTATCTTATGCTAAATCTCCCAAGATTCAGGATCCGAGGTAGATTTTCCTTCGGGCTATCATAAATCCTCACCTCTTAGGCTTTTTCATAATTTTGTGTTGTTGGATTATAAACCCTAGAAATCTAATAAAATTTCAACTCTAACGAAATAAATTTCTTCAATTTCAAACATATAAAGCCCAACTATAGGGTAGATTGGAATACTCACTAGGTTTTCTAATATCATGAGCATCCCCTACTTTTTCTTTTGGATTCCAAAAATATGTCTTCTCATTGAACTTTCCCAATTGATCTTCCAAATATAACCAATCCTTTGATAGTCTAGCCTTGAAATCTTTAGAGACCATATTTTCCTATTTTAATGAGAGTATTTTTAGGGAATCCTATTCGCTAGAATGTAATTAACTATGGAGGCTTGCCTCCATAGAGAACTAAAGAACCCAGCTTAAAATAAACCCTACTTTACTTTTCTATGAAAAGTAGGGAAAGATCTCTAGTATATTCGAAGACCCATCATGCCTTAGGAGTCCTTATTATGTGATTAGGTCCATTCTAGGGTGATGACTTCTATCTTTCGAGATAGTATATCATTCCTTGATGTCATACTCAATCACTTCAATAAGTACGCCCCTTAAGATCTGCGTGATATCCTACATCTCAAAAATAAACACCATAGATTTTTTTGGCTACTCCACTGGGGATTCCTCTCTCCATCTCTAGTAAACATTATTGTCTCCAAGTATTGATAGTGGACTTATATTTTATATAAGCTCAAGACTATCTTAATTTCCATTAGCACTTAGCTTATTTCATCCTTAAGTAAAGCTAGCCAACCCCTTTAGGTTTTAGGACCTCACTCTGTGTAAGTCTTAAAACTCCAATTAGGTCCCCCAATAGGTAAAAATAAATTAACTAAACTAAAGGAGATGACTAAAAATTTTTAGAATCTCTTTACCATCCTCTTGGTGAGGCAAGGTTCATCCCATAAATCCTTTGCAAAATATTTTCAATAAGTACCTTTTCAAATTAATTAAAAGTCACATGATAAAAGATTTGTCTAAAATTTTCAAAAAGATTTAAAGATAAACAAACCCCATTTAATAATGTCTGAAATTATTCCATGGAGGTTCTTTTCAAAATCAAAATCAAATAATTTTAAAATCCCTTTTTTTCAAGAGCATGTTTTTAAAAATACCTATCTTTTATTCAACATACCTAGGTTTGTTAGATGAAGATCTTACTTTCAAATGAAATCATGACATAACATTGAAATTCTATTTAGCGCATTCCACATGTGCTAAGTTGGAGTTTTCCATTTCAAAAATAATATCACACACATTTTTAAAAATCAATAAATATAATTGAATTTCATTTAACATACCTGGTTTGTTAAGTGGAACTCCCCTTTTTCAAAAATCAAAATAAATTGGACTCTACTTAGCATGCCTACATTTGCTAAGTAGAGTTCCCTTTCTCAAAACAAATCAAAACACATTTGAATTCCATTTGACATACCCAAATTTGTCAAATGAGAATTTCCCTTTTCAAAATCAAAACAAATTGGACTCTACTTAACATACCCACATTTGTTAAGTAGAGTTCCCTTTTCAAAATCACAAGCAAATCAAACACACTTGAACTCCATTTGACATACCCAAATTTATCAAATGAGAATCCTTTTTTTTAATTTAAAATAAAGTGGACTCTATTTAACATACCATATTTGTTAAAGAGAAATTCCCCTCTTTCAAAATATAACAAAACAAATGACATCAAATCCACTTGAGCCTTACTTAACATACTTAAATTTGTTAAGTGAATGACTCTTTTTTCAAAATCAAATAAAAAAACATCAAACACATTTGGTCCTTACTTAGCATACCTAAATTTGCTAAGTAAGGATCTCATTTTCAAATTAAATTCAACAAATTAAACACATGACACACATCATCTCAAACAAACAAAAATATTTTCAAAAATATTTTCAAACATGCACTTGAATCTCACTTAGCATACCTAAATTTGCTAAGTGAAGATTTCAAAATCAAATTTTAAAATAAAGGATAAACAAAACAAATACATCTCTAAAGTCTCTCCAAAATGGAATGAACCTCATTCAACATACTCAAATTTGTCAAATGAAGGTTCTAAATCAAAATTTAATGGCAAAGACTCTCCTCAAATCTCTCCAGTTTAATGAACCCCACTTAGCATACTTAAATTTGTTAAGTGTGAGTTCAAAATTTTGAGTTAATATCAGAAATCAATTTTTGAAGACAAATATCAAAGCAAGGGTCTGACTCAGTTATATTTTAACAAATGCAGAGGTATAAGCACGCTTCTTAAAGATTCGTGCTTTAGCTATTATGGCAAAGAATTTTATTTTCTCCTTCCCCTCTAGTGTAGATCTAGCCTTGGATCAGGCCAATATCACCTTGACTAATACCATCCATCTAATTTACTTCAATTGCAATTTTGAGGGAGTTTGGATCACCTATGAGGGGCTGGCCCTCACCACTGTTAGTAGGAAGGAGGTGGCTGGATAGAAGCCACTTGTCCATTTTGGCATTCCATCTGACTCAGAGTTTCCCTCAAGAGGAAGGTTGTTGAAGTCCCTATAGTAGCATCAGTTCTAGTTTCTTACGTGTTAGTTCCAGTAATGTCTATGTCAATGGTTCCCCTGCTAGTTTAGTTTATTATTCTTGTCCCTACTGCAGCCCCGGTGTGAGCTAGCACCTCCTCTTTGGTCCCTTCAAAAGGGAAAGCTATCTTGGCACCTAAGATAGTTTCCCCTACCTTTGAGGTAGGTTCCAGTTCTCGCTTTGCCCTGCTCACCTGCACTCAATGCTACAATAAAAATAGGAAGATCACGCGGCATCACAAGCGAGCAATCAAAGAGATCGATGTTGCCTCCCTCATTGCTGAGGAGGGCTCTTCACATGAGGTTTCCCCTTTCTTGGGTGGTAGTAGATTCCACCCCCTCTCCAGTTCATATTGAGAGGAGGATGTTACAGATCAGATCGCAAAGACTACCTCCACCACGCCTTAGTATGAGGCACGGAGAGGAGGAAGTCCTATCTCGTGACGCTTCTTCACCAGTTGGTAAAGCTTACGACGCCGAGTCCAAAGGCACAATTTGATTTGAGGTCCATGATCCTATGGTGAAATTATTTTTTTATCTTCATCTATCTTTTAAAAAAATAAATGAAGATAAAAATATACGCCTTGTTGGACACCACGTAGATCTGTAAATGTTCTTATTAGGGTGAACGGGTATGACATTGAGAAATGATGTACTATCTTGAGAGATAGAAGTCATCATCCTACAATGGACTTAATCACCTAATAAGGACTCCTAAGGACAATGGGTCTTCGGATGTACCAGAGATTCTTCCTCTACTTTACATAAAAAAGTAAAGTAGGGTTTATTTTAAACTAGGTTCATTAAGTTCCCTATGGAGCAAGCCCCCATAGTTAATTACATCTTAAAGAATAAGAATCTTTAAGAATACTCTCGATTAAGGTAAATGATCATTGTCTCCAAAGATTTTAAAGGTAGGACTATCAACAAATTAGTTATTTTTAGAAGATCAAATGGGCTTGATCAAAAAGAGAGAGTTATTATTGAAACCAAAGGGAGATGAGTTGGGGATGCTTATGATACTAGGAAGCCTAGTAAGCATCCCAAACTATCCTATGGTTGGGCTTTATATTTTTGAAATTTGAAGAGATTTAATTATTTGAGTTGAATTTTTATTAGAAATCAAGGACTCACAATTCCACAACACAAGATTATGTAAATACCTAAGATGTGAGGATTTATACTTGTAGCTCACAAAATGAAATAGCCACCTCAAAATTTAAATCTAGGGAGCTTTGGCGAGGGCCAAGGCATGACCTAAATCTAAGAAAAAAATGGGTATATGGTTTACCTCCACAAGAGAGGATAAACCACCCGACTGTTAGACTTATATTCACCTGGGGGTGGCCGCCAACTAACTCCTCCTATGATTTTAAATACATGTAGACAAGTCTTATGCTTTGCAAGATAGCTAGATTGTTGTTTATTTAGAAAGAGACTAAGTCTTTAAACACACTCCCTAAGAGACTAGATCATGTACACATTAATAATAACTTAAATCTAATGCAAATTTTGTTAAGTTTTTATTTTTATTTTTGGACAATTCATTTGACACAGGCTAAGGGATTCATATGCCTAATGCATGAGAAATTGGCTATGGGCAAAAATTAGTAAGAAGGAGGTGTGTTTCCACCATGGATCTCAAAGGTCAAGCCATGTTCTCTGGCAAAGGTGGAATCCCTCCATAAGCAAGAGTGAAGTAAGATGTTTTTTTATGCATGATGTGAAAACATACAACATCCAGCTAAGGGGTTGTTAAATCTTTATTATCTTGATTTATGTCCTAGGCTTTAAGTGAGGTTATGAGTTAATTTTAATTTTGAGTTGATTAATTGGATAGAAAATTTATTTTTCTCTCAGAGCCTAATCACATCCAAGCCATTCATCAAAGCAAAGAAGATACTGGAAAAAATATGTCATCTTAATGCACATGCTAAACAAACATCAAACATTTTAAAAAGCTAGCACAAAAGAATAAAAGGTCGATGTGGTCGGGCTCCACCACAAAAACCCAAAAAGAAATGGGTAGTCGAGCTCTACCCATATACAACCTAGATTATAAATGAATAATTATAATTTAGAAAGAATTCATGCTATGGGGGTCTTCATTCTTCATTCTTGTTTCTTCTTTTCTTCATTTCTTCTTTCTTTCTTTCTTCTTTCTTCATTTCTTCTTTTTTTCTTTCTTCTTTCTTCTTTCTTTCCTTCTTGGTTGGTTGGGATGCGGTTGCTCCAAGGCTTCACATGGTGCATAAGACTTGATCTTATGACCAATGTTCACCTTAATCCCCCATAACATTCATTCTAAATCTTAATTGCAAAATTACATGAAAAAGAGAAAGTAAATCTAACTAAACTTATAAAATAGAGATTAGCCAAACATACCACACAATCCCAAGCATGTATATGAATAAATTGGACTTAGCACCCCACACATGGGTAACCAAGTCCACCTATCCTAATTTGATTATGCTTAGGTATAAGCCTGAAAAAAGCATTTATTATTTTTATTACAGCGCCCCTTAAGCACAATCCCTATAAAAGATAATGATTAGACTAAGATTGTCCTATCATCCAGTCTACTCACATACACCCTAACATCCAGTCTAAAATATTACATCACAAAATAAAATCAAGCATCAAATCATGCACCACCCTAACATAGAGCTAGAAATGGTGACCTAGCCTAATGTGTGTGCCATTTAAGGCTTGTGTGCCATGTCTTAGCTAGGCTTTAAGGTTAGAATTTTCTAAGTGTGAAGATTTCAACTTAGAGTGTGGTTTTATTTAAGTGATTATGTTGAATTGTTAATTTTATTTGGTGATTTGATTTGGTTTGAATGAACTTACACTTAATTACTAAGTATTGTAAAGAGAGGAAAAGAGAAGAGAACTTCTTTTTCCTCCCTACCTTAAGTAATTTCTAAGGTAGATTCATTAATGATTTTTCTTTAGTGAATGTTTTGTTATATGTTTTAATTAATCCTAAGTAAATTTGCTCTAAATAAACCTATTTAATAAGAAAGACATCTTAAGATTAATTAAGGTTAATTACTATCACAAAACACACAACCATTTATTTCTTTCCAATATGTATATCATGCATATGAAATAATCTTAAGCATAGATATACATGTAAATGAAAATCTTAGTACACCTTAATGATGAATTCAAAGAGATATTATTTAGGAAAATTTAGATGTTTCATGATGCATGGTTTTGTTAAGTAGAAAAGAGAGGGATTATTTTATCCATTAATCAAATATACATTTATATGTATGAAAGACATAAGAATGGTGCCATTATTTTTTACACCAAGGGTATAAGGTACAAGACCTACTTAAAGCCTCTCAACCCTAGGATGTCCAAACTAATATACCACTTTTCTTAAATACATGTACATGTACAAAAAGAAAATAAATGGATGAAGAATCATGCAAAAGATTTTTGTTTGTTTGTTTGATTTTGGTTGTATGATTTACATGAGTAATGTGAGGATTCTTCTTAAGTTATAACATGGGAGTGTGTAGGAATAGATTTAAGCAAGTGTTATGTTCTTTTCAAATGAACTATATACTTTGCAAATCCTATTCAAACCCATGTTAAGAAAAGAGAAGAAAATCACACAACATATTTTTATGCTATAATCACATGCAAGCTCATAAGTATTTATAAGTAGCATACCTTCATTTATAATCTTTTATTTATAAGTTTTGAAAATAATTTTTTGATTTAATAGTGATAATAGCCACTCATATTCCTACTTTAGCTAAAGCATGCAATTTGACATAAAGAAAGCATTTCATTTTAATTGATTTTTTCAAAAATATATGAATGCATGATTTCATATGGCATACAATATTTAGCATGCTTGGAAAGAAATAAAGTGATATAAGCATGTAACTTCATTCACCTTAATTAATTCCTAAAGGCAATCCTATGAAATAAGATCATTTAAAGTGAATCGACATTCTTTAAAGATATTTTTATTTTTGTTTTGAGTTTGATTTGATTTAGGAAATGTGAAAAGAGTTTGCTGGTCCTAACCCATTTCCCCATGTGTGAATTGAATTAGTTTAATTTTAGAACAATTAGATTGATTCTATGTTTTGTTTAAGTTAAGGTGTGAATTAAGTCCATTAATTACCCCTTACCTACACCACTTTAACATAATTAACTTAACAATTATGAGCTAACATATGATATGCAATTACATAAAATTTAAATCAGTAATGCACCTAAGAAAGAAAGGGGTCTAATGCAATTGGCTCACAATTATTGATTAATTAAGCTACAGGGTTTAATTAAGTACTTTCATAACCTTCCCACACATATGGGTAGGAAATGATTTCCTTAAACTTACTTTAGGCTCTTGAACACCTAATGATCTACCCAGTAAGACATTGATCAAGTTTAGATTGGTTTTGAAAATTTTATTAGATTAATTAAGTAGATCATTAGTGGATTAACCCTTAATTAGGTTTAGATTAAGAAGAAAGGGGATTTAGGGAATAACTTGAGGAAAGTACCCCAAACCCATTCCATAAACCTCCTCTTCACTTAAATAATGTTTAATTATTTCAATTAAATGATTAAACCATTGTTCACATTCTTAATTATTCTTAATTATATTAAGAGGGTGATTAGAGATTCATTAATTGATTTCCCTAATTAACTCATTAATAAATCCCAACAAAATTGAGGAAGGTAGAAGTCATCCTATTGAACATACCCAAGAAATTTAGAATTAATTAATGAAGTCGTTAAGGAGTAATTAAGGTTATTAGATTTTTAATTAAACCTTAATTAGGGAAATCCACTGCTCAAAATCAATTAGAAACAATTTTATTGGATTCTCCTCTAAATTATCTTTAAAATAAACTTGAGTTTGCATTTTCTGATTTTTCTACATTTAATTATAATTTTATGAAGTTTCTGTGACTAATAAGCAAATAAATAACCTAATTATATAACTAATCCCATCGGTGCCACGTGGGCTGCTGACGTAGCACGCGCTTTTCACGTGGCATGACGGGATTGGTTATTTAAGTTATCAAATTGGCCGCCATGTTAGCCGGTGGTGCTACACGCTTTCCCCTAAGCCGTTCGATCAAGGATCAAATGGTCAGGGATAAACCCATGGTTATGATGGATTAAATCAATGGATCTACGCATTTTAATCAGAGCGGTCCATCCAAAACATGCGGGATGGATGGCCCATGATTCATCCCTGCCTTTGCCTACGGGAGACGGAGACCGTCCGTCCTCCATGGCATGATCCGAGCTCACTTGAGCTCAAATTAGGCTAAGATTCAACCCACACCATCTAGAAGCATAGAGAAGAAGATCCAATGGTTGAATTTCAATGGGATTATAATTCCCTTCATAAAAGACCAAGCAATTTTCAATGGGAGCTCAGTTTTGAGTCATACCTCATCGGAGGCTAGCACCGTGTCTTCCAATGGTTAAGGTAGCTTCATCTAGAGGAGACAAAGCTCTATTGAAAGTTTCAAGCCTTGAAATGAAGTGGATCTTCCAATTGACCAAGCTCCCCTCTAAAGGCTTGGGAATTTGGTCTAGGTCTACCTTCCCATGGCTTGGATGCTTGGGATTTGCTTTGGGTGAGCTCACTTAGTCCCTTGATGGTGTTTACAAGAGCAATTGGATTTGATTGAGAATTTAGCAAAGTGGAAATCTCACTCACCTCCCCTATTTCAGCTTTGAAAGAAATCTGAGGAGGAGAAATTGGAATGAGCTTAGAAATGCTTAGGGAAACTTGGAGAAGCTTTTGATCCTCTAAGCTCAATCGAAAGCAAGGATGGTTGTTTGAGTGGAAATGACGGGGAGTATATCTCTCCCTACTTGGATCAGATAGCCGAAACTTGTTCTTCCATTTTGGATCAATTGATGGGATTGAATGGGTTGTTTAGGTTGTTAGGAGTGCCATGTGCTTCAGTTTTGGCAGAGGAGTGGAATGGAGGAGGTGCACATGTGCTAGGTGAGTGTGGGAGGTGATCCAAGTGGATAAATTTGATTGAAGGGGTCAATTTGGACTTGGGTTGGGTCATGGCTGACCCAAACCCATTGGGTCATGTGCACCACCTCCCTTAGTGTCCAAATGGTCCATTAGGAGGGTGTCAAGTGGCCATGAAAAGGAATTGACCAAATTCCAAGTGAATTTGGCCATAGGTTACGCTTTGACCCAAGGGTAAAATGATCATTTGGCTTTGATTTTGATTTGGGAAAATTTGATATGATTGAAAAATGGGTTGTGCCAATTTTCAATGAATTTGGAGTTTATTTGATATGATTTGGCTCACGTTGACCTATTTAGGTCAAAATGGGTTAACTTGGGTCAAGTTGACCAATTGGTCAAATTGGGTCAAACCATGGGTTGGGTTGAGTTCATATGATTATTTGAAGTGTTTTGGTATCATTGGTTTGGTTCAATTTGGTTTATATTTGATTTTGGTTCATTTGAGTTCACTTAGGTCAAATGGGTCAAGTTGACCAATTTGGCCCATTTGACCCAATTGGGTTAAGTCATGGGTTGGTTTAGGCTTGGTTGATCATTTAAAATGTTTTGCAAGCATTGGTTTCAATCAATTTTGGTTTGGTTAAGCTTCAAGTTGATTTGACCTTTTAGGTCAAGTTAGGTTCATGGTCAATTGGGCTAGGTTGGGTCTAAATGGCCAATTGAGGCTTTGGTCAAGTTCAACAAGTGATTTAGAATGAATTTGACCCATTGGTTGTAATCATTTTGGCTTAGATCAAGATTTGATATATTTTAACTTTTTAGGTCAACTTGAGTCAAATTGGGTCAAGTGGCCAATTTGGCTAGATTTGGCTCAATTGATGGCTTGATTATGTTCAATCATTAATGATGGATTGGCTTAGATCAATGGTTTCAATCAATTTGGCCTATGGTGGATTTTGGCTAGTTTAAGTTTCATTTGGGTTAAGTATTGACTTGGTCAAAGGCTAGGTTTGACTTGGTTTGACCCAATTTGAGTGATTGATCATCCTATAATAATTTTGCTCACAATGTGAGGCTTAGATGGGCTTAATTTAATCCAATTTGGATAAGATTAGAATTTGGCTCAAAAGGTGCTTTAGGTCACTTTGGGTCAAGTGAGCCTAAGTGGGTCAATTGACTTGATCACGTCTTGATTCAAGTTTGATTGAACTCACATATGGACTTATGATTGAAATATAAATCCATTTGTAAGTGATTCAGAGTCAAATGAGTTTTGATTCATTTGACGATTTCAAGTTCAAAGGATGAACATGGGTTTGATTTGGGTTTGAGTTTTGAATTTAGTTTTAGTTTAATGACTGAAGTTTATGTTTATATTTGGTTTTTGATTGAAGAAATGATTGTTTGAAGAGAAAATCCAAAGGTTTGGATTGATTTGAGTTTGATTTGGCTAAGTTCAAGAATTTGACTTGAAAGAGCATAGGTTGATTTGAGTTGTAATTGGGTTTGAGTTTTGAATTTGGTTTGATTATTTGAATTTATATTTCATTTATATTTGTGAATATAAATAAGAATATAAATGGGATATGAGAAAATCTTTTGAATTTGAAGTGATTTGAATTTGATTTGAAGGAGTTCAAGGATTTGTCTTGAAAGAGTTTAGGTTGGATTTTGATTGGATTTGGATTTGAACTAAGTCCTTAAGATGAAATCAAAAGGGCTTAGGAAAGATTTTGGATTTGGAATTCAATCATGGGTTTCAATCATTTGGAATTGATTCATTATTTGAGAAAATCCATTAGGTTGGAATTGGTTTAAGATTTTATGGAATTGATTTGAGCTAAGTACATAAGATGAAATCAAAATGGCTTAGAAAGGTTTTGGAAGTTGATTTGAATTTGAAGTTGATTTGAATTTGTAGTTGATTTGAATTTGAGGTTGATTTGAATTTGAAGTTTGACTTGAAGAAGGAAGTAAGGATTTGGTTCAAGCTATAGGGTAGGCAAGTTTTCCTATCACCCCAAAGGCATAACCTCTTCTTATGGCTAACTCTTCTAAGTCTCTATGGTTAGGTTAAGTGTTCACCTAATCATTAGAAGTGTCTTAAGACTAAGGAACTCTTAATGTCTAAGAGGAGTTTTATGTTTGAGATGGAGAAGTTGAGAGCTCACTCCAAAAGTGAGGTCAACAGATCCCTAGGAGCATCAGTAGTCAGATCCGTAGGGAGAAAGCCACCGAGGCCAAAGCTACAGCCCAAGCGGGCAAGAGAGAGAGACGGATACGCCAGATAGTTGGCGGCCTTCACCCTTATTGATTTCCCCGATCGGTGGGCCACCAGGGTTGATCGTACTTATAGTATAGTTTTGACCGGCAGCACCAGTCACCGGAGGAGAGTTCCAAAGAGAGGTTGTCAGTGTCACAACCATCACACTGCTCCACTCCTCATCCACTGTCACCTATTCAAGTTCCCCCCCCACAGTTCCCACCAAGATCTAGAAGTCTGGGTCCGGGGAAAGAAAATTCATGTTGGTGATCCGGCTATGGCCTAACGATCCCACTCCATCTGTTCCATCAATAGAGGTGAGGTCGAGCTCCACCATAAGACCTCCCACTTTAGATATGGCATAGAGGGAGTGACGACCCAAAAGTGTTGTCATCATACCACCACCATAGCCATCAATAGTAGCAGAGGAAGGGGGAATGACAACACAGTTCCCATGGCAGTAGACCCTCCTAGTGATAGCACCCATTCAGTAGGCAGTGTTAGATGCATAGAGTGAGAACACGTTATAGCTTGTCCGGTGTTTGTGCAGTGGTGGTAGGAGACCGTTATTTAGAAGACATCCTAAAAGACTAATTTACCAAAAAGAATTAACTTCTGGGGAGTGATCATTCAGATCAAAAAGAGGGTAGGGTAGCCTTCAACCCCGATGAGGATGATCTATTTGAGGACTCAGCAGAGTCCATATGGTCGATACCCAAGAATCCCTTCTTAGAGACCATCATAGTCAGGAAGGTATTATGGCTGAAGAGGATGACACCACTCATTCAACCCAGCGCCTCTTCCAATAGCTCAAGTAGAAGGACAAGCACGTCAATAAAATGGAAAGGAGGATCGAAGACTTATTAGCGGCAGTTCTTACACTACAGAACCAAGCCCCAATTTTATAGCCCAATCCTATGAAAGTAGATCGGCCTGAGCACCTACATGTTTTAGATCCTAGTGAGGGAAGCGATGGCACAAGCATAGGGTACCTCATTTGTTCTAAAAGGTAGACCATACCCAGAGGAATTTGACACAATTCAGTACCCCCAAAAGGTTTGTACCACCTTCTTTTAAGATTTTTGATGGCACAAGGAACCCTCGACAGCATATAACGCACTTTAGAGTTGGTTGTTGCAACACCGATGACAATGACGCACTTCTATTTCTGTTTGTCAACAGTCTGTCAGGGATTGTATTTGACTGGTATGCTAAACTGCCCAACAGTTCGGTGAAAATATTTGCTAAGTTGGATCAACTCTTTATCAAGAGGTTTGATGGAGCTCAGCAAAGGGTAACTGTGGGCGATCTTGTTATGGTACAACAAAATCTCAATGAGTCCCTTGTTGATTATATTCTCAGGTGGTGAAACTTGAGTATGAAATGAAAACTGCAGCTATTCAAATAGCATGCCATAGAAATCCTTCTTAAGAATATTCATGGCTCGGTCGCTTCCATGCTCAAGAGATTTACTATCAAAACCATTGAGAAATTAATAAATAAGGCAGCTAGTCTCAAGGGGAAGTCAAACAGTTATCTTTTACAAACAAGTCTTCCAAGTCCAAGCTACAAAAAGCTTTTGAGAAGAAGCCAGGGGTAGTAGTGTCAGTTGATAAGAGGAAGTAACTGGCCAGAGTTCAATTTGAGAGACCTCGAGCTCAGCAACCTCCTCTACCACCTCCTCGCCATCATACCAGCCACCATAAGCCTCGTGGCCGCCACCACGCCTCTCAACAGAGATGCATGAGTGGTACTCATATCCACGCTGTAGCTACTACCCACTTACTCTTCTAGATAACTTAAATAAGCCTTATTCATTCAAGAGGGAGGTAGCCAGAAAGATCTTTAAGAACCTCTTAAAGAAACTTAATTTTTAACTATCAGGGCCTAAGAGACCAGAGGAAGTAAGCAAGAGTGATGATCTTAACTTTTGCCCCTATTACATATTAGGCCATGTCATAGAGGACTACATCACCTTCAAGGACTGGCTTGAACGTAGCTATAAGTGAGTCACCATAGTATCCTTAAGGAACACTTGTTAGAATAACCATCTAGTTTTATTAGAGTAATCCTTGGGATACATGTGATCCTCTTAAGATAAAAGAAGGTTGGGATATCTCCTTATCCCGAACCTCTAAAAAGATTATCTCTAAGATCTAGAAACTTTCTTTATAGGTGCCTGAGGCAACTCAAACCTCCAATACTAAGGAGGGTTTGCAAGTTGCCAAACTTAACTTGGTGAGGGTGGAAGTTCATCAGCAATAGTAGTAGTCCACATTTGCCCGGGATAGTCCAGTAGCGCAACTAACGTCCAAGTCCAGCCTTTCTTCCACCGTTGGAGCTTCTACCATGTCCTCCAGCTCTTCTTCTACTAACAGAGTATTGTATTTACCGATGAGAGCACTAAACCCCTCACTCTGCTTACTTTACTTGATTTTTATCATGTACCTCCATCCAAATCAAAGAAATCAATGTAGAAAGCTGATTTTACTTACATCTGTGCCACATCTGATGATTTTCTTGAGTATATTCCTATAGAAAGCTCTTCAAGTCTAAATAATAATAATAGCTCTAATAATTTTGATCCTTTCTCTTTTGATTTAGAATCAGACTTTCCTTTTATGAATTAATCGGGTTCACCCATTGAGATTGTCTTAGA
The DNA here is from genome assembly GCA_021442155.1 of Cymbidium sinense. Taxonomy (NCBI): domain Eukaryota; kingdom Viridiplantae; phylum Streptophyta; class Magnoliopsida; order Asparagales; family Orchidaceae; genus Cymbidium; species Cymbidium sinense. The sequence continues at coordinate 87,043,514 of CM038215.1, forward strand.
GTCAATCGACTTCGAGGGTCTCATAGGAGAAGCTGTAGATATACCTGACGAGTAGGTAGAATTTTTCACCAACCCGCGACATGAAATCACTGAAGTCAACCTCAGTGGAAAAGTTCTACCTCCTAGGGAAGCACCTCAATATAAAGGTAAATAAGTCATTGGTTCTAGTGAGCAGATAGCCCCTCCATAGGATGGTCCACCTATGGATATGCTTGTGGAGAACCAAGCTTGAGTTGATTACAATGTCCTTGCTCATCTTAGAAAGTTGCCAGGTAAGTTAAGCATATACGATGCCTTTATCTTATCCAAAGAGATGAGGGAATCTCTAATCAAGTTTTTACTTGATCTAGAGTTATTCTTAGCTCAGCTGACCGCTACTGAAGTGGAGGCATGCCACTCGAAGGACAACTTAGGAGTTACATTGGTGATGAAGATTTACTTCTATGGACGATCGAGCACAATCCGTCCTCTTTACATTAAATTGGATGTTGGCAGATACAGGCTATCCAGAGTTCTGGTTGATCCAGGTGTAGTAGTCAATAATATGAGTCTAAGAACCCTTGGCTACTTGAGGATCGACATCTCCAAACTCCAAAAAGAAAGGATGATGTTGAGAGAATTCAATGAACAAGGCGAGAGGGCCTTAGGCTCCATAGTGTTTCCATTGGAGATAGATGATTGGAAGACTGAAGCCAATTTTCACATCATAAACTTGGATACATCTTTCAATGCTTTGCTTGGGAGACATGGATACATGAAAATAACACAATTCCATCCTCTCTACATCAATGCATGAAGTTCATGAGAGGTGGGATTGAGTACTGCATCAAAGGAAATCACAAACCATTCACAGTTCATGAGGTCCAGATATATGAAGATGCAGCCTATTTACCCCAAAATCAGGAAGTCCATTCTGTGACAAAAAAAAGAAAAGAAAAAGAAAAAGAAATAGAAAAAGAAAAGAAAAAAAGAGAAAGAAAAAGAAAATAAAAGGGAGATAGAAATGACTTAGGGGAAGATATAGAGCCTGACATTAAATTCCACACATAATTCTTACTCCATTCGAACATATGGGTAGGATGGCCTGACCTCCTCAAAGAGATATGTCTCACCATCGAGTATACCCGCTTTTCATATAGACTTTGAATCTAGTTCAGAGGACAAGTCTTATATGGTTAGCATGCCAGCTAGCACTTCTCAGTAACAGATTCCCTTGAAGGTAACACTTGAGCTAGATAGTGATGAAGACTGGGCTCCAAAGCAAAGCATGAGTGTATCCAAGTCTTTATGTGAAATAATCAGTCATCAGTTGAGAACCTTAGCTCTAACCCCACTTTCCTCACAAAAAGTTGAGGGTTTGGTAGTTAAGGAAGCCCCCAAATCATCCACAGATGTGAAGACTCAGAGGTTCTTTCTGGGAGCATCATCTTTAAGTCAAGAAGTTGATGTATACCTTGAGGATGATTCATATAAAGACTTAATATAATCATCTTTTGATTGGTACACGCCTTGTGTTCTAAATTTAACAAAGAAAGGATTGATTTCACATACATGGTCCAAGCACAAGTTGGATTACTTCAAAAGGTTATGGAACAACAAATACAAGAATTCTCAATCAATACCAGGACTAGGCTTCAGCACAGTAGGCCTGGTTGATGATGATGATTAGTGCTTAGTAATCACTAATCATTTGGAATCTAAGTTCTTTTCAAATCACATTAACTCATATAAGAAGGTGTGCTTAGAAACTTTAGATGACCCAGATGATTTTCAAGTTAAGGATGCACTGTCAGAGTTTGAAGAGGAAATCAAATCAACTATTGATGAACTCAAAGAAATCAATTTAGGGACTGAAGAAGATCTACACCCAACATACATCAGTTCTTGTTGAATCAAAGTGAAACCAATGACTTAGTTAGGCTATTGACTGAGTTTAAGGATTGCTTCACATGGAGTTATGAAGAGATGTTTGGATTATCTCCTGATGTAGTAGTCCATAAACTAGTAATATAGCCTCATCTTAACCCTATCAAGCAAGCTCCTAGATTTATGCGATTAGACATTGAATAATAGGTCATTTCTGAAGTCAAGAAACTAATCAATGCTAGTTTCATCCTAGAGAAAAATTACCCTACCTGGTTGGCCAATGTCATCCCAATTAAGAAGAAGAATGGTCAAATTTGCATATGTGTAGTATCTAAATAAGGCATGTTTGAAAGATAATTTCCACTAGCAATCCTAAAGTTGATGGTGGACATTGCCTCATCTCATGTAGTCTTCTCCTCATGGACAGTTCATCTAGATATAACCAAATAAAGATGGCCCCTAAAGATGAGAAAACACTACCTTTCAAACCCTAATAGAACATATTACTATAAGGTCGTGCCTTTCGACCTTAAAAATGCTGGTGTCACATACCATTGGGCCATGACTTGAATCTTCTATGAACTCATTCATCATCAAGTCAAATATTACGTCAATGATCTCATTGTCAATAGCAAAGAAAAGGAAGACCACCTCTTTGACTTGAGAGTAGTTTTCGAATGGTTAAGATAATATAACCTCAAAATGAACCCCCTGAAGTGTGCATTCAGAGTAGCTTTAGGGAAATTCCTTGGGTTTGTTGTCCAACACCAAGGAATAGAGATTGATCTATTGAAGATCAAGGAAATCTTAGAAATTCCACCCCCTAAAAGTCTAACTCAACTCAGATCATTCTAAGGGTGGTTCGCGTATCTAAGACGCTTCATATCCAACCTATCAGGGAGATGCCAGCCATTTTTTGTACTTGTCAAGAAGGATGCCAAGTTCAAGTGGGATAATAAGTGCTAGCGTGCTTTTGAAGACATCAAGTAGTACTTGATGACACCGCTAATTCTAGCAGCCTCTTCTGGCAAGCCGCTCATCCTCTACACTGTTGCATTAGATGACTCCCTTGGCACTTTGTTGGCCCAAGCCAATGACAAGAGAAAGAGAATGCTCTCTACTATCTAAGCCATTATATAATCCCTGTTGAAGCTAATTATCCACCCATTGAGAAATATTGCCTAGCTTTAATCTTTGCATCCCAAAAGCTACGGTATTATATGCTTTCTCATTAAGTCAACTTGATCTCCAGAGTCAATCCACTACAGTACCTCATATGATGCTATCCGGACGGCTAGCATGATGGTCCATGATTTTATCACAGTTTGACATTACATTCGTGTCCCTCCGTATAGTGAAAGGACAAGCATTGGCAGACTTCTTAGCAACACACCCACTTCCTGCTGACTCTCCGCTTAATGAAGATCTCCCCGATGAATAAATCATGAACTTGGGGGACACTAGTAATCATCGATGGGAATTATATTTTGATGGTGTGGCTTCCTCTTAAAAAAGAGAAGAACCACAATCTACTCTTCCAGGAAAGGTAAGGGTAGGAATAGTCCTTCTAACTCAAGACCTCATACCATCTATTCAATCCTTGCACCAACAACGAAGCCGAGTATGAGGCTTTGATTATCGATCATAGTTAGTAGTCACGCTATGCATCCAGAACATCGACATCTTTGGGGTTTCTCAGACATCAATCAAATCGTTGGGTCCTATAAAGTCCTCAAGCCTAAGCTCCATCACTACCACAAGTACTCTATGGAGTTACTAGCCTAAATCCCAGAGGTTACCATATACAAGATTCCTCGAGGATAAAATGTCATAGCAGATGCTTTAGCCAAACATTCCAAGGAGTTGGCATGTCCGGAAGATGAGTCCATATCAACAAAAGTCCAAAATAAATAAGTTTTATCCCTTATTGAAACTGAACCCATTGAAAGATACTCTCTTGAAGGGGAGGTTATTGTTGCCAAAAAGGATGAGGAGTTGGATTGGAGGCAACCATTCATTGATTACCTAAACAAAGGCAAACTACCTCAAAAGAAGTCTCAAGCCCATCAAGTCAAACAGAGAGCACTTTCCTACACTCTCGTGGATGGCACCCTATACCGTGATCCTTCGATCATATGTGGCTACATTATTTTGATAAGCATGAAGCCCGTAAGATCATGATCGAGGTACACTCAAGATTATGCGAAGCTCACCAATCCAGTCCAAAGATGAAGGCCAAGATCAAGAGGCTAGGGTACTATTGGTCTACGATGATTACCAACTACATGGACATAGTCAAGCGTTAGCACTAATGTCTGGAGCATGGAGTGGCCCTACACCAATCACCCAACATTCTACATCCAACATTGGCCTCTTAGCCATTCAAGTGTTGGGGTTTTGACATTGTGGGTCCGATCGATCCTCCTTCTTCTAAAGGTCATCGATTCATCCTTTCCACAACTAACTACTTTTCCAAATGGGCAGAGGAGATTCCGCTCATAGAGGTCACAACTCAGCATGTGCTCCAATTTTTTAGGAACCATATCGTATATAGGTATGGGGTGCCTCGATGAATTATATCTGATAATGGTACTACATTTAAGAGCACCCAGATCAACAATTTTGCCTAGAGACACAACATAGATTGGAGATATTCTACCATCTTTTACCAAAGGGAAAATGGCTTAGCAAAGCTTTCAATAAATCTCTCATCAAAATACTCAAGAAGACACTTGACGATAACAAGCAACAGTGGCATGACCAGTTAGTTGAAGCCTTGTGGGCTTACTACACCACATACAAAACTTCAACTCAATCTACCCCTTTTTTCTTAGTATATAGGTTTGAAGTCGATCTACCATTGGAAGTCCAACTCCTATCATGAAGGATAGTTATGGGTAGAAAGATCACAATGGAGAAAAATGCTAAGCTACAATTATAAGAGCTTGAAGGTTTAGAGGAGAGATGCCTACAAGCATGTCATGACCTCAAGTTATATAAAGCCAAAATGATTCAAGCTCACAACAAGTTGGTCCGTCCTAGAGCTTTTCAAGTTGGAGAGCTTATTTTAGTTCTAAGGAGACCAATTATTGCCCGTCGCAAGATGGGAGGCAAGTTTGAACCCACTTGGGAATGCCCTTTTGCCATAGAGAAGGCCTACAAAGGAAGATCTTATCAACTCATCAACCATAAAGGAGAGCGCCCAATGCTTCTTATCAACGCGCTCTATTTAAAGAAATATTATCCATAAAATCATATTTGAAAATATTTATCATCAATAAAAATTCCATTTCAAATTCAATCTCTTCAAATTGAAAGTAATTTCATCTGTGAATCCACCACAATGCATTTAGGATAGGTGTGAGAGAACCCCAAGCAGCATTCTATCCTTCATCAACACAAACACAAACTACACATAATTCTTCAGTGCTATTAAGATAGGTGTATGAGAACCCAAGAGGTATCCTATTTTGACTAGCATAACTAAGTTAGGTGTAAGAGAACCCAAGCGGCATCCTTCCTTAGTGGAGTCACATTTCCCCTATGGCACCATTTCATCCACTCTTCAATGTGTTTAGGGTAGGTGTAATGAACCCAAGCAGCATCTTATCCTCCATCAACACAACACAAACACAAACTTCATATAGAACATAAACAAATACACATCTTTTATCTCAGGCTACTTTGATGTGGGATAACGCCCCCTGCGGCACTCACTGATTAGCTGCTCTAGGTCGGGCTGATGTGTTACCCTATTAGTGCATCACCCTAATGGTCTCTCATTTAGGAAGATATAACTATGCTACGCTTTCTTTCCTATTTGACTGTCGGACATCAACAAGTGGCCTGTCAGCATGGTAGACCTTACTATGCGGTCGCTAAGCTACCATCACGTCAGCTTCAATTAAGAGGATATAAGTCTGCTATGACTTCTTCTTAAAATAGTCATCGTAAACTAACTTTATTGAGTAGAGGATTAGGGTAAGTCCCCCTGCGGCTCCTTTCATTTTGACTACTTCGAGTATGGGTCTAGTCCTCCTTTGTAACTCCCTACTTAGTAGTTGCCCTTAGGTCAGGTTGATATGTTATGCCATCAACAGGTCACCCTAGCGGTTGATCCCTACTATGAAATATGTAAGTCTATTACACTTTCTTCCTAAGTACAGCCATTACACACCGGCAGGTAGCCCTAGGTCGAATAGCACCTGTCGAGCCGATGATAGACTATCCTGATAATTAGTTCCACTTAGGGGAGATGTAAGTCTACATACTTTCTTTCTAGATTGATCATCGAACACTGATGGGAACCTTAGGTTGGCTAGTGCTCGCTCTGCTGACAGTGACCCACCCAATGGATACACCACTCTTGATAGATGTAAGTCTGCTATGCTTTCTCCTTGAGTTGGCCACTGTATACCTATAGCATTATTTTCTTTAGGGATTAGGATAATGCCCTTAGTGGCACCTCCCCTGCGGGCATTATACTTAGGTCATGTCCTTTGCGACCCCATTTAGACACTACCCGGGTTACTACTGGATTAGACAGTCCCCCTTTCCTAGTAACCACCCATATGGTTGGAGATTCTATTTTGCGGATGCACAGATTCTCCCTTAATCCAGTAAATCTAAGATAGGTCAAGGCCGACATAGCCCCTCTCAGTGTGGTTCTTCACACACCAATAATGTCCATGATATAAAATAAACAAAATATATATATTCGCTTATGGATTAGGAATTAACGCACCCAGCAGCACCTTTTCTAAGCATGCATCCTATCTTTAGGGCAGTGTTAGTAAAACTCCCTATAAGAATCATATGACTACTCTTAAGTTGAGATAAGTCTCTAGTGGCACTCTCTCAGTAGTCACCCTTAAGTCGGGTTCAACTTATTGTGCCACCAACAAGTTACCCCGGCGGTCGTCCTTGCTTTAAAAGATGTAAGTTTGCTACGCATTCTTTTCAGCACGACCGTTGCACACTGATGGGTAGCCAAGTCAATTTTGATTTGTTGCGCATCCAACAGGTCACCCCAATGGCCGATCACTGCTTTGAAAGATGTAAGTCTGCTACGCCTTCTTCCTAGTATAACCGTTGCACACTAAAAGGCACCCCTTAGGTCGGATAGTCCTATCCTTCAGGCGGTAGACTACCCCTTTAGATCAGTAAATCTGAGATAGGTCAACATAGCCCCTTCTCAATGTGGTCCATCACACACTGATGGGATCCATCAAATGAAATTAAATGAAATTAATCCTGACTACTCTTGAGCTAACATAAGTCCCAAGCGCATTCACTCAGTATTCGCCTTAGGTCGGGTTTGATTTATTGTGCCATGAACAGGTCACCCGGATCATCCTTGCTTTGAAAGATGTAAGTCTACGCTATATTTTCTTCTAGCACAATTGTTGCACTCCGAAAGGAAACCCTTAGATTGGATAGCCCTACCTTATGATGGGTAGACTACCACTTTGGATTTGTAAATCTAAGATAGGTAAAAGCCTCGTGGCTTCTTTTTTGTGAATCAATCGCACACCGATAGGGTCTATCAAATCAAAATAAATCAAATTAATTATCAAGACTACGCTTGAGTTGAGGTAAGATCCCCAGTGGTGCTCACTCAGTAGTCACCTTATGTCGGGTTTGATTTATTACGCATCCAACAAATCACCCCAACGTTGTTCCCCACTTTGGAAGATGTAAGTCTATGCTTTCTTCCTAGCACAACTATTACACACTTAAAGGCAACCCTTAGGTTGGAGAGCCTTACCTTATGGCGGGTAGACTACCCATTTGGATTTGTAAATCTAAGATAAGCTAAGGCCCCTGTTGCTCCTTCTTAGTGGATCCATCACACACTGACTGGGTCCATAAATCAAATTAAAATTAAAATTAAATAAATTCAATCAAGCTCATATCCCTAGTAGATAGGCCCTTAAACAAATCAAATTCTAAACCAACCTTTGCAGTGGAGTAAATCAAACATAACAAATCAAATTCAAAATAAGTTTCCCTAGTGGAGTCAAATCACACTCCTCCCGCAATGGAGTCCAAGTTATAACAAACCAAATCAATCTCCCCAATGGAGCCAAATCAACAAACTAAATCAAACAAGTTCAACCAAGCTTATATTCCCCAGCAGATATTCCTCCAAATCAAACATCAAATCAACCAAATTAATCTCCCTCCATGGAACCAAACCAAAACAAATTCATAAAACAAATCAAATCAAAGAAAAACCAGTCTTGATCCCTAATGGATTCAAGCTCATATCCCCAGCAGATATGCCCCAAATTAAGTAAACAAAATAAATTAAGCAAACCCAAACTTGTATCCCTAGCAGATCCCCCTCTCACAATATTAAATCAAATAAAATCAAATAAATTAAATTAAATCTTCATCCCCAGCGGATCTTCCTCCCAAATAACTCAAATATATTAATTTAATCTCAATCCCTAGTGGATCTCCCTTACTTTTATGCCATTGGCATAAATCTATCTCAAATCAAATCTAATTCATGTATTCCCAATCTCTCTTCATGTCTTTGACATGAAAACTTATTCATACCCAAATCTTTTTGGCTCTCTTATACCTTTGGTATAAGATGAGTTGCATTGAACTAAGATCGTGATTCTATCTATCTTTTGGTTTAGGTATAGAAGGTCTCTGTTAGTGCATGCATTCCTTTGGACATTATTAATCATCTCGCCAACATACGGCGTCGCTTACACCACATATTGGGGGTCCTTTTGTTGACCTCACTTTTGGAGTGAGGATTCAATCCTCCCATCATAAGTCTAGGAATCTTCTAGACACTAAGAACTCCTTAGTCATAGGACACTTCTAGTGGCTAAGTGAACACAACCTAAACCTAGAGACTTTAGAAGGGTTTTCCATAGGATTAGGCTAAGCCTTAAGACTAAGGATACCTACCCTACCCTATTACCTAACCCATGACTTGCAATCACTTAAGTTCAAACAAAATTAAATTAAATCAAAATTAAATCAAATTAAATAGAACCAAAAGACAGAATCAATACACAAACATAAATGAACTCAAAAGTAAATTTAAAATGAAGTTCAAAATGGTAAATAGATCATTTCACCTAGAGTTGACTCATGTGGGCCCATTAAGTCAAAAGTCAACAAACCAAAAATTGTCTAAATTAAATCACTCCAATGGCTCAAAATCACCAAATGAACATGCTTAAACATAAAACTAAACAAATCTAAATCAAATAAGATTTCAAATGGATTAATTGGATCATTTAACCCATTAAGCCAAACTTAAGTTAAAATGGATTCAAATCAAAATTAATATCAAATCAAATGAAACCAATTACTCTAAATCATAATGATCACTTAATCAAACATGATTAGAGCTTAAACACATTTTGGTTTAGCTAAACAAAACATTTAACTCAATTGAACCCGATTTAACCCATTTAAACTCAAAATGAGTCAAATCCAAATCCAAGTCAAATTGATTTAAATTAAACAAAATTAATCAATCAAAACCATCATAAATGATCGGTTAAACATAATTAAAGCAAATTCAAAGCCAATGAGTCAAATCGGGTTGCTTCAACCTAACCAAATTCATTTGGGTCAACATGAGTTGACCCAATCCCAAATTAACCCCAAATTGAATAAAACACTAAAGCATCATGTAAAAAAGTTAAAATCAAATCTCTATGGTGGAGAGAGAGAGAGAGAGAGAGAGAGAGAGAGAGAGAGAGAGAGAGAGAAACACACAATCTTGCAAAATCCCTCACCCCCATCACTTGCATTCAATGGAGACTAACCACACAGCAGTAAAGGAAGACTTGGGAGCTAGAATCCATGGTCACTAATCAGCCATCACCTCCCAACCATCTCCCAATCACCATTAATGGTGATTTTTGGACACCAATAAGCACATAGGAAAAGAGGCACTGAAGTGATTAAATTATACCAATATTCACTCTCCAAGAGCTCCCCCAAGCAACCATCAACTATTTCCCCACTTCTTTCGAGCTAAAAACACCAAAATCAGGTTGATTCTGGCAATGAGGCGACGACTATTGGTGAATACAACATTCCAAGGGGAGACAAGAGGCTGCATTCATTTCAAAGCTTCCTCTTACATCCAGGAGCATGCTCGGACCAACACCATTGCCAAAAATCATCCTCGATGAGATAATTTCATCAAACTTTAGTCGGCCATAAGATCTCTTGTTAGTGATGATTCTTGCGAATTTTAGGAATTTCTCTTAGAAATCTTATGCACTCTTCATTTTATACAATCCTAATGTAAAATAGAAGTTTTCTAGTGAGAATCAATGCAAAATCGAGCCCAATCAGACCCAATTCCATCAGTTTTCATGGTTTTCATTGGTTTTTGTAATTTTCATCCACTCTGTGCACTATTCAGAATTCCCTTTCATCGGCTGGGAGGTAGGGGAAGCAGTAGCCATCTGATCTTCCATTCAGTGAAATGAACGGCTGTGATTTAGTGCCAGATCCTTCAATTTAATCCCTCCGATCACTGGATTTGATCTACGATCGGATGGTCCGATCAAAATCGCACCATCCTGCATAATTTCCCGCTCATTTACCACGCGAACGGGTCCATCCAATCACCACGCACCACGCAACATCACGTGCCACGTAGGACTGCATGGCCCAATCTACCACTACCACATGGAAGCACGTGGTCCAGTCAGCATCGCACGGCGTGGATTAAATAAAAAATTAGGGATTTCTTGATTTTAAAAATTAAATAAATCACCTGGAACTTAAAAAATTCATAAAAAAATAAAATATTTAACAAAAAATTTTCAATAAGGGCTCGTTGGATTTGTCCTTCCGAGAGAAATCCAACAAACTAAAAATTTTTAAATTTCACTAAATATTTTGAGCTTAATTTGAGTTTAAAAAAAATTTAAATTTCATTAATTACTTTAAAATAAAAATCATATTGAAGCTGAGTTTAAAATCTACCTATCACAAAAATTTCAAACCTAAATGACATTTGGATTGGGAGATATTGAATTTTGAATCTCAAATAGTCCATTTTAATAAAATAAATTAATAAACTTTATAAAAATTATTTAAATCGACTGGAACTTTGAAAAATCATAACAAATTGTATAAAAAACCAAAAATACAAATAAATACTCATTTTAAAGGTATTTCAAAGGGGGATGTAATAAAAATATTTTTAATTAATTTTAAATAGTAATTAAGACTTAATTAGGGCTTAATTATAAACTTAATTAACTTTATTACTCCTTAATTAACCATAAGATTAATCCCAAACTTTCTAAAATTGTCTAAGGGGATGACCTCTACCTCCCCTAATTTTCTTAAGATTTATTGCTTGCTTAATTAGAGAAATTAATTAATTAACCTTAATTACTTTCCTAATCTAATTAATGATTAATTAATCATGTGAACATTAATGAATCAAGTAATTAAGTAATTAATCCTTTGAGCAACAGTGAATGAGCCTATGGGATAAGATTGAGACCTCCTTTGTAATCTATTCCTTGAAGTTCATTTAATTAATCAAGTTAATTATGGCTTAATTAATTAATTAAATTACTTAATCAATGAAACAAAGATCCAAATCATTCTAGAACTTAATCACTTAAGTCTTGGGTAGACCCTTAGGTGTTCAATAACTTAGGAGAATTCTAAGAAAATTATAACTAACCTACATGTGTGGGAGGGTTATAAGAGTATTTAATTAAACCCTTTAGCTCAACTAACCAATAATTATGAGCCAATTGCATTAGGCCATTTTTATTTTCATAGGATCATTGTTGATTTTATTTCCAAAGTATGTGCATATCATGCTGGCTCACAATCACTTGGATGATTATGCTAAAGTGGCATAGGAAAGGGGTAATTAATGGACTTAACTCATATTACAACTTAATTAACCCATAAAATTAACCTAGTTACCTTTTTCATTAAACTAAATTAAACCACAAGCATGGGAATAGATTAGGATTAGCAAACTTTCTCTCATTTCATTAGATCAAGTTAAAACATAAAATGATATATGGTATTAGCAAGCTTTGGTTTTCTTTAAATGCTTTTATTTAATATGATTTTCCTTAGGAATTAGTTTGATTGAATGAGATTATATGCTTATATTTAGTATTTCCTTTCTAACCATGTTAAATGTTGTATATCATTTGAATCATTAATTCATGTCTTTCAAAAATAAATCAAATGAAATTTTCTTTATGTTAAACTTGCATGTGTTAAATTAAATTTGTAATATGTGTAGCTATTATCACTATTAAATCAAAGTTATTTTTAAAAGTGTAAAAATCAACTATAATATTTGGAGTGATAATAATTATAAATATTTATAAGCTTGCATGTGTATATAGCTTAGAACATGTGATATGGAATTCTCTTTCCTTAGTCTACATGGATTTACATAAAGTTTGAATGTTAACAAATATATAGTCCATTTGAAAAGGACAAAACATTTGTTTGTATTCATTCCTATGTATTTTTATGTTTGAATTTAGATAGAACTTTAGCTCACATGTATAAATAATTCAATTAAAAGAAATAAAACTTTTGCATGATCTTCCATTATTGTAATCATTTGTACATTCATGTGCATTTAAGAATAGTGGGTATATCTAGTTTGGACATTCCAGGCACTCAAGGCTTTAAATAGCCCCAAGGAGGTCTATACCTCACTCCCCTAGTTTAATAATGGTGAAATATCCACTTAAAACTTTTATACACTTGTATGTGCATTTAGCTAATGAATGAAAATCTTCTTTTAATTGAAAGAAATGCAATTTTTGCATAAATTTCCATTTTTGTAGTCATTTGTACATCCATGTGTATTTAAGAATAGTGAGTATATCTAGTCTAGACATTCCAGGGATGTGAGGCTTTAAGTAGCCCCAAGGAGATCCTTACCTCACTCCTTTGGTTAACAATGGTGAAGTACTTGCCTAAAACTATTATACACTTGTATGTACATTTAGCTAATGAGAGAAAATCTCATTTTCTACAAAATACATATATGCATCCTTCATTTAAAGTGTACTAAAAGAAATATGTTGCATGTGTAGTTATACCTAGAATTAAGTCATATGCTTGCATGCTTCATTTAAAGTGTGCTAAAAGAAATATGTTGCCTCTTCATAGTTTCTTTATGATTGATGATTTCATGTGTGGCCTAGATGCGATTAGGCTCTTAGAAAAAAAATAAATTTTCTACCCAACAAATCACTCATAATTAAATTTTAATCAACTTATAATCTCATTATAAAGCCTAGGTTTTAAATAAGATAATTAAAATATTTAGAAACCCCTTAGCTAAATGTTGTATGTCTCACATCATGCATGCATATTCCTTTGTCCTTGAATATAAGGGGTCTCTATCATTGCACGGTTGGGGAATGCTTGACCCGTGAGGGCATCCTTTGTGATAGAAAATACCCTCTTCTCATTGATTTAGCCCATAAATATGTTTCATCATACATTTAGGCATAAGAAATCCAAGTCCTTTGTCAAAATGATGAGTCAAAATTATATAAAATTTGAAAAGATTTTTTTATTTGACTAAACCATTGCTCATACCACTCATGCTCTAATCTCTTAGGGATTAAGTTTAGGACTTTAGTCTATTTCTTTCTAATTAAACAACTACCCTAGGTATCTTGCAATTCATAAGATTGGATTGCATGGTTTTGAATCATAAGAGGAGTTAGCTGGTGGCCACTCCAGGCGGTTGTAAGTCTAAAAATTAGATGGTTTATCCTCTCTTATGGAGGTAAACCATTAAGTCTATCTCTCGCTTATATTTATATCATGCTTTAGGTTATGCTAAAACTCCATAAATTTAGAATCTGAGATAGCTATTTCCTTCAGGCTACAAGCATAAATCCTCATCTCTTAAGCATTTTCACAATATTGTGTTGTTGGATTATAAGTCTTAGCAATCTAATAAAATTTCAACTCTAACAAAATAAATCTCTTCAATTTCAAATATATAAAACTCAATTATATGATAGATTGGAATGCTCACTAGGTTTTCTAGTATCATGAGCATCCCCTACTTTCTCCTTTTGGATTCCAAAAATAAGTCTTCTCCTTAAACTTTCCCAATTGATCTTCCAAATATAACCAATCCTTTGATAGTCTAGTCTTAAAATCTTTGGAGACCATAATTGCCTACTTTAATCGAGAGTATTCTTAAGGAATCCTATTCCCCAGGATGTAATTAACTATGGAGGCTTGCCTCCATAGGGAACTAAAGAACCCGGCTTAAAATAAACTTTGCTTTACTTTTTCATGTAAAGTAGAGGAAAGATCTCTGGTATATTCGAACACCCATCATGCATTAGGAGTCCTTATTAATTGATTAGGCCCATTCTATGGTGACAACTTCTATCTTTAGAGATAGTACATCATTTCTTAATGTCATACCTGATCACTTCAATAAGTACCCCTAAGATCTACATGGTGTCCTACATCTCAAAAATAAATACCATAGAATTATAGGAGGAGGTCTCATTGGAGGAGCAACTCTAGCCACCCTGATGATAGGACCTTGATATTTTCTTTTCATTAGTCCTTTCTTTAGCAACTTTGAAGACCCGATGCACTCTTGCATATACAATTTAGAGTTTTCTCACTAGAGAAGCGAGAACTTGATGTTGTCGGGCCCAGAAGGACTATTTGATTTGACTAGTAGAGTTGTTCAGCTTTACCCATCTTAGGTTATTAAACTTGTTATGGGTTGAAACACTCACTCCATAGTTATTTGTATAATTTTTTTCTTAAACAATGACTATTGAGCACGCAGTTCAATATTTTTCTTTCTCCATTGTCTTTAGGTTAGCTTGCTTCTAGATGAAGAAACTTATGTGTCACTGCTTCTCGAGGCTTCAGCCTTCATATTTATTTTTCTTTCTACCAGGATCTTTCGGTAGTGGATTCCTTAACATGTAGTTCAAGTGTCATGCCCCGATGTTCATCATGCAAGAATTTTTTAGGATGATCTTGAACATTACCCACTAGGAGTAGCCTTTTTAGTGAAGCTTTCTCATTTTCTCTGATACCCTTCTCCTTGACAACTTTCAATACGTTGTGCACTCTAGAGGACAGAGTCTCAAGATGTCTCCTTTGTGGGGTTATAGCTTTGTGTCACTGCCCCTAGAATGATTATTTGATATCAGCAGTAGAGTTATTTCTTTTCACCCACTTGAGATTTTCAAACTTGTTGTGAGTGGGAACACTCACTTTTAGCATCAAGTATGATCGCATGGCTAGTGATTTAGGCAACAACTATTGAGGTCGCAGTTCAGCATTTCTTCTCCTTCTTTGCCTTCTACTTAATTTTCATCTAGAAGAGGATGCTTCAGCATCATGCCTTCCTAGTGTGAAAGGTTCAACTGACAGAGTGGCATATTCATAAGTATGATTGAAACTTTCTATCTAGTGATGAATCTTTTCATGATTGGGGCCTCAGAATAACCCAATCTTTCAAATACAGAGGCTCTATTTTGAGGAACCTCAATAATAGTAGTGACAATTCTAGTCCCTCCATATGTTGGTGTGTATAATATGCAGGTACTTTAGATAGAGGGATATTTGCAACAGTGATGGCTGGGAAGTCTATACTACCAAATTGGGTAGCTCCAACATCCCCAGTATTGATAACATCGTTAGCCAGATGGATATTGGCTCCGAGAACTAGCTACATGATGAACAGTGTGTTCTGAAGATCCATCTTTACAAATGAGAGATGGGAATTAATAGTCAGTAATTGATGTATCACCCCACACTTTCATAATGCAGATATACAATAGAGTGCTCTGATATAAAGAATAAATAGATTAGTCATAAGAATATATTTATTTTAAATTTAATTTCATTGATGATTGATTTTAAATTTCAATTTTATCATGCTCCACTGCTACTATAACTTAGGTTCGACTAACCAAAGATAAAAAAAAAAACCTCTCCCCAGTAGAGTCGCCAAAATCTATGGGCTCCAAAAATTCATCATTAACCTCTCGATGAAGAGAGTATGATTTAATTTCGATTAAATTTTTAGAAGGTAGATGGAATAGTATATAAGACACTACCCTGAGATTTCACCCTCATTTTGTGAGACTTTAGATCTGGTTCCAGGTTTCCTATAGACGCAAGCACCTATAGTTAATTACCCTTCCCAAAGTGAAGAGAGAACTTTTGATTAAGGCTAGTCATTAGATTGTTGAATGCGTAGTGTATAGTAGCAGCATGTGGAGTCTTGAATTTAGAATTTATGAAATTCATCATTTTAACTTAAAGCGGATGGTTGGGGGAACGATGATGCACCCGATCAAGATCCCATGGTT
This sequence comes from Cymbidium sinense, assembly GCA_021442155.1. Lineage (NCBI taxonomy): Eukaryota > Viridiplantae > Streptophyta > Magnoliopsida > Asparagales > Orchidaceae > Cymbidium > Cymbidium sinense. The sequence continues at coordinate 87,059,746 of CM038215.1, forward strand.
TTGTTATCCTGGGTTATCGTGGTCCCTAGTCTACTTAGTTAGAGGAGGTAGTTGACCCAACATGCCGAAGGATCCTTATCAGCAGCCATGGGTTGCATCATCCAAAAAAATCTTGTAGACCTTGGGTGGTGTTTATCTAAGGAGACAAGCTTAAGTCTACCTTAGCTTACAAAGGGCTTCTTGCCCTATCAGGCGCACCCTATGGTTCACATCTCAAAGGGCAAAGCCATTGGAGAGTATATGGGCTACAGCCATGACTGTAATATAATAGTGACATTTAGCGGTAGCCACCCGGTCAGAGGACTCAAGTCGTAACTGCATTATATGTGGAGCCTACTGACCAAGCCACAGTTAGAGGACATATGCCACATCTTTACTAGCATGAGATTGATTGAGAGTAAACATAGTAGAATACTTAATTTGACATTGGCTCTTTTGTGAGCTAGAGTTTTCTTAATTTGCCACCTACGATAAATAATTGTGAAAAGTGGATGAATTGAATTTTGCTTTAAGTTTTTATGTTGATAATTTTTATTTACTCATTTTGAGCTTAATAATTCATCAAATTTTTCATTTGGATTGATATTTAATTTATATTAATTTGATTTGAAATTATAATCACATTTTGATGAAACTATCCCCTCTAGTTGAAATCTCCTTCCAACACAGCCATCATCAAGGTTAATAAATCTGATTAATCATTTAATTTATTATTTCAGATCCTGCCAACTCTATTAATTTAATAATAGAAGATCAAATCTAGATTTATATTTTAAGGATTTTGAATTTAAGAATGTTAAATATAAATATCATAGATATTTATATAATAATGGCCCCACTGGTTGATATATTCAATCAACTAAGCCATCACTATGGCATTGATTATTCATTTTTCCAGATCATGCCAACTATATTAATTTATTAATATAAGATTAGATGTAGATTTATATTTTAGAATTTTGAATTTGAGATTAATGAATATAAATATCTTAAATATTTTTATTATATGACCTCTAATTTGATATCTTCAATCAACTTAGCCATCATTGGGGAGTTGATCATTCATTTTATTATTTCAGATCATGTCGACTCTATTAATTTAATAATAGAAGATCATATCTATATTTAAACTTTGAGAATTTTGAATAATAATAACCCCTTTGGTTGATATCTTCGCTCAATTCAGCCATCATTGGGGGGATGTATTATTTTGCTAATCCAGATCCTATTGACTCTATTAATTTAATAATAGATGATCAAATCTATTGTCATGTGATAGAATTAGCTTCTCAGATATTTACTGAGTTCAAATTTTTATAATATTATTATTAGATTTTTAAGTTTTATTAACTCGGGCCTGGTCCTAAGACCTAATCTGGAATCAACCCGCGCAGCATCTTTAAATACTAAGTTTAAGCATTCGACATAGTGTTGGGGCCCATGCAAGTGTTTTAGAATACTTGTATGAATTTTAAAAAGATCAAATTAAATTGAAGATTACTTTATAATTTGTGCAAGAATTCATCTTTCAAATGATTACATAAATACATTGTACAAGAATTCATCTCTTTCAAATGATCGCACAAATTCTGAAGCTCTTAAATTCAATGATAGTTAGCTCCATAATTTATGCAAATTTAATATATTTGAAGTATATTCAGAATTTAAGCCAACACCTTCTGTATATTAGCATTAATGTGGTGTAGATCATGTTGTATTATATTTTAGCTCTTATTTAATTCAGAGTATCGTACCATCATTTGTATTTGCTTCTTTGTTTATTGAGCTTTAAATATTCATCAAATCTCATCTATGTACATTAGTTTATAAGCTCATTGTAAATCTTCTTTAGATTATTCTGACTAACCTTTATTCATCAGATACAACCCAATTTAAATATTTAGTAAATCATTATGTTCATATTCGTTAATGGGTCATTTTGTCTCATTCATATATACTTGCAAACAAAAGACCCATCAAGCCCTCTTGTAAATCACCTTTTCAAGTCTAACTTGAGGTTTATTTTCATGTGAGAGATGATCTTCAAGCATAGTATCATTTATGTGTTTTGTATAAGTTCTAAATCTTACTAACATTTGAATCTGGTTCTTATAATTATTTAGATACAATACAAACCAAATAGTCATTGAAATCATCATTTGAGAGGCATAGAATCTCTTGTAAGACTTACTTTGCATTTTTTTTTTTGTCCAAGGCCAAGTTCTTAAATCCAGATAAGTTTTATTTGTACTCATGATGAGCTATTGAGTCATTACAAATATTATTTGAATTTGCTTGTTGTAACTTGATTTTTCTTATTTTGATATTTTAGAAGTCTCATATTCAACTTTAATTTTGATTTGATATTAAATTTAAGTCCAAAATCCTAAATTTTGGCGACCTTCGTCATCCCCATGTATGGGCATCAGTCTTTACTACGCCATGTTCTTCTAAGCATGTGGTCTTCAAATACCTGTACAAAAGAGCATATATGTATATTCTTTCATATCTCTTTATTTTCATCATTTTTTTAAAGTTATTCTCATATTATTACACCATTTAAGACATTTTTATTATCCAATCCGACGATATTTCAGTAACCTCCCGGCGTCGTCCCCATATAGGGGACAGCATTGGGGACTACTTTGACCTACCCTCCATGCTCTTCTAAGCGAACGGTCGGTGTCTTGTGACACCGCAGTCATAGTCTTCAAACCCACATGCTTCTTAACACAAAGGGGTCTTCAAATATCCCTACATAAAATAGATACAAGTTTCCACCACCAAAAAAGGTGTGTACGGGTACTTATTTTAGCAATTTAGTGAGCTTGTATTTGCATTTGATTCTTTAAGTATGATGTAGATATTTGAGGCAATGATATATCTCCTTCTCTTTCAGGAAAGGAAACTAAAGAAATCCAAATTGGACTAATCCTCCTTTTAGATCCAACATCAGAAGCATCAAGCACTACTTGAGCTAAGGTTTAAAGACTTTTCTTTTCCAATCAGCACCTTGCACTCTTCTAGCATTGATCACCTCTGAAGATGCAGGAACATTTTGATACTTGACATCTTGAAATTTATATTTGCTTGAATGTTCTCAAATCTTTGCTTTATGCACATAGCAATCACTAGCAAAGTCAACTATTTTATTAGCTTTAATAGTAGAACTTGCCAAATTGGATTTATCAACAAAAATTTCCCTGTCATTCTGGTTATCATTACTAGGTGCATGGTTGGATGTGCCCCCATTTAAAGAATTATGCCTTCTATTATGGGACATTTTTCTCTCAAATTTTGGTGAGCTAGAGTTCCCTGCAAGATGCTTACTGTTATCATAATGTTTCTCGGCATGTTCATCAGTGGAAGCCCTTTTTGTTGCTACTTTTGTTCTTCTACTCAGCAATCATATTTGAGATCTTATTAGAGGAGTATTGACCACTAATTAAGATAGTGATCTTTCCTTTCTTCTAATAGGCAATGCATCAAAGTTATAACTTCTATAGCATTAACTTTCCTTCTTATATAATGACAAATCTTTGTTCTAATATCTTGTAGGTTGTAATCAGGCCTTAGCTTTTCTACTAGAACACAACCCAAATCAATGTTGCATATAGGACAGCAATCCGCATCTTCATCAACTAGGTTGTCCAAAATGTGTTTCCTGAAAAACGTATGGAGACATTTTGATATGGTGGTGGCATCCCTAAGGAGCTTGTGGCACAGAGGACACATCATCCACGCTACTAGTAGCTTCCTTTTCACCTTAACCACCTACGGTGAACCAATCGTCGCTTCTCTATTAGACATCACACCACACCCACAACTTTGATTACTATCACCAACCAACCTTAGAACCCCTCCTAGAATAAAAGACTATAAACCTCCTCTGCATGCTAGCTCTTCACGGCTTCCTGACTGCTCTATGACCGGCATTAGTGTCCAAGAAAAGGAATTTTGAAGCGAATATCTAGTTGAAGAGACTGTTCAAATGAGGGAAATGATATGACAGCAAGGGATTTAACTAGGATTTAATTGTGGTAGAGAGAATAGGAAGGTCAGAATTGGGAGGAAGCGACCTTATGTCAGAGAGAGAGAGAGAGAGAGAGGAGACCTGGAGGAGGACGTGGAGAATCTCATGCGGGGAAGAGAGGAGGAGCTCAACTTGTAGGGCAGCAAGAAATGAGAGATACGGCTTGTTCGACACTTGCATAGGAGAGGCAAATTCTTGGAGAGCCAAATGAGAAATTTTGGTTGGGAGTGGGGAGGAAGCATGGGAGTTGCCGCATTTTTTTTCTTTTTATTTTGGCCTCACTTGCAGGTTGCAGCAAGAAGGGATAAGTCTTAATTAAGTGTGTCATGCTTATTTTTGGTTGCATGTGTATGTGTGCGTATATGGGGATAGGACACCACGCAGATCTAGAATTTACTTATTGAGATGATCAGTACGACATTAAGGAATGGTGCACTATCTCAAAGATAAAAATCACTACCGTACGATGGACCTAATCACTTAATAAGGACTCCTAAGGTATGATGGGTCTTAGAATGTACTAGAGATTTATCCCCTACTTTACATGAATGAATAAAGTAGGGTTTATTTAAACTGAGTTCTGAAGTTCCCTACGGAGGCAAGCCCCCATAATTAATTACATCCTACAAAATGTGAATTCTTTAGGAATACTCTCAATTAAAGTAGGAAATTATTATCTCCAAAGAATTCAAAGATAGAACTATCAATAAATTTGCTATATTTGGAAGATCAAATGGGATAGATCAAAAGGAAAGACTTACTATCGAAACCAAATGGAGATGAGTAAGGGATGCTCACATGGGAGCATCTATATATTAGCTTTATATATTTAAAATTTAGGAGAAATATATGTTTGAGTTGAGATTTTATTAGACATCTAGGACTTATGATTCCACAATATAATATTATGGAAATGCCTAAGAGGTGAGGACTTATGCTTATAGCCCTAAAGGAAAATAGCAACCTTAGATCCGAAATCTAAGGAGCTTCGACGAGGGCCAAAGCACGACCTAAATTTAAGGAGAAAATGGGTATATTTTTTACCTCCACAAGAGAGAGTAAACCACCCGACTGTTGGACTTATAACCGCCTAGAGTGGTAGCTAGCTAACTCCTCCTATGTTTTAAAATCATGTAGGCAAGTCTTATGATTTTGCAAGATGGCTAGGTTGTTTATTATTTAAAAAAGAAGCTAAAGTCCTTAAACCCACTCCCTAGGAAACTAAAGCATGAGTGGTATAAATAATGACTTAGTATAATGCAAATCTTATCATATTTTATTTGATTTTTGACTCTTTATTTTGACACAGACTATAGGATATTTATATGCCTAAATGCATGATGAAGTTGATTATGGGCCAAATCAAAAGAGAAAGAGGTGTTTTTCTATCATAGGCTCTCAAAGGTTAAGCCTATTCTATCTGGCGAAGATGGAATCCCTCTCTTAACAAGAGTGAAATAAGATGATATGCATGATGTTAAACATACAAAATCCAGAAAAGGGGTTGCTAAATATTTTATTATCTTAATTTAATGCCTAAGCTTTATGTGAGGTTATGAGTTATTTTAAAAGTTTAGTTATGAGCTATTAATTTGAGTGGAAAGTTTATTCTTTTTTAAGAGCTTAATCGCATCCAGGGCATACAATATCGATCATAAATAAACTACCAAGAGACATGCTTTTTCTAATGCACAAGTTAAACAGATCATCAAACAATTTATATATATTATAAAGAATAAAAGAATAAGAGGTGTCACGCAACCCAAAAAGAATTGGTGTACTCTACCCTTATACATCCTAGTATAATGAAAAAATAATTATAATTTAATTACAATAAATGAATGGGAGCTATGGGGATCTTTAAAGCTCCTTCTTTTCTTCATTTTCTTCTTCCATTTGCTTGGGCAAGCTCCATAGGATTACATGGTACATAAGACTTAGTCTTGTAATAAATGTTTGTCCTAAGTCCCCTAGTACTAATCTTAATTCTAATACAAAATTATATTTAAAATAGGAAAAGTAAATCTAACTACACCTGCAAAATAAGTGTTAGCTAAACACCATACAACAATTATATGAATAATTTGGACTTAGCACCCTGCACATGGGTAACCAAGTCCACCTGTCCTAATGTAGATTATGCTTAGGGGTTAAGCAACCTGCATAATAAAATATTTATATTTATTTTAAGCACCCCTTAAGCATAATCTTCTATAGAAAATATGATTAGGCTAGTCACGGCCAAACATCCAGTCTACGCACATACACCCTAACATCCAATCTACATCATTACATCATAAAATAAAACATACATCTAACTATACACCACCCTAACATAAAATTAGAAATGATGACTTAATCTAAAGTGTGTATGTTAAGGCTTGTGTGGTATGTCCTAGCTAGGCTTTAGAGTTAAGATTCCCTAAGTATAAAAGACATTTAGTCATAAAGGGTGGTTTCACTTTAAGTGGTTTAATTGATTTATAAATTTTACTTAATGTTTTCTTTTGTTTCATTTGAGCTACACAAAATAACTAAGTGTTATAAAGAGAAATAAAGAGATGATCAGTCTCTTTTATCCCTACCTTAAGTCACATCTAAAGCAAATTAATTAATCAATTCCCTTTGGTGAATGGCTTATTACATGTTTTAATTAATCCTAAGTTTAGGTTCATTTTAAATAAACTCATTCAATGAGGAAAGGCATCTTAAGGTTAGTTGGAATGAATTACTATCATAATACATGTTTATTCATTTCCTTCCATCATGTATATCATGCATATGATTAGAGCCTAAGCATAGCTATACATGCAACTTATATCTTAGCACACTTAAATGATGAATATGAGTGAATATATTTGGAATTGATATTTCATTTAGTTGAATGATTTTGTCATATTAATTTAAAGCTCTATCTAGATTCTTATACAAAAGTATAAGGAAAGAACCTTAAATCACATGACTACTCAACTCAACCAAATAAACAAAGTGTGAATGCATGCCTTTTTTAATAGAAAAAGAAGATTTTCATTCATTAGCTAAGTACACATCCACATGTATAAATGTTTTAAGCGAGTACATCATCATTGTTCTGCACCAAGGGAACGAGGTAGGAATCTCCTTGGGACTACTTAAAGCCATGCGTCCCTAGAATATCTAGATTAATATACTACTTTTCTTAGATACATATGGATGTATAGACAACTATAATAATAGAAAACTATGCAAAAATTATATTTTGATTTGATTGATTTATTTGTGTAAATGAATTAAATCTCTATCTAAATTCTAATGTCCAAATGCATAAGAATGAAATCAAGCAGTGCGTCATTGTTCTACACCGGGGAGAGGTAGGAACCCCTTAGGGCTACTTAAAGTCATGCATCCACGGGATGTCCGTAATATACTACTACTAACATTCTTACTTATGCAAATCAATAAATGAATGTAAGGAAGATTTCATACACTAGATTTATATTCACTTGTATATTCATATATATATATATAACTAAATTTATAACATATATGTATATTCATTCATTTATAAACTTTTGAAAATATATTTGGGATTTAATAGTGATATTAGACACACATATTTTTAATTTAAATCAACACATGCAATTTGACATAAAGGAAATCAGTTTATTTAATTAATTTTTAAAAGAGATGGATGCATGAATCATATGTCATATAACATTTAACATGATTGAGAGGAAATAAAATAGCACAAGCATGTGATTTCATTCAAATCATCTAAATTCTAAGGATAATCAAACTAAATAAGATTATTTAAAAAAACTAAAGTTTTTTAATGTCATTTCATTTTCATGTTTGATTTGATTTAAGAAAAGTGAAGGAGGTTTGTTAATCCTAATCTCATTCTCCATGTCTGAGTTAATTTGGTTTAATGAAGAATAATTAGGTTAATGTCTTATTAGGTAAGGGGTATGAATTAATTAATTTCTTACTTACATCACCTTAAGTTAATTAACCAATTAATAATGAGCCAATATGATGTGAACCACATGAAAAGTAAATAAATTTTCAAGAAGAAATGAAAGGGGCTAATGCAATTGGATCATGATTAATATTTAGTTAGGGAACTTAACTACTCTTATGATTTTGAATTAAGCATATTTTTATTAGCTCCCTCTTTGGTTACACCCAAAGAGCTAGAAAAATTGAAATTAGATTGGAAAATTAGCTCATTAACCCTTATTAGTCATTTCAATTTTGATTAATGAGATTAACTTAATTTTAAGCCCATTGTGATCATATTTTAAATTAAGAAGCCTAATCTATTAATTAATCAATTAAATTGAAAATTCGAGAAAAAATAGGAATCTGTCCCCTAAATATACTAAAAATTGTTAAGATTAATTATGATTAATTAAGAAAGTGACTTGGCTTAATCAATGGATTTTCTAATTAAAACCAATAAAATTACGAGAGGAAGGTCATCCCTAAATTCAAAATTTAATTAATTATAATTTTAGATTACTCAAATATCTTTTAAAATGAGCCTAAGTTTGTATTTTTTTCTAGGAATTTAGGAAGTTTCAAGCTTAAAATGGATTAATTAGGCCTAATTAAGTCTTAATCTCATGGCATGGTGGCTGATCTTCACGGGGAATGGCTATTTAAGTTGTCACTCAAGGTGACTTGGATGGCGGGTCAATGGGTCTAAATATTGGACGACCAAGATTAAATCTGCGATTTAGGAAAAGAATCAAGGGATCTAATGCAGGATCTAATCAGAGTCATTCATTCCAATCATGCAGAATAGATGGCTCATGATCTATCCCATTCGCGAGTGGTGAAAGATGAATGTCATCCACCTTTCCCCATTCAATCCGAGCTCACCTGAGCTTAGATTGCCTCCAAATTCATCCCACACCTTGAAGGAGGCGAACACCAAAAACACATGGCGACAATTTACTTTACAAAAGACCAAGTGATTTTTCCATACAAGGCTTAGTTTGTAAAATTACCTCACCGGAGCTATTATCCAATGGTGGGTCGACGGAGGTAGCTTCGCCTAGTTGAGGCGATGCCCTCTTGAGAAGCTTTGAGCTTGATTTAATGTAGGTTGCTCCCAAGGCCAAACTCCTCCTATTTGGCGTTCGATCTTGGTCAAACTCTTATCTCCAGCACTCGGGAAGGCTTGGGAGTGCTTCTATTGGCTTCGATGGAGTATGAGAATGGTGTGGGTGCAAGGAATTTAAGTTTAATTTAGTAGAGGGGGAGTATTGATCGAAAGAGTGATGTCATGTTTCTAATTTGCTTGGGGAGGAAGAATGCAGATCGAGGAAGCCTTGGGATGCTCTAGGAAGCTCTAAGAGATTTCAAAATGTCCTTAGAGACTTACACAAAGCAATTCGTATCGAATCCCACTCGAATTGAGGGGGTATACCCCTCAATTGTCCATGATGGATTGATCCCGATTGATCAATTGGCCATGTAGTCATTGAGGGATCAACTGGCATTCCATGAGTGGACGAAGTGGTGGCAGGAGTCTCAAGGCTTGTCTCATTTGGCAGTGTGCCATAGTAAACACCACTTATGGCAAGATCCAATGCAAAGAGAGGGTGTCCAGTTAATCCCTGGGATGGGTCCCATATATGGTGGCACACCTAAGGTTCATTTGGGTTGGGGGTACCAAGGTTTCAAAAGGTGGTTTTGGGTGATTTATGATCAAAATAAACTCATTTTGCTTAGTTGGGTTGGGTTGACCAATTGGTCAAATTAGATCAAACCAAACTTGGGTTAGGTTCATGATGATTGATTTGGGATGTTTTGTTGGTAATTGATTTTGAAAACTTATGTTTGAATTTGACTCATTTATTCAAAAGGTCAAATGGGTCAAGTTGACCAATTTTATCAATTTTACCAAATTGGGTTGGGTTAGGTGTTGAGTCAAGTTCAATTGGTTGATTGAAAGTAATTGTAGGCTTTGGTTTGGTTTAATTTAGATTTTAGGTAATTTTACCCTATAGGTTAATTTGGACTAGGTTGGGTCAAGTTGACCAATTGGTCAAATTAGGTTCAATCATGGCTTTGGTCAAGTTCAATAAGTGAATTAGAATGAACTTGAGCCATTAGTTGCAATCAATTTGGATCAAATCATGATTTGACTCATTTTGATTTTAGGCCAATTTAGGTCAACTTAAGCCAAATGGCCAATTGGACTTGGTTTGGCTCAATCGATAGTTTGGTCATGTTCAATCATTGATTATGAGTGGGTTTGAGTCAATGGTTTCAATCAATTTGATATATGGTAGATTTTGGCTAGTTTGGGTTTCATTTGAGTTAAGTGTTGACTTGGTCAAAGGGCTAGGTTGACTTGGTTTGACCTAATTCAAAATAATTGATTAACCTAGGATGATTGTTGATCATGATATGGGATTTGGATGGGCTTAGTTCAATTCAATTTGGGTTGAATTAGAACTTGCCTCAAAAAGATCATTTAGGTCACTTTGGGTCAAGTGGAACTTAAATGGGTCAATTGGCTTGATCATGGCTTGATTAAAATTTAATTGAACTCACATATAGACTTAGGATGGAAATATAAATCCAATTGCAAGTGGTTTGGAGTCAAATAGATTTTTTGGTTCATATGATAATTTCAAGTCAACATAGGCTTGACTTGGGTTGACTTGGGTTTGGTTTGGTAATTATAGTTTGTGTTTATATTTGGAACAATGATTGAAGGAGTGATTGAATCATGAAGAAATTCATGGGCTTTGAGTTGATTTGGATATCATTTAGCCAAGTTCAAAAATTTGGCTAAAAATACTAAAATGGAAATTTTGATTTGATTTGGTTTTGGTTTTAACCATTTGGACTTATATTCTATTTATGTTTATGAATATAAATGAAGATATAAATGGTTTATGAAAAAATCACTTGAGTTTGGAGTGATTTGTAAGCAAATTTGGCCAAATTGAGGGGTGTAGGTCAAAAGGGCTTAAGTTGAGAAATGATTTAGTTTGATTTAGTTTGATTTGATTTGAACAGTTTGAATTTAAATTTTATTTATATTTGTGAATATAAATGAAGAAATTATTAATTTATAGAGAAATCAACCAAATTTGATTTGGTTTGAAGGAGGTTTTGGCTAAGCATATGAAGGTGGTTCATTTGGCTTAGGAAGGGATTTAGGAGTTTGAATTCAATTATGGGGTTTCAATCATTTTATTTGGGATTGAATTTGATTTATGGTTGGATTTGAATTTGAGATTTTGTTTGGAAGAAGGAAGCAAGGAATGAGTTTAAAGCTATAGGGTAGGCAAGTCTTCTTAAATCCCTATAGGCATAACCTTTTCCTATGGCTAACTCTTCTAAGTCTCAAAGTGGGTTCACCTAATCAGAAGTATCTTAAAACTAAAGAACTCTTAGTGTCTACAAGAGTCTTAGATCTATGATGAGAAAGTTAAGAGCTCACTCCCAAAAGTGAGGTCAACAAAGTGGTATGAGAGGAAAAATGTGGCGGCCTATTATTGGTCGAATGGGAGGTGGAGGTATGGGAATTAGCGGCTGCGAGTTCCAAGGCATTGACTAGATGTGATTAAGAGATAATCAGGCAAATTTATCTCGAAATACATGCTAATATTGATAAAATTTTAAGCACAATAACCTTAATATATATTCTAAATAATTTCAACGTTCCAGATGCAACGGCGCAGCCCATTTCACGATCGGAGGTCATTTGATTCAATTCAATGACAAATTTGGTTACTTTCAGTTCAAAAATACACATTATCGCTTTAGATCGCTCAACGTTCACGTAACTAGTCCGAATTGAGCGCAGACAGTCTCATTTGATAGATTTCAATATTTTGAAGTTAACGGCACAATCAATTTCACGAATGCATATCATTTGGGCATCGTCTCAGCCTCCCGACTCTGATATACTCGTTGGTGCTTCGATGGTCCTCCTTCTTGATCGGTCGACTGTCAATTTATGCAATATTTATATTCTAATCAATTTTGACATTCTGAACACAATGGTAAAGTCCGTTCATCGATCAGAGATCATTTCAATTAATTTTAACGATGTCAGTGTATTTCAGCTTTGATTTACGTGATATTACGTCTGAATCCTGTCGAATTCGTTATGCTTGCTTTATTTAACTTGTGTAATTTTAGTGGAGGTCAACAACACATTGAAGCCTTAGTATTTCATTTTATCTCTTCCTAGTGTCTAATCCTATGGGGGTGGACTTTAGTTTGTCTTTGTTTGGGTTCATTCAAGTCCCTGTAAGTTTATCTTCTACCTCCTCTTAAGAACTTCTAGGCTTTTATGATAGTTCATAAAGAAATTATTCTAAGAGATAACCTGATCATCTAAATTATTATGTATATATTATATATATTGCATATTGTTGTCTACATGAGTGATATGCATAAACTTTTTTATGTATGTGATAGTACACAATGTATACAATAATTCAAACCATCTAAATGTTACATACAATAATTTCTTCATGTCATGAGCCCGTCTGTATATCTTGTTTGTGTCTCTCTTCTTAAGAAGGATAACTTACTTTAATGCTATGACATAGGATTTTTGATAAATTAATAGTTACTTTTATATACACTTACTCGCAAATTTTCAAGCCTTCCTTGCAAATAAGAGCTAAAAATTTTTGAAGAACCAAAATGAAAATCTCTGTTATTAAACTTTCATTAATATTTGTGATTAATAAATTTATTTTTCATCTCTCTCACAAGGGATTGAAAAGGGGCCTTGCATTTACTTAACAAGACCATCTAGAACTAGAGTTTAAGAATAAATGAGTGAGATTGCATCATGATTTGACAAAAATTGACATAATTTTGAGATCTCAAACCATCTGAATATTTTAGTAAAAAAAAAATATTTTTAATGAACTTATAATCAAAGAAATAGGGTTGAATGAATTGAATAGAATGTTGCTTAGAACATCTTAAGTTGAGTCTACATGGGCCTAACATTTGAAAATGTAATTAGAATCCTTTTAGAGTCATTTGGAGGAGAAAATACCTTTTAAACTTTGTGTTATTGTAGTATAAAAATAGTGCATCAACATAACAAATTTGTTGAGTTCATGTATAAATAATGAAAAACTTTTTTTTTTCAAACAACTTAGAGTAAGACATGTTTAGATGTTAAAGAAGCATTACATAAAGCATTGTGCTTAAGTTATTCTATAAAGAGCTACATAAAGACTATAGAATAACACATATTTTTTGTCATCATTATCAAATGGGATTTTCAACAAATTTTCATAGAGTTTTCAAAGAAAATTTTGTCAATATTTCTAGCTTTTTATTTATTTAGAACCTTATTATATCTTATCCTAAAGCAAATCCCTCTTCTTCATTCCTTTCAAGTTTCTCTATTCTATCAACCTCAACTCTCCATAATTCAACCAAATGAGGTCTAATTAAAGTTCTCCTCTATAAATTGATGAAAAATTATCACGTGTGTCATGTGATGTCATATGTTGCTTAGACAATATACAACTATTATATATTAGCTGTAAAATATTGTATATTGATTGCAAAGTGTTGTGATTGGTATATATATAGATGTATATTATCGTGCAATTAATATTATATTAATACATAGTAATACATATATTTATTATAAGATTTTCTAAACCATATTATATAATTATTGTATTTATCTTTAATATAACTTTTGTATATAGTTTGGCCTCTCTGAAGTCGATTTAAGCTAAGAATAGTACACTAGTTCTCTACTTTTTGGTATTAAAAAAATTTAAAAGTTATTTTTTTATTTTTTATAGTCAATCTTATAAAAGAAAGATTCAAATGTTTGGTCATACAAAGAAAGATAAACTTATCATTAACTTCTCCTTCATAGGAACCTTGTTTCTTTTTCTTCAACTTCCTATAGCTCATGATCCAACAACCTCCAAAGCCTCTTAAAACAAATAGATAAAGGAATGAAAATTTAACACAAACTTCTCTTTCCTTCCTTTTAATTTAAATATAAAAAATTACAATTACATATATACCACCTAATTTTTAAATATTTACAAAACCATCAACCTTTTACTTAAGGGGCCATTTGAGATCACTTTTCTTTTCTGTTTTTTATTTTTTATATTTTTTTGAAAATATGTTTGTTTATAGTATTTTTAAGGTGATTTTATTTTTTATTTTTTAAAATAAATAACATTATTTTTAAAAATACACAAAATATTTAAAAGATATTTTGAGTGTTTTTAAAACAAACAGTACAATCAAATAAGTTTTATTTTAAGCAAAACATAAACAAAATAAAATAAAAATATAAAATATAAAATAAAAAACAAAAGTGATCCCAAATAGCCCCTAATTTTTTAAATTATTATCCAAATATTAAAACTTTTAACAAAAACCCCATAGCCCCACCCATTATTTTTATTTTATAAAATTCTAAATAATTTGATCGTGACATATGCAAATATATAGATTTGATTTTTCAAAAAGATAAGAAGGGTGTTATATTTATAAATATATAATAATTGAGTGGTATGTATGTAATTAGGGGGACAGTAATTAACCAGATAAAAACTAGAGTTGGAAAAATTAGGGTTCGGGTTGAGTGATTAATCTTTGGGTTAGGTTCAAGTCAAGAGTCTAATCGATTTAATTTTTTGAGTTTATTTCAAATTAACCTGCCAACTCAAATTTAACCTTATATTAACCTATCAACTCAAGATTGATCCAATTTTAAGCATTTTTTTTTCTATTTTATTAAAAATATATGAAAGAATATGCCTAAGAAAACCTATTTATATTAATTATTTTCTAAATAATTGATCTAACTATATGAAAAACCGAAATAAATATCAGCTAAAAATTTAGTGATTCATTAGTCAAATTTAATCTATTACATTTTCACCTCATTCTATTGTATATTGACAGATTAAATTTTATAATCTTGATACACAAGGATGAGCTGGAATCCAAAAGATTAAATTTGAATAATTATTCATCAATTTTTTTAGCTGACAATTATTTCATTTTTCCATATATCGATAGATCAATTAATTAGAAAATAATTATGATAATTAGATTTATTTAGAAGTATTCTTTCATAAATCATAATAACGTAACCAAATTTGTTTTATATATTTTGGAAAATATATAATTTTGCCAGCACATGCTTTAATTTCATTAAAACTGGTAAAAATTATAACAAATAAAAGACCAAAAAAGAATACAATAACTAATAGGAATCACACAAGGCACTGTCAATGTGTTTTGCTTAAAAAAATCAAGGGGTTTTAATTACAAATATGTTTTTTTTTTTTGAAAATAATAGGCAAAAATTTAAATTTTTTTAATATTTAATTCGAAGAAATTTTTTGATATATTTAAAATTCTCTCTAAATCATTTTCAATCACAGATTTCATATATATAATTAATATATAATATGATTTATTATTATCAATTTTTTATCATCAATAATCTCTCATATTTATCATTTACTGTTTTAATCAATCAATATTTATCTCTTATGTGTATAAGATTTTTCATTGAACTATTTTTATTTTAAATAAAAATAAAAATTTTATTATATTTATAAAACACTTAATTAAATAATTAAAAAAGATTTTAATACACTATATTATTTTTTTACTATATATTTTTATATTCTATATTCCTTTTTCAGAAGAGTAAATAGCATTTAGGAAAAGCAAAACAGAATAAAAGCAAGTCCTTATAAATACCCCTGGAATTTGCCAGAATGAGGGCATTGCAACGGGCTCTCGAAATCACAAGAGCAACCTGCTGGTTCTCACCGTTCTCTGCGCTCTCTTCTCCTTCCGCTTGTGTCTCTCTGCTCAAGTAACAGGAGGGGAAGTTACAGTGAATTTTTTCCTTCCTATATCCGTTTGTTCTACGAGGCGTTGGAGGTTGTCGGGAGCATGGGAAATAGGCGGTGGAAGAAAAGGGGGCAGGGTTCGCAGCGAAAGGACGCAGAATTCCCCACATTGGTTCAGATCGTCGATCGTCAGTCGCCTTCTTCTGGTAAAACATTTCTTTAAAATAAATATTTTTTTGTTACTGAATGCTGTCTTTTCGCTGTTTAGGGTTTGCGGTTTATCCGTGTTTGCACTCTTTATCTACAGTGTTTTTATTTGTTTATGTTGCGTTGGTTGATTCTTAACGATGAAGAAATCATTCGAGGGGTATTGTTGTTTGCTGTTTATTTTTGACTTAAATTTGCGGGTTATAGATAAAATGAAATACTAGGGCTGCATGTATGTCGACACATTTACATTAGTATGTATGTGTATTTATAAGATGAAAAAGAGCTATTGGTTAAGCAGTGTCAGAGTTTGTTATGGCAGCTGGTGTTTGATTGGTTGAGGTTGTTATAGTTGGTGGAATAGGAGCGTGAGGCCATGTACTGTAATCATAGCCCCTCAAGCTGATGAGCAGGTTCTGATCATCAGCTGAACCTGCTCTTCAGCTTGTTTCTGATATGCTGAAACCGTGGTGTTGGTAGAACTTTCGTTAGTAAATCTGCAATCTCATCGAGAGAGTTGACTCGTTACATTTCGATTTGCTTAGGGTGAATGCATTGCCTGATGAAGTAATAGTCGACTTCGATATGTTTGCTGTGGGCGTGAAAGATGGGATTTTTGGCCAAAGAAATTACTGAAAGGTTGTCACATAAGTTTGGTGTTGGTGAGTTGGGGGCAACACTGAAGCCATGGAGTAACCTTTGTAGCCAAATAATGTCAGTGGTAGCTATAGTGAGAGCTCAATATTATGCTTCGGTGGAGGGATGAGCAACCATCATTTGTTTCTTTGCACACCAGGAGTTGGGGTTGAGCCAAGGAATGTACAATAACCTGTTGAGGATTTCCTGTCAATGGGATCACCCACCTAGTTTGAATCTGAGTATATGCATAGAGGTGAGTGGGCTGTTTGTTGATAAGGATTCCATAGTTTGTTGTGCCTTTCAGATTTCTTAGAAGATGTTTGAGTAGTTGAAAGTGTAGATTGAGGGGATGATGAAGGTGTTGACATAGATGATTGATGGTGTAGGTGATGTCGGGGTGAGTTATTGTGAGATATTGGAGGAAGCCGTCCAAGTAGCGGTAGAGATTGGGGTAGAGAAGGTCTGATTGTTGAAGTTAGTGGAGGGTGATAATTTTTGGGGGTTGGGATTAGGAAGAGGCTTGCAATTGGCCATGTCAACCTTTTGGAGGATGGTTGTAGTGTACTTTGCTTGATGTAGAACTGGGCCTTGAGGACAAGATTGAACTTGTATGCAAAGGAAGTTTGGAGAATTTTTAATATAAATTTTGAACTAGTGTACAGGTGAAGGTAGGATTGTTTCAGTGATGAGAGTGTCATCTACATAGATTAGGATGTATGTTAGACTGGTGGATTGGTTATGTATACGAAGAAATGGATCTTCCATGCTTAGGTGAAAATCGAGAGAGTGCAAATGATTAATCAAAGTGGAGAACCATAATTGTGGTCTTTGCTTAAGGCTGTAAATGGCATTGTTAAAAAGACATACATGAGTAGGATGGGTTGGATCAATGAAGCCTAGAGGTTGTCTCATATATACATATGTACTTTTTCATGGAGAATGTCGTGTAGAAATGCGTTAAAGACATTGATTTGAGTAATTGGCCAATTGTGATGAAGGGCGATAGTAAGGAGGATTTGGATGGTGGGCATTTTGACAACAAGGCTGAAGGTATCAGTGTAGTCGATTCCGTGTTTTTGCTTGTATCCGTCTGCAACAAGTTTGGTTTTTTTACGTACTATGGTGTTGTTGGAGTTGGTATTGATTTTATACATTCATTGCAGCCAAAAATGTTTTGGTTTGGTGGATGGTGAATAAGTGTAAGGTTTGTTGATGATGAAGAGCTTGAAGTTCTTCTAGCATGGCTTGGCACTAGTGATTGTGTTTGATGGCTTTTGAGGAGGAAGGTTATGTGATTGATGAATGGAATGCTACAACCTGTAGGTCTAGAATTTGTTTGGGTTTAAGATGGCCCATTTTGGATAGGGTAATCATGAGATAAGATGAAGAAGGTGGAGGTGGATGGATTGAGTCTGAAGTAGGAGCTGGGGAGAAGGAGATGGGGGGGTTAGGGAAGGCATATGATGATTATTTGGGATTGGTGAAGGTAATGTTGCATTGGGGGAGTAGAAGATGGTTTTGTAGAGGAGGTATATTTAGATCTGAAAGAGAGGAGATTGACTGTTGTTGGATTTGTTGGGGCTGATGTCGGGTGGGAAAGGATAGATATCTTCATGGAAGATCGCATTACGAGAGATATGGATTTTGTTGGTAAGAAGATTGAGGCATTTATATACCATGGAGCATATACATTCAAGGACACATAGGGTTAGAGGATGGAGAGGAGTACAACCAGGATGTGAAAATCCGAAGGAGATGGGGAGTGTGAAGTAGTTGATATGGAGAGAGATTGTTTGTGTTTGGTTAAGGAAGTTTGTTGATGAGATGGACGACTATCATTGAAGTATTTGCACTGAGATTGGAGGAAGAATACCGGTGATGAGTGTTTGAAGTGAGTTATGTTTTCGTGATTTTTTGTTGAAGAGTATAAGGACAAGTATATTGATGAATTATTCCTTATAGGTTGAGAAATGTTTGTAGCTAATTGTTGTAGTATTTGATTCCTCCATCGGTTCGAAGAAGTTTGATTTTGTGGGCAACTGATTTTCAACCAAGGTTTTGAAATGTTTGAATATAATAATAGTTTGTATTTTCAACACTATCATTGCGGGTCCCAAGTCCGGATGTGAAAAGTGGAGGGTTGCGATAGGTAGTCGACAGCCAGCGTAAGACTTGTCGAAATAATCATGACGTGAATCATTTAAATCATTGTGTTAATACTAGGGCATCCTAAGCGACGGCGTCATATTGAATACGTTGAAAACGCGCACGACGGCCGGTGTTAAATAAGGTTTCCACATCTGCAAAAGAAGTTAGTCCAAATTAGAATTAGGTTAGGATCTTGGAATATAGGTACTCTTACGGGTAAATTAATGGAATTAATAGATATTATGGTTCATAGAAAAAGAAATATTTTATGTGTTCAAGAAACTAAATGGGTTGGGGAGAAGGCCAAAGAGATTGATAGTTTAGGTTTTAAACTTTGGTAGTAAGTTGAACTAGAAATGGTGTGATGTGATAAAAAGTTTGAAGGATAATGTTATAAATATTAATAGATGAAAGATAATTATAAATTTTTATTATTGATACTAAAATTATCAATGTTATAAGTGTCCCCAAGTAGGTTTGGATGTAAGCGAAAAGAAAAATTTTAGAATGAATTAGAGACATAGAAAAGATAGAAAAGATTTATTAGGAGATTTAAATGGAGTTGGTAGAGTAGAAGATTTTAAAAGATTCATTACATGGATTGAGTAACTAAATAGAGGATATATTGGGATAAAGATTTTACGATTGAATGCTAATACTTTATTTAAGAAGAGATGAATATATTATTACTTATAAAATGGATATAAGAAAACACGTGATTGATTATTTTTAATGAGAAAAATAGATCGTTTAGATCAGAAAAGATTGTAAGTCATTCCAAGTGATAGTTTAAGCAACATCAATTAGTTTAGATTTTAAAGATAAGAAGAGGAAAAATAAATCAAATTATTGTCTTGGGATTAGATACTTAAAGAAATAAAAAATATTTTTAAGACAAGCAAAGAGCTTAGAATTTGGGATGTTCATAAATAATATTATTTTAAAAAATAGCAAGAAATTAAACAAATTACTAAAATGCTTGAAAAATCAAAAAAAGCTTTTAATAAAAATAGTGATGAGTGAGCAAAAAAAAGATAAAAAATAAGAAGATTGCTATAAAATTTGGTTTTAGATATAAAACTTGGAGAATTGGGAAAGATATAAAGTAGTTTGTAGAGATTCTAAGAAAGAATATATACAAAAATTTAGTTTAGGATTTATACTCTGACAGATAAAAGATGAAAGATAAGATAAGTTACCAACCAAAGATATAGGAGAAGTAAAGACCTAGTTCAGTGAGGTGTGTTAAATAATAATAAGTGTTTTCAGAAAGGATATTGAAAATAGGTGGATGAGATATTTTGATAAACTGAAGGGATCTGAAACGATTGATTTTAAGAACCTACCTAAACAAAAAATAGAGAATTTTATTTTTATCGTCAGATTAGTAACTGGTTAGAGAAGTTTTAAAGAAAATGAAATATGAAAGCAAGAGGACTGATGATATTCCAATAGAAGTGTGGAAATGTTTAGGAGATCAAGGAATTTCTTGGCTTACAAATCTTTTAATGTTATTTTAAAGAGAAAAGATGTCGAGAGTGAAAAAAGAGTTTGTTAGTTCTATATTTAAGAATAAAGGTGATGCACAAGAGTGTGCAAATTATGAGGAATTAAGTTAATGTGTCATACATTAAAATTATGGGAGAGAGAAATAGTTACGATGTGATACAAAAGTTTCTCACAATCGCTTTGGTTTCATGTCGTAGATCTATTATGGATGTTATACATTTGTTAAGAGTTTGATGGAGAAGTATAGAGAAAGTAAGGAGGATTTACATATGATATTTATTGATTTAGAGAAAGCTTATGATAAAGTTTCAAGAGATGTTCTTTGGAGAGTTCTAGAACTAAAAGGAGTTAATATTGGTTATATTCAAGTTATTAAGGATATGTATACTAGAGCTGTTACTTGTGTCCAAACACAAGGAGGATTGACAAAATATTTTCCCATTTCAATTAGATTACATCAAGGATCAGCTTTAAGCCTTTATCTTTTTGCTTTAGTTATGGATGTTCTTACTAGGCATTTACAGTAAGATGTACCTTGGTGTATGCTTTTTGCTGATGACATTCTTCTTGTTGATAAGACTAGGGAGGGAGTCTAAGAGAAACTTGAATTATGGAGGTCAACATTAGAGTCTAAAGGTTTTAAGTAGATCTAATATATGGAGTGTAATTTTAAGTTCTAGTGGTAGTGTTGTGACATTATGTGAACAAGTCATTAATAAGAGTGATATCTGATATTTAGGCTCTATTGTTCAAAATGATGGTAAAATAGATGGAGATATTATTAGTAGAATTGAAGTTGGATGGTTGAAGTGGAGGAATGCATCGGCTGTTGTGTGATAAAAGTTCCACTTAAACTTAAGGAAATTTTAGAAGATGGTGGTAAGACTTGCAATGACTTATGGTGCAGAGTGTTGGCCAATAAAAGAGAAGCATAAGTTAAGTGTTATAGAGATGAGGATGCTTAGGTGGATGAGTTTTACGAGAGATAAAATGCTAAATGAGTATAAAAAAAAGTAGAGAGATAAGATTAGAGTTGATAGCCACATGCTTATCATAATGACGTTAGAGTAGATGCATTAGATTTGTCTTATGTTAAGAAAGGTAAAGGTAGATCTAAAAAGACTTGGTTAAGATGTATAAAAAATGACTTTAGTATACTTCAATTAAATGAGAATTTGACACAAAATAGGACACAATGGAGACGAAGGATTCATATACCCCACTTAGTGGGATAAAGGCTTGTTGTTGTTGTTGTTGTTGTTATTGTTGTTTGAGATAAACCTAGGTATAACGAGAAAAGTCATCAACAAAAATCACATAATATTGATAACCTTGTTTAAATAAACTTGGGGAGGGACCCCATACATCACTATGTATAAGTTCTAAGGGAGTTTGGCTGCTGGTAGTAGATAATTGAAAAGGTAATTGATGAATTTTTCATTGATTATAATGTGACATTTGGTTGTGTGTAGTTCTTCCTTATTCATGAGCTGCTCGACCATGTTGTCCTTGAAATATTGAGTGCGGCATGATTGGATGGAGAAACTGAACTATCTTTTGCAACTTCATTGGCTAGATTAATTACTTTGCTGCATAGGAATGAGTAGAGATCATCAAGGCTGATTGGTTGGAGATTGGTGCAGATGATAGTTTTGAATGCTTGATAGGAGGATGGCAGGCCATTTAGTGTATAGTGTATGATGTCTTCAAGGTCTAGGGATGAACCAACATTGGTAATGTCGTCCACATTTGCTTTGATTTCAGCCAAATATTGTGTCATGGATTTGTCCTGCATTGAGAGATTGTGTAATTCATTCTTTAGTTGAATGATTCTTGACCAGTTGGTCGATTGAAGTCTGTTATCTAGCATATTCCATATTTCATTATAGGTCTCTATATTTATGATATAAGGCAAAAAGGATGGTGAGATGAGAGAGCAAAGAGATTAAGCGAGATTTACCCTAAACAATGGTGATATTGAGAATTAGGTTTTCTATTACCATCGAAATCTATGTGGAACTTAGGAGGATATGGACTGATTTCGGTGAGATGTCTGTCAAAGCCATTAGCTTTGAATATTTTGAGCACTTGTGAATGCCAGATGGGGTGTTTGTCAATGTTGAGCTATGCAGGGATTAGGTTTTTGATGTTTGATATGAGAAATTTTAGTTGGGTGGGTATGGTGAGGCTCTCCTTTTGGAATGACGATGTGGTTACGGATTGGTTTGATGAATTCATGGAGAATAAGAAGAGGGCCATGTGGCGGAGAGCTCTGATGCCATAAAGAAGTATAGGAAATAGAAAGAGATAAAATGTAATACTAAGGCTAAAATGTGTCGACACAATTACATTAGTATCTATGTGTGTTTATAAGATGAGAAAGAGCTATTGGTTAAGCTGTGTTGGATTTTGTTATGTCAGCTGCTGTTTGATTGAGGTTGTTACTGTTAGTGGAATAGGAGCATGTGGCCATGTGTTGTTATCAAGGAGGAATATGCTGAAGTTGCCTTTTGAACTTCTGTGTTTTTTTTTTTTTACTTTTTGTTTTGGAAGATTTATACCACACAAAATTTATGTATTTATATATCTAACTCTTAAAGTTTGATATTTACTTATCTAATATTTTTCTATGTTGGAAAAGATACATTTTACTTCAAAAAGTTAATGATAGTGATATTTTTGATGTGATATTAAGATTGAAGTGTTATATTTGTAAAATTTAAAAGTTTAAGTGTTAGATGTGTAAATACATAAGAATTGTGTGGTATGTATGTAAATTCCCTTTCTTTTTTATTGGCTTTTATCTTATGTTATTGTTTTTTTTATAATAAAGATTATTAGAAAACATAAAAGGCTACATCTTTATTAAAAAATTATAATTTTCTAACAAAACTATTAATCATATCAAAAGTTTGTCATTTAAAAAACAATATTGGGAATGATAGAGGGGAAATCTTTCCTTGGCGGGAGAGATAATGGCTAATAGAACCAAAATGCAATACATCTAAGCAGAATCAATAGAACGCAAAGCATATCTCTTCTTGGCAACAGAACTAATAGAATTAAGAAAAACCTATGAAGCTATGATAAATATCTCCATGGTGAGAAGCAATTGTGCGAAGTGAAACTAATGAAATTAGTAGAATTCAGAGAAATATGGGGCATTTTTTTGCTAGAGATGATACACTGAGTAGAACTCTGTGAAAAGAACAAAGTCAAGCATAATTTAGAGATATAGGGCAAATCTCTCTTTGATAAGAGACAATGGTGATGAGCAAAACTAAATGAAATTGACGGAACTAAACATAATATCCATAAATGGGAGCCCAATGATAACACCAAAAAGAATTTCCCTAACAACCAACACACAGAATGATCTCTTGATAGAGAAGAACTTGGAGCAATGGAAGACCTTGATAGCATGTTAGAAATCTAAAATATTGCATCTTTACTTTATTAAATTTGGTACTTGTAGAAATATGGTTATATAAAATAAATAGAAAAGAGCAATAAGAAAAATATAATAAAGGTGAATATTCTTAATACTAAAAATATATTATAATAATATATACCAAAAATTCTGATCATAAACATAGCCACATGTGATAATCTTGATAAAATGACATCTTTAAGCATAATGATTCTAATAATTCTAACAAAGATCACACTTGTTCGTGGTTAATCTATAAATTTCTGTTATCACTTATTCATATTGAAATTTGTTTGTAGAGTTTTAAATTCACATTTTTTTTCATCATTTGTTGGAATATTGAAATTTCTATGATCACTTATTCATATTGAAATATTTGTAATTTTAGTTTATTTTTTGACAATGTTGGAAATAAAATTAAGGGAATATTTAATGTATTGTGAGGATATGAGTTAGATGTGTTAATTGATTAGACAAATATATTGAGCTAGTTTGTCATAGGTTGGAGATATATTTGGATTCATTGAGGTAATATGATACTTAGGGTTTATTTTGTTCATCATGTTTAATGGCTTGATTGTTAACTTGAGATGCTTAGTGAATACTTGGACTAAGTTAGACTATTTAGTGTTTAAATAGGCTAGTTAGAAATTAGTGTTTTTAGTTGGGAGGTTTAGGCATACATTGGTTAGCCTAATTATCTAGTATTTAATAATTAAATCAACAGTGTATATCATGTATCCACTAAGGATTAATTTTATTTGTAATTCAGATTTTTCTCTATAAAATTGTTCTTCTTTTTGTTATAAATTATATCATAAATATATGTTATTTATGTTTTTCTTGCCTCTACTTTTATGACTCCTTTTGCTCTCCAAGCTTTTGAACACTCTGACTAGCTGTAACTTATGTCTCTTTTCTATATGAACAATCTGAGAACCATTAATGAATGGAAATAATGCGAGCTTTCTAACTCATTCTTTGGATTACAATTCCTTCTTTTACTTTAGTTCCCGAATGGGAGAAGAGATTCTGCAGCCGCGACAAGAAGAGACTTGTGCGTCTTTTCCCAAAGGTGCTAGAATGGGATGACTCTGCCGGAAAAGAGGCCTTCGACAACGCCAAGGCTCGTTTTTGGGCAGAAATTAATAATCTCCCTTCCGAGATTCCATTGCCGGATCCAAATATGTACATTCAAGAGGTCGATTATGATGCTTATATAGACCCTTCTTTAATCGATGATTTGTACAGATGTGCTGAGTTGGATCCATCTCCAACTGACAATCTTCCAGAGATCACAGCTGATGGCATAGTTGATAGTTCGTCTGTTCCAATTAGACCTACAGGATGGGGTGATGACGACGATCAAAACAGTAGAATTAGCGTCGCTGCTGAACCAATCACAATCATTCCTACAGGATGGGGCGATGAGAAAAATACTGAGCCCATCGATGCCTGGGATTCGCAAGCGAGACCGTTGAATGGTGCTTCTGTTCTTAACGATGAAAAGAATGTGGAAATTATGTTTGGAACTGCAGACAATCATGGCAGAGGCTGGAAACAAGATGGGAGGAATGATAATATACTTTCTAGTGAACCAGTCGATTCATGGGAGCGTCATGAACACCGGAACGACGCCCCCCGAGGAAGAAGATATCGAAAGAAAGGTGGAGATAGATCCTTTAGTTCGAATCAGGCCAACCTAAGGTGCCATGAGCAGGGTTATTCTAAGGACAGGTGGACGAACTACGACAAAGGGCAATATTTTTGGCGTCAAAAACCTTCTTTGGATAGAGGGCTTTCTTGTGCACCAGAGAATCATTAACAAAACTACAGATGATTGTATTATTACTCATGGCTTATGAGATCTGCAATCCTTGTGTAAAAAATAAAATCTTTAGGGTTCTTATGAGTAGGGATCTAGGTATAAGAACTTGCAGTGAAGGCAAAATTTAGTTTTTGACAAATTTCTTTCAGTCAGCTTCTCTAGCTCCTTCCACATGCTTTGGTGGGATACAGATTTAGTTGCAGTAGTGTTGTTGATACCAGAAAAACAATCTGATAGATTCTATATAGAATATTATAAATTATTATTGGTTTGTTTGTGTGTGTGTGTGTATTAAAGTATTGGTTTTGCTCTCTTTTTATATGTGTGGTGTTTTGACCACTTTATTTATGTTTGAAATTGTGATTAAGCAAATGAAACAAAATTAGGGTGAGCTCCTGCACTAAAATTCTACTGTATGGAGCTAGGCATTGCCTTTAGGCTGTAGGATGTTAAATCATACTGTGACAAATGTGACAAATTCTACTGTAATTCTGATATTATAAGAACTCAAACAATGAAAGGAAAAAAAAAACTAATGT
The DNA here is from genome assembly GCA_021442155.1 of Cymbidium sinense. Taxonomy (NCBI): domain Eukaryota; kingdom Viridiplantae; phylum Streptophyta; class Magnoliopsida; order Asparagales; family Orchidaceae; genus Cymbidium; species Cymbidium sinense. The sequence goes on from CM038215.1 coordinate 87,085,904, forward strand.
GGTGAATTATATAATTTTAGGAGCATATATATATATATATATATATATATATATATATATGTTGATTTGAGCTTGAATTGGTGATGAAGTTGATTTAAGAGTTTCATTATATCTTTTAATAGAAAGAGGGACCAAATCTAGATACAAGAAATCAAAAAAGAAGAATGAACAAGTTTGTGCAAAAAAAGCGTCCAAGTTTCAAAGTGGGGGTGCTAAAGGCAGGGGACCTCATTTGGAAAGAATTTGAGTTGTGAGGTGTAGTGAAAAAATGTGTTCAAATTAAGTGCATGAATGACTTCTAGCAGTATTAATAGAAGTAGGTAGAAATATTAAATGAGAGAGATGCAAAAAATAATAATATTTCTTATTAGCAAAAATAAAATTATATATATTTTTTAATAAAATGATCTCAAGAATGTTTTATTCTTTAATAAAAGATAGATTTTCCTTTATGTAAAAATAATAATAGGATTTTTTTAAAATAAAATTGTGTATTGATTATGATGAGATTATTAATATTAATATTAATAATGATAATTGTTATGTGCTAGAAAATTTATAGCAGTGAAGTAAAATTTTACATCTTAATTTTGTATGAAAAATACAGCACACAGATACTGAAAAAAGAACAAGAAATATTGAAATTTTTATGTGAAAAAATCCTAGAGAAAAAGAAAAAATAATAATAAGGCCCTCCTCAATCAACATTACATATTATATAATTAGAATTACAATATTTCACTTTCCCCTGGCCCTTGTTAGAGAAAGTGGGATTACAAATTAAAATAAATAAACAACAATAGTTTTTTATGATAGCTGGCAAGGATGTTAGTGATGGATGCCAACAGTCGTTGGCTTCAAACTTTCTTCACAGCTTTTTAAGTTTTCATCATATCAATCCTCATGATGAGAATATAGTCACATTTATAGGATTTTGATAATGATATTTTTAATAATTATAGCCAACGTTTTAAAATATTTCATCGTATGGTCCATATTGATTCTCTTAATAATATATGATTTTTTAATAATTTAAGTGTCTTAATGACTTTTAATTTTAATGATCTTAGGTTAGTTGGATTGTTTTCATCGAGGCACATGATTCGACTATAAGTATGTCAAATTTGAAGATCATTTGACTATTCAATTAAAGTTTCGAAGTTTTCAAATATATTTTTGAAGCATGGAGCTCAAATTGATCCATATTTTTCATTTTGGTGAGATCGTCTCGAGATATTCAATTTAGCTATAAATCTATTGAAATCATTATTTGGATGATCTCTAATTAAATTTTAGAAAATTATATATGTGACATGAGAATTGTATTTGATTTGATCAATTTTTATGTGAATAATATATTTTGAAAAAAATACTAATTTTATAATTATTTTATCATTTGAAATATTATTATTTATAGATTTCTAAAATATTTCTCTTTCTAAAAAATAAAATTAGCTCACTCAAAATCCTCACAATATCATTTGTTTTATATATTACTTATTCTTTTTTTTTTATTTTTTTTGGGACATTATTTTAATTTAATCAAACTCATAACAACACACGTAAAGACTTAACTACACTCTTGGTTGAAAGCAAAGATCAACCACTACAAGATGCCTTGTTTATACTTTATTCTTGATGTAAAGTCTAATACTCTTAAGGTCAAAGTCAACCAAACATTAATGAATACTTTTTAATAGCATCGGTCAAAGTTAGCAAATCGAAAGTCATGCAATCACATCAACTTTGCATTCATCAGCTCGGAGTTCATCATTTCAAAATTTAGTTAAACATTACCAATGTCATCTAGAAGTACAAATAAACTCACCGTCTCTTAGCTCGGGTTGGTGGGAACTCACGAACTTCAAATCCTCTCCAGGGCGGAAGCGCTTATACCTAAGATGGGGAAAGTAAGTAGGGACCCGATACATATGCGTGATGAATGTGACGCTAAGTTCCCAAGAAATTAGTCATAATGACATCCCCACTCACAGTATGGGTTTGGTATTGGGTGGATACCCATTACAAAAAAAAAAAAGTATAAATAAGATTCCTCTATCAAAACTCAAGAGCATTTATTACATAATTATTTTATAATTTGTGTAATGACAAAGATGTAAATATCCAAAGACCTTATATCAATCAAAACCTATACATAAGGGGATTAAATATTATAAAAAGGTTTAGACACCAATACTGATACTCAACCCCTCTACTAAAAGAACTATTCAATCTTCAAAATTGCAAAGCTTTTCTTTTGCTACTTTCAGCTCTGAGCAGCGTGTTCGCATACTCTTTGGTTCTAACACTAGAGAGTACTACTTTGAATGCTTTCATTTGTTCAATCAATGAAAAGATTTATTTTTCATGTAACATCTTTATTGTTTAATTCAATTATATGAATAAATATAGTATTTATCTCACCTCATCATATTATTTGGCTTGCTTTAAATCATTTATGTATTCTATCTATAAAATCCCTAAGCTGTTGCCTTTTATTGTGAGGTCATCCCTTTGAAGATTTGAATGAGGAGGATACTAAGGCTACTTTGCCAAAGAAGTTTGTTATTCTTGCTACTTTGATTATTATTATTTTTAAAAAATTTATGTCATGAAAAGATTATTAGATTTACTTAATATGTGGTAGTTATAAGAAAATAAAAGATTTTTTAGATCATTTTTATTTTTTTATTTTTTGTCTTATATTTTATTTTATTTTATTTATATTTTGATTCAAAATAAAATAATTTGATGATGTTAATTGTTTTTAAAAACACTCAAAAGTTATTTTGAGTGATTTTAAATTTATTTTATTTTTTAAAATAAAAATATAAAAATATTTTAAAAAATATATACTAGATAAGTATATTTTTAAAAATAATTTAAAATAAAAAATAAAAAAATTGATTCCTAACAAACCCTAATTTTACAATAATAGCTATTCACAACTAGACCCTATAAATTTGATCGATGAAATCTTTATAGTAAAGTCTTTGATTTAATGTTGATAAATCAAATAGAGAAACTTGAGAAAAAAAAATAGTAATCTTAATAGGAAGGCCAACTGCCTTCTAACCTCCTTGATTCCAAGATTTTAACTATTAAAAATATCAAATATCAATATATATATATATATATATATATATATATATATGACACTTAAAATACTACTAGTCGAAGCACGAATCTTGATGTTAAAAGTAAGCTGATCCGAAGTTGAAACTGGTCGAGATCAAGCTCTTAAAATATCATTAAAAAATTTGGGATATCAGTTAAACCCCTAAATAGCTCTCAAATATAAAGTGTTTATTGAATGCCTCGAATGAATCCAACAAGCCCAAGATCTTATAATACTTCATTTGAGCATTCAAATACTTAAAATACATCAAATGATCAAAGGAATCGCTCGAGCCATCCCAATGAAGTGGAGTGGTTCGGATTTTGCATGTATTTCTGAGACGCCGCCTCCAATCTATAAATAGCCCCTCATTCCTCATATAAGGGGAGCTCAAGCAAGAGAGAGGAGAGAGCTCTAAAGATCCTCCAAGCACATGTCGCCACTGACCGGTCGCCAACCACGCCGTCGCCACCGCTGATCGCAGATCATTCAATCTCTGGTCTCCATCATGAGGACTTCTACTTATTCTTTCTGCATTTCTACGGTGATTGTTCCCCGCATTTCGCAAGAATTGTTCCCCCGTGATTTCTACCTGATTGCTCCGCAGCCTCACCATCATCTGCTACTACTAAGAACCGCTACAACGATCGTTGTCACATATTCTCATACAATTAATCCAGACGGAAGATCTTGTACTCAAAACAGATATATAGTGGAAGCTTTTCACCAGCTGGTTTTTTCCCTCTTTTCGAGGTTTTCACGTAAAAATTCTGAAATTTTATTGTTCACTCTTTAAATACCTGTGTGTGTGCTGGATTTCACGACAAAGCTAAGGAGTAAACTTTCACTCTACCGTAACTGGTTTTCTAGCACGCAACAGTTTGGCGCCGTCTGTGGGATAAGAACCCATCAATTCACGTGAACATCTCGTGATATGACCAATAGGCAATACTGCACCACGAGCCTCTCGCTCCAACTCGCCACTCTTAAAACCAATCAACTGGGACCAAGCTTCTCGCCTCACCCGATGATGTGTGTGACTGTCGATGAAGGAGCGATAAGAATCTCTTTAGAATATCGTGTCCGCCGAATGGAAGAGTCTCAAAATAAGATGATCCGACTTTATGCGAGGAACACTCACTACTGCAAACACATCTCCCCAAGATCGATCGTTAGCCATGGGAGGTCAAAATGCTAATCTCCTTGACAGTTCCTCCGTAGAGACAAGGATGCGATCTCCTCGACATCGCTACTCTACTCATCCATCACGCATACCAACCGATTGCTAATCCAATTATTGATGGTAGCTTGACACATTCTCATCCGATGACTCCATGTTTATGCGTGTAATTATGACGCTTAATGCAAGATGAATTTCACCTTCAAGATAGAAATCATCCTCCCCCTCACCATGGCTATGAGGAGTCCTCACATTTAGCTGAAGCTATTCATCAACATCCTATTCCCGTAGGTTTCAAGTTTCCGAGCATTGATTCCTATGATGGGGAAACTGACCCATATGAACACATCGACAGACCATCATCATACATATCCAACGAGCTCCTGACACTACTTTGTCAAGTCTTTCCCGTTACCCTTAAGGGGCAAGCTCGCACTTGGTTTTACTCCCTTCCAAGGGGATCCATCCATACCTTTAAACTCGCCAAGATTTTCGTAGGTGAGATTGCAAAACCGGAGGATCATTAAAGATTCCTCCCATCTCCCGGGCATTCATCAAAATGATGGTGAATCACTTAAAGACTACTTCCAGAGATTCTTCTCAGAAGCTCACCAAATACACGGGTAGACCTCAATTACTAAGAGGAGTTTGGAGGCTCCGCCCTGACTTTCTACTCATCGCTAATGCGAGATACACCTCATACCGACTTGGTTCACCGCTGGAAGCAAGCCGATGATGCTATTAATGCCCAGAAAATAATTTGAACAATCCACAAGAAAATATAAGAGTGCTCAGAAACATGATCAACAATCCCGGGAAGCAACAAGGCAGTCGTGATCTCCCTCCATGGCCCTCACATCAACGACTGGAATACACGCCACTGAACACATCTCGCGTTAACGTCTTGATGGCTATTCGGGATGAAGAGACCATTAAGTGGCCACATCCACTGAAACTAACTTCAAGAAATCAAGAGCAATATTGTCACTTCCATCGAAGTCGTGGACATACTACAGAGGCGTGTAAACAACTTAAAGAAGAGATTGAAAGGCTTATTCAACAGGGATATCTGTGTCAATTTATGTAAAATCAACCAACTCAAATAAACATAGCTCCAACTGGGGAGCAACCAGGACAATCATCACAGAAACAACATAATAGTGGCCAAGTAGTTGGAGAAATTGAAATGATTGCGAGTGGGCCACTACTATCTAATCAAATCTTCATCGCCGCCTTTGAAGAGCCAGAGTTAAAAAAATCTTGTATTAATCATCCCATCACTTTTAATAACTCAGACTTAGAAAGAGTCCAAGTTCCACATCAAGATCCTCTTGTCATCAGTGCAGGGATTGGTGACCCATGCTATAATGTTAAGAGAATTTTGATTGATAATGGGAGTTCTGTTGATGTTTTATTTTACTCCACATTTCTTAGCATGGGTCCGAAAAAAACTTTAACCCACCGCAGACTAAGTTTGATAATCGCCTGCAGTGGAGGGAACAATCACCCTTCCCGTTGTTCTCGGAGGATTTCCTCAACAAGTCACTCACTCAGTTCAATTCAAAGTGGTCAAGTCAAATTCAGCATACAATGTTATATTTAGAAGACCCCTCCAATCAATCTTCTGCCGTCACTTTGCATTCTCATCTTAAGATAAAATTTCAAACTCCCATTGGGGTTGGAGTGGTCTGTGGAAATCAACAAATAACACAATCATGTTACCTCAAATAAGCTCAACCACGCCCTTCGGTGACCTTTAACATCAAGAATTTTAATCTTCAAGATAAAGAAGTACCTCAGAGGGTTTTGCCGTAAAAGACTCCCCACTTCTATCGATGACTAACCCAAGCTATAACTAATGATCCGGAGGAAAAATCATCCCTAGAACTTGGAACATGGAGGGTCTCTAAAAAATGTTATATGTAATCCTAGGTGTATAAATATTATAGTCTTTAATGTATCATGTTTATCTTTTCCTCTCCACCTCTTGTCTTTTATTAACTTTCTCTAAAAATGTATCTCATCCCTTTTGTTAAGTTATCATCTGACAATATTGTATCACCAACATTATTAAACTAATGAGTTTATGGCTTTTTCTTACAAGCTTATTTCTTCTTCATTTAATCCTCCCACTTGAGGAATATACAACTCACGTTGTATCTCAATCGGACATGATCAATCCCAAGGGGACTTAATCGGATCTCTTCCATACAGGTTAATGTCATCGAGTCACACTCTAACAAACAACCTCGGATAGGTTAAAAATCCTCAGTGGATTCAATTCAACCTCTTCCACATAGGTTAACGTCATCGAGTAAAGACTTTGACAAACAACCTCGGATAGGTCAAAATTCTCAGCGGATTCAATTCAACCTCTTCCACACAGGTTAACGTCATCGAGCAAAGACTCTGACAAACAATCTTAAATAGGTCAAAAATCCTCAATGGATTCAATTCAACCTCTTCCACACAGGTTAACGTCATCGGGTAACACTCTAACAAACATCCTCGGATAGGTCAAAAATCGTCGCCGTTATCCTCGACGACTACCGGCACCGCCGCCATCGTCCATTACCATCGCCGACCACGCTGGCCGCTAATCAATCGCTGCATAGCTGCCACTATCGTGGCCATCTTCTCCGGCTACCTGTCACGCCACCGCCGGCTACCGCTGGCCATCGCTGATAATCTTTGCCACTATCATTACTATCCGCCACTGACGCGCCGCCATGACCAATTCTATCACCGCTAATCACAATCGGCTGGTCATAGCCGACTATTGCCGGCCATCTCCGCTGGTCATCACTATCGCCATTACTACCGCGATACCATCACGGCAATCTTCGCCGGTCCACCATCATCGCCGGCCACTACCGACATGCAGAGCCACCGCCCACTACCGCCGCCGGCCATCGCCGCCATCATCAATCTTCGCCGGCCACCACCATTGTCGCCGCCATCCCCATCGACTACCATCCAAAGACACACGGGTATTTAAAGAGTGAACAATAAAACTGAGTTTTACATGGAAAATCTCAAAAGAGGGAAAACCACATTTTAGTAAAAAGCTTCCACTATGTATCTATTTCGAGTACAAGATCTTCCGAGGATTACAATTGTATATGAGATAGGGACAACATTTGCTAGTAATAGATGATGTTGACGACGATATTGACGACGATGTTGACGACGATATTGACGATGATGTTGATGATGATGTTGACGATGGTGTTGACGATGATGACCACAACAAGTCGTGATGATGACCACAACGCATCGGCGAGGATCGCCTTCGGTATACGACGGTGCCGCGGCGGCCGACGCATCGTGGCGACATTGTGCTTGGAGGATCTTTAGAGCTCTCTCTCTCTTGCTCCCCTCATGAGGAATGAGAGGCTATTTATAGAGGAGAGCATCTCTAAATACATGCAAAACCCGTACTCCACTTCATCGATGGCTCACAATGATCCCTTTGATCATTTGATGTATTTTAAATATTTGAATGCTCAAATAAAGTCGAAATTTTGAGATCTTAGGCTTGTTAGATCCAAATTGTTGACGCTTCGATACTATATAAACACTCTATGTTTAAGAGCTTTTGGATTTAACCGATATCCCAAAATTTCCAATGATATTTTAAGTGATTCGACCCGCCAACTTGGATCGCTTTGCTTTAACATTAAGATCTGTATTTTAGTAGTATTTTAAGTGTCATAGCTTGCCTATTTTGGATATCATTATTGTATATATAAAATACTTGAAGATAGCAAATCAATGAAATTGTCCATTAACCACATATTTTTGAGAACAGATCTGGAGCAATATTATAACTATAGATGCAAGGGTCGTGGATGAGTATAAGTATGCGTGGTCATGAGATTTCGAGGTTACGATCTTCCACGGAGCCTGGCGCTCATGGGCGAGCGCTGGCAGAATCATGATGCTCCATGCAACGCCGCATGGTGCCCACGCTGAAATGGCTCAATAGCGCAGGTGTCGCGTCGGCCGTTTGCGTCTGATGGCTGATCACCGCGACCGGCAAGCGCAGGGCTTGCCGCATAACCGCATGATGCGGCTGACCGCTGCCGAGAGCACGGATACGCTGAACATGCGGCCACGGGCGCTGAGGCTGGCAGCGCTGGCGCGCGGCTGGCGCTGGCGCAGGCGCACGGCGGTGGGCGCACGCCATCCAAATGGCGCTGATCCGGCGCGAGGCTTTGACGGTTTTGGGTGATTTTACCTTTGCCCCTATAAGGTTAATAAAACTCCCAGGCCGCGAGGAAGCACTTCAACACTCTCTTTTCTTGAGTGAGGTCGTGAGGCGATCAGGCTCGTAGTTCATACCTGGTAATTCTCTCGAAAGAGGTGTCGACCGACCTCCTGACCGAAGTTTGAGGATCAACCGCATTCATAAGCTCTAGTTTTCCCTCGAAAGAGGTGTCAACCATCGGACCAACCGATTTGGAGGCGATCAAGACCAGTTCATAAGGCTCCGCTCTAAAGAGGTGTCAACGACCACCGACCGATCACCGGAGGCATCGATCAAGAGAAATTGGATTTCTTCAAACTTCGATGGATGGTTCAAATTATTTTCGATGGGCATTAATAGCCTCATCAGTAAATCTGTTTCCACACGGTGAACTAAGCATATGAGGACCATATCTATTAGGACAGTGAAAGGCCAGATCTGAGGGAAAACCCCTCTAGTAATTCGTATTCTGTATTTGAAGCCGAGGAGAATCCATGGAAGTATTTTTTAAGTGATTCACCCTCATTTTAACGAATGTCGAGAGATGGGAGGAATCTTTAATGATCTTCCGCAAAATGAAGTCTACAAAAATCGGAAGTTCATCAAAGATATGGATGGATTCTCTTGGAAGGAAGTAAACCAGCAGCTTGTCCCTTGAAGGTAATCGGAAAGACGACAAAGCGGTGTCGAGCTCATGGATATGCATAGTCTGAATGGTCGATGTGTTCATGTCACGTCATAGGAATCAATATTTGGAAGCTTGAAACCGGAATAGGATGTTGAAGAATGTTTTGAGATTCCTCATAGCGGTGAGGGGAAGATAATTTTGTCTTGAAGGTGAAATTCATCTTGCATTAAGCATCGCAATTGTAAGTATAACATGACGCAGGGAGTCAACAGACGAGCGCGCTACCCGTAATGGTGGATCAGTTGAGCCGACGTGATGGATGAGTAGAACGCGTCAAGGAGATCGCGATCACGCCCGAAGCAGGAACTTCATCACAAAGAGATTAGCATTTTGATCTCCCTAACGATCGATCTTGGGGAGATGTGTTGCAGTGGCTATGTTCCTCGCAAAGTCGGATCATCTCATTTTGAGACTCTTTCATTCGCACACGATCTTCTAAAGATTCCGCTACCACGACGAGGATTTATCGGGGAAGTGAGGCGTAATTGATATCCTTGGTTCAAGGATTGGTTTTGAGGACGGAGTTGAGCGGGAGCTGTTATTACGAAAGTACAAAGGCCTATTGGCCATAATGCGGGTTTTCACAGAAATTGTGATTGAGGGGTTCTTATCCCACAGACGGTGCCAAACTATGCAAGAAACCATTGTAGAGTAAAGTTTTCTTTACCGAAATCCAAAGATACAGGTATTTAAAGAGTGAATAAGAAAACTCAATTTTATGTGAAAAATATCGAAAAGAGGAAAACCATCCCTAGTAAAATCTTTCACTATGTATGCTTTGAGTACAAGATCTTCCGATCGGATTACATCAGATACGGAGCGAACAAATAAGCGAATCTGATAATGCGATGTCGACGAATGTGGCGACAATGATGTTGATGATGTGAACGACGATATTGACGATGATTAACGACGACGAATGACGACCGGTATTCTATCGGTGATGACCGCAACAGGCGATAACGGATCGCGTGGCGGCGGTCGACGAGGTGGTTGACGGCCGAGTGGCTACACGATCAGTTTGGAGGATCTTTATTTCTCTCTCCTCTCTTGCTTGGCCTCCCCTCATATGAGGAATGAGTGGCTATTTATAGATTGGAGGAGTGGCGCCTCTGTAAATATATGCAAAACCCATACCACTCCACTTCATCTGATTGGTAGCTCTTTCTTATATAATCTGATGAGAAGATCTTGTACTGAATAATATATGGAACCTCTTTCAGGTTTTCACGTAGAGTTTTATTGTTAACCTTTTCGCAGCACTGGGAAATCCAAAGACACACATTAAAGAGAACAATAAAACCCGAATTTTACGTAAAAATCTTGAAAGAGAAAATCTGCCTGCCCAATAAAAAGCTTCCTATGTATCTGCTTCGAGGTCAAGATCTTCCATACCGATTACGTATAATGAAAGTACAAATATAAGCAAGAATGCATAATGTCGAATCGCGATGCGACATAATATTGACTATTGATGAGACGTGTGAATGAGTCAACGATAGTGATGATGACCGACAAAGTGGTCAAGACGGCGAATCACGGTATGCTCATGGCGGCGGCCGAGTGGTTGACAACCGAGTGGTGGCACGTTTCTTGGAGGATCTTTAGAGCTCCTCTCTCTGCTTCCTCCCTCATAGAGAAATGGGCTATTTATGATTGGGAGTGGCATCTCAGAATACATGCAACCAACTACTCCTCCAATCGGACTCATGATGATTCCTGATCATATGATATATTTTGTATATTTGAATGCTCAAATGAAATCGAATTGTAAGATCTTTGGCTTGTTGGAACCGGCTCGTCGACGCCGACGGACTATATAAACACTCCATATTTGAGAGCTTTTAAGAATTTAATGATGTCTCAAAGTTTCCAATGATATTTTAAGCTAAGCCACTTGATATTGCTGACATTCGTGTTTCAATTGAGAATTTTCAAGGTCATATCATATATATATATATATATATATACTAATTTACTCTTGGTAAAGTCACAAATATATTTTTCTAAAAAAAAATTATAGATAGGTGAACAAAATTATCACCCAAAAATTCTTAAATTTATTTATTTTATGATCATATGTATTTTGAGCAAATTCATTTTTATTAGTTTATAATGGTATGAATCAAATTTTAAAAAATAAAACAAAATATATTTTTTGTATAATTTATTATTGCTTGTACTTTTAAATACATAAACTAAATAATTTATTTAAAATTTTAAGTATTACTTTTAGAGATATTTACAAATAAATCATCTAAAATATATTATTATAATTTAATCATCTTTATTATTATTTTAATTATGAGACTCATATATTTGACAATACTACTATCAAATTTTATGAATTTTATAAAAATGAAAAATATGGGTTGGGTTTTGTTATAAATTTTAATATTTAAATATCAATTTAAAATTTTGATGTTAAAAATAATAATTTATAAATATATAAAAATAGGATGATAGTGTACTCAAAAGGATAATTTTAAAAGGAGCATAAAATTTAGCAAAAGGAGCTTTTTTATAAATAAAAAAAAAAAAAAAAAAGAGCAAACACGTGAATAGTAGTCACGTTTTCAGAAAACGTGATTACTATTCAAGTTTTCTAATTTTTTTATTTCTTTTAACTTTTTTAAATAAGAATATTTGATATAATTTTAAATATATTAAATCAACATATTTAAAATATATAAATAAGTTAAGATTATTATTTATCATTTTTTAATTTTATGAAAAAATATAAAATAATATTAATTTTAAATAGTAAGTTTAAAATAATTTGAAATAGATAATTTAAAATTAACTTATGATATTTTTTTGAATCTTAAAATAATTACTTAAAAAAACTTTATATTAATAAATAATACTATAATTATAATAATTTCTATTTTATTTAGAAATAAGATTAATTTTATTAATCATAAAACTAATTTTAACTTAGGAATTTTTAATAATTTTAAAAAAATCTTATTAATTTACATTATTTGGTGTTTTCATTCTATAATATATTTTTTGTTTTAAAATTTAAATTTCTAATGAATCAGGGGAATTTATTTATTAAAAATTTTTAAAATATTTTATGTATAATTTATTTAAAAAAAAAATTAAACTTCTTTCCTATATATTTTTTTAAATTTTATGTAGTAACATCCTATGAAAAATAAAATCAAGAGAATTTTTCACTCTCAAAAGTCAACCAAATGAAGCATTGTAGAATTTGTTATATTGCAGTGCACTAAAATACTCTTATTAAAGTGCAATTACCAAGCTCTTAAGAGAAAAGACATATCATCATAAAAATGCATACATTAACACACAACCTCATCTCAATATGTGATATGAAGAAATTGAATTTAACCAAACTCATATGAACCTAATGCCGATCTCTCATGTAATCCAACCAAAACAAACAAATAATAAACAAAGATGGGATTATACAGTTATAGAACCAGAACCGAATGTAACCATAAGAAATGAAAAGAGTCACAAGTACATATCATCCACATAAAAAAGATAACGTCTATCTTAATCCGCGTGGTGGAATCGCATCACTGAGTGTAATGGGATGTGCGTGATGCGATGCCGTTGATGGTCCTCCTCCTCTTCAACCGCTCGCTTGTTAATATCTTAAGTGTATATGAGGTAAGCTCGAAAGTAACGAATACCCATGGTATACTCCTTATGGCGGTGTTATATGGAATGACGGTGGACCATATGTGGGCTAGACTGGTACTTGTCATGGGTACATCTAAGTCCACATAGCTTCCTGATATGAATATATGGTGAATGTATGTCGCCCAACCATGGAGGATGGACCCACATCCATCGATGGCACATCTGACTACGCTGATGCTGAAGTACCTAGAATGTCGGTATCCCTGCATCGACTATGAGAGATATGCATATTGTGCCTTCAACAATCGATAGATGAAATTTTGTATCATCATCTCTCCAAATAAAAATATGTCATGATTCACACGCAAATAAATAAAGAAACTTAGATTGTTAAAAATCAAATTGTAATACTTTGCAGACTAACCATCAACCGTAACCGAGGAATTAAACATATATAAAGTGAAGAATATACCACCATATCGATCACGCTCCGCGTGATGAATCTACCACTATAATCGACTCACGCCCGACTCACCGCAACCAAGACTGTGGTAATCGATCCAATCAATGTCGGCTCCCATCGACATTTAGCGATGGATCGAGCAACATCAACCATGGTGGTATCAACTATTCGATACAATCGTAGGTACACTCTACCTTTTTAACATATCATATAAAATTTGCTATATATCTTCTCCTTAATATATATCCATATTAATGATCGATGTCCATATGGCTCTATGACATAAATATTGCAAAATTACTATTTCAATTGTAATCACATACGAGCAAGTAAATCAAAATAATACCAATGCAAAGATACCACTCACCAACTGCCTTTATATACTGAGGTGACGCCGGCATTTCTAATGAACCCTTCATTCCACCAACATCCTATGCTAAGCCCATTAATGTTTGTAGGATACGACACACATAATGTTGGTCTAGCCACATGAATGCGCTCCTAGGCCCATACTTGCAATAAATGAATGCATCAAGCCATATTCGTGCACTTCGGTTTGGTTGCTTCATGTAGTTCTATATATAAATGAGTAAGCATAGCTGAACCCAACAACAACTCCCTGAATGTATCAATATCCTCAAATAATGGCAGATATTATAGGTGAATCTCAGAACCCGAACAAAAAAGGAAAGAACCAAAGAAATAAAGATGTATGCTCTAACATGCATAATGAACTAAAGCTCTGGGAGATCTATGTACGAATCTCTGTAGTATGTCCATCGCAGCCATCGTAGGGGCAAACAAGTTCCTACATGAGCCTCTCCCACGAAATTCTAATGTGACATGCGGATGGACTAGATCATAGTACACAATGTGTGGCTCTGGATGTGCCACAATCAACTCATCACAGCAATCTCACCAAAAAGCCCACCGTTTCTCGCCACCAACTACCATCCTACCAATCATAGGCGGGCCATCTATTCGAACACCCAGAATCATCGCAACATCCTATAGTGTAATCGTCATTTCTCCAGTGGTCAAGTGAAAGGTATTAGTACACCATCGCTCCATGAACACTGTGAGCAAGTGATGGTGACGAATGAATGTGCATTTACAGACACTACCCAGCCGCAAGGCATCCATAAATCTCAGACAATTAACAGGTCATTCCCTAAACATCAGTAAGTGCGAAGCAGCCTCGAGCACTGAAACCTACAACCATAATGAATTATGCTTAGTATGCGATAGTATAACAACTACTTGTGTACAAAGCTTATATTTAATAAAATTTTTATCAAATCGGATGCTCGTGCCTACCATGGAAGCTATTTATGCTGGTGAACTTAATATGAGTCCACAGTCTTCTCCTCATCATCTCTTTCTACGTGTCGGACAAGGAGCATCATCACTAGACATCTTACCTACAATAATAGTAGCGATCAACAAGCATTAATATAAAAGTTCCCCTAAGCAACTTAATAAACAAGAGTACTATCTAAATTCTAAAACAAAACAACTACATTATCGGGTTTATGAATTTGCTGTAAACAACTAGAAAACACTTTGTCAACATATTTTTGTTCACAAACTACTAAACATACATGGGAGATTAGTATGTATTGTAACAATTATCAACAAGCAGTCATGTACTTATGAAATAGCTCACAGTGCAATTTGATACCATCTCAAACCTACACAAAATTCTAAAACAAAACAACTACATTTTTCACGAGTTTATGAATTTGTTGTAAACAAGCAGAAAAATTGTCAACATATTTTTGTTCATGAACTCTTAAATGTACATGAGAGATTAGTATGTATTGTAATGATTATCAATAAGCAACCATGTACTTATAAAATAGCTCACAGTGCAATTTGATACTGTCTCAAACCTATACAAAATTCTAAAACAAAACAACTACATTATCTCGGGTTTATGAATTTGCTATAAACAATTAGGAAATACTATGTCAACATATTTATGTTCACGAACTACTAAACTTA
The DNA here is from genome assembly GCA_021442155.1 of Cymbidium sinense. Taxonomy (NCBI): domain Eukaryota; kingdom Viridiplantae; phylum Streptophyta; class Magnoliopsida; order Asparagales; family Orchidaceae; genus Cymbidium; species Cymbidium sinense. The sequence continues at coordinate 87,101,221 of CM038215.1, forward strand.
CATGAGAAAATAGAGCAAGGCAGATGAATAATATACAAGAAAAAATCCAAAAAATAGAGCATGACAACATTTACAAAAGTAAAACAATATAAGTACATTATACATAAAAAGCATAAAAATCCAGCATAAAATGAGTTAAGGAAAAGCAGAAAAATAAATAAATAAATAAAATAGACAAGTACATTATACTTAACAAAATATGGATTAATAGAACAAATCAAGCAACACTTAATTCATAGTGAAATTGTACGAGAAGCCCAAACAACATTTCAAAAAAATAATATTTTGCAAAACGTGACTTATTCAAATAAAACTAGATTACAACCAACACACAAACTGAACCATATCACAATCTACGATCGAGTTTGAGTACACGTCGATTTGTTGTGTCTAACAGTCTTGCACACACTACAAATCCAGGAACTTCTTGTGGTGTTCTCGTCCATAGTATTTTTAAATTTGTTTGTTCTTGGCCGACCAAATTTTCTTTTAATATTTGGTGGATTGTACTCTGGGTATGCGGCAGTAATGATGTGTTCTGGCCACTATTCACGATCAGGTATCACATGGAATTTAATTCTTACTATGCGCAAACTATAGAGTGAGATATCAGACGCTAGATGTCTTTGACCAAAACAAAGAATCACGCGCACATATGACGATGATAAGATTGTGGTTGTTTATATGTCTACTTACATTCATTATTTTCTAAGAGGTTAACCTTGAAGGTTCTGCTCGTTACATCAAACACTTGGTACTCATTCATGCTTATCCTTACTGGCTTAGGAAATAAGCAATTAGGTCTCGACCACGATGTTCTCCTAAAATAGCTCACATTATTATCCTCATCATCATCACTACTAGTTCCACTAGGCTTAGTTTTATATCCAACATCTTTAGGAGATAGTGGATTCATGTCATCACCTTTTGGGTCACCCATAGCAGCAAAACTTGTCCTAGCAAAATAAGCATGTTCTCTTGGTGCAGACCCATAGTATTCGACATGAGTACTTAGCTGAGAAGCTAGTGTGATGTACTCAGTACTAGTTCAAGCTCTCTGACATTCCTCAATATTGTTAATCTCTCTATCTTCACACGATAGTTCCTTAACTTTAACATAAATCACAATAGGCTGCACGCACGAAGCATTAATTATAGCTTCACAGACTTCTTCATCATTAATGTGAGTTGCAATAAATCCAGCACCAATAGGAAAATGACTCACGAGATTAACAAAGAACTTTGTTGGATCTAGCTTCAACGACCTCATTATTCGCTTCTGTAACTCCTCGAATTTAATCCATCGTGGGATCTGGACTGGACGATTTTTTCCACCAACATATGTTGGAATGAAATCATCAACACAAGTTCACCGCCATAATAGAACTATACTGCAGATCGAACTCATTTCTAATTAATGAATACAACACCAGTAATCCTTCGTCTCACCTGCTCAATGTACATAATTCAATTTAGAAGAAATCGTAAATCTAAATTCTTAATGTGCATACATAAAATATATTGAATGAGACAACTTATTTAAAAATTCCATTGAATGAGAAATTTGTATTCATGTAATAGATTGTGGGAATTCATAAAAACTTTCACACTTAATCGAAGCAACTTGTAGTTGTTGATGGTCTTGACATTACTACCAAAGTTATTTTATTTGAGACAAGAACAACAACAACAACAAGCCTTTATCTCACTAAGTGGGGTAAGTACATGAATCATTCGTCTCCATTATGGCCTATTATGTGTCAAATTCTCATTTAATTCAAGTATACTAAGGTCATCTTTTATACATGTTAACTAAGTCTTTTTAGGTCTACCTCTACCTTCCTGAACATAAGGCTAATCTAATGCATCTACTCTCCTAACCGGGTCATCGGACAACTGATTCTTTCAATTAGACAAAAAGCTCAACCTATCACTTCAAAAGAAAAAGAAGACTGAATATCCAACCACAGGAACAAGACATCTGATCACTATATTATTGTTACATAAAGCAAAGGAATAAAGTAAAGAATTGGTGTCTGGTGAAATGTATATCTAAAGAAATAAAATAAAATGGAAGGATAATGAGAAACCCCAATATATTAATTCATAGTAGTCATTGAGATAAGAGAGGTGACAAAAGAAAATTCCCACATTAGTATGTTGCATGTATACACATGCTAATGAGAAAATTAATGGGGAACTTTTCCACCACAAGATCCTTGTTAAATCTACTCTAGAGCGTAAAAAATAAAACAATATCTATAAAAGCTCTGGGGAAAATTTTGGGCTAGTCACAAATAGACATACAAACCATTTCTCTAAGATAATTATAGAAGTGTAATATCCAAGTCATCAACCGATGTGCTCTTTAAATTAACTTTCCCTAAAAATTTCATTTCATAAAATAGTTCTTGAAGTTATAGAACTAAATATATGCGTTATAATAATGTGTAATCAATATTTGTAGAATAAGAATGCTAATCTCTTTAGAAGACAACATAAGTCATTGCAAATTGGCGGAAAAAAAAATAAAAACATCACATTTAAAATGAGATCTCACACACATTTTTTATGGAAATCAAACTAAACAACTTCATCATACCAACTAAACTCATATAAATTAAGATCTAACATATATTTCTCATTTAGGGTTAGAAATACCTAAATCAAAAAAAAATCAAGAAAATGTTATGAAGCTTCTCCTTTCTAGCAAATAGTGCCCTTGGTCGTACGCATGACCTCCTCTTGGCGACAGGTACCTCTGGTCGGACGCATGAGCGAGAGATCATGAAATTGAAAGAAAATCGAGAGCTTGGCTCTCGGTTTCGATTTTGTGCTAAATTATTAAGATGAGCCAATTGACTGGGCGACTGGGCCTATTTTTAAATTTTTTTTTAAAATACCTAATTAGCTAATCATAATTTTAATTAAGCTTAATTTGAAAATTAAGTTAATAATAATCAGGTTTTTTTTGAAACGTGATTACTATTCACGTTTTCAGTTATTATTATTATTTTTTTTCTGAAAACGTGGATGTAGTTTTCGTTTTTGCTTCTTTTTAAATTTTTTTTAGAATGCTCCTTTGGCTAAAATCTTTAAATTATCCGTACGTACAAGCTCCTTACTTTTATTAAGCTAATTGCTACAAAACCTATAAAACCAGTGCTCGACTCCGCGAGTTATCATACCGCCTTGCTTGTGGTTTTGCGCAACCCTTGCAAACATTTTCATAACATAGCCACAAACCCTAATTCTATATTTTCTATCTCCCAGTATCACAGATTCCTTCGTCTCCGGAAATCATACAAGTTTCTTCGGTCGATGCTTCGCCGCCTACGCGGTGACCATATCTCAGTGGAGGCTTCTCCTTTTAAATGTTTCTCGCGTTCTTCGAGTCTTCGTCACTCGTTGCATTAATCCCTTTCATGTCTTCGGAATCCCATCATCTCCTCAAGACCGGGGTAAGAACCCTTGCTATAGACTTTTTCTCGCCGCCTTTGCGAGTTGCTTCCACATCTAATTGGCAGAAGAACAACATCTTCGTTCTCGGTTCTTTCCAATTCACGAATCCTCGGCGCCACAATGAGTGATAACAAGGTAGATACGCATGGTTTATGATCTCATTTATTTTGTTTCTTTCGTTAAAATACGGGAATTTGATTTGTTTTCTGGGTGGCATAACGCATGACTGACCTTTTTCGCTTTTTTTTTCTCTTGTTTTGCGTGCTAGTGGCAGTTATATGTGTGCTATATTCCTTTGTCGTTGAGGGAAATTCATTTGATTCTCTGTTTAACAGAGATTGAGTTCTTGAAGTTTAGGAATTCGTTTGGCCATTTGTAACCTTGATGTTGTTCCAGAGATATAAGTAATTGGGTGTTCTGGGTGCATAAATCTTATTGCTTGTAATATTCAACTGTTGCTTGTGAGGATTTGGGAGATTTGATTCTCATTTCCTTTAGGATTAGGCTTGATTTTTGATAGAGATATAATGTTCCTTACACTTGAATGTTCCATGTAAGTTTTTTATACTACTCAGCATTATTTGTCACTTAAAATGCCATTTTAGGACTGATTTCTATTCTATTTAGATTTATAGAAAAAAAAATGTTACCTCTGTCATTGATAAATGTGGCTCATTTTTTTAAGCAGGTGTTAATATTTGGGTCGTTCACCGAAGATGAGACGAGGTTATTTCAAAGAAAAGTAGATGATAAAAGTGTGACCCCTTTTGAAATGATGGGGTTCCAATTTGGATCTCTGGATATCAATGCCCTTAGTTCAGTCAAAGGTTTGGGATCTGGATTCAAGCAAACTGCATCCACTAAACCAAAAGATTTTTCAGCTGCGGCTCTGAGCAAGGATGATGAGGCAGCAACTGTTCAAGTTGCAAAACAATCAAAAGAGTTTGAGCCTAATGCAGCCGCTAATGGTTGTGTTCCCGTTAATGGTGAGGTGTTCACTGATGCAAGAACTCATAAAGGTGTGAATTCTCCCAAAATCTTTGAAGGAGATCTGCCATTCCCAACAGCCCAAGATAATGGGCATGAAATGTTAAAGAACAACAATGGTTTGTTCAACACTGCTGCAGTTGTTATAGATGCAGAGAATACGCAGGAATCAAGCAATCATACACCTCCATTTAGGGGTCTGCTTCCTCGAGGGCTGATTAATTTGGGAAATTTGTGCTTCCTGAATGCAACATTGCAGGCACTTCTGTCATGTTCACCCTTTGTTCAGCTTTTGTTGGATTTGAAAACTAGGAGTGTTCCAAACGTGAGAGCTTTAAAATCCACTTTGTTACAGAAGAAATGATTTTGGAGCTATCTTATTTTATTTTTGTTATTTAAGTACAAATATTTGTTGTGCAGACCGGCTATCCTACATTGCATGCATTTATAGATTTGATTTCAGAGTTTTGTTTGCCCAATGGATCAAACTTGAAGAGTGATCAAGAAATTATCGATGGCGGGAGGCCTTTCAGTCCAATTATGTTTGAAACTGTTTTGAAGAAATTTACTCCAGATGTTCAAAGTGGCATGTCTGTCAGGCCTAGGTTTGAGTCTATTTTCAGTTGTTCTATTCATATTTATAATACAAGGATTGACTAATAGAAAGTAATGTTTTTCTATTTTCATCAAACTCTTTTTTTTTTTTAATATAATTGTTGTTTGCTAGCAGTTAAAAGTCAAGGATATGAAGGTCATCAATGCGTTTAATAGAATATTATGTTTAAGTAAAACCAAAAATAGATTAAATAAAATCAGTAAATTGTATAAAAAGTTTAAAGACGGACAATCAAACAAATTGGCTAATGACTAATAAAAGAGCCCAAATAATACCACAGACATGAAAGTTACTGGAATACACCACAACAAAATGAATTTTCAAGGAAAATTTGTTGCCGAAGAAATTTCCCTAGAATGAGAAATGCTAGAAGAAACTGCATGATTAACTAGAGAACTCCAATGATCTCCTACTAAAGATGAAAGAAATTGCTGCCAAATGCAATTCCTTTAGTTGATGAGGGATTTCAGCTCTTAGATCCGAATATCCTGAAGAATGTAGCATTTCAACTTTTGCCTGGATAAAGAGCTGAAATGCTACATTCTGACCGTATTTTCTCATACAAGAACTTTGGTCATTACAACTTATATGGATGTGAATGCTATGTACAAGGAACTACTTATATGAACTTAATTTACTAGTTCAAAGTTAAAATATGGAAAAAATTCTCCTATATATTTTTTAATTTCCTTTATGCTTTTCTTTCTTTTTAAGCCATCCACTTTCAATAGTTTTCAATCATAGAGAGCAGAGTCTCTTCAACATAGATGTAGCTCAAATGATGCTTGCTATGATTAATTTGTATGCTCATGACCTATGAGATGAAAATTTTGGGTATAGATTTACTTATTTTGAGTTCTATTTTCATTACATGGTGGTAGATAGTATATAGGCTGAGGAGAATTTATTGCAACAAATATCGTTTCTTATTGACTTTTATAATTGACATCTATCTACAAGAGTGCTGTTCTGGCAATATTCCTAACTTACTAAGACTAACTGAAAGTTTTTTTATTCAGGCAAGAGGATGCTCAGGAGTTTCTAAGTTTTCTGATGGATCAAATGCATGACGAGTTATTGAGGCTTGGCGGCCATTTATCAACTTCAAATGGGGGGAGTTCGTCTCTCATTTCTTCTTCTGATGATGATGGATGGGAAACTATTGGCCCAAAAAATAAATCTGCAATAACTCGAACACAGAGCTTTATGCCTTCTGAATTAAGCGCAATCTTTGGGGGACAGTTAAGGAGTGTTGTTAAGGCTAGAGGTAAATTTCATAAATGAGAATTTAAAAGTAGTTTTCTTTTGTCGTATATCCTTAATAGATCTCGTAGAAAGGTGTTCTTTGTAAAATCTATTTTACTAAATGATTATAACAACCACATTGTTATGCAATCCGCTGTTAGGAATTGATTTCTCAATTTAATGAGGTTTATATATGCATAATGTAGCCAATGTGCCTAATAGGTTTTTTTTTTTTAGTTTGAATTCTTTCTTTGATCAGTTTAATGCTTCATTTCATTGCCAATTTATACCTTCAGAAGTTGCATTGGCAAATATTTTTAGAGGATGGAGTTAAAATTTCGTACTCAAAGTTATTACAATTTTTTATCAAATATTTAAGAAATTTTTGGTATGCTGTTCTTTGTTTTCTATTAATTTAATTTGCAGGCCCTTTGTTTTTTTAATGAATTTGATTTTTCCTGTGGTATAGGCAACAAGGCTTCAGCTACAGTTCAGCCCTTTCTTCTGCTTCATCTTGATATTTTACCTGAAGCCATTCATACAATTGAAGATGCACTTCGCTTTTTTTCTGCTCCAGAAACTCTAGAAGGATATAGAGCCTCATCTGGGAAGGTATGCCTTTGAATTCTTCAAGCTTTATTGCGTAGCTTTTGGTGATTATGTGTTAGATTTTTCATTAGACTTAAATGCATGAATGGAACTAACAAGAGGTTCTTGAATGTTTGCTGTAGAGGGTGTATAGGTACTAAAATTATACCTTGCATTCCATTGAAGCAACAAAGTTATTATTTCACATTCCTTTTGGAATTTTCATGAACTTAATAAATATTATTTGGCGTATGATATGCAAATTATCTGATTAGTTTCTAACAGCAAGTTTTTTCTTTTGAGTTGGGAGCACTTGATTCTCAAATTCATGTGGAGAAATCCTTTGGCTCAGTATTGTTTTAGAAAGTCAAATTCTAGTTTTCTTTAATATAATTCATTTTTAATTTTTTGCATCAGGTTAATGTTCTTTAATTTTAAGTCCATTTTGATCTCCCTAGATGTTGTAATTTCTTTTATTTAACCTCTTTCAAAATATATTTCTTCTTGGCATGCATGTCATGATTTTCATGTTAATTTTTCTGTTGATAATTTTGAAATTTGTATATATCCTGAACACCAAGTAGAATGGTTGCACGTAGAGCGGTTGGTGGAAATTGAACTTTTTGTTTTTGTTGATCCATTTCTTTCTTTCAGAAATTTTTTCTTGGTTGTGCTGAATGAACGTCTTTTCTTGTGCAGGCTGGACTGGTCAATGCTAGCAAGTCTGTAAAAGTACAAACTCTATCAAAGATAATGATATTGCACTTGATGCGTTTTAGCTATGGGATGAGAGGTAGCTCCAAGTTGAACAAACCAATTCATTTCCCTTTGGAACTGGTTATGGGACGTGACTTGCTTGTTACTCCATCAACAGAGGTGGGATCTTTTACGTAATGCTGGCCATATGCCCATGCTTTGAATGAGAAAGAACAAATATTTATTGGATTGGATGATAAAAAATTATGTTTTACACAATTTATCTGTACAATAGGATAACAGAATATATATATATATATATTTTTTAAACTGACTTACCTGTAATAAGAACTACATATCGATCAAGACAGTTATGATCCACGTCTTTTTCAGTTGTTTTAAATTTAAAAAATTTAATCCTATTTTTTGAAAGGCAATCATTAAATATTTCAGATTCTTTGATATTTGGTTATGTTGACTTTCATCCTTTACCCCCTTCCAAATGGTCATGGGTTAAGTAAGGGCATGGTTGTATGTGAGAATGGTGCGTCAGCAAGCACTCAACGCCCAAACAAAGGGTTTGTTGAATGTTGATTTACAGCGTAAACAGTTTTTCTTTCTGTTTTGTTTTGTTTTGTTTATATCACTTTAAACTTTTCTATTGCATTAATACTATTAACTACTATGTTAGGTGAAAATGCTAATAAATCCTATTCATAATGTCTAAATGGATATGATTAGTTATAGTAAACAAAAGGGTTGTGTATTTAAGGGCGTTTGGACATTTGTATTTGAAGTATTTGTGAAATTCTTGTAAAAGAAGTTGGTGATAGGAAGTTCTTTGTTGTTGAACGTGATTACATTTAGAAAACTCGTTTAGAATTTCTTTGTCTTTTATTTGTCAGAAAAGACTAAAATGTTCTTATATGCTGCAGTTATAAGATTTAATAAATTTATACCATTTCTTCTCATCATGCCTTTTCTTCTTCTTCATTTTAATCACAAATCTTCCTAAATCTTAACAATAGCTACCAAACAAGTTACTAGGATTTAGCTAAATATAGCATTTCCCTTGGTAAAACAATTTTCAAGATTTAAAGCATCCTAGATTTACTACATTTTGATTGTAGCCAAACAACCCCTAAACATGTAATTTCAATAATCATCATAACTAACATAAGGAAAGGCAATTATTAACACAAAATGATGCACCTCTATTCCAGTTCAAAAGAAATAGATCCATATTCGAAGACAAATAAAAGATATTTGCGAGAAACTCGATAGACTAGCAATCTAATGAAACAAAAGTTAAAATAAGACCACTAACCCGTAAAACTTCCCGATAAGCTAGAACTCGGCAAAAGAAAGCCGCAGGCTTCAGTGGATTCGGAGAAAAAAATTAGAGAATGCGAGCACAAAGCCGACGAAGAAATAACATGAAATGACTGAACGATAGAGCCGCACTTCTCATCTATGTGTGTGGGTTTAGGTATCACGGTCCTTCCTAAGAGAGACCTTCTCACGAGAAACCTCCCAAATTCCTTCATCTCCTACCTGTCCTCACCTCCTCGTCGTACCAATGCTTTGGATCAGCAAGTTCTAAAGCTTTCTTGATGATTTTTCTTCGATCTTCTTCGCTGCAAAATCGAAAGAGCGAAAATGGGATCGTCTCCCCGACTCACCGCCTCAAGCTGGACTATTGTTATTGCTCGAGGGCGAGATCGGCGAGTCGTCGACGTTCTCACCGTTGTTGCAGGTGGCGTTGTTCCACGAGTTGGATTTTATGAAGCGGGGTATTTTAGAGAGCATTGAATCGAAACCGCGGGATGCAGTTTCAACCCCCAGGTCGCAGCTTCGCGTGAAATTCGCAAGCCGTGGGAGATAAGCTGCAAAACAAACAGGCGTGCGTTGCGTTTTATACCGCATCACCGCGATGCGGGTTGGCAGCTGCCCCAAACGAGCCCCAAATAATGCGCGTGCGTGTAAGAGTGAGGGAGGAAGCGATTTCTGCGTGAACACCCATCCATTGTAATAGTGTAAGGGATGGAATGTGGTGAATTTTCATACTGCTGTTTTGAATCACTGCCTGACAGACATGGAAGCTTCATATGGATGTAGTTTTAAAAGCAATAATTATCCTTTTTGGTCTATAATACACCAGAATGCAGGGCTTATGCCATTGATCAGTAAAATTTTTAATCATAGCCAAAAGCCTTGGTCATCTTGATGATGCTCATTGCCATTTCCTCGACTTTTCTTTTCATCCTCTTTGTCATTGACTTTCAGCTGTACTAATTAATGACATCACTATAATGATCAGTGACTTCTTTTTTAATGAAGAGTTTTTTGATGTTCTGAATTTTTGATACATCTACACTTTTTTGGAGCTTGCGAAAATTCAGATTTGTTATGGAATTACAGAAAGTTGGTAAAATTAGGTTAAATTATGAATTTGTAAGAGAGATCAGAGCGAGGGAGGTGTAGGTAGGAGGGCTGGAAGAAAAATAACGGATAAATTAAGTTTAAATTTAGAGTTGCTTTTTTTTTCTTAATGGAGAAAGTTTTCAGTTTTACGATATAGGGACAATTTTATCTATTTCTTTCTTTATAAAGAGCTCATTAGGGAATGCTCAGGTTATTGTTATGAACAAGTCAATCAAAATAAGAGACATTTGAATAAAGAAATCTCTAAAATTGATAGACTTGTTCCAAACTGCTGATATACCAGTTTTAACATCCCCTATAAGACATTTTACGGGAATTTTTCATTTGGTGACTGTCTCACTTATTTTCCCTTGGCCTTGTGTCATATATATGTCTGATGGTTATTTAATTTAAATGGAGCATTTACATACCTAGCACACAATTTTTATATATTTGCATATGTAACACCCAAACTTTAACAATTACATAAATAACACCTAAATCTTTAATATGATATAAAAAAATAGCATTATCATTAACTTTTTAAGGGTAATTGTATCATTTCATACATAGAAAAAAGTGTTATATATCTGAAAATATCAAACTTTAGGTGTTAGATATGTAAATGCATAAGAATTGTGTGCTAATCTTCCAATTTAAACTTTCACCAGAAATTCTTCTAAACCATCTCTAAGTGTAATAATTCATCATGAAGCCATGCTAAACAATGATGAATGCCTTGCTGTGCTAATCTCATTTAGGGGATGAATAGATTAAATGTTCCTAGTTAACAGATATATGACACTGTCATCACCTAACATCAATTAGTCATCTTCAAGAACTGTTCTAGAACATTTATATTGTTTTTATGTTGATTAGTGCTATCATAAGGATTTTTTTCACATATTTTGTTAGAACAAATTACAATACGTAAATGTATATGGTAGCATGGTGGACTATGTTATAACACTTATCATACACTCTTATGCTAACTAGGACATAATAAATGCCTTTAAAATATTTGCATTCTAACTAAAACACGATGTCACAATTGGCAAAAGGCTTTTGAAAGCCTGTTTTTTGCAAAATTAAAACGTCAAAATTCGTTGCAGGGCAGGAAATATGAACTAGTGGCGACCATTACTCACCATGGCAGAGAGCACTCCAAGGGCCACTACACAGCCGACTGTAGAAACTCCAATGGCCGGTGGCTCCGCTACGATGATTCTTCCGTCACTGCTGTTGGCCTGAACAAGGTTCTCCATGACCAGGCTTATGTTCTCTTCTACAAGCAAGTGTAATATTTTGCTTTGCTTTCCATGTAAAAAATCCTTGGCTGAACCATGAATTTATAACTCCAGCGATGTTTACAGGACTTTCAGGTAGTGGTGTATGTTCAGTGGGTTACTTTGGCTTGATTATAACTGTAATTAATGCTTGTTTCTTGTTTATCCAAAGCTGAAACTTTTCTTCCTGTAAGAATTTTATGTAAATTTTATGTTGGTTGCGCATGTTTGATCTTATGTTATATTGTTTGAGGTAGATTTTTACTTACAGGAACTTGATGTTGCAGCAGTTCTTTCTGAATTCTCAGTTTCTTTGCTTCCTTCCATTGCTATTCCCTTATTTTCTTGGAAACTTACAGCGAAAGGTTAAACCCTAGTTAAATCTCCATTGTTTGGAAACTCATATTCCACTACAAAGCATTTTCTTCACCTCTCAATCTCCCCAAGCATCCATGTATAATACTACTCATTACAACGCTTTACCTCTTAACCATCCGTGTATGAACTCACTCGAGTGCGGGAGCTAAATATGTATCTTTCTATATGTGACAAAGCACATAAAAAGTTTATAACTTAATTTTAAAAATTAGTTTTATTTGATTTTTTTTTGTTTGATAAAAATTTAAATATGGACATTGGAGATCCAAAGTTTTTTTTAAACAAGAGTACATCTATGTGTTTAAATAGGGGGTCCTAATATCTTCAAATGCCCATCCTTACACCCTTAAATTCACCCTTACCCTCTCAAGAGTTTTTTTTTTTTTTTTTTTTGAGACATTTAAGCAAATTTAATTGTAAAGTTGTATACATAATATATGTGCAAGAATTTGAATTCAAGATCTCTTAGTTGACAGTCAAAATTTTCAACTAATAGATTAAATCTTTCTCTCTCAAGAGTCTCAAGTACTAAAGTCTCAACTAGGGTTCAAGTAATTTTTACTTGATAATTGTGGGTTCAAGATCAAGGCGCACTCGTCTTGCATGTTTAAAAAGTATTTAATCATGTACCAATTTTTTTTTATCATATCTTATCATATATTCACCTCACATATGTTATTCATAGTTGTATAATTTTAAGAAAAAATAATGCTCCGTATACTCATGAGAGAATAGTATATGTTAATCTTCAATCAATCATAGGAGAGCAATATTATCATATGACATCCTTATTTAATATTTGATGATTATAGAATAGGTGGCACGTCTTAATGGGAGATATTAATATCTTGCTTTCAAGTGCAATAATTCAAATTTTGTTACAAATTTAGGTACACATAAAATTATATGATTTTTAAAGGAGAAGAAATATGTGCTAATGAATCTTGTTGAATAAAATGATAAATTGGGAAAAGTTAATGAACCTTTAGATTTAAAATACACTCCAACAGTTTTTTTTCACTTTATTACATATATTATAATTATATTTAGATTGCAAGTCAATTTACTATCAATAATTTGTTGAGTATGATTCAAATTTTTACAATACAATAACAACAATCAAATTTAGGTGAGGATTTCTATGAATCCTTCGTCTCCATTGTGTCCATTATATGTCAAATTTTATTTAAATCAAGTATCTAAGATTATTTTGTATGCATCTTAACCAAGTTTTTAGGTCTCTAACTTTCTTAACATAAACAAATCTAATGCATCTACTCTCCTGTCTATCTGGACTGACATTTTATGTGGCCCATCTAAGGTGACTCTCCTAATCTTATCTACCGGAGCTACTCAAACTTTTTTTAATGTACTCATTTTGCATTCTATCTCTAAGAAAAAGTCACTCATACAGCATTCATCTCATCTCTCGTAACACTTAACTTAGTCTTTATCTTATATTGGCCAACATTTTACACCATAAGTCATTAGTCTTACCAATCTTATAAAATTTTTCCTTAAGTTTAAGTGGAACTTTTCTATCACATAATAGGCCAAATGCATTCCTCCACTTCAACCATCCAACTTGAACTCTACTAATAACATCTCCATCTATTTCACCATCATTTTGGATAATAGAGCCTAAATATCTCGCTTAACTCTTATTAATGACTTGTTTAATGTTACAACCTACTTCTTAGAAACCTACTAAAATTACACTCCATATATTCAGTTTTAGATCTACTTAAATGAAAATTTTAGACTCTAGAGTTGACCTCCATAATTCAAATTTCTGGTGGACTATTCAAACTTTTACAATAATATGATTAATTTGTTCATCTTCATCCATATTATCAAAATTAATTATAATTCAAATTCATTAAACTTCACAATTATTTATTATCCAATAATATGACATTTTAATTATGATTATAGTTAAAAAAAGAAATAAAATTTTAAAATAGTTGTATGATTTCCAGTTTGAATTATGACAAACATTTTGATTTACAAAAAATATAAATCACTTATTAATTTTATCATCAACCCTTATAGTCTCATTCACAATGCATCGTCTTTTAACTACCCCACATTAAAATTTCCCTTAACGTAATGTTCAAATCGATCGCGTGAATGATCAACAGCCTTAAGAAGGAAAAAAAAAAGAAAAAAAAAAAGAAGCTCCATTTTAGTCCCACATCGCTTGTGCTGATGAAGCAACGCCCACGCTTAGCTATTTAAGGAAAAACCCACGGCCTTTGTTCCATACTTACCTGGACGGGGTCTAACGGGTGATCAGCAATGCCTGTGGCCTAGATCCGCGACCTTCATTGCACTTGGAAGGGGCGCTGGTCTACCATCTGCCCAAGTGGCAGAGTGGACGTCATAATTTGTGATAGGGGGGTTCGCGTTCGCGCGGCCCCCGCTAAATAAATTTAAATTTTTAAGTATGACGGCAAATGCTTTATTGAATTGAAAATGTTTAGAGTTATATAGTTATATTACTCAAAATTTGTAAGATTGTACTCTACTTTTATTACAATTAATTCCAAACAAATCTGATTGGAGCATCGCCACACGGTTTAACTGGTGATTGTTGATTAGTCCTATTCTTTGAGTAATGATTTATTCTTTATTTCTAGTCGGAATGGCTTTACGAATATGATGTGTTTGCTTATGTATTGATGCATTTGATAACTAAAATATTAACCTCATATCAAGATTTGTTGAAATATATATATACGTATATATATAATTTTTGGGGAATCGCATGCATATATCAATTGAGTCAACACCCAATTGTATTTTTTTTAAATAAAATTAAAGACTAGGTAAGCTTAAAATAACTCAAAGCCTCATGATAAGATCCATCTCATTAGCTTATAATCCAACACTTAAATCATCCAATTTTACTACTCCGATGTTAGAATGACCCAACTTGGCCGATCGAAGGATATCGGTGCTTGATTTAGCCTCTCTTTTCATCTTATTAGTAGTCAAATGTTATAAAGAAGGTTATGAGAGTCACACAACATGACCTATTTGATGTGAGTGTCATATTATTATCATGCTATTGCACTAACATATGCTCATTAAGATATACGCCATCTAAAAGATATTTGAATATCTCAAAGTCATTATGAGCTAGCTTTTATTTTGTGACAAAGCGACATTAAAAAAGTCACAATAACAATTATGATTATTATTATATACATGTTAAGATTAATTTTAAGAAAATATTATCATAATTTAAATTTTTTATGATTATTTAAGATTTTTTATAACTAAAATTCAAATTAGAATTTAACTTAAATAACTAAATATGTAGAATAATTAGCATCCATGGTGTTAATTTAGGTTAAATGAGTATTAATAAATTTTGAATAGGATAATACATATTTTAATAGATTAAATGCAAATTAATTAATCTTAATTATGATATATACATATATCACTTTTTAATTTTTATTTTCAAATAATTATTCAAATTATACAACAACAACAAGCCCTTGTCCCACTAAGTGGGGTTGGCTACATGAATCTTTCGTCTCCATTGTCTGTGTATCAAATTCTCATTTAATTCAAGTATCTTATTTTTTATACATCTTAACCAAGTCTTTTTTAGTCTACTCTACCTTTCTTAACATAAAGCAAATCTAATGCATCTACTCTCTGTCGAGTCATGGACGTACGCTTTATGTGGCCAAATCATCCAAAACTCTCTAATCTTATCGTCTGGGTACCAACTTTTTCCGAATATACTCATTTGCATTTTATCTCAGAATAAAGCCACTCATCCGAGCATCCTCATCTCTGTAACTTAACTTATTATGCTTCTCTTTTTATTGTTCATAAATCATTACAAGTCTTACTTTTATAAAATTTTCTCTTAAGTTTAAGTGAAACTTTTCATCTATCAGCCGGTACAATCCTCCACTTCTACCATCCAACTTGAATTCTACTAATAACATCTCCATCTATTTCACCATCATTTTGAACAATAGAGCCTAAATATCAATCTCACTCTTATTAATGACTTGTTCACAATGTCACAACACTAACTTATACAACTAAAATTACATTCCATATATTGGTTTTAGATCTACTTAAACAAAACCTTTTTAGACTGTGTTGACCTCTATAATTCAAGTTTCTCTTGGACTCCCTCTCTAGTCTTATCAATAAGAAGAATGTCATTAGCAAAAAGCATGCATCAAGGTACATCTTCCTGTAATGCCTAATAAGAACATCTATAACTAAAGCAAAAAAGATAAGGTCTTAAAGCTGATCCTTGATGTAATCCAATTGAAATAGAAAAATATTTTGTCAATCCTCCTTGTGTTTCGATACAAGTAACAGCTTTAGTATACATATCCTTAATGACTTGAATATAACCAATATTCACTCATTTCTGTTCTAGAACTCTCCAAAGAATATCTCTTGAAACTTTATCATAAGCTTTCTCTAAATCAATAAATATCATATGTAGATCCTCCTTACTTTCTCTATACTTCTCCATCAAACCTCTTAACAAATATATAGCATCCATGGTAGATCTACGGCATGAAACCAAACTGATTGTGAGAAACTTTTGTATCCCATCGTGACTATGCTCAATTACTCTCTCCCATAATTTTAATATATGACACATTAACTTAATTCCTCTATAATTTGCACACTCTTGTGCACCACCTTTATTCTTAAATATAGGAACCAACAAACTCTTTCTCCACTTATCTGACATTTTTTGTCTTTAAAATAACATTAAAAAGATTTGTAAGCCAAAAAATTTCTTGATCTCCAAAACATTTTCACATTTCTATTGGAATATCATCAGGTCCTACTGTTTTTCCACATTTTATTTTCTTTAAAGCTTCTCTAACTTTAGATTTACTAATACGTCGATAAAAATAAAATTCTCTGTCTTTGTTTAAGGTATTAAGGTTGCTAAAATCAATCGTACTTTCAAATCCTTATTGAAAAGTTTATCAAAATACCTCATCCACCTATTTTTAATATCATTTTTTAAGAAAAGCACTTTATTATCTTCATCCTTATCTACACCCAGTCTTTCTTCTTATCTCTTTGGTTGGCTAACTTATACATGCATCTTTCACCTTCTTTAGTATCTAATCTATTATATAAATCACTAAAAGTTAAATTTTTTGCATCATATATTGAATACTTAGAATCTCTATAGGCCACTTTATATTTTTCCCAATTCTCCAAGTTTTTACTTCTAAATAAAGTTTTATAACAATGCTTCTTATTTCTTATCTTTTCTTGCACATTTTGACTCTACCACCAACTATTTTTATTAAATGAAGCTTTTCCTTTTGATTCTTCAAGCGCATTTTTAGCAACTTGCTTAATTTTATTTGCTACTTTTTCTCACATAACACTTCCTTTATATCCATTCTAAGCTCTTGTAGCTTGCTCTTAAAATATTTTTATTTGTATTTTTTAGGATCCTCCTAATCTGGGATAATAATTAGATTTATTTTTCCTCTTACAATCTTTCATCTTAAAATCTAAAACTAATAATCAATGTTGGGTACTTAAACTTTCGGAATGACATTCTGCCTTTCAATCTAAGCGATCTATTTTTCTTATCGAGAAAATAATCAATCTGTGTTTCTTAGATCTATTTTTATAAGTAATAATATGTTCATCTCTTTTCTTAAATAAAGTATTAGCAACAAAATTATAAACTAAAGAATCTAATATAGTCTACATTTTTTATTAGTCACAATCCATAACTGAATACTTTTAAAATCTTCAACCACTTTACTAATATGTCCATTTAAATCTCCTCCAATAAATATTTTTTCTTCAAGAGGTATCTTTTGTATTAATCCCTCTAATTCATTCCAAAAATTTTATTTTTGAGCTTACATCCAAACCTACTTGAGGAGCATAAACACTTATAACATTGATAATTTTAGTATCAATGATAATCTTTAAAGTATAATTCTATCTTTCACATTAATATTTATAACATTATCTTCAAACTTTTATCTATAATTACACCTACACCATTTCTAGTTCAACTTCTACCTGAATACCAAAATTTAAAACCTAAATTATCAATCTCTTTGGCCTTCTCCCCAACCCATTTAATTTCTTGAATACATAGAATATTTATCTTTCTATGAACCATAATATCTATTAATTCCATTAATTTACCTGTAAGAGTACTTATATTCCAAGATCATAACCTAATTCTAATTTCATGGTGACTTTTTTTGCCGCATCCGTCCATAATGTAGAACCTTGTTTATTTAACACTGGCACTGCTCGTGACGCTGCGTTTTTCACTGTATTCAAGTCATATAGTGCGTTGCTTCCAGGGGACACCCTAGCATTAACATAATGATTTAAAGGATTCATGTCATGATTATTTCAAAAGTTTTACGTTGACTGTCGACTATCTATCGTAACGCTCCACTTTTCATATTTGAACTTGGGACCAGCAAAAGTAGTGTTAATTAATCAAATTATATTCATATAAAAATATATATATTTTAAATGATTGATTTATAAATATCCTAAATATAAAATAGTTGATTTTATAAATAAATAAATAAATTCGTATTATAACCTAAACAAAAGTACGAAACAAATGTATGATATTATTAAGAACAACTTTTTAGTCGCAATATCTTAACTTAAATTGATCAATTATTATAAAAATTAATTTATTTTAACATAAATATAATATAAATATTAATTAATTAATTATTTGATTGATTGATTATACACTTTAGCACAAATTTAATTTATATACTAAACATTATAAGCAATGCCGGTATTCGCGACTCCACTTGACAGTTCCACTTTCCAGATAACAATGGCTGCCGAAAACAAGTCCGCCTCCAACAGCAGCAACAACAACAACAACAGCAAAGGCAAAAGGAGAAAATTTTTGCCCCACGGCGTAATGCTCTCTTCGCGTGTGCTATTCTTTGATCGAGTTATAATTTTATCATTTCATTTAACGTTGAATCTTGCAGAAACCCGTTAAGAAAGGGTTGTATCCGCTTCGCCCAGGGGTGCAGGGTTTCTTCATTACTTGCGATGGCGGAAGGGAACGGCAAGCCACAAACGAAGCCCTAAATCTTCTTGAATCGGTATACGTGCCTCCGCCCTTAAGTTCTTATTTTCAAATTTCCCTTGCGGCTCTCCTAATTTGTTATCATTCGCATTTTTTCCCCTTCTCCAAGAGAAAAGTTGAGATCTTTGAAGGGATTTATTTATCAGTTTTTTGTCCTTTTTCGTAAATGTTATATTTTGGTACAATGGTTGAACTCCGAAGAAGTGTCATAAAGGGAGTTCTTTCTTGTTTTATATCAGTTTTATTGTTGATTCACACTCCGATTTTCATATATTTTTTATTGCTTATTTGTTGTTATTTTAGTTTTGTGCTTGTTTTTTAAGATATCCATTGTTGCATAAATTTCTTTAGTATGATTGGTTGTATTATCTTGATTGTTTCCTTATTTCATTCGTTCAAGTATGCTATTTACTTGATCACCGATGAAGATGCCTTCTCTACTGATTATTAACATTTTTTTTTCAATTTTTAAAGTCTATAATCTATCGATTACAAAACAGAGATGCACTTTTTACGCCAATCATGTAATTTAGTTGTTCTTTCATCAGGTATGTGACTGTAACATAACCATCCAAAAACTTTAAAACTGATAAACAGATTTTGTTTTGTCATGCTTCTTCTATTTGAAAGTCTTCTGTACTCTCAATTGAGATCCAAAAATACTTTTTTTTTTTTTTTTTTGCGCATGAGATTGAATAAAGGCTATTCTTGAACTGATAATTTTTTAAACCTTTTGACACTTTTATTGCTACATCTAATCGTATATTTTGAGCTGACTAATAAAAATATTTTTCTAATATCCTTTGATTGCTGATATTTTCTTCTCGAGGTTTCATTTGATTCTCTGCTTTTGTTACTTTTGAGAAATATTCTATCATAGTTTCTCCTTCCCTCATTTTGAAAATTTTCAATTTTGTATGAAAAGATCGAAGTTTGTTACTCCTTACCTTACTATCTCCTTAAAATTTTCTTTGTAAAATTTTCCATGCCTCTTGGCTTTTGTTTCTTTCATAATCCTTGGAAGTAAATTATCTGCAAGTCCTTATTGAATCATTCATAATATTGTTGCGTTCTTCATTTTATTAGCTTTGAGCTTACCTCTTTCTTTTATAGTGAGTTGGTTCTCATTTCTCGGTTCTTGATAACCTACCATAATAAATAACCTCTACCCCTTATAATTTTAGCATTATTTGCATCTTAATCTTCCATAAATTACAATTATCTCTATCAAAGATAGAAAAATAGAATGTAAGTAGATGACATAACTAGCCATATTTTGCATGGAGGTGACAAAGATGGCCATAATTCAAGTGAGACTTCATAGCTTACCATAAATAAATTTTGAGGGTGCTGTGTTGACTATAGATGGAGAGGCAGTAGTCTTTATATAAAAAAAACCCACATTTAGAACAATGCTCTAATATCACTATTGGATAATTAGGAAGTGCTTAACACTCTAAAAGAGAGGGGAAAATGACGAGTAAGAATCCTAACCATAGAAGGTATTGGGAAGAATAAAGAACTTGCAAAGGAAGAACTTAACTAACACTTCATTAGTATTTGTTGTGTTGTGAGACAAATGAAGAGAGTGCATCCCTAGTTATTATCGATCTCCACCCCCCTTCAGTATGCTATACATAAATCTAGAAATTTTTTTCTATATATGTATGTTAGTTCTAAATATTAAAATTTCACGATATAAACTTTCAGATAGTTAGCTTGTAGAACATTCATAATTCTCGCATTCTAAATGTTTATAGAGAAAGTGAATTACTCTTCAACTTGTTTCATGATCAACTGATCACTTAGTTCGATATTTGAGCCACCCTTTTCTTTGTTGAGTTTCATCATAGGGATTATGATTGTTTCGTTATCCATTATTTTCTCTTTGCATCAACTTATTTTACTTGTTTTTGTAGCACTATGCCCTTTTTTTTGTAAGCATTTTTTTAGGGTGAAGGGTTGTTTGAATGCTTCAAAAATGAAAATAAACCTAATTGTATAAAACTGCATCGATAGACAAGAACTCCTAAAACTCAAGGCATCTCCAACAATTGACAAACACAAACATGTGTCTTACATGTGTTGAATTTAAAGGACGTGCCAAATATAAAGGAAAACATTTTAACTTGTCAAACACAATTGGAAGGGGACATGGTAATGAAATGATTGTTAAGTTTGGCAATTTAGGTACTTTTTGAAAATCTGATTTTTTTTCCCAAAATATTGAAAGGGAAATATATATTCCCATATAATGTTATCATCATTGGTATTCTATCCATTTTTCAGATACATTAAGGACTAATGCATTAAATGTTGTTAATTTTTATATAAGGGAGTTTGTTCTTTATAATCGAAGATGTTGGATTCAAATATGTCTGTGTGTGAGATACCTAATCTCACCCCATGAGTTTAGCTAGGTGAGTAGAATAAAGAAGAGAGAGAGTCAAAGAGAGTGATAGAGGGCCTAGAAATGCACTATATTGTGAATAATACAAAATGACTTTCCCACAAAAAAGTCTTTCAACCCCTTATTTATAGGGTAATGAAGGTTGTAGAGAAGGCTACACTTAAGAATTCACCATATGATAATACATTAAATGTGACATGACTCTGACATGCATAAACATGTGTAGTTCCCACATACAATAAATGTGACATGACTCTGACATGCACACACATGTATAGTGCCCTATATACACATGTAGACACTTTAGGACAACTGGAGCAATGATCGTAGCTAACTTAGTTTCTCGAGACAAGTGATTTAGATGGCCCATTTGAATTGAATTTTGGGAACGAGTGTAAAGAGCAGATACAATGGGCGAATTTTCTAGGTGAGTGCCAAGCATGAGTGGTGCAAGCAAGTCATTAGTAAGCTTCCCCTGTAATTTGTTGAGTTTTTTTTTTATATATGTAGATGTAACTTGCAAAATTCTAGTGACTAATGATTTCATGTATAGGAGATGAGTTCTTCCTAAGTCATGTTTGGTGCTATGGTGAGTCAAGCATGTTGCCTCACGACTCATTGTGACTAGCTTTAGGGATGAGTCCTATAACTTGGCAACTTGATTATGAGCTTGATGTGTCCAGTAAACTAGATTCCTTTTAACCAGTTTGTCCTGGCTACCGTGGTTGGCATGTTCACTTCTCCAGAGTGGTAGCATGACTTGGCTGAGTGCATTGGGTATACATATGATTTAGTACATTATGAGATATGTGACTTTATTTCTAATCTTAATCATAGTTAATTTAAGAGTTTATTCTGGGTGAACCTACACATCCAATCCATGCCTTTGTCCTATGATATGCATGAGTTGTCATGCCTTTGTTGTGTCATTTCTATGGCAATGCATCATAGATGATTTTAGATGCATATCCGAGAAAAGAGTATTTAAATATTGATTTTATTCACTCATAGTACGATTTGGTACTAGAAAGTAGGAGTTAGGGATTCAGTCATTGATTTAGTTAATTACCATGAGATCTGTATTTAATTAATTACCTGTGGAATTAAAATAATGTTTGGAACCCTTGGAGTTCTATAGTTGACTATTTTTTCAGGATATCTTTACTTTGTTGTATTTAATTAGTTACCTTATGGTTTTTTAATTTTATTGTTTTGTTTGTAATTGTGATTTGATATGCCATGCAGTTTTATGACGAGCTTGTTCCTGGGCCAGATTCTGGTTCTAAGTGCAAGGCAATTCCCACTAAACCAGTAAACAAGATAACTAAGTTTAAG
The DNA here is from genome assembly GCA_021442155.1 of Cymbidium sinense. Lineage (NCBI taxonomy): Eukaryota > Viridiplantae > Streptophyta > Magnoliopsida > Asparagales > Orchidaceae > Cymbidium > Cymbidium sinense. The sequence continues at coordinate 87,123,759 of CM038215.1, forward strand.
GATTCAGATTCTTCTAGTGATGAAGATGAATCTCTTGCAAAAGATGAAGAAGTTCAGGAGCATAAAGAAGAGAGTAAGAAACCCATAGAAAACAAGGAAGACAGAGTGGACGAGGATTCTCCTCAAAGGGAGGACAATCAAGCTGAGAAACATGCGCAAGAGGATGATTCAACACCTGCAAAGAGGCAACGCCTTGGAGAAGATCCACCAGAATGTGCAACTGTAGACTTGGTTATTACAAAGGATAAGCCCATTGACGAGCTAATCGAAGAAGAGCTAAGCACGTTGGGTGACAGGAACAAGGTAAGTTCTATGAGTTTTGAAAGGAGCATATTTTGAGTGCCGAGAATTCATTAATGGAAATAAAAATTGCCATATGAAATGTTTTGGCCATGCTTTATTTCTTTTTTGTCCAATCTCATGAAAATTCATATTATTCTCAGATGATTGTCTCAGTTTCATTTTTCCCTAATCTTTCTTGCATGCTAACTCACTGAGTTGATGAATCGTCAATTTGATAGAGCTTCATGCATTCCGAATGCCTTCTTTATTTCAAAGATTTTTTTTGTTTTCTTATGATTTACTAACAGCCTGTTATCATTTTCATACTGATTACAGTTTAACGATGTTACAATGCCTTATTTTAAATATCATCATTTTCTTCTGATCATAAAATCTGAAGTGCCAAATGGGTGGTTCTATTACCACTGTTATTTTGTCATAAGAAACTGTTACAGAAATGGTTTAGTGCATTCAATTTGAGTCAAGATGAGAACGGCTTTTGATTGTCATGACAAACAAGCTATTAAGCTGAGCTTTTTGAACAAAAGTTGTCTTAATTTTTTTTTGAAATTTAGTTTATATCTGAAAAAGATGTAATGATGATTGGTTTTGATTTTTTCAAGTAGTTGACTATTGACATTAGAGATATGGTCGCATTATTATTATTATTATTATTATTATTATTATTATTATTATTGTTTGAATGGTAAATGTTAATGACAATAAAACACTTTGAAATTAGAAAATATAAAAAAGGAAGATTCACTGTGTCGTACGGTGCACTTGAACATCTTTGACTGGAAGGAAGGATAAATTATGGCCACTTTTTCATGGTTGCAGTTCTAGAAGAGTCATGGCATCTGCCTTTTGTCTGAATAAAATTTTCAAATAAGCTTAAATGTTGCTAGTGTAATTTGCTATTGGTCACTTATTTGGCCAAATTAGCTTTGATCTTTCCTGTGAAAACTACTTACTCGTGGCAAAATGGAGGTTTAGCTAGCGTTTGCCTAGTATTTGTTTGGGGCAATGAATTGTCTCTACAAAAATGCAATATATTTGTCACATGTTCCATATCAAAATAGAGGTTTAGCAAGCATTTGCCAAATTTGCTTCAGTGCGACTGAGTTATTTTATAGTTTGTTTTGGATGCTCAATTTGATCTTATTGGTTATGTTGGTGTTTTATCCTTGTCCATAATCTTTCATTTAAATGGGTTAAACAAAAACCATGCAAACCTTTGTGTTTATTGGCCATAATTGGGTCAATCACTTGATTAATTTGAATCTATGTTTTGGCATTTGCTTAAATAGGAACATTTCATCTTTGTAAATGTTTTCTATTTTGTTCTATTCATTGTCATGATCATTACTTATGAGATTCTCAAAATCTGCAAGAATTATTGCTTTTTTAAATTGTGCAAATGTATCTTTTTCTTTAGTGTTGAAAAGCAATGTTGATTAACTGCTTTAACATATTTGCTACTGTTGAAAAAGAGACATTTTGTCAGCCTTGATTCTGGTTGTAATGGTTGCATCTTCGTTCAAATGCATAGAAGGCCCGGAGATCCTGGTCCTGTTGCCATAGCACAGCAAATGATAAGTTCAGCTGCTTCCACAAAAAAACATATGTCTAGGTACATTTTTCCTTAATTTTGCATCATTTATATTCATCTGAAGTTCTCATGTGATTCAGAATACTGAATTAAATGCAAAAATTTTTTATGTAGATTTATCCTGAGAGTTCTGCCAGCTGAAGTAACATGCTATGCATCAGAAGAGGAAATTTCAAAGTCAATAAAACCATTAATCGAACAATACTTCCCACGTGATACTTATTCTCCCCTGAAGGTAAAGCTTTTCTTGTTGTGTTTTACCTTTTTGGTGTTTCAATTCTTTCTGACATAGAAGGATTATTTTGGCATTCTTTGTTTTGTATTTCCATGTGTCCAGCTGATGGCTTATGATGATTGTTTACAAGATTTTGTAATTTGTTTAACCTACTGATCAGTTAGTTAGCCCAATCTCCAAACAATAAAATTTAAGTGCTACATAGGTAATGTTTTCCTTATATGCCACATTAACTGATATTTTATTGTTTAGGGAATCCATGCACAGTTGTCCCCCTCCACAGCTTCAAGTCCGTGGAAAACACACTTCCCATTACTGTTCATTCTGTTCCATGAGATCAGTGATCACTTGTTTAATACATTATACAACACAACAACATGGTATTACAAATAAAGCGTTAGCGTCCTAGATTTCTCCTAAAAGAACCTATGTATTGAAAGAATGTTACTGAATTTTTTGTAGCCAATGCATCTTTTAATACCACCAATCTCAACTGTGCCTGCAAATGCTATTAGATTTCTTGTTTTGTATATAATTATGTGATAATTTGTGTATGTTAATTGTTTTGTGTATAATTATGTGATAATTTGTGTATGTTTATTTTATCCAATGTTTAGTATCTTGAAATTTAAATTATTTTTATCAAACTTTTTTAATTTTTTTTAAAGGAAATGCTACTTCAAAATCACTGCAGTTCCCTACTTTCTATACAATTTTGCAATTATATGTGCAAGTTTTTATCTGGTATCCATTGTCTTGCAGTTTGTTAAGTTTCCATCATGCTCTATAGTGTAAAAATTAAGCATTTTGGTTGAAAGCACTTACTCTGATCCATTGTTATCTACAGTTTGCAGTATTATATGAAGCACGTTCAAATACGGGTATTGAGAGGATGAGCATCATAAATGCTGTGGCAAAATCTGTTCCTCTTCCGCATAAGGTGGATCTTAACAAGCCAGATAAGACCATTATAGTTCAAATTGCTAAGGTAAATTGTTTACTGAGTCTCTTTATTCTTCACTGTGCATATTACTGGTCCTATTGTTTTATAAGGATGAAGTATATTTGAGTGTACCTTCGTCAGTCTAATTCGCCTTCAAGATTAACACAAGTTGTCGTTAATTTTTTCTTTTTTGGAGTCTATTTAATGGCAATGCTGTAGCCTGTTGGTAATGAAACCTTCTGAATGCTATGGAAAATTCTAAATATGTCAAATAGCTTGTGTGGTTCAACCTGAAAATTTAGTATATACTGGATGAGATATTTTTCCCAATTTTTTTCTATACATTTGATTTCTTCGTACTGATTTTTCTGCTTTGGTCGTGTCAGAGAAAAGCTTGCTTTCGATTTTACATAGTTTCGATTAACCTCTTCATGGCGTTTTCCACTCAATCAAGCTTGTCAACATCCTTCTTGTTACTTCTTCCACATTGACGTAGAGCCTGTCGACCCCATAGCCACATCAGGCATAAAGAAGATATTGATTATCATGCTGTTTATTTCAACGACCTCCACGACATGACACATCATAGCACAATATTACCATACAATTTGTCTTAGAAAAATTACAGACCAAAATTTTGATTTGTTGGGAACCACATTAGAAAATGATCACTTTGTTAGAAGTGAAAAAAGACTAGTTTATGAGGATTCATAAACTTGAACAATAGTATTTGGTATATGATTGATAATAATTGAGATAGCATACCATTTATTTGACTTATTAACACTAATAAACTACTTGTAATTAATAAATTATTTGCACATGCAAAAAAAAAAAAAGTATGGCCGATTCAAACGCAAGGTGAAAAGATCCAACTTAGAAATACACGGAGTTGAATTCTAACTCAAGTAGTCTCTCATGCATTTATTATAGTAAAAAGATAAATAGAGATATATTTCGAGCTAAAGAGCATTTTATCAGTTCTTAAAATATTTCTTGAAAAAGTAATATTATCAAGTGTAGGAAAACAACTTTGGATGTTAGAAAAGAGCTACTTGTTTATCAACGAGTAAACAAGTTAAAATTGTATTTATATATAGAACACAATAAAATGGTGACTGATATTACTGAAAAATTATAAGCTTTTCCACCCTTACACTGCGGTAATATATCATTTTGATGTTGATCTTTAATGTCAACCCACTATGATTAAGAAAGTTTTTCAAAGGAATTGATCATACGTATTTTGCCTAATTTTATATTATGCTATAGTTTTTTATGCAGCCAGCCAAATTGCCTTGGAATCAATATTGGAATCAAGGAGGGGTTGTGGATAACTCATCCATTCAGATAAAAAAAAACTCTATATAACTGTATATAATATGAAAATTATATACTTAAAATTTTCTTCAATAATGTATGTTATAAATGCTTTAGTCTTTCACCCTCATTTAAAATCTTAATTTTGTCATAACTCGAACAAATCTCTAGAAATTTTGTTAGAATATAATGTATGCTATGTTTTGAGATATTGGCCTGTTTTAGGCTTCGTTTGGGAGGACTTTTTTAGTGCGTTTTGTTTTTGAGAGCTTGAATTTTTAATTTTGATACCCGTTTGAATAGTGTGCTTTTTGAAACTGCGTTTTAAAATTTCTCATTTGAAAGTCTGTTTTTAGCATTTTCAAAAAAGCATTGAAATACTTTTAAACCAGAACTTTTATCAGAAAAAAGCAAAACAAACCTTATTTTTTATTTATTATTATTTTTTTTCATATGTTTAATATCACCTTTTTCTTTAACTTCAGACTATCTGCATGATTGGAGTGGTTGAGAAGTATAAAGAGCTTGCCAAGTACAACCTGAGGCAGCTAACTTCACCACAGCATTAAGAGATTCTGATATAGAGTTCCATCTGAGGTATTTTCATCATAATTAAGTTCCAAAAGGCTGGTTTGATTTTACAGATATGAGAGGCAACCCTAACCTATATATTGTAATCAATTAAATACTGAAAGCATCTATTTAGCGTCTCTGAATTTGGTTCTTCATTTTATGTGAACTATTTTGTTTATCTAATGGTTTTGTGGTTTAAATGGAAATAATGTGAATCTTTGTTTGAATGAGTATTTTGTGGACTTATTTGTTTTTTTTTAAATTGTTGAAGAGGTTGATTAATTGCTGCTAGAAAGCTGTTTTCTTATTGTTAAATTTAAATTCAAAGTGGAATGCATCTGATTCGTGCTTGTTTGTGCTATAACAAGGCAGATAATAAGTTCTTTTAAGTCTTGCTTCAATATGATTCAGGTCTCATTTTATGCTGCTTGCTAAGTATTCGACCTGATTGTTAAATAATTCTATTATCCATTTTATGTTCATTTTAGGCATCATCATTATTTTTTTTGAATGAAATTCATATTAACTCCTAATCAAAATTGTTATATGGTCTGTCCTTTGATTGAAATACCTTTTATAAACTTGAGCCATTAAAATCAAGTTATTGAATAAATACTTTTTAAAATTTTAATATAATTTCATAAATGACTGTATGTGGAGCACTATTTTTTATTTGTTTATGGCAATGCTTATATAGAACTATTTTTGTTTGGTTCATGCATGCAGTGGTTACTATGAAGATTGAAAATCACCCCAATCATAAGAATGCTTCTCACAACTAATAATACAGAAGGCAATGAAATTAAATATATATACAATACTTCCCTTCCTAATACTCCTTTGGCACCCACCAAACTCTCAAGCTCTTATCCACACTGCCACTATACGACCTGAAACCTTCCCCAACACGATCCCATGAGGCCTGCAAACACTTCACAGGCCCTTCATGCCCTCTCATAACCCCAATCCTTCGCAATCCTCCATCCCCTTCTCTCCTCCATAACCCAATGCTCTTGTCAGCCGACCCACTACACACAAACTTTGCCGTCGAACAGAGGCAGAGCACCGCCATGTCGTGAGCCTTTACACGACAAACGAGCTTCGTCGTGGCCATCGTCATCCTATGGTACTCCCAACCCATCATGAACCCATCTGACCCGCCCCCGTAGATCAACCTTCCGTCATCACAAAAGATCACAGCATTCCAAGATACCTCCTTTTTGCTCACCAATGTGGCCTTTAGGCAATGGGAGATCTTACCTTTTACCCACAGCTTGATTTTACCATCGGCCGAGGCGGTGCAGATCACACCATTATGAACGACTAGGCCATTAATGGCGTCGTCATGCGCTCTAATTGATTCTAGACACTTGAGATCTGTAATTGTCCAGACCTTGAGTGTTTTATCCCAAGATCCAGAATAGATAAACCCATTAGAAACAGCAAGGCATGAGATGGTGTCATCGTGCTCAATCCATAGTCGCCTATGGTTTCGACGAGTTTGGATGAAGTTGTTTCGGCGGATGAGTTTGGCGAGGCAGTCGCGGGTGGTGGGGAGAGTGGCTATGAGGCAGAAGGCATTTTCACGGCGGCGGGAGATTTTCCAAACACGGATGCGACGATCTTGGTGAGCAGTGAAGATACAATTGCCAGAGGCAATTAAGGCTTTGATAGAACCGTCGCCATGGCCGAAATGAGAGAAGGGGATGAGGTTCGGGTGTTGCCAGGCAATAATGTCATGCGAGAGGGAGGCGCTTAGGATGAACTCACCGGCGAGAGCAAGCGAGGAGATGGGGGCGGTGTGGCCGGAGAGGATTGCGAGAAGCTTGTATGGGGAGTCAAAGGTGTTGGTGAGGGATGCGGAGAGGATGTCCATTGATGGATTAGGGGAGATGAGGGGAAGATTGAGGATTGTAAAAAAGAGAGTGCTATCCAACTTTTTTAGGGAGAGGTGGTTTATGTGAGGGGATGGAGCAGAAATAGGGAGAGAATCAGTGGAAGAAAGTAGCTTTATATATATATAATTTAATGGATCTGTTTGGGTTGGGGTATAGAATATGGAGGTTTGTGATTTTTAACTTTTTTAGAAGGAGATGGACGGTCTAACGGCTACTTTTGAAAACAACATGCTCATCAGCCGTTAAAAAAATAATGGATTTTTTTTTTATTTCAACTTGATTGAAATTGTTTAAGCGATATTTCAATAAATTTGTATGAAGCTATTGGCAAATTAATCATACGCTCCCAAAGGTTTTTTTTTAACAGTGCCTTTTGGTAAAGTATTTGTTAAAATATGTGAATTTTGGGTTTAACTTTGCATTGCATAGTTTAGAATTTTATTTACGTAGAAAAACCAGTTGATTAGTTCTCTTTTTTTTTTTTTTTCAATTTTAGAGTTAAAAAGATAAGTTTAAGTATTTAACCTAATTTAAATCATTAGTTCGCTCGCTAAAATTGTAAAGCTGTCTTTATGGAAAAACATGAAATGCTTTTAGTAACAACTTCAAAAATATAACCGTTATATTAGCGCCTTGAAGTCTTGAACTGCACTATAAAGACAGCTTTCTATTGATGAAATGTGAAAGATGAGGCAAACACTTGATTTAAGCTTTATTAAAGTTGCAAAGGCTAAACTTTATAGAAAAAAAATATGGGATGGGGCCAGGGTGTAACGAGCTGAGTTTAGCAAATTAGATCTTTGATATTCATTTAAAATTTCTTTATTATGTTTCAAAATAATTAATTATTATTGTTTGCAAATTAACTCGAATGGCTCAATATAATAATACAAAAAATCTATATAAGAAAAGATTCGAATTTCGGCTAATCTTTTATATAACAAAAATTTTAACTACTAAATTATACTTGTATGATATATATATAATAATAATAATAATCAATATAATATTTTATTTTATTTTAAGATAAATCAAGCTGAGCATCATTAAACAAAAGATTATATATATTCAATTTATTTATAAATCGAACTTAAAATATTTATTCATATTCAGCTCAATTAATAAACGAGTCAAACACAAACTGTTTGAGAACTACGAGCTTTTTTAATAGCCCTAAACAAAGCCCACATTGGATCACAATGTTAATGACTCAATTGATCATTTGAAGGAGCTACAAATTAATAAAAATGATGGTTTGATTTTTCATCTTTTTTGGCATAAATATTACCCTCTTAAGTCTATAGTTTTTCAAAAACATATTTTCAAATTAAAATTGGCTTGCAATATTTTTTAGATGTTTTAGATGGCTATGGTTGTTAACAAAGGAAATGAACTATTAGTATGGGATTATTGGTGAGCCCATTCTATATTTTTTCATAAAATTTTAATTTTTTATTATTTCAAGTTAAAAAAAAAATCCCCGATGCATATTATGAATATTATATATATATAATGTTTGTGACCTATAAATGTGTGATTAATTGGGGTTTGTAGTTATTTAATATTTTTATATGCTTGATTTAATCATATCTAGCTTTTCTTTATCAAATTACTCTTAAACCTCACTTTAAACAAGATCAAATCAGATTTATTTGTTGTGTTGATTTGTTTTTTTTAATTGACATCCATTATGGTTTTGCTTTAATAAAACAAAAGCTGGGAATGAGGAGAATATTCAATGGTGTGGCATAAATATATAAAAAAAAAAAGTATAATTAGAGAAAATGGGAAAATTTCAGGATTAGCTTTCTTCCCAACATATATTTTGTTGAATCATTGCACTCTTCCATTTCAATTCATCTCAAGGCAAGGAATTGAGAAGTATTGGATATTTGATAGAGAGCAAGTATTTCTAAACAATTGCAAATTGGAAATTATAGAAATACTGTTCAAATAATGAATGTTACATTACACCTTTTCAGTGATCAACCATTTTAATACAACAATGAGATCAAATTGAACAGTTTGGGCATTCTCTGATCCTTCTAAATAAATGAGTTATACAGTAATAGAACAATAAGATGTATAAGCATTGATTTAATGGAAGAAACAAGTAGTTATGCTAATCAGTCTTCTATGTACAGTTGCAGAATTAATACTGCTGTGATACAGAGAAATTTGGAAGGTGACAACTTACATATAGTGTTCACAAGGAATGGCTTTGGGATGATAGCTCCAATCATCTCTTCAGGAGCCTCAAGACATCACCCACTAAATGCAAAGATCCAGTCACCAGAACCTGAATTTATATATAAAAAAATGTAGAATAAAAGAAATTTTAGAATAAATGGTGGTTATTTTAGGGCTGATATCTTAGCTCTAAGATTAAATATCGATCAAGTATTGAATTGATTTTTGATTTGAATCGATCACAAATTGAGCTAGATGAGCCGAGCCATGAGCCCAATTTTTTGCTCAGCCTAATCGAAAAGCAAATTTAGAACTGGCCTGAGATCAGCTTGAAAATAAATATTATTTATTTTTTTAATTTAATATATACACATATAAGTGCATATGTATATGGGTATGGTAAATGTACATATATGAATATTAATATACATTTTTTAATTCTAAAAAAAAGAAATAAATTATTTTGAACCAGTTTGAAACCAATTTTACTTGAAAATAAAGTAGGGCCAAAATCGATTCATGAGCTGATTTTACTGAGCAGATTTCAGATAGTAGTTCTAATTTTTTCTCCCTAAGGGCATTGGTTAAACACTGTAATTTCCATTTGTCTACCTATAACATGCATAAAAATGTACAATTCTTTTAAGGTTTAATTAATGTTCCCTTGAACCAAACCGACTCAATATGAAAAAAAAAAAAATTACCTGAAGTCGAAGAGAGGGGTTTTCTCTCACACAATCCCTCAAAAATTTTACTGTCAAAGGCAATGATGAAATGACTGCGCTGTTAGTAAACTTTTGATTTGCTGGATCACAATTTTGAGAAGGATCTCCAGAAAGCAATGCTGAAGATGACAAGCTTGCCAATTTATCTGAGTCGAAACAGCCTTCAATAGTAGAATCTGACAGAAAATGAACATCACTAGCGCCAATATGCATTGAGTAGCTTGAACAAAGGAGATAAATGTGGTCATTACTGTATAGGGAGAAAAACATTAAAAGCTTTGACTATTCTGTTCTATAGTGATACAATAGATAAGTATCCCAGCCCCTTTTTTTTTGTTCAACAAGTGTTAGGTTACTATCACATTTGGAATACAAAAGTACTGGTTTCACCTTTTTTTTTGTCTGTGTAACAAGAAAGAAAAAGATTGTAAACCTCTTGTAAATTTGCGGGAGTTACACAGTTTCGTTTGTTCCTTTCTTATTGTCTGTACTTTATATTTAAATCTTCTATGATTAGAACAATCTTGAATATCAACTTTATATTAAAATAATGATACCAAAATATACTGGTTCTCAAACCATTTATCATCCTCCTAAATTCTATTCAAAAATTTGTTAACAAATCACTATGATATCATTCATAACTCTCAAAATCTCAATAGGTATCTCATTTGGATCTAAGCCATATATGTGTGCATCTTTTTCAAAGATAATTTCACTTCTATAAATTAATCTATAATATACTTCAATGTTTTGGTCATTCTGCTAAAATAATTTCTTCCTTAAATCTCTACTTTAGTAATTTCTCAAAATAATATAGTTTTTCCTTGATGTCTTTTAACTTTAATCAAGATCCTATTATCTTCACATTTAATGCACGAAACTTGATATAAGGACCTAAATCTCTCATCTCTTACCTAAGCTATTCAATAAATCTCCTTATTTCCCTTCTTTAGCACCAAGCCAATTATATAAATCATCAAAAGTTGTAACTTTTATGTTACTCACTACCCTCATTAAGAGATATACATCTTTCTTACAATCATTAAAAAAGTTAGTAATTAATTTTTGCCACTCTGTAAAAAAAGCATTTATTTTTCTTGATAACACTTTGAATTCTCACTTCACCACTATCTTCATGTCAATGTACGATCTATTGCTCGATTATCCTAAAACTTTTATAACAATCCTCTTAAATGGAACCAATCATTTTATTCCATATCAGGTTAGGCTCAACTAAAGAATTTCATATTACCACCCTAACAACCTATCTTAAATGATTAACAATTTCTCACTTCTTAAATTATACTACCTCGTACTAAGATAATAATTTCTTTTCATTTTATTTTACTCTTAAAAATATATTCATAACTAATTAACTACTACCCTATATTGTGTGATAAGATCTTCCCTGGTAATTACCATACAATCTTTATAAGAAGAATTTTTTCCCTTCTAAAATAAAAAGAAATCTATTTACAACTTGGTGACTCCACATTTCTTAAATAACAAAGTAATCTTCTAGTTTCTTAAATATTTACTATTACAAAATCATATGCTAATGTGAATCAAGTATATAGCTTAAATCATTGCACTTCTTTCCCCTACTCCACAACTATCATTAATAATCTCATAACCTATTATGACATATATATATATATATATATATATATATATATATATATATATATATAAATAAATTTAAATCACTTCTAATAACAATCATTTCATCAACAGGTACACTATCATCTAATATAACTTAAAAAACATAACTACTGACCATATTTATAATCTTTTCATTGATAATTATCTTACTACCAAGCACTCTATCACTAACTCATTAACCTCAGTAATTTTATCTTTTGCCTTTATCCTCTACTAGCTCAAGCACATTCTATTGTTCCTTTCCAAAATATAGATACTTATAATATTTCTCAATATGCTTAAATATTTTTTTCTTTCTATTTAGTTTCCCATAAACTAACAATATTTATTCTTCTTATTATCAAAGAATTCATCAATTCTCTTAACTTCCCATTCAAATTTGCCAAATTTCCTATACCAAATTTAAATTAGATTTAGGCCCATAGACCTAGTTGACCCTTTTCATTATAATTAGGTTAATTTGCAGGTTAATTTGTGTATATTCACTTAAGGGTCATGCCCCAGCCCACCCTTATTTTTCAATGCAATTGAATTAAATAATACAAAAAATGCAATTGAGTTAAACTAAGATGTGTCACTTAAAAGGGTGACGTATCCACATGCTTACAGGCATGTATGACCCTTTCCATATTGAGCAAATTTCAGAGATGTTAGAGAACTACAAAACGCATACCTCTTTTTCCATGGATAAATTTCTCCCAGACTTTTTGAAGGTTGAATTGCCATGACACATCCTGACAAGTATCAGACGAAATTACTGATGTACCAGAATCAACCTTGTGATATGTTGACAAGCTAGGGACAAAAAGAGCTTTTGAGAAATGGACACCTGAGACAAAATAACGTTAAAGTGGCAAAGAAATAATATTATTAAAAAAAATACAATCAAAGCATACTACATCACTAAGATGTTACATTTCTATATAATTAAAGGCAGTTCAACTACAAAAAATATATCTTAGCTAGTGCTGTATGCTTTTGCAGCTCTAGGCTGCAAAACACACTACAAGAGAATGCTGAAGCACTCCACATGTTCTACCATAAAACAACAAGGTCTTCAATCAATAAATAAACCAAATGTAAAAGCCGCTTCCATCGTTTTGAACCACAGAAATCTGGCCAAAATGAAAACAGATGGAGCGGTCTAGGCATCTCAAAGCATTACTCGTAAGCATATTATAAGGACATTAATATTCATTGTAGTAGCACTAGAAGAAAATTAAGTAATCCAGAAAAAAAAAAAAAAAACCCTTAAAAGAAAGATCTTCATTTTAATGGAAATTATCTTCGGGTAAAAAAGTAACAGTTCCTATTGCTCCGAATATAAAAGATCTTTGGGGGAAAAAAACCCTTGACATCCATAGCTTCATAAATATAGATCTTTGGAAAAAAAAAAATTGCTCACAAGCCAATCTTTCGACCCATCAATCCACAGCTAATCACCTAAACTGAATTCCAAATGTCCAGTTTTTTCCTGAACTGAATTAAAGTCATAAGCAGAAGACAGCACAACAACAACACAATGTTTTAAAGAATTCATGTCATGATTATTTCGACAAGTTTTACGCTGGTTGTCGACTGTCTATCGCAACCCTCTACTTTTTACATCCGGACTTGGTACCAACAATGATAGTGTTAAGCAAAAGACAATACAGTAACAAAAATTAACTAGTCCAAAATGGATCTTCAAAACATGTGGAAAGACAAAGGTATAGATGTATAAAATACAATTAATTTACAGGTCTAACAAAGGCAACCACAAATAGTCGAAAATTATTTAGGCAGTCTTCATTGGCAAACTTATTTTTTACCGTGGTGTAAAATATTCTGGTGATATAAATTCAAAAAAGTATCATAATTATCAGGTGAAAATACATGTCTATGTTGGATCTGCATCTTTCTTAAAGTTCTCAAACAGAAACATTGATTAACATTCCTAAATATGTCATTACAAAAGAAACAACAGGTTGTCATAAAACTAAAAATCTCTCTATGGATTGCTAAGATAAATAAATCTTTCCATGTGCAATACCATTTGAAGCACAAGTATTGATCAGCTGAGGAAATAGCAAGTGCGGATCTCTTACTTCCATACAGTTGAACAAAAGAATCTGCAAAATTAAATGGCACCAGAACACTCAGTCTGAGCTAGCTGAACTAGACAAGATGAAAAAAATCCATGCAATGTAAAAAAGATGTGCATATTACCTTCCTTGAAACTTTGTCTACTACATTGTAACAGTTCTCATTTTTCAAGTTCTTCTGAAAATAAGTTTTCTGTAAATGACCATTCTCATGAGAAGAATGTAGGACATCTCTTGTAACATTGGAAAACCATCTTGCACAAACTTCCATGCTTTCTGGACTATGAGCACCATCTAAGTAAAAGATCAAATCACCAAAACTATTATTAATTTCAGGCCTCTCAGAACAATAATCTAGTTCGTCATGGAAAATTTGAGCTCGTCCAGGAAGACTGGCAGTGGAAAGTCCTCTTAGAAATGGTTCTGGCAACACTGCATCACAGTTTTCCTAAGACGAAACTTCACTGGTTAGAAAATTAAAGATCAACAACATAGCAACAAAATGTGATCGCAATTAGAGCATAAAGATAGATACGCAGGATCACACAAGAGCAAAATATGACATCAGCATGGAATTGAGGGCCAGAATTATCAAAACATTAGCTTGTATAAATGAGAGACAAGGCGGATCTCATCAACACCACATCTTAATCAGAGCTGACCGAGCCAAGCCCATCACACAGCTGCCGGGCACATTCCCTCATAATGAACGTCAAGATCACAATGCTTTAGTAATTATCCGAATGACAACTCCATCATTGTGAGCATCCATATGTATACAAATCCATCTTGAGATTCAAGAGAAAATGGATTTTGATGAAGGATCTTGATGTAGGATGATTTGAGGCTCGTGTTTACTAATAACACTAATATGATGTGTAGTATAATTTCATTCAAAGGAAATTGAGCAAGCACAAATCAAACACCACTAAATGATTCAACAACTTGCCTTTTGTTTTCTAAATGAAAAATACTAAAAACAAGAATTAGAACCTAAACAACATGGTATTTATCGAAAAAAATACAAAAAAATTAGGAAGAAATTCAAACAAAACAAAATCAAAGAGCAATTGAGCTTCATTTATACAAATTAGATATTTGATATCACTTTCTTATCAATCAAGAGCATTAAATAAGCAATATCAAAGTATTTAGATAAAAAAAGAACAACAAATGATAATAGTTAACTAAAAAACGTATCATGTCATTACAACATGACTTCCACTAGAATTAAGTAGATGCACTTATACTGCACTCAAAAGAGATCACACATCAAACTTGCATTCACAAAATTAAAATTAAAAAGAGAAATTTTTATCATGCCTCAAAACACCTATTTATAGACACTTAATGCCCTGGGCTTAAAAATATCATTGGTATAGTAATGGTGTAATCCAAGTTTAAATTAAATCCCACAAAATAATAATTCATTTAGCTTTTAATTTAAATCCAAAAATCCATATCCGTAGTAGCCAACTACACAAACCCGCAAACATATAGCATCAGTGCTGTAGTTTCTATGCACAGGAGGAAACTACAAAGGATAGTAATAAAAATACATGCACTAGTCCACCAGAAGCCACAAAAGTTGCAACAACAAAGAACCCATTTATAGACTCATCCCCTAAATAAATATATTTTGTTCACAAAAGATTAGCAAAATCCAAGTTCAAATTAAATCCCCAAAAAGAATAATCCATTCAATTTTAAATTTTAAATACCCAAATTCATATCCTAATTAGACAACTATAAAAACCTATAAACATGCATAGCACTACAAACGAACCAAGCCGAGCCAACCATGTGTTTGTTTGAGTTAAAGCTTGTTTATCATTATCAAGCTGTTAAAATAGTGTTCAAGCTTGATCTCGTTTAAAAAAATCTTGTTCAAGCTCGGCTCGAGTTTGCACACGAGCTCAATTCAAATTGAGATTATCGAGCCTGTTAATGAGCGACTTAATGAAAAATAATGAGCTTTAATCAAGCCTTAACCGAGCTTGTTCAAGTACATTGTTGAGAATATACACAAGCTGTATCAATTAAAGCTTATTAAGCCAAAAATTAAATAATATTGTTCATGAAAAATCCTTAATGGTGCCATAATCAAGCCGTTATAAAGCTCCTTAACAAGCATGTTCACAAGCTATAAATGATATTGTTCATGAACATATATGAGCTGAACGACAAGCTATTCAAACTTATTCATTTAATAATTGAGCTAGAACTGTAAAGTTGATCGCCAAGTCAATAACCTCTAATAACATACTCCAATCCCGCCTCATACATTTATTAATAAACCTCCCAAAATCAATAATTAATACTCCCCCAAAAAAATTTTTTATATTGATAACTACTAAAACACATATTTGTTACAAAACATTTGACATATGACCTATTTAAACTTTCGAAATACTGAAATTGCCGCATTCTGGTTGTCGATCTACGATCTTGTCTCGATCTTACGGATGACGAAGTGTCTCCAAACGACATCTTCGCCAGATCCGTAATCAAAGAAGCTCGCGACACCGAAAGCTCTAAGCCTTCACAACTCGATCACTATCAACTTCGTTGCCTTTCCGCACCGATTCTGGAGGTCTGACGATCTTAGCCTCAGTTGGAACGTAGGCCATCTCCAACTCCGCTGGATAGTCAATGAGGTTGCGGATGTCCATTGGGTTCCGATAGCGAAGCTCATGAACCTGTGCCTCCAGATCCCTGATGACGTCAGGATCAATGAGTGCATCCTCGGCGATTGGAGCAACGTCTGCATCTGCTGTGCGAATCCGGCAATGGCGAAGCCTCGATTGTGCTTGACATCGGTGGCGGCAAAGAAGCCGGGATGGCTTGCGTAACATCGATCTTTTCGTGCTACAATCTTGTCGAAGGTCCAATCGTAAAACGATTGAACTTCGACGGTAGTAGCCTTGAAGTTCCTGGATAATTCCAAAGATCGCACTACCGATCTTGGACGTAGTGTTTAGCGGAAGGTCCCCTATTTATAGTCCTCCCCCTATCCCTAGGAACAATTTAGAAAAGAATGTTCTAGAATATAATAATATATACATGGTTCTAGATCATTCTACACCACTCCTACCATTACAGGGGTTCTAGAGTATTCCACGCTATCCTAGAGTTCTTCCTTCCTCCAAAGACCTTATGGAATATGGTGGAACCTTCTAGAGTCCTCAAGATTTTTCCCATCTTTCTATAATTCCCAGAAGCTTCCCTCCTGTATGGCCAAGAGAACATGATCTCCCTTTATTTAGCTCCGTGAACGTCAAGCTGGAATTGTAGAATATCCACACCTCCCTGACAACGAAAAATCAATTAATTAAATGACACTCTCTTTATTAATATCCTGTCTAAGTTAATACAATGTCCCTGGCCCCGGGAGTATCAATTTAGACAGGTTCTACTGTATTTACAAAAGTGTTTAAGCTCGTTCCATTAATAATCAAACAATCATGGACGAGCATTAATCGAGCCAAGTCACGAATAGCTTGTTGAACACTCGGTTCATTTGCAACCCTAAACATGCAACATAAAGACCATTTTTTATACACATTAGAGGAAACCATACTAAACACCATAAAGGACACAACCACATGTAATCTCCACGTAAAAACCATGAATGCCACAATAACAAAAAATAAAACCCAAAGGCTAAAAAATCAAGGAAAGCAAATCATGGGGCATAGGAACAAAATTCAACCAAAATTCAAAATAATATAGATATAAAGCCATCATGTAACACATCCCAATTTCTATTGCTAAAGATAAAATCCAAGACAATAAGTCCAAGTGTCATCTAAAAAGAAAGACAACCACACTAGCAAGTCAACATATGTAACAAGTAGATAATACCAATACCCACTACCCCAATCAAATTATCAACTACCTTGCATACAATCACAACGACTAGAAATGTTTTGAGAAACAAATCAAATTGCCTCGAGACTAAAATTATGCCAAACTATATGCACTAACATACAACAACAACAAGCCTTAATCCTACTAATGTAGGGTTGGCTACATGAATCCTTCTCCATTGTGTCCTATTATGTGTCAAATTCTCATTTAATTCAAGTATACTAAGGTCATTTTTTATACAACTTAATTAAGTCTTTTTAGGTCTACTTCTACTTTTCTTAACATAAGGCAAATCTAATGCATCTACTCTCCTAACCGTCATCTGTCGACGCTTTATGTGGCCAAACCATCTAAGGCATTCTCTAATCTTATTTGCCACTTTTACTCCAACTTTTTCCCAAACATACTCATTTCACATTTTATCTCTAAGAGTAAAGCCACTCATCCACCTGAGCATCCTCGTCTCTGCAACACTTAACTTAGTCTTATGTTTCTCTTTTATTGACCAACATTCTGCACCATAAATCATTGTAAGTCTTACCACCATCTTATAAAATTTTTCCTTAAATTTAAGCGGTACTTTTCTATCACACAACAAGCCAAATGCATTCCTTCACTTCAACCATCCAACTTGAATTCTACTGATAACATCTCCATCTATTTCACCATCATTTTGAACAATTGAGCCTAGATATCTGAATTGCTCAATCTTTTTAATGACTTGTTCACCCAATGTTATAACGCTACCACTAGAACTTCTACAACAAAAATTACACTCCATATATTCAGTTTTAAATCTACTTAAATGAAACCTTTAGACTATAAGGTTGACCTCCATAATTCAAGTTTCTCTCTGACTCCCTCTCTAGTCTTATCAACAAGAAGAATGTCATCAACAAAAAGTATACACCAAGGCACATTTTCTTGTAAATGCTAGTAAGAACATTCATAACTAAAGCAAAAAGATAAGGGCTTAAAGCTGATCCTTGATGTAATCCAACTGAAATAGAAAAATATTTTATCAATCTTCCTTGTGTTTGGACAAGTAACAGCTCTAGTATATATATCCTTAATGACTTGAATATAACCAATATTAACTCTTTCCTTTTCTAGAACTCTTCAAAGAACATCTCTTGAAACTTTATCATAAGCTTTCTCTAAATCAACAAATATCATATATAGATCCTCCTTACTTTCTCTATACTTCTCCATCAAACCTCTTAACAAATGTATAGCATCCATAATGGATTTACCTGGCATGAAACCAAATTGATTGTGGAAAATTTTGGATCACATTGTAACCTATGCTCAATTACTCTCTCCCATAATTTTAATGTATGACACATTAACTTAATTCCTCTATAATTTGCACACTCTAGTGCATCACATTTATTCTTAAATATAGGAACCAACAAACTTTTTCTCCACTCATCTGGAATCTTGTCTTTGAACTAACATTAAAAAAATTTGTAAGCCAAGAAATTCCTTGATCTCCTAAATATTTTCACACTTATATTAGAATATCATCAAGTCCTACTGTTTTTCCACATTTCACTTTCTTTAAAACTTCTCTAACTTCAAATTTACTAATACGATGATAAAAATAAAATTCTCTATTTTGTTTAGGGTATTAAAGTTTAAAATCAATCGATTTTCGATCCTTCATCAAAGTTTATCAAAATACCACATCCACCTAATTTCAACATCCTTTTCTAAGAAAAGCACTTTATGATTTTCATCTTTAATACATCTGACTTGAACTAGATCTTTACTTCTCCTATCTCTTTGGTTGGCTAACTATATGAACAAACATAAAGAAAAAAAAATGCATACTCTCTTAGCCATCATCACAAACATGTTCACAGTTATAGAAATAATAAAATTAAGTAAATCAACTAATAAAAACATAATAAATAAGTTATGCACAAATCGTTGCTTGATGTGATGCTTCTTAAACGAATAAATATTGGAGATTTCCAACGAATTCCCTCTAGGATAGGTAAGACATTATATTTATTGACTGACTAGAGAGCTTATGTCAAAGCTGGCATGCAAAAGCCCTTGTGTGGAGCACTAACACCCTACTTTTTTAGCATGCAGTGTGAAGCAGTGCTTGCAAAAGTTGCAAATCTTTACTACAAGGACGTTAGTGAGATATTCAAAGACCAAATCATTCAAATCTCACTAAGAATCTCATCATCATTAATGTTATTAGTTTTATATTATCTTTATGAAACATCCTCCATTCATTCTTGTAGATTCACGAGTCTTTTTTCTACAACTTCTAACCATTTTATCTTTCATCAATCCATTTCCCATTTTAACTCATCCAAATTAATTATATTTATTCTCTTTAATGGTGGATCTTTAGCCCTCCATCGTACATTTCCCAAGCTACTTAACTTTACATATGGTATATCTAGCAATGAACACTTTCTCACCATTTTTTCACCAACAAAATAGCAATGTTAAACATGAAGATCATGAAAACCTATCCCTAAACATCAAAAATGTAAGCTGGTAATTTAATTCTATCATGCAACCGTAAAACCAACAATTAGACAGATAAGAGGCATTAAATGAACTTTCTTTTTAAATAGCAAGTCAATAATATATTTAAAAAGCATGAAGCAGGGCTTTTAAGGTGTACTGACATTTGGAAATGAATTAAGATGCCCAGTTCTTCTCAGCCAACACCTACAAAGAGCAACTGCAAGTCCAGCATTGGTAAACTGGTGATCCCCAGCCAATCCAAGATGTAGTCCATTCAATGTTTTTGAACTAAGAGGAGGTGCCACTTCTAGTGGAATCTGCAGTTGATAACAAGTGTAAGTGATGGAACGAGTAATTTTAGGCTTTGTTTGAATTGAATTGAAAAAAATAAATTAAATTCCAAGTTGATTATGAATTTATAACAATTAAACCCCAATATATTATCCCAACTATTCTTGTATGACTAATTTAGTCCAAAGTATTGCATTTCTCCAATTTAGCCCCTTGATTTACAAAGTTGATCCAAAATGATCCCTCATGTAGAAATTATTATGCAAAATTGAACCATTTAATCCCTCTACTATACAAATTTGATCCCAATTTAAACCCTAAGGAGCAATTTTGAATCAATTTTGTAGGATAGAGAAACTAAATTAGAAATATGTCTCTGAGACTAAATTGGTCACATATGAATAGTTGAGGTATTATTTTGAATTTTAACCCAAATTTAAAACCATTGATATAAAAGTTTCACACTTTTTTATTTAATGTTACACAAATTTCTAAAATCCAAACATAGCCTCAGAAATTATTAGAAAACCTGGCAAAAATTAAAGTAAAGATAACCATTTTGTTTACCATGGAAATAAGTAATAATGCTTTTTGTGAATTCATCTTTGAAAAAGAAAAAAAAGAACATATACATCACATGAACTGTGTTTAAACACGTTTCATCAAAACAAATTTGATATTCCAGATAATAAGAGTAATCAAAAGCCAAAAACAAAAATCATATAGACAGATGAAATTACCATTAATTTGGAGGTTCTGTCATGAAGAACTGACATTGCCTCGGAACTTTGGGGCACTGTGAATGCGGGAACATTCGGCTTCAACATGCACCAAATACACAAATCCATTTAAGAAGAATGCACAAAATAACACAATAACAAATATTGTTATTAGAAGCATGCACAATTTTATGACATACCTTGAAAATCCCAGCCTTCTCGAAAGCAATTTTTTCTATAGTATCTCCTGCATATACAATTGTGCATTCTCAAAAATGCTTCTCAGGGCAGACCCAAGAAGGACATGATGCTACTTCAAAATAGAAAATAATATATGACAAGCGATTATGTAGGCTTTGAAAGTCAAAATATATATTTTAGAGTGTTCAAGTAGATGTATTCTTCATCCTTAAATTTTTTTTTGGTGGCGACATAGAAAATTAAAAAAAAGCGAGTTTACAATATCCCCACCATCCCTAATAAGTCTTGTGAGTTCACAATTAATTTTATTTTGGATATCACTTGAAATTATCCTAAACATCTACATCTTTAAATTTACCAATACAACTATTTTTTCCTACCTACGATTTCTCTCTTCAATACCATCTCTCTTAGCAAAGCCAGCACACAACCTTCAACATACCACACCTTCCTACAAGGTTATCCAGAAACAAATGAAAATTCTTGTTCCATATATTATGACTTCATATACGTTCGATAAATCCACCATCCTCCAATACTAAACAATTGCAGATGAATGCATTCCTGAGATGGTCCAACACCACACCTTTGTCAAAGTTTCATGCTGATGACACACCTAAGATCCAATTGTTTGATCATGAATTGGAAAAAGCAGGATGAGGGCATAACAATTGAGCAATAATTAGCAAGTAGTGCTTTTTTATCAAGTGTACCATCATATTAGATTGTAAAGCTATTGTGACTCAATTTTAAAGTCAGAGACATAGATTCCAAGTTTCTTGTCCAACCCTACTAATTGGTGCTACAAAAAGCCGTATCAGGACAACTCCCTCCTAGATAAAGTTCAATGTCAAAGATTTATTAGTTCTTTTGATCACATGGGGAAAATTACCATAATCAGGCATTTAGTGCAATATGCTTGCAAGAAAGAAACTATTAGGATTAGGTCAGGAAGTCGTGCAAGAAAAATGCTTGGATAATGCATAGAAGGCATGGATGTGTTTGTGTAATGCATGAAAAAATGTCAGAGCAAAAGCATGGGTTTTCTTAGAAAATAGAACTGGAGATATCACACCAAGTCTGAAAGTTCAAATAAAATTGTTTCAACACTAGGAAAATTGGTCCATATTGCTTTCAATCCCATCTAAAGTGTGCACATGTGCAGCGCCAATAGGGGGTAGGAAAGAGAGGGTTTGTTAGGTGTAGCCTAAGCAAAAATTATATCTAGCATCCAATTTGCAAACCAAAAATAACTAAGATATCCTTGTACAATAATCATGGCCAACAGGATTGTACCAAACTTGAAATGGTATTGTGATGAAAGTGTTCTAAAAGTAATCTCTACCAAACTAAACACTTCATAAAAATTTTTAAAAAAATATATTTCTTTATTTATTACATTTTATCGAGCCAACAACCCTTTATTAATAGCCATATGCTTCGTCCAAGGTAGGTTATCAAAAATTAGGAGATGACATGTCAATCTCACGTAGGATGAAAAGGAAGGCGCCAAGATCACTAGGCTTTCAACATTGAATCTAAATTAATGATCATCTTCATCAAAAAAAAAAAAAAATTGAATTAAGTCCACAAAAAATTAGCAAGATTGCACAATCATCAAGTGAAAAGAAAAAATGAACTGGCATTTCCAAGTTAATAAGAACATATTGCATGCTGAACTAAAATTCAAGCAATGAGACCAAGATTTTCAAATATTATGAACATTAAAAATCCCTCTAAAAGAAAATTTTTCATAAGCACTCAATGAACTTTTGCATGGTTGGATTACCTAAGATCTCCATATGATCCATCCCCAAAGAGGTAATGCCAGTAACAACAGGCTCTTTAACCTGTTTTATTTTCAATCATCCAATTGCAACATGATTTGAAGAAAGCATTAATATTAATGAGCTGAGTTTAAAAAAAAAATAACTTGCTTGGAACACATGAAAAAATAATTAACAAATTGGATCTACACCAATGGGAGCTAATAAATTTTGCATGTCAGTCTAACAAGTGCATTATGGAACTTTAAACAACTGATAGCTGCAGAGCCAAAAAAACTAAGCTCTAATTTGCTACCAAACATTAAATCATCAGCGGATAAGATCTGCTCTCATGGTCTAGCAGACAGAGTTTCTAAAATTGAACAGAATTTGCTCCAGTTCAGTTTTAAATTGTTTGATTTCATTGAACGAATTGAGAAAATTCGAATCATTCTCATTTACCACCGGCCTTCGCAGCCACATTCATGAGCAACAAAAAAGGAAAGAATTGCAGCAGCAACATAATATAGAAATGCAATATAAAAATTAAAAAATTCACAACTTAAAAATTACCACATTAGTTGAGTCAAACCTCCCACCCAACCCAACTTCAAGAATCGCAACATCAACCTGCAATGAACCAGTTTTTTACTGGTTAATGACCCATAATGACAAAATAATTAGTAAGAGCTCTATTCCAAGTTAAAAAAGTTTCAACTTCTTCATCGAAAGTAGTTTCCAGCACAAAGCAACCAAAACTCATGGTGAAAAATTGGCAGAAATAAACAGTACTTCATTTGGCGTAGTAATGCATCAACCTAATTTAATCTGGGAGTTGGACGGGAAAATATAAAAAGCTAGGGCACTCGGCAGAAAACAGAAAACATACTGATCTATCATTCAAAAGAACAGCAGATACAATATAGCTACATAGAACTGATTCTCTATAACTTAGGAACAGTGATTTAGAAAGGCTTGAATATACCACCTTTTCAGATAAGAATATCTTAAATGCCAAGAGAGTAAGAAACTGAAACAGTGTCGGCATTGGTAGATCCTTTACAGATTTTGCCTGCAGGAAAAAAAATAAAATTTGAATGTATTGGTTTGTGCTTTAGAATCTACTAATCAGATTGATAACACTTGTATACGAGTACAATACTAGAAAGGGTTAAACAAGAACGTTTTTACACTAGCATATGAATTAGAACAGTAAGCCTAGAGCTGCTTGATAAATGCTAACTAATTCTTAGAGGAGAAGACATCAAACACAGTAATAATTAAAATAATAAATAGTTGTTTCACATTGGTGACTCATCGTCAGCATAAGTTTCCACACAAAAGGACTGAAAAAACTGGACCACAAAAAATTATTGACATAAACAAAAAAATGGAGATAGAACATCTCTCTGATTGCAAGCATATTTGGGTGATAGGATTAAAATTTTAATGCCAAAATTTAAGCAGCCGGTTTCTGTAAAAATACTATAGAGATTTAATAGTAACAACAACAACAACAAGCCTTAATCCCACTAGGTAAGGTCGGCTACATGAATCCTTCGTCTCCATTGTGTCCTATTATGTATCAAATTCTCATTTAATTCAAGTATACTAAGATCATTTTTTATACATCTTAATCAAGTCTTTTAGATCTACCTCTACCTTTCTTAACATAAGGCAAATCTAATGATCTACTCTCTCATCGGACGGCCGACGCTTTATGTGGCCAAACCATCTTAGACTCTCCCTAATCTTATCTACACAGCTACTCCTTTTTTAACATACTTTGCATTCTATCTCTAAAAGTAAAGCCACTCATCCAGCATCCTCATCTCAGTAACACTTAACTTAGTCTTATGCTTCTCTCTTATTGGCCAACATTCAGATCATAAGTCATGTCTTACTTACCATCTTATAAAATTTTCTCTTAAGTTTAAGTAGAACTTTTCTATCACATAATAGGCCAGATGCATTCCTCCACTTCAACCATCCAACTTGAATTCTACTAATAACATCTCCATCTATTTCACCATCATTTTGAACAATAGAGCCTAAATATCAATAAATCACTCTTATTAATGACTTGATCACCTAAAGTCACAACACTATCACTAAAACTTCTACAACTAAAATTACACTCCATATATTCAGTTTTAGATCTACTTAAACGAAAACTTTTAGACTCTAAAGTTGACCTCCATAATTCAAGTTTCTGTTGGACTCCCTCTGTAGTCTTATCAACAAGGAGAATGTCATCAACAAAAAGCATACACCAAGAGATTTAATAGTAAGCTGCAATGAAAATGTTGCCAGATCCCAAAAATAACATGGAAGTTGCGTCCAGAAAACAAATGTACACTGCAAGCCATTCTCGTGATTAAAACACTTGCATTTGGGTTATAACAATTTTGAAGTGAAAAGTTTCTCATTGCAAAATAGAGGGCACACTTTAATCCTGCTTCCTTTAAAAACTGGACTAGCTGTCATAAATATCCTAATCTTTTGGAATATAATAGTTTGCCCATTAAAAAAATTCCCACTAAGTCACCATTGAAATAGGGAATAAATCTCCTTTTCTGCCTTAAAGGCAATCGCATTTGCCTAAACTATGCTGAACAGCTTCGACAATACAGACAGTATGCAACTAACTATCTTCCTCAATACATTCAACAAAGTGGTAACCCACTTTAATTTCAAATGCCAAAATGATGCCAACAGGACATGTCAGATCTAGTAGCTTTGGTAATTGCAGCAACTTAAGTACATACATTATTTTCATATTATGATGAAAGAATGTTAAGCAATAGAATTCTAAAAGAAAGATGGGGAAACAATTAACACTTACCTAAACAAATTAATATACCATATGAAATTAGACTAGTTATTCTGTGGCATGAGTATGGAAATTACTAGGAAATTCATAAAATTTCCAAGATAGAGTAGCCCCTCTAGAAAGTTGTATACCCAAGAAATCATTTGCAGGGTAATGACAAATCACATTCTGAAATAATCGTTTGTATATGATATGCTGTTATTAGTGCTATTAATGCCTGATTATAGAAATTAGTATACTACAAAAGTAAAAACTAGCATGTCAGCAAAAGTAAATACATCAGCCTTTCTTATGAACGAATTACTAAAAAAACATTTGATATGGTAAAAATCATTTGCAAGTGTATGTGCTGGAAAGTGCACAACAATTTTAATTAAGGTTTAGTGCACTGTCTCAAATGCTGTTCAATACCAAGCAATTTTTAGTGAAATATAGTAAAGATCAAAGGCTGAAATATATATATCCGAACAAGTTGGACTGAACAACAAATAAATCAGCTGCAAAAATGAGAATTTCAACAGTCACCTTTAATTCGTTCCAGCATTCCCAGAAATGCAGTAGAAATTTTTCTCTTGAGATATCAGACCTGATAGTTATACAGAAAGTAGTGGATTAAAAAAAAGGGTAAAATTAGACCAGAGACAATATCACCATTTGAATGACATGTCACCATAGACACATTCTCTAACAAACATTTCCACAACTATGTTGTACGAATCAGGATTGAATTTATATGATTGTTATATCTATGCAAATATTTTTTATTAAATCTATAACATTTGGGTACTTGTAAATAAAATTTAAATATTAAAATTAAAAGATAAAATTATTTTCTAATTTTAGTGATAGAAATTTTTTTTTAAAAAAACATTCTAAATAAGTGCTAATTTTGTTAACTTTTTTAGGAGTTTAGCATGTGTTAAAGTAATCATAAAAATAATTACAAAAATAATTATTTAAGTTAGCACAAATTGATTTGAATAGGGGCTATAAATTTCAGGTAATCATGTCAAGTTCGAGTATTCCCTGATCGACCTAGTCCAAATAAATATGACCCGAACTAGCCTCATTTGTTATATTAATTAAGAAATGTGACCCAATTTTGGCTCGCCTACAACTTGATTAATTTGAACACAACCATACTGACATATTATGACATACAATTTAGAATGGGTGTCAAAACCCAATCAAAATCATGTCAATTTCAAGGTTGTGGGCCAAAATTTAATAAATCAGAGATTTATTCTACATCCAATTATCATGTCGAGCCAATTATTAACACTCCTACTTTAACTGATGTGTACCAAATCAATACATGCATTTAAGTTATTGAAGTTTATAATAATTTTTGTATGCTAATGACCTTAAAATTTTAATCATATTCCATATAATAAATGGATCTTAGAGGCCAAAAATCATAAATGTATAATAAACTTCTTCCTAAATGAAATAAATTAACTTTAAATTTTATTAAAAGGGTTTAATATTTTTCCCACTATTGCTTGTCAGCAATCATCTTTTAACTACGAGAGGAAGTTCAGATGTTCAAGCACAAAACACAAAAATCAGGCATTTTTAAAGTCAGTTGAACTTAAAGTTGACTTTTATCGGAGAGTATTTCAGCCCAATTATTAGATTTAGACATCAAATGACAAGTGTGCACCGCCTATCGATTCTCATTATGCTACATCAATTAATTATGCATCATCAAATAAGAATCAAACAAACAGAAATGCACATATAATTTTTTTATGTTGCTGACTTGTAATTTCATTAAACTGCTGAGGAGGCACCCTATACTGAAGCTCAAAAATTTTATGATTTATTAAGGTATAACATAATGACTGTTGTAGCATTTCACTCACTCTGAGTTATCAGTAGCAATTCGATTATTGAGCATTAAAATAGACATTAATATGTTACATGAATGCTTCAATCAAGTTAAAGATTTGCTAAATAATTTAATTCTAACTGATTTTTGCTAAACCAAAAAAATTAGTATCTAAATTAGGATTGACTGCACAAAAAAATAGATTGTTACATTAATAGTTGTATGCTTTATTACAAGGAAGATGTGTAAGAAAATGAAATGCAAATATTATGATGCAAAACAAGAAACAATACAAACAAAAGAATATTCTATAAAAGAGATTATTTTATTTAACTCTCATTCTATGACTGTAAAATTTTTTTTGCATCAATTAGTTAAGGTGGTATCATAACATAATAACTAAGCTACATATTTTGAGTCATTCATCAGATATAGAGACAGAAGCATTTTTATCACATATATCTGAATTTTATTGTTGAACAATGAAATGCTTAGCTAAGTCTATGTGCTACTGAATTCATGTCTTACAATCAAGCCATCTCACATTACTTACGCTTACCCATAATTATTATGTTATACTTTCCTTCTAAGATTGAATGACAAGCCCTTATTTATCTTCCATGCTTATTATTCCCAAGCCGCATAATCCAAAGGCTAAAATATATTTACAACCATTAATAGATGATCTCAGAATTTTATAAGAAGAAAGTGTATAAACGATTGGTAATTTCTCAACATATGACAAGTTATTAGAGTAGAGCACTGTAAGTTAGCTTGCCCAATATCGTATAGAATTATTAAAAGTAGTTATGATGAAATACAACAAAAAAATCATGGTTTAACGATTATCGAATATTTTTACCTGCTAATCATCCATTTAGAAAAAAACAAAGACCCATTCATAAAGAACAAAGATGAGAAGGACAACCCACTACCACAATAGACTAGAGATGACTTGTGGGAGAGAGTGCAAATAATACCAAAAATTATTGAGTTTTCGATGTTATCAGAGAATAGGCTAGAATATTATGATGTTATTTGTAATTGGACAAAGCAAAGTATTTTTTGAGATTTATCATATTGGTAAGCAAATTTAATCCATCATAACATGAATGTGAAGCTTGGTTTAGATGTAAAAGATAGAAAATATGAAGTATTATTATAAAACTTGGTTTAGATGTAAAAACTCGGAGAATTGGGAAAGATATAAAGTAGCTTGTAGAGATTCTAAGAAAGCAGTATATGATGCAAAAAATTTAGCTTTTAGTGATTTATATAATAGATTAGATACCAAGAAGGTGAAAGATGTATGCATAAGTTAAGCCAAGAGATAGGAGAAGTAAAGATATAGTTCAAGTGAGGTGTATTAAGGATGAAAATAATAAAATGCTTTTTTAGAAAAGATATTGAAAATAGGTGGATGAGGTATTTTGATAAACTTTTGATGAAGGATCACGAAAGTATGATTGATTTTAGCAACCTTAATACCTTAAACAAAAATAGAGAATTTCATTTTTATCGTCGTATTAGTAAATCTGAAGATGTGAAGCTTTAAAGAAAATGAAATGTGGAAAAACAGTAGGACCGGATAATATTCCAATAGAAGTGTGGAAATGTTTAGGAGATCAAGGAATTTCTTAGCTCACAAATCTTTTTAATGTCATTTTAAAGACTAAAAGATGTCGAGATGATGGAGAAAGAGTTTGTTGGTTCTATATTTAAGAATAAAGGTGATGCACAAGAGTGTGCAAATTATAGAGAATTAAGTTAATGTGTCATACATTAAAATTATGGGAGAGAGTGAGCATAGGTTACGATGTTTCTCAGTTTCATGTCGGTTTGGTTTCATGCCGGTAGATCTACTATGGATGCTATACATTTGTTAAGGGGTTTAATGGAGAAGCATAGAAAGTAAGGAGGATCTACATTAATTTAGAAAAACATGATAGAAAAGCTTATGATAAAGTTTCAAGAGATGTTCTTTGGAGAGTTCTGTAAAGGAGTTAATATTGGTTATATTCAAGTCATTAAGGATATGTATACTAGAGTTACTTGTGTCCAAACACAAGGAGGATTGACAAAATATTTTCCTATTTCGCTTGGGTTACATCAAAATCAGCTTTAAGCCCTTATCTTTTTTTAGTTATGGATGTTCTTACTAGGCATTTACAAGAAGATGCACCTTGGTGTATGCTTTTGTCGATGATATTCTTCTTGTTGATAAGACTAGAGAGAGAGTCCAACGTAAACTTGAATTATGGAGGTCAACTCTGAGTCTAAAGGTTTTCGCTTAAGTAGATCTAAAACGGAATATATGGAGTGTAATTTTAGTTGTAGAAGTTCTAGTGGTAGTGTTGTGGCATTAGGTGAACAAGTCATTAATAAGAGTGAACGTTTCAGATATTTAGGCTCTATTGTTCAAAATGATGGTGAAATCGATGGAGATATTATTAGTAGAATTCAAGTTGGATGGTTGAAGTGGAGGAATGCATCGCCTATTATGTGATAGAAAAGTTCCACTTAAACTTAAGGGAAAATTTTATAAGATGGTGGTAAGACCAGAATGACTTATGGTGCAGAATGTTGGCCAATAAAGAGAAACATAAGACTAAGTGTTACAGATGAGGATGCTTAGGTGGATGAGTGGCTTTACTCTTAGAGATAGAATGCAAAATGAGTATATTCGGAAAAAGTTGGAGTAGCTCAGTGGTAGATAAGATTAGGGAGAGTCGCTAGATGGTTTGGCCACATAAAGCGTCCCGTCCAGATGACGATTAGGAGAGTAAATGCATTAGATTTGTCTTATGTTAAGAAAGGTAGAGTAGACCTAAAAGACTTGGTTAAGATATATAAAAAAATGATCTTAGTATAGATTGATTTAAATGAGAATTTGACACATAATAGGAATGGAGGCAGAAGGATTCATGTACCTAGTGGAATTAAAGCTTGTTGTTGTTGTATAACATGTATGTGAAGCACATTGAGATGGATTTTTTAATAACATATTTAATATTGAAATGGGCATAAAAGAACAAATAAATTATACTTTGAAAGTGAGAATGGACTTAAAAGAGGTATAAAAGAAAAGAAATAGAACTAATTGAAGTGAGAATTGAGAGAATTTTGAAGTCTAAAGCCACATATATGCTTACATTAAAGTAAATAAGAGCTATGTGTGAGAGGGTTCAAACTCTTAAGATGCCAGATAAGTATGCATCTAATGTATCACAATATTTTAATATCAGGTCAGATAAATTATTTGAGTTGAAGAGTCATGATGGTCATAAATTCACAGTGTCTACTATCGATTGCATTTATCACATTAGCAAGGAAAATTTGAAATGCATTAACGAAATTGAATATTTTTTGAAGATTTGTGCTCTGCATATTTGAATATGGATTCATTGAGCAATGTGAGAGGAACATTTATACAAATTAGAGTAAATCTTCACTTGAATGTTTTTTATTTGAATTTACTTCTACAATATGAAACAAGAGTTGGTGACCCAATTCACTATCATTAGATGTATCCATTCGAAAGGTAAAATAACTTGTTATCATTTTCTCTTTACTTTTTTGTTTGCTTAAGTTTGCTAGCTTGTAAATAACTTAATATATTCCTAAAAAAAATCAAGAGGAGTGTGAAGAACAAAGTCTATCCAAAAAGATGTATTTATTAAATATATCTTACACAAAAAATTGTATATTTTTGTTCATATTATTTAGACCCAAACATACAATTTCTGGTTAAAATAGATCCATATTCACCTTGATTTAGGTCAATGTAAGTTCAATTTTACAAAATTTTCAAATAATTATAAGTTATTGCATGTAGTTTAATGTAATAATTCACCATCAAATCCATGATCCCCTTAATGAAATTAAAAATAAAAAATTATATGATCTTGCGTGGAAACTAATGAGATCAATTATAACGTACTTTATATTTGTAGTTAATGAAATCATATTCTTACTAATTCATAAGATGAAAGAAGAAAAATAAATAATAGTGGAGTATATGTTAAAGGGAATACACATATAAAGGATGAAAAAGACTACTACAGAGTTTTGCAAGAGATTATGTAGTTACAATATCTTGAAAAAATATGAGAGAATTTCATTCATATTCAATTATGATCGATTTAATCCTACTCCTAATCAAAACAAAAGAATGTATAAAATATATAGGATAATTGAAATAAGAAGGAACAGAAGATATGCAAAGTATGATCTTTTTGTGCTAGCCAAAAAGCACACCAAGTGTAATATATGAGGTATCTAAATAAAACAAAAAATAAAAAGGCGGGCGAACCTAAAATTAATAAAACTAAACTAAAATGTAGAATATAAATAAAAAATAATATTGAAATTACTTATCAAGAAGAAAAATGCAAAAATTTTTACCATCCATTCCTAATATTGAATAGATGATTAGTTTGGCTCATATAAACACTACGTATGGGGAACATCAATTTTTAAATGAGGAAAGCACTGTCGATAAAATAGAAGAAAATGAAGATGAAGAAGACTTAAAGACAACTGATAAAGAATCAAAAGAAGAAACAAATTGACTTGCAAGTGCTAGAAATTTTTTTTTTTCTATTGCTTTAACTTTTTTTATATTATGTTATGGCAAGAGCTAATATTTTCTTATCTATTTCTTGCAAATGACTTTTGAAGTTAGGGATGAGCTTCCCTGTTGATCCTTATCTCCATGTAGGCATAATGCATCACCTACAACCACTATCACCACGCGTACCACTCCACCACAGCCCAATCCAACCTATCACTACCTCATTCTATCCATTCCCTTAATATCCACCACCCCCACCATCCTATAATGGCTCATCTCTTTACTTGCACCTAATCTATGCATAGCTAACTTACCACTCCACCATAGCCCAATTATCATGCATGACCATCGACTACCATAGAGCGAAGTTATGTAAGTGATCTGATTTAATAAATTCACAAATTTATATTAAGCTTAAGAGAGACACATAAATATTTTATAGTTTTTTTTTAAGTTCCAATACTTAGGATTTATTTGGGACAGCTGCAATTGTATGGAAAAGCAGTGGGGGAGATGGTATAGAAGAAGCTGCAGTGAGTATACAAATTTTTTTGTTTTACAAAAAGTCAAACCTCAACTTTTTGACCGCTACCGTAGAAACACAGGTCAGGTTGAAAAATGTAACTTTCCAACAGCAGATTTCTCAAAACACAACTAAAACGCAACACCCTAAACAGCATTGTGGTGCATAGCGGAGCGCACTACACCTCCACCGCCACCCCAAACGCGGCCTTATAATATTTTTTTCATACACTAATATTCTTTATTTATGCATGTTCAATCTTTCAAAATTGGCAATTCATAAAATTAAAGATATAATAAATAACAAATTTGATGCTCCATATACATTGTAAAAAGAAATTTCAATAGAAGTTTGTGATATGTGATTTTGAGTTGATGTAAGAAGTTTTTATTTAATAGAATTGTTATGTTTACTGAGTGATTAACCTTTTATTGTACAGAGACACTTCAACATCATGATAAAATAAAAAACTTTGAACGGCGAGGATCTACGGGACATATTCATAACCATTTGCAAGTCTAATGAGAAGGCCTATATGGATTGGAGAGTGAGTTTGAGTAGACCTATGTGCAGTATGGGTCAAACCATTATACTATCAAAAAAAAGCAAAAGAAATGAAAGCGAGAGTTCGACTATGGACACATGAAGAACTCAGTACATACAATGCTCAATTCCTCATGTTGAGCATAAGGAAAGAATGGTTAGTATAATAAATGTAAATTTAAGATAAAATTTACTTATTCAAATTAATAGCTTTCAAATGACTATTGCAGGAACAAATGTTAAAAAGAGAACTGACAATGGTGGAGCAACACATCAACTTTGATAGGATCAACAATCGATTGTTAGTAGATCCCAATAAAAATATTGTATTTTTTAAAAGAAATTGTGATATTAATGCATTCACAAATTACCATTACTAATAATGATCATTTGTAGAATGAATACATACTTCTAAGGGTTATTCAGAGTTAATCATCTAAAGGAGAGCCATATTTGCAAAGAGATGATTTTAATTTGTTGCGGCAAGCAGCAAGAGGCAAGAACAAGGGAAGGATTTATGGGCTAGACTCTCAAGGCATAGCGTATGATGTCCAATTCTTCTAAGCTCTTTGCTCAAGCTCAACAAAAAGTATCATTGAGAAGAAAGTCAAAAGACAAATGATGGTATTTGTTGAAGATATAAATACTCTGATAATAGTGATGCACACACAAGCTACCGAACAAAAGAAAAGAAAACAGATAGTTGAAGTAGAATGATGACGATGATGAGGATGAGGAAACAAAAGAAGATGATTGAGTGTTTTTAGAGAGTTTAGTACAATGTAATGTAAAATAAATGAATATGGTACGTATTATACTCGATTGAATATAAAGTAAACTCATTTTCTAAAATAAAATTCTACTATAAGTTTTTGCCAGATTTTTATCGATAACTGCAACAATTTTCATCGAACAAATAGCGAAAAAATTCACTCAAAATTAACAAAAATTCCAACAAGCTTAACGTCGAAAATTTCATCGAATTTTCCAGTGGAAACTGCAGATGGTTAGTTCCATCAAAATTTTCCTTTCAACAACTATTTCCACCATAATGGTCTCATCGTGTTCTTTTTGTTTTCCAACAACAATTTGTTTACCAAAAATTCATTGAAAATAATTAATTATGGCGGTGTCAAAAATTATTTCTAACATGAGTATTTCCTACAGACCTGTCCACCAAAAATGTCGAGAATTTTTTTCACCAACGGATTTTACATTTTTTTGACAGATTTGTCCATCAAATCCGCCAAAAAAAAAATGTATTTTCCCATGTTGTTTGTGATGCTCATTTTTCAACCTTAATTATCATCGATCCGAAATCATTGAGACAAGTTTACCAATTCATTGAGACCTGCAATATTGCTCAATCCAAACAAACAAAGCTAATATACCAAAATCATAAGATCAAATCAAGACTATTAAATTTATCCCTCCAAGTTATGTTCTCTAAATCAGCCATATACAAATCAAGTTCAATCTAATCTCTAATCCAACATTAACAAGTCAAATAAATGAATGCGAGCCTTTGATCCCTACTATCAATGCAATTACTACGTATCATAAATGGAGGGGTGAACAAAACCATTGAAGTTTCCTAATACAAATTAAGTCAAAAGTTGAAGATTCTAACTCCCCCAAGATAGACAAGATTATTACAAGAACAAAAATAGAGCGCTCAGCATTTATTCGTCTTAAATGCTTAAAACATAAAGCTGCTTGTGAAGCCTCCTCTTAGAAAGCTTCAAAGTCCATGCAAGAATAATTCTAAAGCTCAAAAATCCTTCGTAAGTCAGGCATAAAAAGTCAAAGAATTGTTAATTCATGAATATAAGATCAAGAAGGATAAGGATAGCCTCACTATTAGAGCTACTAACAATCTCCTCGATAATAAGCAAAAGGACATTCATGTAATATACCATTACCAAATCCAAACTACTACTAATAATAAGATGCTCTCTCTGACAACTAAGAAAGATGATTAACCATAGTAGTTTGCTTGCATCTTTGAGAAACCTCAAACCAGATGATATAGTCCTCAAAAAATCTCTAAGCATTATCTTACCTAATATTTAATCTACCCTTTAAAAAATCACCCTAGAACAATTCAAATATAATAAAGCTGGTCACTTATTTTTTAGAGCCCACAAAGGGTCATTTATGATAAACCCAAAAATAATTTAATCAATAAAAGCTTACTTTGGTTGAAATATGATGCCAAAGATTTCCCAAGAATAATCAAAGTCAATCACACCATTTAATGCAATAGGTTCAACCTAGATCTAGATTGCAGTAGTGATAATGGAGATGATAATTACAAGGTAACCAAGGTTGTAGAAAAAGAGACCAGCTACACAGAATAAAAAGTTATTTTGCAAAGGTAAGCAACAGCCATGATCACAAAGTAGTAGTCATGCAATTTGCGAAGAGATGAAGAAAGACTCCATGTTAATAGGCCAAGGTTAAAGGAGTGGCAGTACTTGTGGATTTCTTATTTCAAGAATTACCTGTAAATGCGACATTGATGTTTTGCTGCATAAATTCTATAATGCACACTAGTTTTAAAAAACAGACAAATCAAGAATGTTACCTATATACGCAATGGTGAAGCATTAACACATAAAACGTTTTGTTACATAGAAAAGAAAAGGGTGTACAAGCACTCTCTAGATATAATATTAGAAAAAGAAGGTGGTATAAACCACATTTGTCAAAGTTAAAGAATGTATCTATAACAATCTTCACATGCACACATAGTCAAACTCATTATACTTTTAAATCATTAGACACTAATAGTAGTTTGATTCTAGCATTTGATTGCAAAAGCATGTTGTTTCTTATAAATTCCAAGAAGATTTCCTCTAACTTGGATGTTAATTAATTTATAGATTTTTGCAAACACATTCTAGGAGCTCCTTCCTACCATGTGAAAGATTTACCCTAAACAAAAAGCAACTTCATAACAAATTGTTCAACTTTAAAGGTGGAGGTTGGTTACTGTTAATGCAATTTCTAGTTATATCATTGGGACTTTAGGACTGTGAGCGCAATGATCCATAAAGTAAAATACTTTAAATCTTCTATGTAGTAATTTATTTTCTGTACACATGATTAAAAGAGAAAAAAAAATGCCAACTCTTGCAGACAGATCAAATAAAATATGAAACAAGAATAACCTCACTTCATATAAAACAAGCGATGCCAAAGAAAAAGAATAATCTCTAATAACCATTCTGTATCTCGTATTTTCTAAAGGTAGTATTCAGCAAAAGCTAAACCAAAGGTAATACAAGTAAAATTGAACAGTTAGAAACTAAAAGATTAGATTGCACCAGTAACTACAACACCACTGAAGATAGCAGTGATAGATCTACAGATTTTGAGTACCAACCCATTAAGCCGATATCTTTCCCTTACATCCATCAGGTGCGGAGATGTGAAAAGACCAGTTTGAAAACCACATTCCCGTAAAATAGCCTCAGAAAATGTGCACGTTGAACCCTGAAATACTATTTCTGTAAGAACAGCTGCAGATGACAATGCTTAAAATCACAACTTCTATTGGTATGTTGTTAAAATTGCCCCAACTATTAACAAGATAATCATGCCCCACGAGGACATTCAAGAGACTCTTATCCGGAATAGTCCATTAAAAAATAAAAGAAAAAAACAGGATGCTTCAAGATTGAACATTTAGTGCAGCAGAGTAAAAAAAAAAAGAACTGGCTTTACTTGGTCATTTGACATTGAAGAAATGGTACCAAACCCATATATTTCATTTATCATGCTTGAAGTGATCAAAATCAAGTCTACTTGATCAGCAAGAAACAGATAAATAAGCACATTTATTTGGCTCTCCCCCTAAGGGGTTTTAGTTTTCCTTGTAATCTTCAAGAATTTTATTAACTTCCTAAATTGATTTTAGGATGTGGGATCATTCTATCACTAAGATTCACATGAGAGTGAAAGTGAAAAATAGTCCCAGAATAAAAATAAAACATGAATTGAGTCACAAAAATAGTAATAGTGGCCTTTATTCGTTGGCTTAATAATTTGAGTTGATGGGTATTCACTTCCTAGTGTCTTGGGTTCTATTCCATCCCCTGATGTCCAACTCTCCAAATAAATGGTAGTGTAATGGATGATTTTGCTAAGATCGAGTGGTTCATACAATTCATAGCTCTAATAGATCTTAGTCGCTTCACCATGGTTGAGCAAAATTTAAGAGCATGTGACAATTATACAGGCTCCACATGGTTAAGTGTGCATTTGGTGCATTATACAAGCTTATGTTTGAGGGGGACAAATAACCTATGTAAAGGACTCTCATATTCAAAGATTGTTAAAATCAACATGGAAATAAAAGGGAAAATTGACACTCTTCTCAAATAACTTCAGCCTTTGGATTGATGTATGTCAATCTACTGGTGCATTGAGCTCAACTAAGGATCCTAGAGCTCCACTCTCATAACACATGTTATATAACACAAAGAAATAAATAGATCAACATTCTATCTTTTCTAAAAAGGTGCAAAACAATACAAAAACAAATCCACCCAAACCCAACATAGACAAACAAAGTGCACCGTTGTATTAGTCTTACAATGTTAGCATTTGAAGGAAAAGTTCACATTGCTTCAACACTGCCATCTCATGATGCTTTCTTATATTAAACACACAAATTTTTGGTTAAGTAACATCAGAGTAATTATTCACATTATCAACATATTCACATGTTGAGGGGAAGACTTTGGGTCTTTATTAACAAGAGAATCTCCTATTCGTAATAGGAAAAAAAATTTAATGTTCCAATAGACCACAATATTAACAAAAATCACCAATCATATTAAGACTCTTCATATAAAAATATAAAGATGACACTAACCATTAAGTTAGAGCACATATATCAATTAACTCCTACTTGTTACATATAGCTAAAAATTGAAGACAATTATAAGGATTAGTAGATATATCTACAAATTATTTTGAGCTAGAAAAATCTTTGATAGTAACACATCCAGAAAAAAAAAGTGATAGATACATTCAATGTATTTGATTCTTCCATAGCATGCTAGATTACTAGCAATTTACATATTTAAATGATTATCACAATATGAGACTTGAGGTTGTTTCATCAAAAATTAAATTCCAATAAAAGTGTTTCGACCCACATCGTCTCACAAGTGGAGTGTGTCATGGATTGATATTTTGTCTTAGAACTAGATCTAGTCATCATAGTTTAACCCATGTGCCCAAGTTAGCCCTAACAAGTATATAATACTCAAATGTAGATTTTCTATCATCAATAGGGCCAATATACATAGAATCAACAAATGCTTCCACATTGAGGTGACCATCCTAAGAATAAAGAAGTCATTTCTGTAAAGATTTCTTGTTGTACCTGAAGATACAAAAAATGTTGCAGCAAGCGCTGATTTATAATTCCCACAACAACAAAAAAGTGCCAGTTTTGTAACAGTAAGGTGAATCAATTTTGATAATAGAAAGCACCATCAAACAATTATTCTCCATTAGCCGAATTCTGAGTGTTGATAGGAATGATAGTAAACTTATACCCTAAAAGACAAATTCTCTAAGAGATCAGCAGGATAATTCCATTGGGATAATGAAACAACAATCTTCTTTAGTCAAACTCAATATCAAAACCAATTTTTGGGGAGACCAAATTTTTGGTCAAAAAATATTTTTGAAGATAGCGTTTTTGGTTGCCCCTTCTTGATCACTTCCTATGAAAATAATGCCCATCAACAAATATAGCCAAAATGATAACGCCTAAGGGGTTGTATCTCACAAAGATAAAGTTCTGTGGTATTAATATGATGGCTGGCCACAAGTAGAACTTTGTAAAACATTCAAATCATGCACAAGAACTTTTCTTAAGCCTATGAATGACCTTGCTACGTCTATAAACTTTGGCCTCCACTTGAGCAACATAACCTGAAGGTAGCTCCATGTAGACAACTTCCAGTAAGGTAATCATAAAGAATAACATTGCCAATATGCATTCGTAATAACAACAATCCTTTATTTGTGACAATAAATAATAGAATTCAAATAAAATTAAGTTTGACGATTAAAGAGAAAATATCAAAATAATCAATCGCATGAATTTGTTAAAAAACATTGGTTATCAAGCAAAATTTATAATGATCAATAGGTCCATCAAGGTGCAGTTTGGTTTAGACCTATAGGTAAGGAACTAGTTTAATGACAGGCAGAAGAAACAAAATTGCAAGTGTGTTGATTGAGTAATATAATAATCATTTCAATATCTACAACAAGCTATGATTGAAGTAGTTGCACAGTATGTCCTTGTAATAGAAATTGAGGACAAGATAAAACAAAATAACCAAGATAAGATAATCAACGGTCTGCAAGGCTAAATAAAATGATTAGTGTACAGACATTTGTCTTTTTGAATAGCAACTGAAAGTCAAAATGTTAGCATGAATGACAATCAAGGTCTTCGATTATACACCTAAAGAAGAGGAGGTGGAAATAAAGAAGTAACTAAGTGAAGAGAATACATATGAGCAGAATAGTTGGTACAATAAAAGGGAGAAATAATAGGTTAAGACTCATGAAACGGCACATCTGTAAAAATAGACATTCATCAAGTGAGCAAGGTATGATAACAATAGTCTTTGGAGAATGGATTAAGGTGTCAGTTTTTTCACTTATATGAAAATAGTGCAAAGGCAAACACACCCAAAAACATGTAGGTCAGAAGAAAAAAAAGAGATTCCCCTAGATAAAAAAGGGAAAAAATAGATGTCTCCTACAATGATTAAAAGAACAAGATTTATGAGATAACATGTAATTAACACAGCATGAACCAATCAAGATGAACATTCATATGAAACATCAAAGTCTGAGTAACATCAAGCATATGGCAATGTTTGCATTCAATAACTCCATTTTATTAAAGACTTAAGAGGCTAGAATCTTTCATGAATGATGACATTATTAGCACACAAAAGGCAAAATTAAAATATACATCCAACAATACAAAGAATTTTAATCCAAATAGAGAATTAAACATTTACTTTATCACAAATATTGAGAAAAACTAATAGAAATTATGAGAGGCAAATAAAAACTCAGACATACATTACATCGAATGATCGTCGACAAAGGAATTAAAGTATCTAAAACCTAAATGAGCAAAAACAAGATAAGAACTTCAAAGATCGATATGTATCATCTTAAATGGGGCACAATTAATTAGATGATGAAAATACACGAGTTCGTGAGCCTTGTATTCAAAATTAGTAATGAAATATGGAATATTAATAAATTTAATAGTTATGTTGACGGAGGATGACCCAGAAAACCATGCTATTGATATGGAGTGATGGTAGCGGAGAGGCAAAAAAGACTGTGATTGACATGTAATAAAAACTCTAGCTTCTACATGTCACTAATTATCTGTTTTTATTTGAGATCCTAGAAAACACAATGAAAAGGGGTCGCAAAATAGTTATGAAATTTAATCATACAATAAATGATAGTAAATCAATAGAAAACATGGGAACAACCATAATGTATTGGAGAATAATAAATTTTAGAAAAGAGATGCAGTGCTTTTGTCAAAAATACTTGAAGGAGAACCATCAGCAACAAGGATAAGCGATAAAGGAGAGAGGCCAAGACAAGAAAAGATGTTGATAACATGTCATAGAGGAGGAAGTACCATAATCAAAATTCCAAGACGAGCCTAGAAAAAAAAAGTAAATATGGGCATATGAGAGTATTGAAACAACTTATCACAATCATCATGAAATAGCAATGGAAAATCATGAAGTAGTGATAGTGGGAGAACAACCAATAAGAACAAAGGGTCCACAAATATATTAGGAGGTAAGGGAATAGCGAAGATCCAATATTATTTCGAATGATAATTAGTGTGACCACAGTAAAAGCAAAAGAGAAGAGATCCCACGGCTATAAGATATTTATGATTCCATGATCACTCATAGCGAGAGAAGTCTAATTACCAATTAGTGAATGAGATAATAGTTCAGTGACATAAAGATCACAATAAAAAGTAATTGCAAGATTAGGAATTGTAGAATCTTTCCATTAGTTGAGATTGCACGTGTTGAAGAGGTGGATAGAAAATTCTCATTCTGTTGTCATCAAGCTTTTGCCTTTGCAGACACTCACGTGATTGTAGAGGCAATAAAACATTCAAAACTATTGAGCATCCCAATACAAATGGTATAATGAGATGCTTGTCATTTCAAGAGCTTAACAATTTTATAATATTGATGTGAATCAAAGAAGATGCATCATGGTAGAAAATCTATCACAAAAAAAAACAAATATAAAACAAAATTTTCTTAACCATAAGGGTTATCGGCACCATTAAACTATATAAAGATAATGTTGGTGTTGTCTAAAGATAAAGCAGAAGATGAAAAGAAGATTTCATATCATCAACTTTAAATCATCAAGGAGAAGGTTCCAAACCATTTATAGCAAGTAAGAATCAATAGAAGAGATGGATATCATCGTGGCATTTGAGAGCAAGGCCAAAATAGTGGTAGGGCAGCCAACAAAGTAGGTATGCATAAGTAGAGTGGTTAAAGTAATAGGCATGAATAGCAATGTGAACATGAGGTATGAACAATTGTACGAGCATCAAGCATGCCCTTGTGAAATGCGAGAATGAGGGCCCACACTACGAGTGTGCGAGGCACAAGTTCAAGCATAAGTGAGGTGAGTATGGCCGTGAAAGCGAGATTCATGTGCCATAGGTGAGATAGGGATGCCGCATGAACAATGGGCCAAGGTATATAAAATAATAGAGAATAAATCAAGAGGGCAATAAAATTTTTCTCGATTTTATAGCAAGTTAAGAAAAAAAAGATTTTTGAGTCTTTATCCATAAGATCTCATACTTAAAACAAGAGAAAGAATGCAATGTCTCAAAAGACTACAAAATTAACAAAAAACTACTAATCATAAGAAATGAACTTCTTGGATAGAAAAATATAACACTAACCCTCATAAGGCCACATCTTAATGAAACTAAGAAAATATCTTGCATTCATTGATTAAATTCATAATTTAAGTTTAATTACTGATAACAATCAAAAATGCATGCACAAAAATTGCTATTTGTAAAAAAAAAAAAAAAAAAAGTCACAATGCTCTCAACATTTGCACTAGTAAATAGCTACCTTTCCCTTCGTTCCAGCAATGTGGATAATCTTAAGGCCAGCTATATGTTGCTCCAAACCTAAGACCTGTATGAACAAAAAAAGTTACCTTAATTATTAATACTACAATAATGCAAAAAAGGTTATATATAAAAACCAAATAATATTATAATTTTAATGGGGGGTAGAAACAATCATAATAGTAATAAAATAGTAGCTTGATTTTCAATGTGAGACCCGATTATGATTAGAAGTCGAAGTTTTTTCTCCATGATTATAACATTTAAAATATGAAACACTCCCCACTGACTTACCCCGACCAAAAAAAACCCACACATCCATTCACTAACCCATATCATTAAAGTTACATGAAGAATAAAAAAAGAACCAATACCATAAAACATGTTAACCCCATGAGGCTTACAATAAATGATGTGTTATGTTTAGTTTATAAGTGGTTTGATAATAACAAACCTCAAATGAAGCATCAAATGATTTTTTAAGCACTCAATAGGTTATTTAGGTACTAGCTAAACCATGATGATAATCACACTATTCACTACGCTTGCTTAAAGCATTTGCAACTTGAAGATGAATTCAAGATGGAGAACTAAGATGCTTTAATTGTAAGATTTCAAAAAGATCACCTTCATGTATGTATTTAGGTGCTTCTATGTTTGATTGAGCACATGATGTACCCTAAAGGCCGTCTCAAGTATGATGAATATAAATTAACAAAAATGATATATTATTTATAATTATCCAAAATATATTTTTTAATATTATAAAATTATTGCATATTTCTTTATATTTTATTTGGCTTGTCTTCTTACTTAATTTATTATTATATAACATTTATGAGTTAATTATATTATTCATTATATACTTAGAGATCATGAGCTACTTTTGCATTATTTTAAGGTCTTTATGTCTTACATATTTAGCAGATTTGTGTAACCCAAGTTTCCTATCAATTCATTAAATTCGCTAATAAATCTTTATATGCTATTATTTACTAATTATGTTAATTAACTAAGAATAATTAATAATTTCATTAGTGAAGACATCTGAACTTAAGTTTTATTCTATTAGATTCACAGAGTGTTTACATGCAATTTTTATTAGTATTGAAAATTATTTATTATGCAAGATTTATAGCTTACATGATTAAAAACTTTTACTACACTCATGTTTACTTGATTGCCTCACTCACATATAGTTCAATTTTATATAGATAGTATTATCTTGTTAATATACATTTAAGTTGGCTTATTTGATCATATTTTATTCTGCATAGTATATCATGTTTTATAATTTTTCACCTTTTATTATATCTCTATGTTGATTGGATTGATTAAATTTCAGAAGAAAATTATTAAGTGTACAAGTGTGCACTCAATTCAACCTCCCTTCCCCCTCAATGTGTGATAAAGTAACAAAACAACCTTTTTTAAAAAAAATTAGCCCACTTCAACAAGCAACAAGCAGGAAATTCATGAGTTCATGCAACTAGACTCTCAACCCTCTTTAATGATCAAAATTAGCCCACATGTTTACATGTGCTACTATTCGATGCCTGTGATACTGACTTCAGATTAGAGCTTTCTAAGATATGATATTGCTTTCAGTATCCGAACCAAAACACAATTAGAAACTACAAAACCTAAGCCATCAAATGGTTATTACGTTAGGCCCCTGTGACATCCCAAGGCCACCTATTGTTGGCTGCAAACAAAACTTGCCTTTTAGCAGGCCCATATCCTCATGTGTGCACATTTTTTTCTTTTCTTTTTTTTTTTTTTCTTCTGAAGTGCATTGCTTACTAATTAAGGTGACGGTATTAAAACTAAAAATAACATGCATCAATTTATTTGAAATGGGAAATTACCTGAAGATACCTAAACATCTGATCAAATTTTTCAGTCCTCTTTGATCCATTTCCACGTTTACGTTGAGTGATTAGAGAGGAAAGGGCCTCCATAGCTGCTTCATATGAAGAGGAAGGGGATAAATCTTGTTGCTGGCTGTGAAGAAGTCCATTAGTTCCCATTGCCAAATATTGCAAAATTAGATCAGTTCTTTCCTGAACCCTGCAGAGCAAAAAATAAAATAAAAACATAATTCACAATTTTTCGTAGGATCGTCCAAAGTATGGAAGTCATTGTCAGAATTGATGAATTAAAAATAATTTAACACAAAAGAGGTTGGAAAGTATAGTAAACAAACCATTATAAACACGAATAGAACCAACAGGCATTCTTGTACAAGTACTTTTCAGTGAAAAATTCAACAACACCAACAAAGTTTGTGTAACAGATAG
This sequence comes from Cymbidium sinense, assembly GCA_021442155.1. NCBI lineage: Eukaryota > Viridiplantae > Streptophyta > Magnoliopsida > Asparagales > Orchidaceae > Cymbidium > Cymbidium sinense. The sequence goes on from CM038215.1 coordinate 87,168,431, forward strand.
GTGTATAAGCAAACTAATACATCAACAACAACAACAACAAGAAGCCTTAATCCCACTAGGTGGGGTCGGCTGCATGAATCCTTCGTCTCCATTGTGTCCTATTATGTGTCAAATTCTCATTTAATTCAAGTATACTAAGATCATTTTTTATACATCTTAACCAAGTCTTTTAGGTCTACCTCTCTTTTTCTTAACATAAAGCAATCTAATCTATCCTCTTAATCGGGTCTTGACCGATGCTTTATGTGGCCAAACCATCTAAGCGACTCTCCTAATCTTATCTACCACTGAGCTACTCCAACTTTTTCCAACATACTCATTTTGCATTCTATCTCTAAGGGTAAAGCCACTCATCCACAGAGCATCCTCATCTCTGTAACACTTAGTCTTATGTTTTCTCTTTTAATGGCCAACATTCGCACCATAAGTCATTTGTCTTACCATCTTATAAAATTTTCCCTTAAGTTTAAGTGGAACTTTTCTATCACATAATAGGCGGCATTCCTCCACTTCAACCATCCAACTTGAATTCTACTAAAAACATCTCCATCTATTTCACCATCATTTTGAACAATAGAGCCTAAATATCAATAAATCACTCTTATTAATGACTTTTAAGTCACAACACTACCACTAAAACTTCTACAACTAAAATTACACTCCATATATTCGCTTTAGATCTACTTAAACGAAAACCTTTAGACTCTAAAGTTGACCTCCATAATTCAAGTTTCGTTGGACTCCTCTCTAGTCTTATCAACAAGAAGAATGTCATCAAAAGTATACACCAAGGTACATCTTCTTGTAAATGCCTCGTAAGAGCATCCATAACTAAAGTAAAGATAAGGGCTTAATGTTGATCCTTGATGTAATCCAACTGAAATAGGAAAATATTTTGTCAATCCTCCTTGTGTTTGGACATAAGTAACAGCTCTAGTATACATATCCTTAATGACTTGAATATAACCAATATTAACTTCTTTCTGTTCTAGAACTCTCCAAAGAACATCTCTTGAGACTTTATCATAAACTTTCTCTAAATCAATAAATATCATATGTAGATCCTTCTTATTTTCTCTATGCTTCTCCATCAAACCTCTTAACAAATGTAAATGTATAAAATAGATCTACCGGCATGAAACCGATTGTGAGAAACTTCAGTATCACATCGTAACCTATGCTTAATTACTCTCCCATAATTTTAATGTATGGCACATTAACTTAATTCATCTATAATTTGCACACTCTTGTGCATCACCTTTATTCTTAAATATAGGAACCAACAAACTCTTTTCTCCATCATCTCTTTTAGTCTTTAAAATAACATTAAAAGATTTGTAAGCCAAGAAATTCCTTGATCTCCTAAACATTTCCACACTTCTATTGGAATATTATCCGGTCCTACTGCTTTTTCACATTGTTTAGGGTATTAAGGTTGCTAAAATCAATCGTACTTTCAGATCCTTCATTGAAAAGTTTATTAAAAAATCCACCTATTTTCAATCTTTTCTAAGCGTTTTATTATTTTCATCCTTATCTCACTAACTATGTCTTTACTTCTCCTATCTCTTTGGTTGGTCTTATATACATCTTTCACCTTCTTTAATTATCTAATCTATAAATCACTAAAATTAAATTTTTTCATTATATATTCTTTCTTAGAATCTCTGGTATTTTATATCTTTCCCAATTCTCCAAGTTTTACATCTAAACCAAGTTTTATAACAATCTTCTTATTTCTTATCTTTTTTCTGATCCACCCAATTATTCTTATTAAAGAAGCTTTTCGATTCTAAGCCTTTATCTTTTTTCACTTGATATTTTTTCCTTAGCATGAACATCTCAAACTCTAATTTCTTGTAGCTTGCTCTTAAAATATTTTTTATTTCTTTAAGTGTCCCATCTAATCCCAGTGATAATTAAATTTATTTTTTCTCTTACAACCTTTCATCTTAAAATCTAAAACTAATAGTCGATGTTGGGTACTTAAAATGATTTTGTTGGCTAATTTATTTTAAGTTCATTTGCATGGCTAATTTAACGATCCTGAAAGCATTTTGTGATGCTAGATGTGTAAAAAAAACTCAAACTGTAATATGTGTAATATGCTTGTTCTTTAAAAATCAAGAAAACATTTCAAAAAATAGCCAAGTAAGAGCTTGAAGCAATTTTGTGAATATTTTGCTAAATAACTTAATCAAATTCATAAGCTAATGATTCTGATGAAATAAATCACTAATTAACTCAATATAAATAGATCGAATTAAAAGCAATGGTTAGATTTTTCCATTATCATGCAAATATCATTTGTTTAAATCATGGAAATAGCCTTTCTAGAATACAAAGAGATAAAGTTGCACACGTTAAGCCCTTCTCAATCTCATAGCAGTGGAAACTTCATGCACAAATTTTATAACCACTGAAAGAAGCACATGTCATTTGCATTTGCATCAAAAATATTTTATGATTTTTAGTGAGGTTTATCATCTAGTAGATTCAAAAGCACTTTCAATTTCATATTCACTAGAGGAGCCATAAATATATATAATAGAGTGATGAATGCATTGATCTAAGCTACAACGAAAGAAGCATACATCACTCATTAAATATAGATTGCATCCAGCCCTATTCTAACACTCCTCAAGCTAGAACATATATTTTTGTTAGTTTGTCGTCTAGCTACTATTCTACTCTGGCATCAGCAAAGGCTCTCTTCCTCAAGCTATCAACTTGCTTGGTTCCCTCATTGAGTGTCACATTCCCTCTAGCATCCAGTATCTAGGGATTATCCCTTAATGCCAATGACTTATGGAGTCGGTGTCCAATGCCTATTCCTCATGTGTATGACTCTGTCTTGATTTGTCCTTTATTATGCCTTGCATAGAATTTAACACTCCTCTTATTTGTGTCCCCATATTTTACCTCACGATTGCTCTTGATCTCTTGATAATCAAACTTCTTTTATACTCCCATCGTTACCTACTTCTCACAATTGTCTACTTCCATTGATCTAACATTTATGTAAAGGCCCAAAAATTAAGTATAATTTAATGGGGATAATTACTTTAAATCAATCCAAATGATTTGATCAAGAGTTGCATCTAGTAAAAGACCCAAATTTTGGTTTATTGGGTTTGATGGCTTCAAGATGACCACAATTTTATGAAGATGAGACCACCATCTGTTAAAAGACTTGCGTTTTAATTTAATGAATTTGTTAACTTTGTATCAATACAAATTGACTAGGATGGGTTTACAAATGTTCGAAGGCCCAATCAAAAACTTGAGGAAAAAGAAAGATTAATAGTGGGTCTTATTGTCTTACCTTATAGGTAAAATGATCCAATTAATTAGCCTTTATATGATAGGCATCATAGCCTTGTGTTTGCCAAAATAATTGAGTTGAGTTGAGTTGGTGATTACATTAATTGGAGGACCCCTATACATCATTTACGTTCTTGATTTATGTTTGGTGTTTATAATTAGCTTGATTTGAAAATTGGGGTTAACTACTCTACGTGAAAGTTGCTCAAATGGTCAAAGCTTAAATTGCTAGATTTCATCATACCCATACATGGAATCAACCAATAGTGAGTCTTATGATCAAACCATTTAAGCAAGGCAGCCATTTATTAAGTTGGTTTGATTTTGATTTGCAATGTATCACATCTTTAAACATGTATTCAGATGATTCAACAGGACGAGAAAATAACAAGCAATAAGATTAAACTCGAGTCATTGCCCTATTCGTTAGATTAGTGTTGACACAATAATTTTAAAGATGGACCTGAAGAAGTTTTATGATCATTTAGGTTACTTAGATGTCTCTTAGAACTCTTGGGGTAGATTTAAGATCATTTGAGAGCCCAAAGTATGTTAACATGGCGTTTTGATATAGCAGTTATCGTACCAACACTTGATTGGTGTTTGTGTTTATGGATGTAAGATAAGTCTATAGTGGTGTTTTGCCCTAATTTCCAACATCCATCATAACAAAAATGCTATTTTTGGTTTAAAACCGACCAAAAAAAAGCATATTTTGACAGAGATTCTATTAAAATGAATCAAACATGTACGAATCCCATAAAATTGAACAGCTCCAATCCCTTTCTCGGTCCACCAACCACGCTACAACTATGAATCCGATTGCAACACGAGCTTACATAGCAAAACGTAAGAGCGTGAATCCAATCCCAGTTCATCAAAATGCAGATGAGAAAAGAAGAAAGGGTAAGATAGGGTTTTACCTTCGCCGGTAAAACTCTCCGCGTAGCGCCGCCGCCTGCCGCTTTGCTTCCGACTCTTTGACTGTATTGGAAACGAAAAATCGTGGGCGACGTGAACGGAGGAGATTGGTTTTGTGGGTGCGCGGAGATAGGCGCGGATATGGGATTTCCATTAGCCATGGAAGAAGGAACTTAGATGCCCGACCACAAATAGCTTTCGAAATATGAGGGTAAAAAAAGCTGCCACGTGTATTTTGCTAATTCTGAATATATATATATATATATATATATATATATATATATATATATATATATATATATATATATATATATATATATTTATTTATATTTATATTTATTTATTTATTTATTTATTTATTTATATTCAAATATTTCATTAATATGCAAGGGACTTTAACATATTAATATACGGGACCGATTCGGATCATTTTTATTTTATATTTTATTTATATTTTATTTTATTTTAAAGTAAAATATATTTAATGATAATTATTATTTTTAGAAATATTAAAACTAGCACAAAAATTAAAATATAAACTATAAAATAAAATTTATCTTAAATAGCCTCTCTAAGTTATCAACCAAAACATCTTGAATTTAATTCTTATTGCTAGCTAGAAAACTTGTAGTGGTAAAATAAAATTTCGCATCTTAGTTTTATTGGGAAATCTAACACGCATCCAAATAGTTGAAAAGAGAATAAGAAACTCCAAAAATTTTCTAAAAATCATAAAAAGAAGGGAAAATCACAAAATAAAAATACTCAATTATATATCTATTTTGGTCTGAGTTTAAATCTTGACTGATTATAAGATTGTGTGTGAAATCACGATAATGAATTCATTATGTTATAACATAAGCTGTTGTAGCATTTGTTCATGGCTCAATACATTACAATAGTGGTGACTAACTTACTCTAAATTTCTTCCAAGTTCAGCTCACTCCTCCTTCCCTTCATGACAAAAATGTGGTCTTATTTATAGGATTATGAGAGGGCATTTTGGTCATTGTAAACAAAATCCCAAAACACTCCATCGGATGGTGTATATTGATTTATTTAATCATAGATAATTTTTTGGTAATTTGACAATTCAAATGATCTTCAATTTGAGTGATCTTAGGCTCGTTGGATTCGTCTCGTCGATCTGCTTGATTTGACTATAAGCTCATCAAATTTGGAAGTCATTTGATCATCCAATTAGTATATCGAAGTTTTCATATAGCTTGATTTGAGCTCTTTTGGGCTCGATTTGACTCAATTCTAGTATTATTAGACTTATTTTATTGAGTCGTTGAATTTGATTGAATATATGCTTTAACTTGAAATTCATGGTTGATTTATAAATTTTAGAGGGATATATCATTTGCTTCCCTATTTTTGGATGAAAAAATTTATTTCATTCAAAAATATATCAAATCACTTATTTGTAAAGTAAAAAATTATTATGATATAATATATATATATATATATATATAATGTTTATCAAACTTATTTATTTATTTACTAATTAGTTATTAATATTTATTTTATTTTATTTTTTTATATGTATAAAGTAATAATTTTTATAAATATATAAATTATTTTATCATTTTGTATTATTATATATATTTTTGGTGGCTTTTTTATTTGAAAGAGGAGAGGCATTGGGCCCCACATTTTTTTTATTCTCATTTTAACATGTCAGAGTGGAAGAGAGAGAGTGGATGGAAATATATATATATATATATTAATTTATTTTCTAAGAAGATAATAATTTGTTTTAATGAGAAATATAAATATGAATAATTTTCTCTTCTCTTTTTTTTTAAAGATGAAAAATTTATTTATTTTAGGGATGAAATTTAATTTTCTTGTTTAACAAAGATGAATATGACTTAAGTAATGACCGTTTATTCTCTTTTAAGACTTTACTAACTGAGTATAAGCCCTCCAGGCTCTAATTCTCTAGATTTCCTTAGGTGCATCCAATTCAACCTCACAGTGTGCTTCTTTTCTTCTCTTTGTTAATCTCCATTAACTTGTCTCTGCTACACCCCTTGTGACTCAGTTCTCCACCGATCTGGTTTCCAACACTGATTATGGCGTGCAACCCAAATTGATGTGCTTCGCTTTCTTCCCTTTGGTAGATATACTAACAGATCTGTCAACTCCTCTCTGACTCGTTCTCTCGATCTCGAGGTTTCTAATCTGTTAGGTGATCCAATTCAGCTCCAGTGTGCTTACATTTTCTTCTTTTTGGTAGCCTCCACTAACCTGTGTAACGGTACTGACCCCTCTCTCAGGCTCCAGTTCTCCCCGATCTCAAGATTGTCAATGATCTGGTTAAGCGGCACGTATTCCAAATTCATCTCTAATGTGCTTCTGCTTTCTTCTCTTTGGTAGCCTCCATTTAACCTATATAATAGTGTCGACCCCTCTCTTAGGCTCCAGTTCTCTCAGATCTTGAGGTTTCCCAATGACTTAGTTAGGCAGTGTGCATCCCTAATTTAGGCTCCAGCGTACTTCCAAACTTGAAAAATATATATTATCTTTATGGGTGAGCATTCTTCAACAAATATCCTAATGTCTAAAGATACAAGATGATGGGTTATGGAAGCATCAGGGGGCGATGAGATCCAATGATGTAATGTCAACTATCAATAGTGATATTTTGATAATCTTTAGGAAGAAGTTTCATTTTCCAAATGATTTGGTGGTTATTCCTCCTAAAAGATCGCAACGAGCTTATTCTTCTCCATTGAGATATCTATATCTTATGAGGCTTTTGCCTTCTGAGATTTTTGATATACCTATACCTTCTAAGGTTTTTACCTTATGAGGTTTTTGATGTGCATATACTTTCTGAAGCTTTTTATCTTATGAGGTTTTTTTCCTTCTAAGGTTTTTGATGTACCTGCACCTTCTAAGGCTTTTGCCTTCTGAGATTTTTGATGTATTTGTACCTTCTGAGATTTTTGATGTACCTATACCTTCTGAGGCTTTTGTCTTCTGAGGTTTTTGATGAGTGGAGACCCTGTCAACCACTTGCTCTATTGGAGCCTTTCTAGTGAGGACCTTATCCACAACTAGCTTCCCATCAAGGCTTCCTTAGGGGCGTGCCTTCTAGGGGGGAATCATAAGAGATTTTTGACCTATCTGAGGTTGTTTGTTAGAGTATTACTGGCATTTAATCTGTGTGGAAGAAATCAATAGTTTTAACTCTCATCCGAGATTGTTTTGTCAAAGTATGATGTTTACATATATGGAAGATGTTAAATATTTTGATTCTTCTGTGATTATTTGTCCGCATATATTACTTTCGATAACACTAAGGAAGAAGCCAATAGTTTTAACTCTCATTCGAGGTTATTTTGTTAAAGTATGATGTTAATCTGTGTGGAAGAGGTTAAATATTTAGATTGTTCTGAGATTATTTGTCAGAGTATTACTCAGTGACGTTAACCTGTGTGGAGTAGGTACAAAGTTATGACATGTCCAATGTTGTTTGTCGGAGTGTTACTCAGTGACATTTAACATGCGTAGAGGAGATCAAATCAAAAGCATCCGTTTGAGGCTATAACCAAAGTTGCTCTTTGATCTTTGTCTTATAATATAAAGATAATAATTTATCATGCTATCTTATTCTCAGTGTTGAAACATCTTCCAACTTTGACTGGTTTCTTGGGCTGGTAATCAATTAGATGCTTAGCATATTAACATAGGTGATCTTTTAAGATTAAGAGTCCCGCTTTAATAAAAGTTGAAGGATCAAGTTTGATAAATCTTCATTCTTCTTATGTGTTCCTCAAGAGTAAGATTTTCATCACCATAATATAGGTGGTGCTGTTCTGACATAAAGTCAGATTGTCAACTATTGTGAAGATATAAAGGGAATATTTCTCACAGATGGCGCCAAATTGTTTCATGCTAAAAAACTTATAGTGGTAGAATAAAACTTCACATCTTAGCTTTGTTGAGAAATCCAGCACGCATCTAGATAGTTGAAAAGAGAATAAAAAAATTCCAGAATTTTTATGTGAAAAAATCTGAGAAAGAGGGGAAAAAATTCATGGGGCCTAGCTTAATAAAAATGCTCCAATATATATCTGCTTTGGAGTACAGAGTTTAAGTCTTCTCGACAGCGGGATTACAAGATTGTGTGTGAAAAATCGATAATAGAATTCACCGTACAACAACTATGTAGATAGTTGGACAATGATTGTGTTGGTGGATCGATGATGACAATAGTTCTTCTTCTTCTACTAGTAAAACTCTTGTATCGGTGGATAAGGGCATCAAATCCCTTACTCCGCTCATTTTACTTGATTTCTACTTTGTACCTCCAAACAAATCCAAGAAATTAAAGAATAAAGCCAGTTTGAATTACATCTGTGTCACTTCTGATAGGTTGTCTTCTTCTATTATCAATGATAACTCTTTAAGTCAAAATAACTATAATAATTTCGATATTCCTCTTTTTGATTCAGAGTTGGACTTTCCTACTCTGAATAATACTGGTTCACCTCTTGAGATAGACTTGGAATAATTCGATTTTGAGGGTCCCATAGAAGAAGCTTTAAGTGAGCCTGATATACGGGTAGAACCTTCCATTACCTTGCCACAAGAGATCACCGAAGTCAACCTCCGTAGTGGCAAGGTTCTACCCCCTAGGGCAGTACCTCAAGATAGAGGGAAACAAGTCATTAGTACAGATGATTGAGAAACCCCTCCACAGGATGCTCCACCCTTGGATACGCTTGTGGAGGATCAGCTCAGGTGGACTACAATGTCCTCTCTCATCTAAGAAAGTTGTCATCTAAGATGAGCATATACGATGCCCTTGTCTTATCTAAAGAAATGAGGGAATCATTAATCAAGGCTCTCTTTGATCCTAAGACATGCTTAGCTCAACTGACCTCTATAGGTGAGGAGGCATATTAAACAAAAGAAGCTTAGGGGATTACCTTCACAGATGAAGACCTTCTTCTGGGAGACTTGGAGCACAACTGTCCCCTTTACATCATAGTTGACATGGACAGGTTTAGACTTGGTAGAGTTCTCTTGGATTCAGGTGCATCGGTGAACATTATGAGTCTAAAGACCCTTGCCTATTTGAGGATCGACATCTCCACACTCTAAGGAGATCGGATGATGTTGAGAAGATTCAATGAACAAGCTTTGGAAATAGGTGACTGGAAGACTAAAGCTAAGTTTTATATCATTAATTCGAGTACTTTGTTCACTGCTTTGCTCGGTAGGCCTTGGATACATTAAAAGAAGATAATTTCATCCTCCTTCCATCAGTGTATCAAGTTCAGAAAAGATGGGATTGAATACTATGTCAATAAGATGAAAAGCCATTTTCAGTTAGAAGTTGAGATTTATGAGAATGTGACCTACTATCTTCTTCAAAATACCCTTTCTCATGAACTTAAACAAAATTCAAACTCAAATTCAAAAGAAAAAAGAAAATGAAGAAAAAGAAAGAGCAAAATAATAAAAAAAGAAAAATGGAAGTCTAAGTGAATAAGAAAGAGGAATTGAAGAAGAAATAGATCCGCATATTACATTTCACTCACAGTTCATTTCATCATATGGACATGTGGGTAGGATATCAACCTCCACCGTAGAGGCGAGAGTAATTCGGAGGAGGAAGACCCCTTGGTTGGCCATCGGAGAGGTCATGTTCCAGTTCATAGGGTACCCCTACTATTCACATGGACTTGGAATCCAACTCGTAGGATGAGTCTAATGTGATTAGTATACCAGCCAACCCCTATCAGCGGGTCCCATTGGAGTTGACTTTCAATCCAGACAAAGATGAAGACCAGACCTTCAGACAAAGTAAAGTAATCGAATAAGGTTTATGTGAAATCATTAGGCAGCAGGTGGGAACCTTAGCTCTAACCTCACTTACATCTCAGAAAATTGAAGGCTTAGTAGTTAAGGAAGTCCCAAAGTCTTCCAGTGATATGAAATTGAAGAGATTCTTTTTGGGATCATCATCCTCAAGTCCTGAAGATGATGTAGAACTTGAGGAGGATACATTTAAAGAATTAATAGAATTATCATTTGACTTTTATTCATCTTGTGTTCATAATCTTATACAGAAAGGTTTAATTCCTCATACTCGGTCCAGGCACAGGTCAGAGTAATTTGAAAAGCTATGGAATAATATAGGTAGAGAAGCATAGTCCAGAGCATGACTAGGATTCGGTACAGTGAGTTCAATCGATAATGATGATTAATAATTAGTTGTTACCAATCATCTGAAGTCTGATAGGTTCTTTTCACACACTCTCAACTCTTATGAAAATGTGTGTTTAGAAATCTCAGATGATCCAGATGATCTCCAAATCAAAGAGACATTGCCAGAATTTGAAGAAGAGATTCATTCAACAATAGACGAGCTTAAAGAAATCAACCTCGAGACAGAAAAAAATCCACGCCCGACATACATCAGTTCATTACCGAATGAAGAAGAAATCAATAACTTAGTTAGATTATTAACTGAGTTTAAGGTCAACTTTGCATAGAGTTATGAAGAAATGCCTGGATTATCTCTTAACATAGCAGTCCACAAGCTAACAATAGATCCTAACACTATCCCTATTAAGCAAGCTCCTAGATGCATGCGATTAGAAATCAAACAACATGTCATTCTGAAGTCAAGAAATTGATCGATACTGGTTTCATCAGGGAAGTAAAATATCCTACCTGGTTAGCTAGTGTCGTACCAGTTAAGAAGAAGATTGACCAAATTCTCATATGCGTCGACTTCAAGGATTTAAACAAGACATGTCCTAAGGATGAGTTTCCTCTTCCTATACCATAATTAATGGTGGACATCGCCTCGTCTCATGCAGTCTTCTCTTTCATGGATATATCATTTGGCTATAACCAAATCAAGATGTCTCCTGAAGATAAAAGAAACACTGCTTTCCGAACCCCAATCAGAATTTTTTATGATAGGGTGTCATGCCTTTCAGCCTTAAAAATACTGGTACTATATACCAACGAGCCATGACTTAGATCTTCAAAGAACTCATCCACCATCAAGTTGAGTGCTACGTTGATGATCTAGTAGTCAAGAGAAAAGAAAAGGAAGACCATCTCTTAGACTTGAGAGTAGTTTTCGAACAGTTAAGATAATATAACCTCAAAATGAATCTCCTGAAGTGTGCATTCGGAGTAACTTTAGGAAAATTCCTTGGGTTTGTTGTCCGATACTGTGGAATATAAATAGATCCTTAAAAGATCAAAGCTATCTTAGAAATGCCATCTCCTAAAAGTTTAACTCAACTCGGATCTTTCTAAGGACGGCTGGTGTATCTAAGATGTTTTATCTCCAACCTATCGAGGAGACGCAAGCCATTTGTAGGACTTGTAAAAAAGGACACCAAGTTTAAGTGGGATGACAAGTGTCAGCATGATTTTTAAGACATCAAACAGTATTTGGTGAAGTCGCCAGTTCTAACCTATCCGGCAAAGCCACTCATCCTTTACACTCTTGCATTGAACTTTCTCATGCTGTTGGCCCAAAACGATGAAGTGAAGGGAACTCTCTACTACCTCGGTCATCGATTCCGTGCGAAGCTACCCACCTATCAAGAAACAGTGTCCACCTTTGATCTTTGCTTCCCAAAAGCTATGGTATTGCATGCTTTCTCATAAGGTGAACTTGATCTCCAGAATAAATCCATTACAGTACCTCATGACATGACCAACATTATCCGGATGTTTGGCATGATGGTCCATGATTCTCTCACAGTTGATATCACATTTGTACCCCTTCGTGCGGTAAAAGGATAGGCACTAGTGGATTTCTTAGCAGCACACCCCCTTCCTGCTGATTCTTCGCTTAGTGATGATCTCTTTGATGAGCAAATCATGAACTTAGGGGAGGCCGACAACCGACAATGAGAGATGTATTTTGATGGTGTAGCTTCTTTCATAAAGGGGAAGTACCACGATCTATTCTCCCAAGAAAGGCAGGGATGGGAATAACTCTTCTAGCTCCAGACCGTGATGTGATGAGATTCTCATACTATCTTTCTAACCCCTGCACCAATAACGAAGCTGAGTATGAGGCTTTGATTGTCGGTCTGGAGTTAGCTATCATTATTAGTGTCAAGAGCATCAACATCTTTAGGGATTCTTAGTTGGTCATCAACCAGATTACCGGGTCTTACAAGGTTCTCAAACCCAAGCTTCGTCATTACCACAAGTATACCATGAAGCTGTTGGCCCAAATTCCCAAAGTCACTATCTACAAGGTTCCTCGAGCAGAGAACGCAGTAGCATATTCTTTGGCCAAACTTGCCAAAGAATTGGCATGCCCGGAAGATGAGTCTATTTCAATAAGGGTCCAAAATAGATAAGTCATATCCCTTATTGATGTTGAACTCATCGAGAGACTTTCTCTTGAAGGGAAGGTTATCATTGCCAAAATGGACAAGGAGCTGGATTGAAGACAACCGTTCATAGATTATTTGAACACCGATAAACTACTTTAAGAAAAGTCACAAGCCCATTAGGTGAAACAGAGAGCTCTCTCCTACGCTCTTGTTGATGGCACCCTGTACTGACAGTCCTTTGACCAAATGTGGTTACGCTATTTGGACAAACATGGAGCCCATGTCATTGTAACTGAGTTACATTCAGGTCCATGTAGAGCACATCAATCCGGTCCAAAAATGAAGACGGAGATCAAGAGACTAGGATACTACTGGCCTTCGATGATTACATATTGCATGGATGTAGCTAGGAGATGTCATCAGTGTCAGGTACATGGTGTGGTCCTCCACCAACCAACCAATATTCTACACCCTACATTGGCCTCATGGCCATTCGAGTGTTGGGGTACTGACATTGTGGGTTCGATCGATCCTCCTTCTTCCAAGGGTCATCGATTCATCTTAGTTACCACCAACTACTTTTTCAAGTGGGTGGAAGTCATCCTACTTAGAGAGGTTACAACTCAGCACGTGCTTTAGTTTTTTAGGAATCATATTATATATAGGTTCGAGGTGCCTCGACGAATTATATTCGACAATGGTACTGCATTCAAAGTATGAAGATCAAACAGCTTCTCCAGAAGGCACGGTATAGATTTAAGATACTCTACCATCTACTACCCAGAGTAAATGGCTTGGCAGAAGCATTCAATAAAACTCTCATCTAGATATTGAAGAAAACCCTTGATGATAACAAACGACAGTGGAACGAGTAGTTGGTTGAAGCCTTATGAGCCTACACTACATACCAAACTCCAACTCAATTTATCCCATTTTTCTTAGTGTATGGGTCCGAAGTTGTTCTACCTTTAGAAGTCCAACTCCCATCACTAAGGATAGCATTGGGTAGCAAGATCACTACAGAGAAGAATGCAAAGTTACAGTTAGAAGAGCGTGAAGGTTTAGAGGAAAGTCACCCTACTGGTGCGAGCGAGTTGTAAGACCAAAATGATTCAAGCTCACAACAAGGTCGCCTAGGTCTTTCCAGGAGAACTTGTGTTAGTCCTAAGGAGACCAATTGTTCGAAGATGGGAGGCAAGTTTGAACCCACTTGGGAATGCCCTTATGTCATAAAAAAGGCCTACCAAGGAGGATCTTATCAACTTATTGATTATAAAGGAGAACACCCGATGCTTCCAATTAATGGACTCTACCTAACAAAATATTACCCATGAAATAAATCATGTTTGAAAATAATTATTAATAAAAAGAATAAAAATATGATTCCATTCATCAAATCTTCTATTCTTTCGAAGCGTTGTTTGCTTGTCTTGCGAATCTGCCGTGACATGTTTAAGGTAGGTGTAAGAGTCCCCAGTGGCATCCTATCCCTCTTCATAACACAAACACAATCTCCCGATGCTATTAGAATAGGTGTAAGAGAACCCGTGAGACATCATATTTCAATTAGCACAACTAAGTTAGGTGTGACAGAACCCAAGTGACATCCTTTCTTAATGGGAATCTTTTTGCTATATGTGGCACCATTTCAACCCAGAGGCATCATATTCCTTTTGACATGGGCACAACAACAAACACTAAACTTTTGTCTCAAACTACTTTAATGTGGGAGCAAGCCCCATGTGACACTCACTCATTAGCTGCTCTGGGTTGGATCCACATGCTACCTCGCTAGTATGTCATCCCAGTGGTCATTTATTTGGAAGATGTGAGTTCCCGCGCCTTCTTCCTAACTTGACCATTGCAAACCAGCGAGCGCCTTGTTAGTATGGTAGCCTTCACTGCCCAGTCAGTTAGCTACCTCATGTTGATTTTATTTAAGAAGATGCGAGTCTTCATATTTTTTTCTTGAACTAGCCATCATACACTAACTAAGTCGAGTATATTGAGGTATAGGATAAGTCCCCTAGAGGCTTCTTTCCTTTTGACTATCTTTGAGTCAATATAAGTCCCCCAGTGGTATTCACTCAGTAGTGTAGGTTGGATACGTCAAGAGACTATCCCCGCTTCTATAGAGGATGTGAGTCCCAGCTTTCTTCTAGGATTGTTGTAATGACGGACACCTTAGGTTGGTTGATGTTCTCCATCGTGATGACTCACCCGTGGATACACTCTTGAATATGTGAGTTCCCGAGCTTTCTCCTTGAGTTGGCCACCGAATACCTATTAGATATATGACTAGCCATGTCATCTTCTCCAGGGTTTTGGATTAAGCCCTTAGCGGCCCCATCCCCAGCGGGCACTCTATTTGGATCATGTCCTTTGCGACCCCATTTAGACACTACCTGGGTTACTCTTGGATTGGACAGTCCCATTTTCTAATAACCACCCCTATGGTTGGATAATTTGTTCAACGGATGCACAGATTCTTCCTTGGTTCAGTAAATCTGAGATATGTCTAGGTTGATATAAGCTCCTTCTCAGTTCGATCCCTCGCAAACAAATAGAGTCTGCGATAAACAAACTAAATAAAATAAACAAGTTAATTTGCTTGTGGATTAGGAATTCAAGCCCCCAAAGGGCCCCTCTTCCCAAGTAGGCATCCTATCTTTAGGGCAGTGTCAGCAAAACTCCCTATTCTCGGTAGTTGCCCTTAGGATGGGATCAATCTTTATTGCCATAAGCAGGTTACCCTGACAGTCATTCTGCTTTGGAAGATGTAAGATTATGATGCATTCTTTCTAGCATGATTGTCACAAACCGATGGGCAGCCCTAGGTCAGGTTTGATTTGTTGCCCAAAGCAACTGATCACCCAATGGTCTTTTATAGTGGAAGATGTGAATCTCAAAACTTTCTTCCCTTTGATTGATCATTGCAAACTGAAAGGCACTCCTTTGGTCGGATAGTTCTCCCACCGGCCGAGAAACTACGTTCTTTGGTTCAGTAAATTTGAGATAGATCTAGGCTGATATAAGCTCCTTCTCAGTATGATCCATCGCAAACCAACGGAATCCATCAAAACAAATAAATATAAAAAATAAAATTAATCTTAACTATTTTTGAGTTGATCTAATTCTCTCAATGGCATTCACTCAATAGTCGATAGGTTAGTTCAATTGTCTTGCCAATAGATTACCCAGAACCCTCTACTTTGAGGATATAAGTCTACTATGCTTTTCACGTACCTTGCATACCGAAAGGCATTTCCTTTGGTTGGCTAGTCCTACTACGTGTTTAATAGACTACTCCTTTTAATTGGTAAATCTGAGTTAGGTCTAGGCCTCCATGGCTCCTACTTAGTGCGATCCATCGCAAACCATCAAGGTCTATCTCAAAATCCAAATCTAACAACAAATTGAAACAAATTCAACTCTCTTTCCTAGTGGAAATTTCTTCTCAGTAAGACTCAAATCAAATCAAATCAAATCTCTCATCCCCTTGTGAATGACTTGAACCTGCCTCCCTAGTGGAATGTTCACACTCTATCCCTCAGTGGATTCTTCCCTCTCTCTTATGTCATTGACATAAGTAGAGCCACATTGCACTAAGCTCTGGATTCTATCTACACCTTGGGTTAGGAGTAGATCATCTCTATTAGTGCTTATGATCATTCGGTGTGTTGATCGCTTTGGTCAACACTAATACGTATGGTGTTCCTTGTCATTCATGCCACATCTATTGGGCGCCCTTTGTTGACCTCATTTTTAGAATGAGCTCACAATCTCTCCATCTTAGACATAGGACTCTTCTTAGATCTTAAGAGTTCCTTAGTCTTAAGACACATCTAGTGATTAGGTGAACACTCAACCTAGCCTAAGAGACTTAGAAGAGTTAGCCCTATGAATAGGTCTTGCCTTAGGGGTGTTAGGAAAATTTGCCTACCCTTAGCTTGAACTACTCCTCTCCTTTCTTCCTTCAAAGTCAAGCTCCAAATCAATCTTATTTGATTTTCTCCTAACTCAAGTCAATGCCATATGATTGAAATCCATGATTGAAACCAAATTCAAAATTTCAAACTCCAAATTCCAAATTTTCTCTAAGTCTTTAATTTCCACCTTAAGGACTTAGCCTAAATCTAATCAAAATCACTTCCAATTCATGAAACTTTCTCATAACTTATTTATATTCTCATTTATATTCATATATATAAATGAAATATAAATACACATCAATCAAATCAAATCCAAAAATTAAATTCCAAACTTAAAATCCATC
This sequence comes from Cymbidium sinense, assembly GCA_021442155.1. Lineage (NCBI taxonomy): Eukaryota > Viridiplantae > Streptophyta > Magnoliopsida > Asparagales > Orchidaceae > Cymbidium > Cymbidium sinense. Next base: position 87,185,291 of record CM038215.1, read on the forward strand.
TTAAGTCCTTAATTTCCCTCTTAAGGACTTAGCCTAAATCATAATCAAATCAATTCAAATTCATGGGATTTTCTTATAACTCATTTATATTCTCATTTATATTCACATATATAAATGAAATATAAATTCAAATCAATCAAACTAAACTCAAAAATCAAATCCAAAATTTCATAAGTCCTTTTAAATTTCCTCTTAAAAGACTTAGCCTAAATTATGATCAAATCAATTCAAAGTCATAGAATTTTCTCACAACTCATTTATATTCTCATTTATATTCACATATATAAATAAAATATAAATATAAATCAATCAAATCTAAATCCAAAATTTTCTAAGTCCCTTAATTTTCCTCTTAAGGACTTATCCAAAATCATGAACAAATCAAATTAAATCCTTAAAATTTTCTCACAACTCATTTATATTTTCATTTATATTCACATATATAGATGAAATATAAATTCAAATCAATCAAATCGATCAAACCAAATTCAAAAAATTAAAAATACAAAAATTCCAAATCTTTTCTAAGTTCCTTAATCTTCTCTTAAGGACTTAGCCTAGATCATGATCAAATCACTTCAAATTCATGAAAATTTCTTATAATCCATTTATATTCTCATTTATATTCACATACATAAATGAAATATAAATTCAAACAATCAAAACCAATTCCAAAAATCAAACTCAAATCCATTCAAAATCCAACCTAGCTTTTCAAGTCAAAATCTTGAACTTAGCCAATTCAATTTCAAATCAAGCCAAACTCTTGATTTTCCTTCATGATTCAATCAACCCTACAATCATGAATCCAAATATAAATACAAACTTTAATCACTTAACCAAAACTCAATTCAAAAATCAAGCCCCAAATCCATTCATGTTTTTGCTTTGAATATGAAATTATCAAATGAATCATAACCCATTTGACTTCAAATCACTTGCAAATGAATTTATATTTCAATAATAAGTCCATATACAAGTTCAATCAAACTCAAATCAAGCTTTGACCAAGTCATTTGACCCACTTAGGCTCACTTGACCCAAAGTGACCTAAAGTACCTTATGAGATAAATTCTAATCCAAACTAAATTGGATTGAATCAAACTCACCTATGCCTCTCATCATGATTAACAATCATCATGAGATGATCAATCACCCAAATTAGGTCAGGCCAAGTCAAACATAAGGGTTGACCAAGTCAACAGTTAGCCAAAATGAAACCCAACATAGCCAAAATACACTATTGATCAAATTGATTGAAATCATTGATCTAAGTTCATTCATGGCCAATGTTTGAGCTTTACCAAGTTAACATTTGAGCTTAACCTAGCCCAATTGGCCACTTGACCTAAGTTGGCCCAACTTGACCTAAAAAGTCAAAATGTGTTAAAACTTGATATAAGCTAAATTGATTGAAACCAATAGGTCAAGTTCATTCCAAATCACTCGTTGAACTTGACCAAAGCCTCAATTGGTCAACTAGACCTAACTTAGCCCGATTGACATTGAACCTAACTTGACCTAAAGGGTTATGTTGAGCCACATTCAAACTTAACCAAATTAATTGGAAACAAAGATATCAATCCACTTCATATGACTAACCAAACCCAAACCTATCCATGACCTAACTCAAATATGTCAAATGGGTCAAATTGGTCAACTTGACCCATTTGACCTAAATGAAGTTATATGAACCAAATTCAAACCTAAACCAAATTGAATCAAACTAAAGCCACCAAAATATTTCAAATGGTCATATAAACTTGACCCAACCCTTGGTTTGACCCAATTTGACTAATTGGTCAACTTTTCTCATGTCGACCCATTTTGACCTAAATGGGTCAACATGAGCCAAACCATACCAAATGAACTCTAAATCCAATGAAACTTGGCCAAACCTATTTTCTCAACATGCCCAACATATCCAAATTCAAAAATTAGCCAAATGACTATTCTACCCCTAGATCATAGAATAAATTTTGGTCAAATCCATGGATAATTTGGTCAAGTTCTCTTCATACCTACTTGATACTTTCCTAATAGGTCAAGTATACCCTATGGAGGGTGGTGCACCCAACCCAATGAGTTTGGGTCAGCCCAACTTGCCTAAGGCCAAAATCGAGCACATGGCTCAAATTGGCCATATGGGAATCATGTTCCCACTCTATTTGAAGCACATAGGAATGTATCACCCACTCCCTAGCCCAAACCGACCATGTGCAAGCTTCTAACAGACCAAACAACCCATTGCCTAAAGTCAATTGGATAAAAATGGCAAGTTAAGCTTCGGCCGTCCCATTGCCTAAGGGGGAGATATACCCCCCCTAATCCACTTCAATTCCAACAAGGGATAATTTGATTGAGTGTTAGAGAGTCATAGGAACCATTCTTGAGTGATCCTAAGCTCTCTAGTAGGAATTTGAATTTGCCATTCTCAGTTTTTCTCAAGTGAAAACAGAGGAGCTCCATTGATTTGCAAACTTCCACTACACTCCAATTCAACCAAATTCTCTTTGCACACTCCACGAGAGGGCCAAGTCGAGCTTGTCCAATCTCTCTCTCGAGTTCCAAAGGCAAGGGGAGATCTAATTCCATCAAAGCCGTAAGGAAGCTAAGGAGGGGTTGGTCCATAGAGCTATCCACTTAATGTTAAGAGCTAAAACTTTCACCACCGTTTCATCTCAACCAGACGAAGCTCATCCAAGGGAATCGAGCTTCGGTGATCACCTCCAGTGAGGTATGGCATTTTTTGATCACTAAACTCAATGTGTGTTGGTTCTATGTGAAATTTTAATGGCATGAGATTTTGACCATTAGATATGCTTGCCATTAGGGTTAGATGGTGTGTACAAGATTTCATTCTAATCCGAGCTAGATCATGCTCGATCTTCCCTTTGAAAGTGGATGGTCTCCATTATTCCTCAGGGAAGAACAGGGGTGATCTCTGGCCGTCCATCCGCACATTTTGGATAGACGGCCAAGATTAAATGCACATTTTATATCCTATTTTATCCCTCTCAACTTATTTAATTTTAGTCATTCGATCTTTGATCAACGATGGATAAACAAATGTAGTCGCCGCACAGGCCACGACGTGACATTTAAGTTACCAATTTCGCCACATGGAAAGCGATCCGAAGTCAGCGTGGCATTGAGATTAAGATTAATTAGGTTTTAACTAATTCTAATTAATCCTCTAAACTTCAAAATTTTATATGTCTCTAAAGAAAAATCAGAAAAATATGAGATAAATTACTACTGAAAGATAATTTAATCTAGAATATTCTAAAATTGGATTTAATAGATTTTGAATAATATCTTTCTATGATTTTAGGTTTTATTAGAAATCTTAATTTGCTAAATACTCTCTAATTAATCCACTGATTAATCTCAAACTTCTTGGGTATATTTTGGGGGATGATTTCTGTCTTCCCTAATTTTCTTGAAATTTATTGTTGTCTTAATTGGGGGAATTGTTGATTCATTTCCTAATTACTATCTTAATGTAATTAAGGATAATTAAGAGTTTGATTAGTATTTTAATCCTTTATTGAAGTTAATTAAGGTTTGATTCAGTGAATGGGAGGTTTAGGGAATAATTTTGTGCCATTTCCTCCAAGCTATTCCTATAAACTATCTTTTTCTTTCTTAATCCTCTCTTAATTAAAGGCTAATTCACTAATTACCCTCTTAATTAATTTCTAAAAATTCTAAAACTCTCCAGAACTTAATTAACCTATTTTGAGTAGATGCTTAGATGTTCAAGATCTTAAATTCAATTAAATAAATCAAAACTCAACTCATATGTGTGAGGGGTGTTTTGAAATTACTTAAGTTAAACCCCTTAGCTTAATTAACCATTAATCATGAGTCAAATTGCATTAGACCCTTTTCTTCCTAAGTGCATTATAAATTTAAATTCCTTGTGAGATTTTATGTTATCTCATTGGCTCATAATTATTTGGTTAACTATGCTAAGGTGGTGTAGATAAGGGTTAATTAACTTGTCTAATTCATATCTTAACTTAATCAAAATCTAAAATGAATCTAATCATCTAAAAACTAAAAAAAAATGTCAAATACATGTAGGAATGGGTTAGGAACAGTGAACTCAAATCACATTTTCAAAATTAAATCAAATTCGAAACCAAACAAAAATCATATTAAATGAACTTTGATTTACTTTAAGCTTTCTTGTTTCATAAGGTTATCTTTAGGATTTAATTAAAGTGAATGTGTTTACATACTTTCATTATTTTAATTCTTCCCAAACATGCTAAATATGTGTGTTATATGGTTTCATGCATCCATGCTTTTCAAAAATTAAATTTAAAATGAAAATATTTCCTTTATATCAAATTGCATGTGTTGGCTAAAGTAAGAATATGAGTGGCTATTGTTACTATTAAATTCAAATTATTTTCAAAATATATGAATAAATTATCAAAAATGAAAGTGTGTTACTTATATCTTACTTATAAATTTGCATGTGAGTAAAATATAATGATGTGCTCAGTGTAGGGCTTCCTTCTCTTCTCTTTTAGTATAGTTTTGAGTAGGATTTGACAAAGTGTATGAATCATTTGAAAAGAACCTAACACTTGCCTAATTCCATATCCTATTCATTCCTATACTATCACTTAAAAAGCATACCTATGCTTGCACATATAAATTGCATAAGCAAAAATAAATCAACTAACACAAACTTTTGCATTCTTTCTTTTTCATTTATTTCTTTTGTACACATACTTATATTTAAGGAAAGTGGTATATTAGTCTGGACAACCCCGAGATTGTGAGGCTTTAAGTAGCCCTAGGTAGGTCTTGTA